>CP025646.1:13937156-13997444 GCA_003576665.1 Ipomoea trifida
TTGGCAACATCGATAGTGAAATTTCGATCTGACCCAATTCAAAATGGTCCCTAATTTTTCTTATTCGACTTTTCACATAAAACATGCTATCCATTCACTTCTTCAATTTTTTGTATCTATATTTTTTTTGTACATATAAGCTCACATCAATTTACACTAACAAAATCTAAAGTCCTGTGTGTTTTCATCCACCAAATAATAATAACAAAAAATAGCAACAACTCTTTGCATGCCGTCAAAAATAGCTTTATTTATATATGATGCCAAATAAATTAATAAAACAATAGGGTGTTTGGTTCAATGTAGTTTAGGATGCACCGAATTACAATTCAACGAATTGATAAACTACTGTGTTTGGTTGGAGGGAATTGCAATTCGGCCGAATTGCAATTCCCTCCTTTTGCTGATTTCCAATTCCCAACCCTCCCCTATGAATTAGAATTCAGCAGTTTTTGGGAGAAAAGTGTGGCTGTGAAGACAATATTACCCCTCTAAAACATTGCACTTGTCTGCCAATTTTTATTTTTTCATTGCATTATGTATTATGTGTATATATGTATTATGAATTCTGTGAGGATGCAGCAAGAAGAATAAAAAGAAAATGATAGATGCAGTAACATGTTTATATATGTGTGGATGCAGTTCATATGGTAAATTATTATTATTATTATTATTATTATTACTATTATTACTATTACTTATACTTCTACTATATAAGGGCATTTTAGTCATTCTGTCACTTATTACCTTTCAATTCCATGTACTCCAATTCCTGCCTACCAAACACTGTAATTTCAACTCCTACCTTATTCATTGAATTGCAATTCCACCGAATTACAATTCTTTTCCCTCCTAATTCCTTCCTCCCAACCAAACGGGCTGTTAAGTGTCAAATTAGCAATTATATTACACATCAAAATGCAATTAGATCATCTAATTAAAAAAAAAAAAAACTACAATTGGCTAATTAAATAAGCCAAATTCATGTAATTTAATCAAAATTGACTTGTTAATCGCTGATGTGATGGTTGACCTTTTAAAAATTTACTATGTAGTTTTTTATTAATTTGAAATATAAAATTAAAATTTTGAAACCCCGCCACATCCCCTTTGTCTCTAGCCAGAGACGAAGGAACTACTTTTTCTCCGGCACAGAGATGAAGGGGCCGGGTGGCCGGTTTGGGTGGGTTCAAGCTTGTGTGCATATTACGCATGTGTTGTGTGCAATATAGGGGCATGCTTAATATGCACACATCATAATGCTTAATATGCACACGTGTGTTTTTTATCTTTCTAATTAATTTCATCCATAGATATATTTTTTATTGGATAAAATTGGTTCTCATAAACTCATGAATAGGTTGGTTCTCATATGATCTCAAATATATATATATATATAAAATTTTTGTTAAATATAGGTGGCTCGGCCCACTTAAGCTTGTAGACGTCTAAAATTGAAATTACCCCTACCTAAGTAAGGTTATCTTTATTCATGCAATACTCTATCACTTTCAAAAAATACTACGGAGTATTTGAACTCAAAAAACGAACTTATTTCTAACTTTGATTGGAGATAATGAATTAAAAGGGAAAAGAATTGCAATTCCATGGGAGAGAAATAAAGTGAGAATTTAAATTCCAATATTTAGTTTGTAAGAATATAATTATAAGGAATTTCAGTATACATAGGAATTGAAAAGGAAAAAATAGTATAAAGTCTAAAATGGCGATACTTATTATTATTAATGTCCATACACCATTGACTATTACATAGAAATAATGGAAATTTTGCGGTTGAAAATTTAGGCAAATATGTTATACCTATACACTATACTTATATAGAATTCAAATTTTGCTTTTAAAAATTTATGTAACACATTGTAAATCAACACTATAATTGAATTGAACGCAATTAAATAGATAAGAGAGTTTTGAAAAAACATATTTGATTAAGGTTGGCATACTGATTGACGTTTTGTGTTGAGATGGAAGAATAAGACACATTATGATCGAGAGGGAGATGTCATACATCAATTTTAGGTTTAAAAAAGAGAGGTAATTTTGTTTCAATTTATTTTTCTTCTTCCTAAAAACCATGTAATTGAAATATCAAGGGATGCATGAAATTATAATTCCATGAAAACGAGAAAATTACAATTCTGTAAAATTGCAATTCTGTTCAACCTTCGAAGTAATGTGAGAATGAAACTGTCAGTGAATCCTAGTGTATATGTATGTGTATGTATATGTAAATCACTATGAACTCTAGTCTATGATATAATGATTCTAGGATCTCGAATTATTGTCGATAGACTATTTCGTATAATTTTAGGGACAATTTCAACTTAAGAGACTGTGTAGACTTGCCCAACAAATAAAATCTATTTTAACGGCTGTGCGGGATCCTTATCTTGCAATTTGTACTGAATGTTTTGCGCAATACGGATAGGTGGTTGTACTTGGATCTGGACAAGACCTTCTTGCGCTTCCTTCTACTCTTATTTTTCACATCCTCGTCATAGGTCGGGACAAATAAGATTTCACGAAACGCTGTTGTACCGCACGTGTTTGATTTGGTGACCACGTGTCCTCTCAAGTCTCATCCACTCCACTTGATGCATATTAATCATTGTTTATCAAATGTTTGTTCCACGTTTTTTACTTTTTTTTGGAACAACATTTTTTACTTCTTTAATTTAATATTACATTTTTTTATAGTATTTTTTTTTTATAAAACAAAACCAATCAAAATCATTCATCCATAGAAATCCAGACATAGAACATAGATTTAAAATAAAAGAGGAGCATCATGTTACTCCATAAAATTTGACATAGAACATGCTTTCTTAGACAATATATGAACAACACAATTCACAAATATTCTAACAAAAGAGAAAGACAAACTCTAAAACGTAGACGCCATCTCTCAAAATCAAATTGCATAAGAGAAACTAAGGAATCACACTTTTTTTTTATACATTATAGAAAATTTTCAATCTCTATATTATATGATTTTGTACAATTTAATTTTTTTATATCTTAATTTATGCAATTTAATTCATGTAATATTAAAAGCAATATAATTAAAAACAATCATTAATACCGTAAAATGATAATATTTTCAATAAAATTAGAAAGTTTGGTCCAATTAACATTAGAGTTGATAGTAACAAAAAGTTTACTAACAACATTTTTAAAATTTTATTATCTATAATTAATATTGAGGGTATTCTCAAAAAAAAAATTAATATTGAGGACAAAAAAATTATTACGCATAAATGGAGTTTATTGCGGGTTAAATAGTCTGTATTGATTCTCTAGGTATATACCATATATATGCCTTTAAATATTTTAAAATGGTATTATAAAAATGGCAAATCATTCTAGTCCATATACACACCAAACACACACTTCCACTAAAATAGTATAGTTTTTAATATTCCAAAAAAGAAAATAAAATAAAAGAAAAGGACGGTACTATGATACGGAGCACTTGTTTTCCGTTTTAATTAGTGTCATTTAAGTTTCTAAAATGTCAAAATCTTATGGTTTAGTAGCACACAATTGCACTCCCATATAAAAGAGGTGGGTTTGAGTCTCAATAGATGCGATATTGACTTTTTCAAATAATTAAAATACAGATCTCCATGTGAGTTAGGAGGCTTTCTTTACCATCACTGGGTTTGATTTTAAAATACCATCCTCCGTGTGGGGTACACTGGGGTAGAGCCACGTCATTCGAGTATATGAGTATAAGGTGTTTGGCGTGTTTATTTGATTAATATTGAATAAAACTACAATTTATCAAATTAACTGAACTAAATTATATTTTGATTACTAACTACTAATCTATATAGTGTGATGATACATCTATTACCATTTTAAATGAGTGATCACATGATCAAACCCCATGCATTGTTCATTTTTGAGCTAAAAATGATTCAAAAAGTGTAGAATAGCCACTCGAAACAAAATTATGTTTTGATTGCTTTTGCCAAATTAATCAAAGTTTTTATTTTATATATAATATGTTTTATAAAATTTATACGGAGTAATATTTTTTCTATACATATAATATATTTTATTTATTTAGTATTAATTTAGTGAATATCATTATATGAAGATATTTATCTGATTTGTTCAATAATTAATTTTTTGCAAAAGCAATAAAGCAATTTTAAATTCTCAAGCATTTTTCATGAGGCAAATAGGCTCATAGCATTTATAGCTCCGCTCTCCCTCTAATTGCATTTATATTCGTTCAGTTACAGAGTCGCCGGAGAAACCAATAAACCGTTTTTCTCATCTTTTCCGATCCTCAAATTCTTCTGTATATATATATATATATCTGTATAAGCAGCAGCCATGGCGTCATGTTACAGTTACCAATCCTCCGCCCTCCTCCGCCGCCACCGGGGCATACGATGCGCCACCGCCTCACCAACAGTGAGCGGCAACAACCACCACTCTGCTCCGCCGCCGCCGCCGACAACTCTCAACTTCTCCGCCAAGTACGCGCCGTTCTCCTCCGTCTCCACCGGCGCCCCGGCCGCCGAGTCGTACTCGCTCGACGACGTCGTTTATCGGTGCAGCTCCGGTGGATTGCTTGATGTGCAGCATGACGTGGCGGCGTTGAAGCAGTTCGACGGCGAGTACTGGAAAAATCTGTTCGATTCTCGGGTCGGGAAAACGGCCTGGCCGTACGGGTCGGGTGTGTGGTCCAAAAAGGAGTGGGTGTTGCCGGAAATCGCGGACGAAGATATTGTGAGCGCGTTTGAAGGGAATTCGAATCTTTTCTGGGCCGAGAGATTCGGGAAGAGACACGTCAGCATGAGCGATTTATGGGTGAAGCATTGCGGGATTAGCCACACGGGGAGTTTCAAGGATTTGGGGATGACGGTTCTGGTGAGCCAGGTGAACCGGATAATGAAGAAAAAACCGGGCGGTTTAGTCGGAGTCGGCTGCGCGTCAACCGGGGACACCTCAGCGGCTCTGTCGGCTTACTGCGCCGCCGCGAATATCCCTTCCATAGTCTTCCTCCCAGCCGACAAGATCTCCATGGCGCAGCTCGTCCAGCCGATAGCCAACGGCGCGTTCGTGCTCAGCATCGACACGGACTTTGACGGCTGCATGAAATTAATCCGTCAAGTAACGGCGGAGATGCCGATATATTTAGCAAATTCCCTAAATAGCCTCCGTTTAGAAGGGCAAAAAACGGCCGCCATAGAAATTCTCCAACAGTTCGACTGGGAGGTCCCGGACTGGGTAATAGTCCCCGGCGGCAACTTAGGGAACATTTACGCCTTCTATAAAGGCTTCAAAATGTGCGAAGAAATGGGATTAGTCGACAAAATCCCCCGGCTAGTATGCGCGCAGGCGGCGAACGCGAATCCGCTCTATCTCTACTACAAATCCGGCTGGTCGGAATTCTCGCCGGTGACGGCGGCCACCACGTTCGCCTCCGCTATCCAAATCGGCGACCCGGTGTCCATAGACCGGGCAGTCTTCGCGCTCAAAAACTCCGGCGGGATCGTGGAGGAGGCGACGGAGGAGGAGCTTATGGACGCCATGGCCATGGCGGATTCCACCGGCATGTTCACGTGTCCCCACACGGGCGTGGCGCTCACCGCCCTGATGAAGCTCCGGGAGAGAGGCGTGATCGGGGCCCACGACAGAACGGTGGTGGTCAGCACCGCTCACGGGCTCAAATTCACGCAGTCCAAGATCGAGTATCATTCCCGGAACATCCCCGGCATGGACTGCCGATTTGCCAACCCGCCGGTGAACGTCAAGGCGGATTTCGGGTCCGTCATGGATGTGCTGATCAAGTATCTGAACAAGAATCAATGAACATGAACAGTCAGAGCAATTAACGTTGTCGTGGTATGCTTGTGGTTCGGTTTGATTGTGATTTCATTTTCGTAATGGAAGATAAGGTTCCTGTGGCAGATATATGAGAATTAAATCTATTTTTTGCTGTCAGGATTCTCGTTGTTCCCTGGGAAAAACATTTCGTACAACTTGCGTCCATGAAAAGGAAAGCGACCATTAAAACTATCACCTTTATTAGTGTAGAGTCTATTAGTCAATATATATTCATAAATTTGTAATTTCTACTTTTCTAAATTATAAATGTATTTTTTAATGACCAAGAAAAATTGAAGACTATGCAAGAAATAAATGATGTTCTTATGTAATAAGAAGATTTACGAGTTACTTTTCTTAACTCATAAGAGAGTGAAAATTTGTAATTATGAAAATATGCAATACTTATGAAATATCTATTGATCTTACAATTTACAAATGAGAATCCATAAGATAGATTTATGTGAAGCCAAGGTATCCGGTCCCATCTCACATGAGAGGGATGTGTTCGAGTTTCAGTTGAGGCGAACCAAACAATGCATCAAAATTTGAGGGGTGACTGAAATAACTATTTCTTATATATACAGTAATATGAAAAACACAAATTTCTCGTAATATAATCCCTTTCTACAATGCATTCAAAAAAAAAAATCCCTTCTACAATTTTGTAATCTAATTAAACAATAGAATATTATTTATAATCCATTTTTAAAATCTATTTCATACCTTCTGAAATCATATTAATATTCTCTATAATATCGAGTTCAGTCATGTGCTTTTCCTTGTATATGGTAGTGTTAAAAAATAAAAAATAAAAAGCTAAACATATTGGGTCTGAAATGGGAAGCGGTCCAACTGAGAGATGAAATTGGACCTATTCATATTGGGCTTGGCATCAGCCCAGATATCCTTTTGCTCGCAATGAATTGTTGTGCTCCATGCGCCATTCATCTCGGAGCCTAGCAATGAAACTCTCCGCTTTTATGTTAACATCCGGGCTCGGGCAAACGGACGGCCCGATAATGTCCTCGCCGTCGATTTGCTCCGATTTCACTGACATCACGTCGACGTCTTCCAGCTCCGGCGAGCTGCACCGGGACTCGCCGTGGTTGCTAAGAATTCGAACGAAATCTCCGCGCGGCACGAAGCTCATTTCCGGCATTCCGAACGGCAGCGGGGGAGGCGGCACTGGAATTAACGGGGATTGTGAACCGCTATTAAAATTCTCGTCGTAGTAACTGCTCGGAGTTTTTGTAGGCAGTGGTGGCTTTCTAGCTGTCACTGGCCGCCGAGGCGGCGGCGTTGGTGGAGATTGAGTTGGCGTTTGGTGATGATATGATGGCGGCGACGGATCAGAGGGGGATTTGAATCGCCTGCTTATGTTTCCGGCTTTCAAAAAACTATTGACGATTGAGGAACGTGGCGGGAGAGGAGGAGGCGATGGTGGAGGATCCGATGAGGATTGATGATTGAATCGCTTACTTTTGCCGCCTGATTTGAACAAATTGTTCAAAATTGATTTTGGCGGAGGCGGCGGTGGAGGAGGAGGAGGTGGTGCATTGGATGAAACAGAGTGTACACGCTTGCTTTTGCTGCTCTTTTTGAACAGATTGTGGAAAACCTTAGACGGCGGAGGCGGCGGCGGCGGAGGAGGCGGAGGAGGCGTTTGCGGTGGTGTAGGTGAATGTGGAAATGACGGAGAGTGTTCAGAGGTAGGGGCAGCCTCGTAAATGTTTCTAGTTTTTGTTCTCTGTTTCCTCTTTCTATGATTGTAAAAAGAAGCTATGGCCGTTGCTATTTCATTCTTCGCGCCGCTCTTTTTCCGCTGAAGTTTTGGCGGCTTTTCCTCCTCTGGGACATGCTCTCTCTCCGCGGCCGGTGCTGGTGGAGGTGGCGGCGGAGGCGGAGGCGGAGGTGGAGGAGGAGGAGGAGGCCGGTTTTCTACAATTACAGCCGCAGTTTCATTACTTTGCATATTCAAAACTTCCTTCCTTGAAACACTGTTTAACGATCTTCTCCGTTTCAGCTTCTTCTGCGACGGCGAAGGAGGCGGTGGAGGATTCGAGGAAGAACGAAGTTTAACCGTATCCACGGGAATCACTTTAACCTTAACCTCAACCTCATCCTCCTTCCTCTCCACCTCACTCCACCGCGGACGGTGGCGATCATACTCCGCCGCCGCCGTTGATCGATAAAAATTGAGTTCAAAATCATCATAAAACCGGAAACGGCTATCCACAGTTTCCGATGCCGGCACCTGCCTCAGATCCGGATACGAGCTACTGCTCCTCCGTAACCGGCTAATTCCAGTCTCCGGCACCGCAATCGGCGCCTTCGGATCAGAATACTCAAAACCCGACACCTCTCTGAACCCTACGCCGGAAGCATTTCCCCTCCCCTCCCCTCGCACATCATCATCTTCATTACGGGAAGCCGAAACGTCGTCGTTCTTACGTGCAAAAACACCGCAAAGAATGGCGAAAACTACAAGCAACACATTAATCGAATCCCAGCTCTTCTTCACGGCGTTAGGTCTGAGCAACTGGGAAGCGTGCGAGAGAAAGGGAGGAAGCAGAAAGAAGACGACGAGCAATGCCAGAATGGGGACGAGCAAGATGAGCGCTACGGGATTGAAGATCGGAGACGGTGGTTGACGGCGGAAGACGGTGGGGGATTGTGTCCAAAAAGGTGGGGAGTCTGAGTCTCCGTCTGCTTCCATGGAGTTTAATGGTGGGGTTTTGGCTTTAGCGTTCGAGGCCAGGCGTGGCGTTGGCGTCCTTAAAAGCTTTTGGCTATGGAGCGTGGCCTCGATGATGATGGTTCATGACAGAGAATTGTGAGTTTTTAATTAATTGAAAATGACATATTATTATTTATTATAATTTGGTACGCATTTGAAAATATACATTTTTTCTATCTTGATTAGCTTATTTTCACCTTTTTAAAATGCCATAAACTTTATTTTGTAGAGATATTCAAATATATGACATAATTACACAAGTATATAAATTGTACATAGTACTCTTAGAACATTCTCAATAATTGTGATTTTTGATGAGTTTTTGCAGGTGTTATTAGGAAATAAAATATGATAAAGAAGAAAAAAAAAACAAAAAAAAAAAAAGAAAGCAAATCTGACCAAAAACTAAAAAACTGAAGATCTTATGTGCCCAGGGGCGCATGCATTGAGTGTGCAAATTGCGCTGAATGTGTGGGTGTTGCTCCATGCAATCTCCATATTTCAAACTAAAAATCTTTCCTCGTGCAAGCAACCCATTTATTCTCTCTCTCCTCACCATCTCTCCTCTACATATGTATTGTCTCTTCAAAAACTACACCAATATGCATTGATGGGATGCTCTTAGCACCCGTGTTACCAATAGTTGGCATAATATGTCATTAATGTATTATGTAGAACACCGTACATCAATACTTTATATTTTAAATTCTAGTCAGATTAATCAGACTGTAAACTTAATTCTATGATTACAAAGTTATAAATTTGACTTTGGGCGATATATTGATCTTCGTTGTTAATTAAATTTACACACTATCATGTAGCGGGCAAGGGGTGTAATATTATTTGCTTTGATTGCAAAGGAACAGGGAAGGGAAGGGGATGAGTTTGAAGGCATGCGGAAAATGAGGGGCACCCTGAGACATTCATTTCAAAGCAACTAACAGGACAGAGGTAACGCCAACTCGCCAAGTGTAACGACAGAGAACCGCTTTCATTAAATTTCAATTATTTAGTTGCATGTGTTCGATGTAAATATATATATGCAATAATTACGCTTAATAATTCATTTTAACATCATCACAAACACATCACCCTTTATATTGCTGCTACCCTTTACTAACTATATATAGTTTTAGATTCGTAAAAGTTAACGAAATATTGAAAATAAGGAGAGATTATAAAGAAGAAAGATAATAGTGAATTATTAAAATATTTATGTACTAAATAAAATCATAATGTAGTTTAATGGTTTTGTTATTTTAAAAAATAAAATTACATAAAAAAAAAAAAGAAGAAGAAGTCAAAGGGTATAGTATACTATAACAATAAAAAAACACTAAGAATTAAAACGTCAAATGAAATAATTGAGAACAAAAAAAATACAACTTTAATCCTAAAAATGTTACACAAGAGCTATAACCTATCTTTTTTCAGTTACACAATCACGTAAAGAATCAATAGAAGTATAGAACCCCTGTGAATGGAAGTTGTCAATCATGAAATACCAAAGCCTTGCCAAAAGACCGAAAAGAAAAATAATTTGGAAAAAAAGGAGAAATTTTGCATAAAGCCTTAATAAAAAGAGGATATACCATGATGCTAGTTTCATGAAAAGTCTCGATTATTGTTATTATTTTTCAGATAATGAGGAAACTTACATTCACTATTTGAGAGTATGCAAGACATAAATTCCGTTCTTGTGTAATAGTTTATAAATTAAATATAAGAAATAAATTACACATAAAACATCATGCGCAATAGACTTGACCAATAGAAGTAGACAAAAATGAAACTTGTAACTTTTATGCATTAAAATTACCATCTCGCCCTTTCGGGGCAATGTACATGCACCAATAATTTTTGCGTGTAGCAAGGGATATAAAAGCAAAAACAAGGTCCCATGATAATATGCGAGACCTGACCTACAGTACCACTTTACAAAATCAATGCATGTACTACTGTCTATGTATTATTACCCTTCTTCATTCTCATTAATATTGTTTTGTTGCACATACTTTATGTGACTCACTTTAATTAATTACGTCTTTTTAAAAAATTATTATATACGGAATATATTGTTTCGTTTTAATATGGTAATGATTGTATGTGTTGTGAAAGGTTTCATATGGAGTTGAAAAATTGTTAGACTTTAAATTGATATGATCAGGATTCAACAAATAATTGTATGTATATTACTATATTGAGAATTATCAATAATCTTAAAAATTAATTTATTTTAATTATATTGTCAAAACCTCAAGGTCTTGTCTTAGTGACAATAGTTTTGTGATCAGAACTCTTGGTCACACATTCGAGTCTATTTAAGTATACATAATAGATTTTACGAGAGATTTTCATTTAAAAAAAAAAAAAAGAATTCTCCGTACAATATAAAATATGATAGTAACTTAACTTTTGATGGGGTTATAGAGTAACTTTATTGATCCAATAACACTACGGTACATCATACTTTCTGGTCACATAGGTCAAGAAATCAGGCAAGGAGGTAGAACGAAATTAGTAAAAGAGGTCACGCACATCGCATTACCACTCAATCAGCTATAGTATTATAAGCGGCGACTACCACATGATACGATTGACCAAAGCATCCAATTGCGACTTGCCATGTCAAATCTATTGGCTAATCATCAATGTGTTGCTCCGAATTCCCACTCATTAATATAAATATGAGACTCCATCAACTTGTAACGGATTACAATTTCATTGCATGTGTACTATTATCGACCAAAGACAGAGCCTTCAATTCCAAACTCTCGATTGAGACTACTTAAGTCACAATGGTTATACGTACTTAACTATTCAACAATATAAATTACATACTTTCCTACTCAATAGTATGTCTCGGTCTACTATAAAATTTACGTAGTTTATTGTGATACATGTACATTTGATCCCACTTATGTTGTCAACTTAAAAATCGTCAAAATTCAAATATAACCACCGCTAATGTTTGACAAAATTAACTATGAATATATTGTCAACATATATTATGGAGTATATTGCATTATAATAATAAAAATACTTGATGAATATCTTATCAACATTATTATATTCGGATTATAATAATAATAAAACTACTTGAATTGTAGTGTACTTTGTAATGCCCTATTGATATAATTAAATTTAGCTAAATACAGAAGAAAATATAGCTAGCTGTAGTATTTAATCGCCCATAATATATGCAACGAACCAAGATGGAGTTGAAGCCGAAGTGTCTTCCAAGTTTTCTCCTACACCTAGGGTGGACCCCATTCTCTCACCTCATATTTCATTTCCCAATTATAACTATACCTGATATATTGGGGCAATCCAACCAAATTAATTGAATAATTAATTTTGTAAATGTAACATTTCATGAGAATTGCTTATTAAATTTTTTAATTTGAGTAAATCACATATGAAGAATATAGTCAAGTTTAATTCTGTCATAAATGCCTAAGGTTTGTCGGAGTTTGGCCGGAGGTTCAACGTAGGATCACCGGAAACCTAATTGACCTGCAATCACAAGCCACCAACAGGTCGGTGAGTTTAATTGTTCCAAAATAACATATTTGTGGATTTAATTACAACTTTCAAAAGTTCAAGGGCCTAATTGACTCCTTAGCAAAAGTTTGAGGGTGTATTTGACCATTTTCCCAAAAAAAATGTAATAAAAATTATGATCTTTTTATTTACTGTTTTGGTAACAACAAAAAACGTAATTACTATTTGAAGATATATATATATATATAAATTATATTTATAATAATAACTCACAAATTACATAAAAGATAAATTACACTAAAAAGACGCGTTAGACCAACTATAATAACTCACAAATTACATAAAAGATAAATTACACTAAAAAGACGCGTTAGACCAACTAAAATTATTATCTACACCGTATTTTTACAGCATGTGTAGATCATTTGTATTCTAAAAATTAAAAATTGGTGCATAAAATGAGAGTAATATCTTTCAAAAAAAAAAAAAAAAAGAGTAATATTTTCCCTAGTGTCCCGGAGGACACGTTCCGTACGGAAAAAGACATCCAACCAAAAACAAAGGAGGAGATATCATATGATGTTCTTCCACCAGTACATGTTTTCCTCTACCATTTTCTTCCTTTTTTAAGGCCATAGTGCATGCATCATTCTACATTTTCTGCTTTATTTTATTGGTGAACTGTACTTGTAACTCTCCTCCCTAACCAAACACTACTGTCCAAATTAACAGATTTTTTTTTAAAAAAAAAATTATTTTAAATTTTGGATCCAATCACAATTTTTCTGGACCAACCAATTCAGATCACACGTCGAGAATAATCATGTTCATACCAAAATCTCTGGTTAGAATAAAAAAGACCTGCGCCGTCTCATTTCCTTAGATATATAGGGATGTGGATGAGATTCACACGAGCTTTCATTCTCCATGAACATATATAATGAGTATCGCCTCATCTTATTACCCATAGGGTGGATGAGATGCACCCAAATCTCTTACAATTTAGGTAGAGATTGATATTATTTGGTGTCAACATAATCAATCTCGATATAAAATTCTAATTAATTGATCTAATAAATATGTGGTTGGAGAAATAAATCTTAATTTCTTTGCACATATGAAGTGGGAACTGAGAAATACCCAAGAAGAACACCTCACCAGCCTGTTACAGCCATGCACTCCAAATCCTTTTTTTTTTTTTTTNCGGCGGTGCTGGTGGAGGTGGCGGCGGAGGCGGAGGCGGAGGTGGTGGAGGAGGAGGAGGCGTGTTTTCTACAATTACAGGATTTACAGCCGCAGTTTCATTACTTTGCATATTCAAAACTTCCTTCCTTGAAACACTGTTTAACGATCTTCTCCGTTTCAGTTTCTTCTGCGACGGCGGAGGAGGTGGTGGAGGATTCGAGGAAGAACTAAGTTTAACCGTATCCACGGGAATCACTTTAACCTTAACCTCATCCTCCTTCCTCTCCACCTCACTCCACCGCGGACGGTGGCGATCATACTCCGCCGCCGCAGTTGATCGATAAAAATTGAGTTCAAAATCATCATAAAACCGGAAACGGTTATCCTCAGTTTCCGATGCCGGCACCTGCCTCAGATCCGGATACGAGCTACTGCTCCTCCGTAACCGGCTAATCCCAGTCTCCGGCACCGCAATCGGCGCAGAACTATAAACCTTCGGATCAGAATACTCAAAACCCGACCCGGAAGCATTTCCCCTACCCTCCCCTCCTCGCACATCATCTTCATTACGGGAAGCCGAAACGTCGTCGTTCTTACGTGCAAAAACGCCGCAAAGAATGGCGAAAACTACAAGCAACACATTAATCGAGTCCCAGCTCTTCTTCACGGCGTTAGGTCTAAGCAACTGGGAAGCGTGGGAGAGAAAGGGAGGAACCAGAAAGAACACGACAAGCAATGCCAGAATGGGGATGAGCAAGATGAGCGCCACGGGATTGAAGATCGGAGACGGTGGTTGACGGCGGAAGACGGTGGGAGACTGTGTCCAAAAAGGTGGGGAGTCTGAGTCTCCGTCTGCTTCCATGGAGTTTAATGGTGGGGTTTTGGCTTTAGCGTTCGAGGCCAGGCGTGGCGTTGGCGTCCTTAAAAGCTTTTGGCTATGGAGCGTGGCCTCGATGATGATGGTTCATGACAGAGAATTGTGAGTTTTTAATTAATTGAAAATGACATTTTATTATTTATTATAATTTGGTACGCATTTGAAAATAGACCTTTTTCTATCTTGATTAGCTTATTTTCACCTTTTTAAAATGCCATAAACTTGATTTTGTAGAGATATTCAAATATATGACATAATTACACTAAGTATATAAATTGTACATAGGTACTCTTAGAACATCCTCAATAATTGTGATTTTTGATAAGTTTTTGCAGGTGTTATTAGGAAAGAGAATATGGTGAGGAAGAGAGAAAAAAAAAAAGAAAAAAAAGAAAGCAAATATGACCCAAGGGCGCCTGCAGTGAGTGCGCAAGATGCGCTGAATGTGCGAGTGTTGCGCAGCTTCTTCTCCATGCAATACCCATATTTCAAACAAAAAAAATCCTTCCTCTGCAATCAGTCAATTTATTCTCTCCCTCTTCTCACCCTCTCTCTTCTACATATGCATTATTTCCTCAAAAACTACACTAATATGCATTGATGGGATGCTCTTAGCACCCGTGTTACCAATACTTGGCATAATATGTTATTAATGTATTATGTAGAAGTGTAGAACACCGTACATTAATACTTTATATTTTAAATTCTAGTCAAATTGACTATACTTTTAACTTAATTTTATGACCATAAAGTTATAAATTCGACTCTGAGTGATTTATTGATTTTTTTGTTAATTAAATTTACACACTATCAGGTGGTCGCAAGGAATGTAATATTATTTGCTTTGATTGCAAAGTAACAGGGAAGGGAAGGAGGCATGCGAAAAATGAGGGACATCCTGAGACATTCATTTCAAAGCAACTAACAGGACAGAGGTAACGCCAACTCGCCAAGTGTAACGACAGAGAACCGCTTTCATTAAATTTCAATTATTTAGTTGCATGTGTTCGATGTAAATATATGCAATAATTACGCTTCATAATTCATTTTAACATCATCACGAAACATCAGCCTTTATATTGCTGCTACCCTTTACTATATATAGTTCTCGATTCGTAAAAGTTAAATTTAGTAAAGAAGGTTGAAAATTATTTGTTTTGCAAATGAAATATTGAAAATAAGGAGAGATTATAATTAAAGAAGAAATATAGTAATGAATTATTAAAATATTTATATGTACTAAATAAAATTATAATGTAGTTTAATGGTTTTGTTATTTTAAAAAATAAAATTACATTAAAAAGAAAGTCAAATGGTATAGTATACTATAACAATAAACAAACACTAAGAATTAAAACGACAAATAAAATAATCGAGAACAAAAAAAATACAACTTTAATCCCAAAAATGTTACACAAGAGCTATAACCTATCTTTTTTCAGTTACACAATCACGTAAAGAAACAATAGACGTATAGAACCCCTGTGAATGGAAGTTGTCAATCATGAAATACCAAAGCCTTGCCAAAAGACCGAAAAGAAAAATGATTTGGAAAAAAAGGAGAAATTTTGCATAAAGCCTTAATAAAAAGAGGATATACCATGATGCTAGTTTCACGAAAAGCCTCGATTATTGTTATTCTTTTTCAGATGATGAGGGAAACTTACCTTCATTATTTGAGAGTGTGCAAGGGATAAATTTCGTTCTTGCGTAATAGTTTATAAATCACATATAAAAAATAAATTGCACATAAAACATCATGCGCAATAGACTTGACCAATAGAAATAGACAAAAATGAAACTGGTAACTTTTATGCATTAAAATTACCATCTCGCCCTTTCGGGGCAATGTACATGTACCAATAATTTTTGCGTGTAGCAAGGGATATAAAAGCAAAAACAAGGTCCCATGATAATATGCGAGACCTGACCTACAGTACCACTTTACAAAATCAATGCATGCACTACTGTCTATGTATTATTACCCTTCTTCATTCTCATTAATATTGTTTTGTTGCACATACTTTATGTGACTCACTTTAATTAATTACGTCTTTTTAAAAAATTATTATATACGGAGTATATTGCATTGTTTCGTTTTAATATGGTAATGATTGTATGTGTTGTGAAAGGTTTTATATAGAGTTGAAAAATTGTTAGACTTTAAATTGATCAGGATTCAACAAATAATTCTATGTATATTGAGAATTATCAATAATCTTAAAAATTAATTATGAATATCTTGTCAACATATACCACCGCTAATGTTTGACAAAATTAACTATGAATATCTTGTCAACATATATTACGGAGTATATTGCATTATAATAATAAAAATACTTTATGAATATCTTATCAACATTATTATATTCGGATTATAATAATAAAACTACTTGAATTGTAGTGTACTTTGTAATGCCCTATTGATATAATTAAATTTAGCTAAATACAGAAGAAAATATAGCTAGCTGTTGTATTTAATCGCCCATAATATATGCAACGAACCAAGATGGAGTTGAAGCCGAAGTGTCTTCCAAGTTTTCTCCTACACCTAGGGTGGACCCCATTCTCTCACCACATATTTCATTTCCCAATTATAACTATACCTGATATATTGGGGCAATCCAACCAAATTAATTGAATAATTAATTTTGTAAATGTAACATTTCATGAGAATTGCTTATTAAATTTTTTAATTTGAGTAAATCACATATGAAAAATATAGTCAAGTTTAATTTTGTCATAAATGCCTAAGGTTTGTCGGAGTTTGGCCCGAGGTTCACCGTAGGGTCACCGGAAACCTAATTGACCTGCAATCACAAGCCACCAACAGGTCGGTGAGTTTAATTGTTCCAAAATAACATATTTGTGGATTTAATTACAACTTTCAAAAGTTCAAGGGCCTAATTGACTCCTTAGCAAAAGTTTGAGGGTGTATTTGACATTTTTACCATTTTCCCAAAAAAAGTACGGAGTAATAAAAATTATGATCTTTTTATTTACTTTTTTGGTAACAAAAAAAATACGTAATTACTATTTAAAGATATATATATATATATATATATATATATATATATATATATATAAAATCATATTTCTAATAATAACTCACAAATTACATCAAAGATAAATTACACTAAAAAGACGCGTTACCCCAACCAAAATTATTATCTACACCGTACTTTTTACAGCATGTGTAGGTCATTTGTATTCTAAAAATTAAAAATTGGTGCATAAAATGAGAGTAATATCTTTCAAAAAAAAAAAAGAAAAAGAAAAAAAAGAGAGTAATATTTTCCCTAGTGTCCCGGAGGACACGTTCCGTACGGAAAAAGACATCCAACCAAAAACAAAGGAGGAGATATCATATGATGTTCTTCCACCAGTACATGTTTTCCTCTACCATTTTCTTCCTCTTTTAAGGCCATAGTGCATGCATCATTCTACATTTTCTGCTTTATTTTATTGGTGAACTGTACTTGTAACTCTCCTCCCTAACCAAACACTACTGTCCAAATTAACAGATTTTTTTAATTTTTTTTTTAAATTTTGTATCACACTTTTTTCTCAACCAGTCAATTCAAATCACACGTCGAGAATAATCATGTTCATACCAAAATCTCTGGTTAGGGTAGAAAAGACCTGCGCCGTCTCATTTTCTTACATATAGGGGTGTGGATGAGATGCACACGTGTTTCTTCCATTCTCCTGTTTAACTAAATGTCGTGTACACTCCATGTGAAAGGGAGTGGGTTCGAGCCTCAGTGGAGGCATCTGTTGACTCTTTGTGCTTCAGTAGGTTGAGAAAGTAGCTATGAACAGATACTACATTGTAATCGAGTCAGTAGAACTCAAAAAAAAATGTCGTGTGAACAAATATATATAATGAGTCTCGTCTCATCTTCTTACCCATAGAGTAGATGAGATGCACCCAATCTCTTACAATTTAGCTAGAGATCTTATTTGATGTCAACATAATCAATTTCGATATAGGATTCTAATTAATTGACCCAAAAAATATGTGGTAAGGGAAATAAATCTTTCTTTAATTTGTTCATATGAAGTGGGAACTGAGAAATACCCAAGAAGAACACCTCACCAGCCTGTTACAGCCATGCACTCAAAATCCTTATTTTATTTTATTTTATTTTATTTTAATTATTTTTCTATAGAATGTTTTGCCCCATTCTTTCGTGGGAGGGAGGGGGGGGGGGGGGTAGGTAAGTATACAATCATTGGTTTGAAAAATAGTATGGAATTATGTATGTAAATATATAGATATTTCTTTGTTGTCTGCTCATTCCTTAAAGCTATCATGTAATTGTTTACCAAGTCATCAACTTTAAATTTAAAATGATGACAACCAACCAATCAAGAAACAATTGAAGTAAGCTTATTGCAGAAATTCATGAGAAGCAATGGTGGTGCCTTGACCCATAAATTCATGAAAATTAAACAATTGATCTATTGAATTTTTCTCATCAATAAAATAATTGTTGCTGATTTTTGGTACCTAGAAATTTAGGTGATGCGAAATATCACTCATTTTGTTTTGTTCTTCTATTGCTCTAAAACCATTATATTTGGTCACATGGACAACCGAGGTTGATTTTTATTTTTTTTTTTGAAGAATAAGTTCTCATATATATGACACACTTAAGTGAGAATGGGTGCCTGATGAAAAAATTGATGATGAGAACCCACCTTAGTTATCTTTGCGAGGAATTCTAGATAAGTATCATACATTTGAACCGAATGAATTTTTTTATGGTTAAAGAATCTCTTTCTATTTCGCATCAATCGAACCGCTTTTTCTATAAATATGGGACATCTAAGTCATACAAGCTAGTAAAGAGATCTATTCATTGATATAGGAAGATCAACGGCTTTGACGCAAGGAAAGACAACTTCATAATTATTTCAAACTTTGAGTATACCTCGCAATACTAGCTATCAAGTGCATTCTATAATATGCACAAGTGCAGTCATTTTGAGTGCACTTTACATATCACCGAATGCACATACCTGTAGTTTTGTCAGTAAATATTTTTAGAGGTTGATCTCTTATTATTATTTTTTGGGTGACAAGATCGAGAAATTCACAGTCATTGTCCAAGGGTATACACAGGATAAATCATGTATTGTGACCATAGTCAACAAAGGACCACAATCAAGAAGGCAGATCTTGAGCGCACTTGTAAGAAAATTAATTGTACTTTGTAATGTTGCGAATTGAAGTATAAATTCACACTTGAACACAAGTTTTTACCTGCCCACCACCACCCACCCACATCAAAGAAGCTCTTAGCTTGGTGAAGTTTTGTTTTGCTAGTAGTCATATGGTGTAGAGTTTGAATTCCATCGACCACTAAAAAAAAGAGGTATGAATTCGGCCTTGTTTTATGGACTTATAGGTCAAGTGAGATATATAACACATCCTACAATTTACTTTTTTCACAGATCTCCCCATCAAGAGGTGAAAGACTCTTAATTTGAGATTCAAACTATTATACATATCTCAAAGAAAATCAAATTAAACTTACATTATTGGTTAATAAACGTAAGAACACAAAATAAAACAGCCAATATTGGGGAGCAATCAATGCATGCTATTGTCCACTTTCATTCCTAGCTTGTCCGCGTTAGTCTACGCGGCTAGATAGCTTCTTCACGGTGTACTCAACCAGCATTTCAAATACGTTTTCGTGTTGTGTATAACTCAAAATAAAATTAACTTAATCTTTTTTTTTTTTTTCAATAACCCAATATAAAATTGGTTAATTTGTAAATAAATTACAAATATATATATATATTATTAAAATATACTCTTTATGAGAAAGGTTATAATAATTAAGTATAAGGGTCAAATAAACTTTAATTTTACACTATTGAGACAAGTGTAGTTTGGCCTTGGAATTTAAAAAGTTCACACAAATTTAGAAAAAATACAATTAACTCATCAATTTGATATGTTATCGCAATAAATTTCAAATTAAAGGTGATTGAAATACCACGTCATTGTATATATTCTGCTGACTTGGATGTTTAATAATAATAACAATAATAAGATAATTATTGTTATATAAAACATTAAAATATTTAAATAATAATAATTATTATTATATATGAAACGAACTATATATAACAATTTTACATTTCTTGTTGTGGCATTTAGTCTAACAAATAGTACATGATTAGATAACATTGTCCCAAACAATCAAAGTTTTATGGCATCAAAATTCAAAACCTATGTTTGTAAGTAGCACACTATAAACATGACACAAATATGATTGAACAAACATTTCTATCTTTCTTAGCTTAATCAATCATTAATTAATTGGTTAGAGTTGTTGCCATGACAGACAATTTACTAATAATGCATGTTTTGTATTGTTGTTACACCGCCATGCACTTATTTATTTTGTTTGCATTGTTGACTTTATTTGTTTTGGGATTCCTAAAACAAAGGCAGACTAGTCATAGGAATTGAAAAAGACAACACAATATAATTATAATGGAGCAAACGAATCATTAGATTGCCGACGACCATGTATGTATATATAATGAAGAACATACATTTAATTTGATATTTTCTTTGTAACAATATAATGTATATATGTAAGAGTGGTGCACATTATCTGCTACATCACACGAACCCATCATATGGACGTGGGTATATATATATATATATATATAATTAGATCCCTTGTGCTGTATGCTTGTATTAAATAGACTAAAGTTGATGGGATGGTTGAGAAGACACTTCACGGGTCTTTTGTATGATCGAGTGAGCACGATGTCCTGATATGGGAGGTCGGGACAAGCACTATCGAGGGTTGTACAAGGTTGGAATTTGTCGTGTACATGGTGGACTCACATTAATTAGGAACGAGAGCATGATGATAATTCAAATTGAAAAATATTATTATTAAAATATGGTATAATTTATTATTAAATTTTACCATACAATTTTAAAGGCGTGTCTAGTCTATTTTATAATATATTTAAAAATCTTACATTACTTAAAATAGAGGTGACAAAACTATACACTTTAAGTTTAGGCCAAAATGAGCTTAGCCATGATTGCCCGTGACTCAGTCAGCCTTAGTAGGGAATCAAGACATACTAGTCCTAAATAAGGTGGTTCGGTTTTGGGTCTAGACTATGCATAAGAATTAAGAAATGACTTCCTACTTTGCGTTAGAATAATGCAATTTTTGAGATCAAATAATGTATTTTATGTGTTAAAATAATCAATAATGTATTTTTTTAATGTATTTTTGAGCAAATTATACTATGGATCCAGGTCCACCTTGCAAGGTAGACCCGGATTCATATTCACAATTTTAAAACTCTACTCACAATTTTAAATTTCAATATATAAAATTACATTACTCAATATTCACAATTTTTTTTTTGATAATCAATATTCACAGTTTTTGAACTCAATATTCACAATTTTGTTATATAGATTCAAAAATTGTGTTATACTATTGAATATAAAGTTCTTAAATTGTGAATATAGAGTTCTGAAATTGTAAATATAGAATCCAAAAATTGTGAACATAAAATTCTACAATTATGAACATGGAGTCTTAAGATTGTGAACATGGATCTAGATCCACCTTGCAAGGTGGACCTGAGTCCATGGCATAACAACCGTTGTTTTTGGGCCGTGAATTATGCTGTACCAGGGAGGAGGATCGCAGCCCAAAATATCCCTTTCCGGCCCAAGAAGCCCAAAATTCATGTCGACAAAATTTGTGCCACCTCATCACCTCCTACTCTAGAACTCTCTGCCATTTCAGCTTCGTCCTCTCTCCTACTGCCACATCTTCCTCTTCCTTCACTCTGCTCCTCTTTCTTCCCCTCTTCTACCTTCCACAATCTTCTCCCGCACTCTCTCTCTATCCACTCTTGTAACTCTCATAATGGATGATCGGCCTTCTTTACCGGCGCAGGGAACCGCCGCGCACTCCGACGGAGCTCACCGTAACACACTGGATATTTTCCCTTTGAACTGTTACTTCTTTGGATCCAAAGACGCTGTTAGCTTCAAGGATGAAACGTTAGCTGATCGCGTTGGCCGTATGAAATTGAAGTACAACACACACTCCGTTTCTGTATCTCTGGATGAATGAGTTCTATGCCTTTTAGGTTCATTGATGAATTCTCTGGTTTTTTAATTTCAGCTACGATACGTATGGATTGAGGACCTGTGTGCAGGCAGTTCTATTGGTTAGTACTCTTTCGTTTTGGTCTGCATTGTTCCTTGCTACTGTAAATCTTTACTACCTAAAATCTCGTGCAAAAAGGAATCAGGACAAGGATTACGGGACTGAGGGAGTATGAACTATGTACTTATTTTAAAATATCTTGTTTATGTGTATGTGTATTATTTGTTTATGTGTCATCAGCTATATAATTTTATGCATTATGAATATGAATTATGTGCATTGAGAAGTCAAATTCGGTATATTGGACCAGAGTCCATAGTGTACTGTACTGTGGATCCTTGTCCACGATATAACGATTGGGGCTCAACTAACACTCGATAGTATAGACCAATGAATTTATAAAGGCAGTGGGTTTATGATGTCTATCCAGTTCTTAATGTGAAGGAAAATAATTCTTGATGGAGAAAAAACAAGATGAAACTTAATCCTCGATCCAAGTAGTACTTGTTTTTCACTTTATCAAGTGGCAAGATACCCTTTTGGTTACAGGTTGAACTGTTCAAACATCCCCATCTTTTGTTGTTACAAGTGAGGAACTCTATATATAAGCTTCCAGGTGGTCGTGTAAGGCCTGGTGAATCAGGTGCCATTGTATCCTTTTTGAAGTACAACTTTCTCATTTCAGGGTCATGATTAGCAAAGTGCCATGGAACTGAGACATGAATTTTTTTTTCCCGTAGATATTGACTGCCTCAAGCGCAAGCTTACAAGCAAACTGTCTATGGATGGACACGGCAGCTGGGAGGTATGGGAACCTTTGTTCATCCATAAAGTTTTGCTGATTATTGAGCGTCGCTTAAATGCTTTGAATATATTCTAATTTGAAGGTAGTAGAATGCATTGGAATGTGGTGGAAGCCTGATTTTGAAACATTGGTTTATCCATATTTGCCACCAAACATAGAAAGACCCAAGGTTGGTTATAAGCTAGCTTCTGCACTTTGAAATTTCACTCTCTGATGTAATTTAGAGAGAGTTGTTTTCTTTTGTAGGAATGCACGAAACTTTTTCTTGTTAGGTTGCCTGCAAGCTGCAAGTTCATTGTACCGAAAAACTTCAACCTACTCGCGATTCCATTATGTCAAGTACATGAAAACCGCAAGGTATTGTAGTTGGTAAATTTTTGTGGACTTTTCACTTTTGTTTAGGTAATGCAATTAGATTTTCTTTCTGGGAAAAAAACCATTGGATTTGAGATGCTATTTGGTAGTTGATAGCCCTATGGCAGCCTCTTTTGACTCAATTCACAAATTTTGGTATTTTTGATCCTTTATTCAGGTCCTCTAATTTACGCTAATCCATACAATGACTCTTTTACCTTTGTAGACCTATGGACCAATAATATCTGGAGTTCCACAGCTTCTGTCAAAATTCTCTATCAATGTAGTTGAACCGTAAAGGAAAAATGACATTTTTAGTCCCTCAATGTAGATTTATTCCGAAATTCTAAGTTTTCTGGTACAGATGGCATTCTCCTTCAATCTCCATGTATATAACTGGTCATCTTGCAGAGGGAATTGTAAATTGTAATGCATTTGATAATTTCAATGTTATGTACTTATGTATGATTGAAATCTATGCAATTTCAATGTGTTTCTTACGTTCAATTGATTTTGCTGGGGAGTATCATATATAATATTCGAGTTTTATACGGGGTAAGTTTCATTCTTGTATAATAACTTGTAAATTACACAGAAGAAATAAACTATACTGGCTCGATTGAAATAAAAATTATATAATTATTTGATCTTTAATAAGATAAAATGACATTTCGATCGAAATTAATTTCTTGTATTACTACCTTCAAACTCAAGACTTTTAACCAGAAAAAAAAAAAAACTCACATCATCTCATATCCACCTTATAAATCATAATCCTTACATTATTTCACTACATTACTTCCACCAAATATAAATATTTGATTTCCAAAGTCAGAAAGTCAACCGAACCATTTCTTTCCACCTCTCTTCTATTGTTAAATTTGCAAATGACCCATTGAGATAGTGACTCAACGACTAAAAGATAGTAGGTCAAGAATTTATATATATATATAAATAAAATGTATTAACTTTTTTTTTTTTTTTTCTAAACACACATTATAACCACAGTTAATTTATCTTTTAAGAAAATTTTATTTTTAAGAATAATTTATTTATCCCTTCGTGGTTTATTTTCAGGAGCCTGATTTTATTTATAATAAATATATAGTCCGACTATTAGTTCATATTTATTTTCAGGAGCCTGATTTTATTTATAATAAATGTATAGACCGACTATTAGTTTATATTTTTAATTGAGACGAAACATTTTTTATTTTTTTATAATCAACACATTTTTCTAATTTAAAATCAAAACAGATTCATGCAACTTACCAGCTGCCCCACTGCTGGGTTATACCAAAGATACTTGTCCCAAATTATACTAAAATTAATTTCTTCCCAAAAAAGATTAAATCTTTAACCCCAAAGACCCCACGCCATGGTCCGAGATTTTGGAGGACGTATATTATTGTAACTAAGTTAAACCGAGGCTAGACATTTGAACAAAGAGCCTCTCACTTCGAGAGGTTGTTCCCACATTATCGTTTGTCATACTCTATCTATGGTCTTTCTTTTCATACTTGATTCATGTGATCAACTGAGCTGCACATGGCGAAAAAATATTGATTAATTGATTATATGCATGGGTGTATACATACGTACGGATAGTAGGAAAAATCAACTCATTGCTTCATTAGTTTGCAAAGACTTGTGAAAAGACTGCGTTTAGTGGAAATCACATTCGCAAGCTCAGCTTGGATTAGAATTACAATGAAGAAAGGAGCTTTTGCCCCTAAGCTCACGCTCTCTGTCCCTGCAAGAGATGAAGTTTCCAATTTCCTGTACTTTTCTTCTTCCATGTTTCTTCAATTCGTCTTTATCTTTCTGTATATACACCTGCAGATACGTATATGCAAATAGATATACTCCGTACGTACATCACAATGTATTTAATGATGTATGTTTTTTGGAGGAATTATTGGGATTTTTGGTGGTGTGTGTAGGACTGAATCCGGGACGTTTAAGGATGGGAATCTGCTGGTGAACAAAAAAGGGATTCGGATTATCTCAGAAAACCAAGCTGAATCTGTATGGCTCTACTGAAATTTCACCTCCAGGGTTTCTTTTTCCTCCATGCCCCTTTCACTAAAATGCTCTAACTTTCTTGAATGAGTTTTATTTCTCCAATTTTGGTCCCTCACTATGATACCCTCCCAAATTAGTTTTTGGTCCCTCACTATGATACCCTCCCAAATTAGTTCCTGACTATAAGATTTTCAATTTTAGTGCATGACTATTTAATTCTTCCACATGTGGTCCCGGGCACAGTTTTCCGGCCAATCTAAGCCGCCGAAAAAAGCACAAAACAACTTTTTGGTAACTTATTTTTTACTTGACTGGTCTTGTTTTAAACTTTTCGGCTTAGATTGGCCGACGGATTGAACGAGGGGTCAAATGTGGAAGAAATTGAATAGTCATGCACTTACGCACCAAAATTGAAAATCTTGGTAGTTAGAACCTAATTTGAGAGGGGTATTATAGTTGAAGGACCAAAAGTGGAAAAACTCTTCTTGAATTGCCTTGGAGAAATGGGAATTGAAAGGTTTAAATGTAGTTAGGGACTAGGGTGATGGTGTTTCTTAATTCTTCTTACTTTTTTTTTTTTTTGTGTTTATCTGGGATTTCCATTGACATCTGAATCAGTAAGCTACAATCATCATACATTCATGCATGCCCTTTTCTTTTATGTATCATTATTATACTTGTTATGTATGCTGCTGTTGTGGCTTTGATCAAGCATGGAGAATGGCAATCTTTGTTTCTGATTCTTGAATATGCAAATCCTTTTTGTTCAGTCTTCAGCTATACAGCCAGCAGATAACCAGCTATGCTTAACAGACTTCGAATCGATTAAAGTTATTGGAAAGGGAAATAGTGGGATTGTGTGGCTCGTTCAACATAAGTGGACGCAACAACTTTTTGCTCTCAAGGTATTTTATACCTTCATATGCATTGTAAACTGTAAAAACTACTCAGAATCTTCTAAGTAAAAAAAGCGATGATGAATTGTGCAAGAAAGAATAAGGAAATGGTTTGGCATGCTTGAGATAGTGTAATCTAAACGGGAAACTTTGATAGTTATTAATGCATAGGTTCACTTCATTTGTTTTCTTATTGCTCGATTGTGAGCAGCAATTTGATGCACTACTCGTGTTTAGGTTATTCAAATGAACATCGAGGAGCCAAGTCGCAAGCATCTTGCACAGGAATTGAGGATTAATCACTCATCGCAGTGTCCTTATGTGGTCATATGTTACCAAGCATTTTTTGATAATGGCTCCATCTCCATGATCTTGGAGTACATGGATGGTGGATCTCTCGCGGATTTCTTGAAAATAGTCAAAAAAATTCCAGAACCATATATTGCTGCTATCTGCAAGCAGGTATAAACTGTTTTTGAACTTTGATCCATAGAATTGAGTTTTCATACTATTAAAGTTTTGCCTTCGTCGATCAGGTACTCAAGGGCTTGTGGTATCTTCATCACGAAAAGCATATCATCCACCGTGACTTGAAGCTTCCAAATTTGCTAATAAATCACAGAGGCGATGTCAAGATTACCGACTTTGGTGTCAGTGTAATACTCGAGAGCACATCTGGAGCAGCTAGTACCTTTATTGGCACCTACAATTATATGTCTGTGAGTACGTTATGCATACATAGACTGAGGATACTATATGTGAATGACAAAAATGTACTACGTTGTTACCACTCACGAGACTGTTGGATATGCTTTCCTTAATTCCTTTACATATTATGCTGCACTTTGTGATTTCCTGTGTCTGTCTACACGTCTTATTTGATGTAGCCTGAGAGAATTTCGGGAAAGAGCCATGGATTTAGAAGTGACATCTGGAGCCTGGGTTTAGTTCTTCTCGAGTGTGCAACAGGTGATTTTCCATATTCCCCGCCCCAGGGAGAGGAAGGATGGACCAATGTTTTTGAGCTTATGGAAACCATTGTGACTCAACCAGAGCCGTATGCAAATCCAGATCTGTTTTCTCCACAGTTCTGCTCATTTATTGCTAAGTGGTAGGTACTAAACTTTTAATTCGCTTTCACCATAGATGCAGTCACTGATAAGCGGTGAAAAACAGGGGAAGAAACCTTTTGGAGTACCTATAAGTTCATGCTCAAAAGTTAAAAGTAATGGCTATGGTGTACTACAGTCACACCTACTCATGCCTGCAGAATGTATTACTTGCGGGGCAACCCCAGCCTCAAACTGTTAACTTGGTAACCACAAGGTTACAGGTTCGACCCCAAACAGGACCTGTCCATTGGTTTTCTTGGTTTGAGCCGGTCAACTATGGACAACCTAGGCTACTTTACCTCGTGTTCCATTGCCAGCTAGGATCACAAGGTGGGATTTACCCAGTGTACACCCTTAAGGCCTTAAGTAATGTCTGTGGGTTTCCCTACCATTCAAAAAGAAAAAGAAGAATGTATTACTTGTAGTTTTATTGTACCTGGAATTTTATACTTGGTTTTTCTTCTTTGTTATGGACATTCTTGAATATAGTTAACTATTTTCAGTGTGCAGAAGGACCCCAACAAGAGATTGTCAGCATATGAGCTAATGGTAATTGTCGAATTTATGTTACTTTGCCTCTCAAAACTCAAAAGGTTCGAATTATGTGCTATTCATCTTAATGTATTGTGACTCGATGCAATTCTATGGTGTACAGAGACACCCTTTCATCAACATGTACGACGACCTGGATATTGATCTTGCATCCTACTTTACCGCTATAGGACCTCCATTTGCAACGCTATGAGCTATAATTGGTACGCTGTTCTTCAACCTGTTCTTGTTACTCTTATTGTTCATAGATTCAATTGCCCGTTTTGGCGTTTCATTTAAACACATCAAACTCGAGGACATTTCTGCAGAATTTGTTGGTAAAGCATTACTCTTTGAGCTATTTCTGCAGATTATGTTGGGTTTCTTAAGAGACTTGTTTCATCTACAGGCTTTCTGCATACATTCACAAGGAGTGATGTGCAGTTACACCTATACCCCCATGGATATTGCTTGAAACTGCTACTTCAGAAGCCTTATTCAGTCATTTCAGAGTCTCCTCCATCCAATCAGCCATGGCCTCCCCAGCTATAACCCATCCACCATTATACATTATAGATAGATACAGGAAAGTATTTTTCCATTTTGCACATTGAACAGACACTAAAGATTAAAACAACAAATGACTCTGTAGTTGTACTATGTAGACAATCAGAGTTGGAATATAGTTCTTCTTGTTGCCAGCATGACACTATGATCATTCATATTTGTTCTCATATTCACAGTAAAGAGAGAAGCAATCATAATATAAGTGATACGAGATCCAACAACTGATACCAAAAAACATATACGATAGCGCTTTAGTATCTTTGGAACACAAGAATTTGTTATAGAAGCGATGTTGTAAAGGAAAAATACTAAGGACTCCCAACTTTTACTCCCGCACTCAAAATGTAGACACTTCTACTGGGGCCCACATGAAAAAAAATAGTTTATCAGTGTTTGCCACATTATGAAGTAAAAGCGAGAGAGTAAGAATTGGGAGTACATGCAGTAAAACTCGTAAAGTGGTTCTTCCACTGCCCAGTCAGATGCTTAGAGATCAAAAGCTCAGAATATATTTGTTAGGATACTGTATTTACTGTAATGTGCCATAACAGAAGAGGAAAAGAAGAAGAAGAAGAAGAGCATAAGACTGCTGCACTAACCTAGCCTGCAAGAAACTCAAACCGAAGCTAGGTTCTGCTAGATTTAGCTGTCAAACGACGTGGGAACCGAGTTTAAGAATTAAGATTATTATTTAGTAATAACACTATGCTTTCTTCTTGAACTTCCTTTGAGCCTTTAGATCCACCACAATAACCGAGATGTTATCTCTGCTTCCCCTTTGGAGGGCGATTCGCGTGAGGTACTCCGCTGCATCTTGGGCGGCTGGGTCAGGGTCGTCGCTCCTTTCTTTAGACAGCATAGTACCGCCATTCTTCTTGTGC
Organism: Ipomoea trifida; assembly: GCA_003576665.1. Taxonomy (NCBI): domain Eukaryota; kingdom Viridiplantae; phylum Streptophyta; class Magnoliopsida; order Solanales; family Convolvulaceae; genus Ipomoea; species Ipomoea trifida. The sequence goes on from CP025646.1 coordinate 13,966,676, forward strand.
CAGAGCAGAAGCCGTCGCCTTGCCACATCACAAACCTCCTCGTTAGTCATGACATCCCATAGACCATCGCTCGCTAAAACAAGGCACTCGTCTTCTTTTGCCCGGGGGACAAACATTATCTCCGGGACTGGTATTACATATGGCCTCAGATATCTATCACCTATCGCCACCATTAGAAATGGAAAACGCCTTGTTATAACAATCAAATGAATTGTTCAGGACAAATAGTATGGTGTCATATCATGTATAAAAATTACATCTTTGATCAAAAATTATATTTCGAGACATTCAGAGTGCCATACATACCGATGGATCTTGAAACTGCAAGCACACCAGAAACGCGGTGCCCATCCCAATTAATGACCTTGCCTCCCAAAGCTTCGATTCTCGAGTACTCGTCTTCTCTATTTGGCTGAAAATAAAGAATGCATTTAAGGATATTTGAATTTCAAGAAGTACTAAAGAAGAAAAGAAAGTCCGATTATAGTATAAATCTTACTTTGTGATCGACTGACAATGGCATGGGTGATTTTCCCCGGCATAGGACTGCCCTTGAATCGCCACAATTTGCTACGATTATATTAGTGGGGCAAAGAATCGCAACCACAGCTGTAGATCCAACTGCTTCTGGTGCAATGGGTGGAAAGCCCGACTCAACTTCACCGTCAATTCTAGAGGTTCCTCCAATCTCATCGTCAACTTTTTGGAAACAACTCAATAACGCCTTTTCCCACTGCTCCTTCCAGTTACCTCCAACACTTTCAATGCGCAAATCCTCCTTCACAATGCCCACCTCCTCGGCTAAAGCTAAATGGAGACGTTCACAGCAATAATTAGCAACCTGCAACAATTACGCGTTTGTTCTTATTGTATCCATATATCAATAAGTACCATGATTACTCCATGAAGAGGACACATAACTTTTATATATTTTTTTTGGTTAGACCATGAGGTGTCCTGAGCAGGCCCTAATTGTAGGAGGCACCTTTAAGCCCATACCATACTCAGACTAATCCCCATTCGCACCAGATATTCCCAACTGGTATATTCTACGGTTTTTTTTCATGGATGAAAATATACACAAAGAAATGTATCCATTAAGGGTATAGAAAGTTACCTGACAGCCTCCATGTCCATCATAAACCCCAAATACGTGTGCTGTTAGGTTTTGATTCCTTGTACTACCGATTGGGACATCCATTAGCATTCGAGAAGGGATTCCCGAAAACCTTGGTATGGCTACAGCAGCATCTTCCATTTCCGGCCTCTTTCCACAGATAGATGTGAGTCCCCATAGAGGCGGGGAATCAAAAGCAAATGCATGTTGTCTTATTAATTTCAGTTCCTTCGAAACGTCAAGAAGAGAAGGCGGTAATTTCCTTTTAGAGTCTCCAACGAACAAACCATTTACCGGCACAGGAACAAGGCCGCTTACAAGTTCTGACATTTTAGCAGAATCCCATGAATGGGCCTTCTTTAGGTTCTGAAACCCGCCAATATCCGGTGAAACAGTCCCAAAACTGACCTCCAAAGCAGCACAGCCTTTCTCAGGCACAAAACCATCTATTTCCGAACTAGTTAAAATACTGCCCGCTATTCTTTCACCAGTCATCAAGTCATGGCCTTCGAAAGTTTGATCTATCACATTAGTAATAACCAGACTTGCCCCGTTCTCATGAATCTCCGAGACAAACTTCTCCCCTCCTCCTTGGAGGTCAGCCATTCTCGATTGCTCAAAGCCATCCCGTGGAACTCTACAATTGTAATGCACACTAGCATTAGCAATCGACACCAAAGGCAGCATGACCTTTGTGGGTTCCGAGAGCAAACTTGTGTTTGCTATCAGCTCGATTCCATTGATATCCATACACGATGGAAGCACAGATTCATCATACACCAGGCTTCCGGGCTTGAAAGGCTCCATTCGATTTCCTCTCAAGCTAACAACACCCCCAAACTTAAAACCCCCCAATCAAAACTATACACCTCTCCTAATTACACCCTACACCTCAAGTCACCAAACAAGGGCACTTTCAGATTTCAATATTATTATATAAACAACCCAGTTTCAGCTCCCATACAAGAGAATCAAATTGATGAAAACCCTGGCTCAAATTGGAATCCATGACAGGGCAGAATATGGATCCAAACACTTATGTTTCAATTTCAAAGGGAATCATATCCGGTTTCAATTTCAGCATCTTCTCAGCTCCTATTCCAATTATATTCTCACCACATCAAGAAAGCCAAACAGCAAGGTCCCATCCCACAATCAAACCCCACCCCACCCCACCCCACCCCCTAAACAAATGAAAAAAAGAAATAACAAAAATCAGATCAATGTCTACCGGTCTTAGCTCCTCATACACACAATAAAGAAAAGAGAACTTACAAATCCACAGAAGAATCCCAAGAAATCAATTCAGCTGCTGACCAAAAACCACAAAAATTAACTCCCAAACTTCAGATTCTGAAGGTAAAGAAACCTCCTTTCTCTCTCTGCGCCTAACAAATTATCATCAAGAACACAAAAAAGACTCAATCTTTACACACCCACAAGTCATACATCATGGAATCAGGGAAGAAACCACAAGGAAAACCAAATCATACAAAAGACAAGTAAGGGGGAGTTGCTTACCGTTCCAAAACAGTGCACTAAAAGGGTAGACTATGACTTTTAGATTAGGCCTTTGGTTAAAAACCAACTTATTAAACTAATCTGGGAAGAAAAAAAAAATTCTTCAAACAAATAAAAACCCAAAAATAAAGGAAATATAAGAAGAGGGGGGAGAAAGAGAGAAATGGATGTGTGATGTGTCTGCCCAGGGACTAGAAGTAAAAAAAATAAAAATAAAAATAAAAAAAAAATAATTGTGCTCGAGTCATGTGGGACCCACCTGACAGGGGACTGACCAATGGGGAGCTTACAAGTGATTTGTTGGTGGGGGACCATGTCCTTGTTTTTCTTGAAATTTGATCTGATGCCGACCTAATCAGATGATTGCGGGTCCCACTGCCGCTCTGATTCCGCCACGTTGAGATCAAGGGTCTTGTAATCAAGCTTTGGGGCGCGTGACTGCCACAAGGGGGTGACGTATAATTGTTTCATTTGCTTTTGTACCCCCTCCCTACCCCATTTTGTGATTTGGGAGCACGGATGAGGGTATTTTGGGAACTTTAACATTTTCACTTTGATCCTCTCAAGTTTAAGCAATTGCATATTCTTACCAATTAATTTGGTGCCAACCCCACTATGGTTATCTACAATTAAGGTTTATTTAAAAATGATGCAAATTTAGTATATCCACGGAATGTGGATGAGATGACAACCGAGATTTCTAATTTGAGCCCCCACTATATATTTTTTTTAACCAAAGACAATAGCATATATTAATTCAAACAATTCGAAGAGATTACATCAAGAAGAAAAACTGGGGGGAAGAAACCCACTCGCTGCAATCAGCAATGAATAAAGCTTCCCTAGCTAACACGTGGGTTGCTCTATTCGCGAATTGCTTAGCAAATAAAAAGCTAATACAATTAAAGCTTTTAGCAAGAAAACGAATATCCTCAAGGATTAGATCAAAAGAAGAATTTATGTTAGCACTATCTAAACTTGGATAACTAGCTGGGCATCCGTCTCAACCTGAACAGCTTCAAAATTCATGCTCTTGACCCAAATTAGGGCCTCCCGGATTCTATTCTATTTCTATAATTCTGTATTCTTAAGATATGAGTAATTAAATCGACTAATTAAAACAAAAGACATAAAAATAAAGATTTTAAATTTTTAGAACCCCAAGTCCCCCGACAACTATTTTTCACACCTTTTTTTTAGTGACATAAGAGAGATAACTGAAGATAGAAGAAAATAAATTTGTAAGAGTTGAATTTTTTGTGAAACCCACATGAAAGAGAAAATAAACTATGTTGGAGAGCGCTACGCGCGTTTGAAGTCAAAAATTTTGTATTGCTTCCCCCAACCCACTCTATTTTTCTCCTCTCTCTTACTAGAAGAAAAATCCGATAAAAAGTTTCAACATTTGATTATGCTCTTAAAAACTTAAAATAAGAATATAAAAGTTTATAGGAGAAAAATATGACCAAAATTCTAACACTCGTACCTTGCTTGTATAGTTTCTCCTTCAATTAAATTTATCTTCCTACAAATTTAATCATACATAATTAAATAATTTAATGGAGCCTTTATTGAACTTATTAGGCTTGTCCTCTACTTTGGACTCCTTTTCAATAATTGTTTACTCAAAAGGGAAATTCATTTTGCTATTAAAAGAACTTGGTCCATATTGAATTATTTGCACACCATCAAAGTATCAATAAAATAATATTCAAGTCTTTATCACAATGGATAAGCCAAGTAAATGAAGGTTATCAGTTGACATAAAGTGGAACTTTACCACTCAAATGTTATGCACTCTTCAATGTATAATATATGTAGTAATCCATCCCAAAATATAATAATAATTACCACAATACATTGTATGGCTCATATATTGATCACTCAAAGGTGTATCACTATTTGTCTATTTATTTAATTTCAAACAAAACTATATACTCCTAATTTTTACTTCACATAAATATGATAATACGAAAATAACATTGAACACAAGAATACTATGATTTTAGTAATAAATATCAACTAGATATATATATAGGTAATTAGCGTCATGATATCTGCCAAGTGCCAATACCACAGAAGTACAATAGGGACAACTCTTGTGCAGTATGAGAGAAGAGATATTCGGTTTGTCTGATGCATTCGAGGCATGTTACAACATCTTCACCGCATCCACTTATCAAGATTCTGGGCGAGGACAAAATTGTTCTCATGATATTGAAACCAGTTTGTCTCAACCAAATCCAAAAGGTAATTATCTGTAGAGATTTCATGGGTTATGTCCAATCTCAAAAACTAAGGGTGACTAAAATTTTTTGTCATAGGTATATAAAATCCTGATGATCTCTTTTGTAATTTCAGAAGGCTTAGAATCCTTGGAATACTGTGCAGTAGGATGTTACACTTGTACAACACGCAATTCACACCATTAGGTTTCAATCTTGCAAAAATTAAAGCTTATTGAAAAACACAAGCAAAAAGTATATATTAGCATTATTATATCAGAAGATTAAAGTACCTAAATATGATATTATTTTAGTTATCAATCATAAGGTTAATGGTTTGAATTTTATTTCAAGCAAAAAAAATTATAGTTATTTTACATTTTAAAAAATTAAAAAAAATTAAATTTTTTTTATTAAAATCATTAAAAAAAAAAAAGTTAAAATTTGGGATTGGCCCACAAGAGGCCCTGCACGAGACTGACCCAGGTAATTCGAGGTTGGTCCGATCTATGCTAGCCCAGGCCCACAAATGTCACTTCAAAGTATTAATTTGGCAATTTTTTTTTTCTTTAGAATACTCAACCCATTTGGTTCATTCCCTACATTTTCCCCTGTATACTTTAATAACTTTTTTCTCATAATAATTATTAGATCCATGTGTTTCTATATTTTTATGACAGTTTATTACTCTAAAACGCTAAAATTCAAAAAATTACTCCTTTTTTTAAAAAATCATTTTACATGTAATTAGCTATCAGTAGTTAACAACTAATTTACCAAACATCTTTCTACAATCAACTAATGCTATCAACTAGTCACGTCTACTAACCCAATCAGCTAACAGCTATTTATCGAACACCTCCTAAATGTCCACGAGTGGAGTGGACTACAACACACACTATAATACTAGGAAACTGGAAAGAACAATATGTTTGTGGTGGCAGTATCACAGCTTCTTCAGCAAGTCCATTTATCACGTTTCTAGGCAACAACATAAATGTCCGCATCACATTGAAACCTATTTGTTCCAACCAAATCCAAAACGAAATAATCTGCAGAGCCTTCATGGGATCATGTCCAATCTCGTAAACTAGGATTGAATATATTTTTTTGTCAACATCATATAAAACCCTAGTTATTATATCCTTTGCAATACCAATAAGCATAGAATCCATGGAAAATTATCCAGAGAGATGTTATACCTGAAAATCACAAAATTCACACCATTAGGCTTCAATTTCGCAAAAAATAACAACTTGTTAAAAAGCAAATAAAAATTAACACTAGAAAATGCTATAGCATGGGGGAAAGTAAGAAAAGTTTCAAAATAAGAGAAACCTGAAGAAAAAAAAAAATCAATGACAAAGGAATATCTACCATTGTAGTTTTCTCCATCTACCATATTTTAGTCACAATGGAGATAGATAGATCACAATCAAACTGACAGGAACAATGAGTGATATTACATAACTAAAGCATAAAGAAAAGTAAGAACGTTTCAAGACCTTGTGGTCTAGTGGCACCCGATTGCACTCCCATATGGAAGGGGCTGGGTTCGAGCATCGCTGGAGGCGATATTGACTCTTTGTGCTTCAGTAGGTTGAGAAAGTAGTTATAAACAAATATTGCATTGTAATAGAGTCAATAGTACTCAAAAAAAAGAAGTACGAAACGTTTCAAAAGAAGAGGACCTCAACGAAAAGGAGAGTCAATAGTACTCAAAAAAAAAAAGAAGTAAGAAACGTTTCAAAAGAAGAGAAACCTGAAGAAAAGACCTCAACGAAAAGGGAAAGAAACGTTTCAAAAGAAGAGAAACCTGAAGAAAAGACCTCAACGAAAAGGGAATATCATATTGATTTGTTGATGCATCCATCTCCCCTGCAGACCAATATATATAGGAGACTAACCTTATTTAATTGGTAGCAATAAATGTTTCCGGATTCTATTGTTTCAAATGAACGACATAAATGAAAAAATCGGCTTTTAATAAGTTCGAAAGTTGACTGTCAAAAAACATTTACGCAAGTGTGAACAAGAGTGAAATTAGTCAAAGCACGGAATCCAAAGTTGAAAAATTTGTTAGTATTGCGTGTTAAGAAAGCACCGTCACTTGAAATCAATAGGCTGCAGGTTCAAGTTAGTTGGGGATATGTCTTTCAGAATTCTTGTATTTCATTTTTCTTTCTAGTGAGGCAAAAAAAAGCTATCTAGTTTGAACCATATAGTGTGTCTTCTACTATTTTTACATTCTAATGACTTGATACATTAAGAGGACATGGTTATTTAGAAAGTTGCTACGATTGTAATAAATTTTAAAGTTGACTGTCAGAAAACCTTTACGCAAGTGTGAACAAGAGTAAAATTAGTCAAAACACATAATCCAAATCTGAAAAAATTTATTAGTGTTGCGTGTTAAGAAAGCACTATTACTTGAAACCAATAGGTTTGCAGGTTCAAGTTAGTTGGGGATATGTTTTTAAGAATTCTTGTATTGCATTTTTCTTTCTATTGAGGCCAAAAATAGCTATCTAGTTTGAACCATATAGTGTGTGTTCTACTGTTTTTGCAGTCTAATGACTTGATCATTGAGAGGACATGGTTATTTAGGAAGTTGCTCTGATTGTAATAAATTCTAAAGTTGTCTGTCAGAAATTTTTTACGCAAGTGTGAACAAGAGTAAAATTAGTCAAAGCACATAATTCAAATTTGAAAAATTTACTAGTATTGTGTGCTTTCTACCGTTACTTTTTCTTTTTCTTTTTTTTTCTTTTAAAAAAAAAAAAAGAAGTAATAGATTGAGGGGACATGGTTATTTAGGAAATTGTTATGATTGTAATAAATTCTAAAGTTGACTGTTAGAAAACCTTTACGCAAGTGTGAACAAGAGTGAAATTAGTCAAAGCACAGATCCAAATCTAAAAAATTTATTAGTGTTGCGTGTTAAGAAAGCACTTGAACCATATAGTGTGTTTTCTACTGTTTTTGCATTCTAATGACTTGATACATTGAGGGGACATGGTTATTTAGAAAGTTGCTACGATTGTAATAAATTCTAAAATTGGCTGTCAAAAAACATTACGCAAATGTGAACAAGAGTGAAATTAGTCAAAGCACTGAAAATGACTAAAAATGTGACTAGGCCAAAAATGTTTTTAGTTTTTCACATTTTGATTAAAATTTGTGTAATTTGAACTTGAAACACAGTTTTTAAATTTTTGATTAATTATGAACGAGAACTTGTAAATTGTGATCGATCTTAAGGTTTAAATCTCTTTATTTATGTTCAAATTGGATATTGAGTAAAAAAATATGAAAATACTTTTAAAATTTTTAAATTTCGACACATTTTAAATAGATGGGTGACCGGCACGATGAATTTTGACACAAACAATAATCTTTGCGGTATTGACACATGTTCTTTTTATTTTATTGTTTAAAAAATATTTATTTATTTATTTATTAAAATTAAAAATATTATTAAAAAACAGTTATCGCTATTGCTAACTATTGGATAATGAACAGTCCTAGTTGGTCACAAATATAAAATTTGAGAAGAAAAATCTCACCAAATCAACCTCTCAAATGCTCTGTCGGGCCAGGGCATGGAGATCCCTTGATATGGTGATTCAACTTTTTCGGGAAGAACAATTGGACAATAGTTATTTTCATTTCTAACTATTCCGGTATTGCTATTTTGTCCTTAAACTTTTATCCATGTTGTCCTTTTCATCCCTAAATTTTGGGAATTTTTATTTTTCATATTTAATTCTTAAATTATTATACATTTTGCACACTAACTATGAACAAAAATAGTACTGTAATTACTAAAATAATAAGGAATGAAGAGAGCAACCTAGACAAAAATTTAAAACATGATGCATAAGCGCATACAAGAATTAAAGAGAAAAAAATAACAATTACCCAATAACTCATAAAGGAAATTGTCCTTTCAAAAAGAAACAGAGAACTTTTGTAGGACTGAGGAAGTATCATTTACTGTAGAAAGAATAGGCACAACAAATTTTTTCCCCAAAAAGTATGCAAATTTTCAATCACACTTCTTTCATATAATAATTTACATTTACATAACCCTCAAACTTACCAAGAATCAACCCAAGGTAATAATGCAAGATGACTGGAACCACATCAATAAAGCTGAGACATAGGAAACTTCCCTGGTATGGGAACGAAATGTTTTCAACCTGAACATTGTGAACAATAACACAACCACTAAAATTTGGGGCTATACGAATCCTACAACATATACTGCAAATATTGGGCTATATGAATCCTGCAACATATCTGTATAAAACACAAATTCGGGTTCCACTTGAAACAAATCATCATTGTTCAATTAAATAACATATGTACCAAAAGATCACCTCAACAAAGAACTTTGGATTCTGCAAGGAACCAAAAAAATAGCATATATCACTTCAGACAAAAAAAAAAACAAAAAAAAACAAAAAAAAAAAAAAACAAAAAAAAAAAAAAAAAAAAAACAAAAAACAAAGCGGTGGTAGATCATGGCATGTACGGGATAAGCCTGAAAAGGTGGCATTTCTCAGTCAGATCCAACAGAATGACTCAAATTTGCGTGTGAACATCAACACATTTTAGAGTTAAGAACATGCATAGTAAATCCTACAAGGTAAGAAAGTTTTCCCAGTGCTACAACATTTTTAAGAAGCATTACAGAACTATATACCAGATATCAGATGGAGAAGAATACCTGGAGACAGCACAGTCCAACTCCCAATGTAGTAGTCATCCACATGACAAGCCCATTTACAAGTTTTTACGTCCAACCTGTGTCCACTTCAACTTATAATACAAATCCCTCAAGAAACAATTACTGACAAGAGGGTTCTGCATGAATGGAGGAGTTATTTTATTGAAAACTTAACTTATATACAGAGATGTCCCCTGGCCTGTATTGCTAAAACCAAAATACAGCTTTTTTCTAAGACACTATAACTAAGATACTAGCTTTGATGTTGTACAAAAAGATCTTTACAGTCGAAGTCATAAACTTAAGGAACAAACCCATAGGATTTGAAGGGTTCACTCAAAGTGGACTTGCGCACGATTGTTTAAAAGAATGTATACCCCTAATAATGGATGTAACAGTCGCATGACCCACGTGTATCTGGGCATTCTCAACAACAACGAGGTTTCTTCTGTGAGCGTATAATGAACAGGAATATACAACAAATGCAACTTCAAACTATCATATTCAAGTCTGAGAGATCATCCATTGGAATCTCAAGTCCCATAAAATCATGATCTTGTAATCCATCATCATCAAAGTTCAACCAAGATCCTATATCCTGTCCCTGGCCACCAAGATCATCAGGAACACCTAAAACATCCATTCCGGGTAGTTGTAATCCAGATAAATCAATGGGGTCCTCCAATTCTTCAGAGTTACTGTCATTCTTATCCTTGGGAGTGCCATTTGAGCTAAACTCACTTGCTTTTGCTATTGAAGGCCCTGTTGGCTTGGATTGCTCCGGTATCTTGCCAACCAGACCATTGAGAGAAGTAGAGAGCTGAGTAGTTTTCTGCTTGGGTTTTGCTTTAGGCTTCCTTTCTCCCTTAACATTGCCCGATGCAGGCCGACCAATTTTAGTAGATCCATTTCTGGATAGCACCTCTCTATTATTTCCTTTTCCTTCCCTGTCCCTCTCACTTCTTTTTCCTTTTGCAGTGCTTAAAAGTGAGCTCCCTATGCCTGATGTACCAATCTTATTTCCAACATCATCAAGAAACAACTCTCTTCTCTTGACCCTATTCACCTCAAAAGCTACATTACCTTCAGAAAATATTTCCTGGTTTGAGGACGGGCTCTGCTGTTTGCCCAAAGAAGCTGCAAATGAAATAAGTTGGCGTTGTTAATAGGAACTATGGGTTAAGCATTCTCTCCCTCTCCCTCTCTCCCCCCCACAGTTTATCTCACACAAATACACATTCTGCATTGCATACACATGCAAATATGAATAATATGCTCTTGGACTAAAGAATAACAAAGGAAGAATACCTGAAGCTCTAGCTTCTCCAGAACTACCTGGTTCGCCATCAGTAATAGAATCTATTTGTCCATCACCAAGGTGGGATATCCCAGAAAGGAACATGTCCTTAAATAAGGACTCAGTAAAGCAGCTCTTACCAGTCTCCTCAAATTCTTGGTATCTTTCCAATGTTCGCTTAACAAAAGCTATTGCAGCTTGTTTGGCAATTTTCCCACTTTTCATCCCATGTGCATTGCGACCACAACAAGCCTATTAATAAAAGCAAAGTTCACAATAGTGAAACCATCCTACTAAAATGAAGAGTTTTCTAATGTTTATTTTAGAAACTAGACAACACTTGGGATGTATTAAAAAGGAAATTTGGAATATTCAAAACTTCAAAACTTGATAGAGGCTTAGATAAACAAATAAAAAACTAGAAACATAAATGCGAGAAATAGAAAAAGTTGAACCCCATGAGATCATTTAGAGATTAAATGAGATACCAATGGAAGAAACAGTGACATTTTTTTATAAAAAAACTCCAACTGCATTTACCCTAGATTTGATTATGCATTTCCATCCTAAACAATTACTAATAACATCAATTTGAATTTTGATTCATTAACCAGACAACCATTAATAACTACATTATATAAAAACCCTCGGAAAAATATACTCCCTCCATCCAATTTTTATAAGGGGTAATTGTGTTGGTGTTTAAATTAGGAAAGTGGACATTATTTTGGAACGAACCAAAAAGAGATGTAGAAAAAATTAAGTGGCATGGAGGGAGTATATTCATTAAATTTCAGATAATGGAGGATAGAGAACATTCAATATTACCATATATTTCTTATAAGCCATCTCTACGAGTTTGTCAAGAGCAAGCTGTTCAAAGTCCCTATAACATATGAAAAAACTTGATTATGCAAAGATCATGCAGAGATAATATAACAGATCATAAAGCATGCATATCCTTACTTCTCTTGACACACTCTTGTCTTATCAGCATAGTTCAGCAGTTTGTGCAGCATACCATTTTTTTCAGAAACCTATAAATTAAAAATCAAAGATACAGTAAATAATTGCAACCAACAAATTTTTCGAAGTGTAGTATCCAAGGAATTATGTGCATTTCCATTCCTAATTCAGATATTAGTCACGCCTTAAAATTTGACAGAAATAAAGAAACTAGAGAGGAAGGGAGGGTGCGGGGAGGGGAGGGGGGATGGAATTATTTTGTCAGCCATATCTAATACATTAACTAACAGATCATACCAATTCCTGGTGCTTCTGGTCTAATCTACTGATGTCTCCACTAATTTCTTCGCCCCCACTCTGTGTCATGCCAGTCTGCATCAAGAAAAACTATCAAGGAATACAAGGGCAGAGTATAGAGTATAATACTGACAAGGTGAGTTAAAACCTACATCTGGTTCTGGGTAGATTCCGATATATTGGATCTCCAGGAGAAGTCTCTCATTTATTGACATTTTATTATACTGATAATCAGTACAAAGAACATCAGACATTATCGCTTTGTCTGGCAGTAGGCCATTTTGGGAATGATTATAATCTGATAAGAACTGGGTCTCTGTAACAGGCGTGATTTTGCTATCCAGACTATGGTCTGTCTCATCAAATGAATTTCCATTAGCATTTTTCCTATAGCCATTAGAAGCAGGGTGTCTTGAATCACTGCTGTACAGTGTTCTTGTATGGAACATATCCAATTCTGAATCCATGTCTAGATCAAATGTAGGCTGGTAAACATTGAACTTGGGATCTTCAGTTCCAGTGTAAGATAATTCTTCACCTGCTTCTTCAGGGATTAGAGCCGCCATCAGTCTCTGATAAAGGGAGACCTCAGCAGACTTCATTTTTCCTGAAGCTTCATGTTCTGCACTAAATTCAGCAGTCCTTGATTCACCCCCATCTCCCTCAAAACCATTTGGAAACATATTCAACTTGCCTGCCTCAGTTGTTACTGGGGTTGCTGTTCCCACGGCATTTCTACCATTTATCTGGAGAAAGGAGCAGAGATTGGAATATTGAAACTCAAAACTCCAAAAATTAGTTAAATGCCTTTTTCTTAGAGATTGATTTAGTCACATTCATAAGAGCGAGTGTTTTTATTTTTTATTTTGTTATTTTTATATTTTGTAGGGAGAAGGTGGAGATAAAATCATCTGACAAAGTTTATATAAGCACAGCTAAATGTGTCACCCAATAGGCACAAACTACTACTAAGAGGAAGCCAAATGAGAAGCTATTATAGAAATGACATATTCCCTCCATCCATTTTAAATAATGAAGTTCACTAGGTATGGAGATTAAGGGCAGTAAAAATTGGCAGGCATCTTTAAGAGTGCAGTTTTAAGTAATGTTTCGGTAAGTACTTGTCAAAGTAAATTTCAATTTGAGAATATCGTAAATGTTAACTACTTTACAAGGCTCTATTGTTTCAAAAGGTATCATGTAAAATGGGAATTCATGAGGGTAGCAATGCATGAATTTTCATTTTTCTGACAGAAGACAGAAGTGTACACAATTTTCCTTTTTTTCCTATAGAATCTGTCTTGTTAGGAAACAACAAAGTATAACTACAGCATGCATGGTGTAAACAATATTCTTAGGCAAAATAGAACATGCAATTACCTGTTGATTCAAAAAGGCAATATCTATGTCTGATATAAAACGAAAGAGTGACTCCATCCGCTTCCAGAATGGGCTGGAAAGTGCTTGAGCTGCAACATGTTAAATCAGTAGGTCAATAAGAGTATAAGACAGTGTGACAAGGAATCTAAAACAAAAGTTTCAGTAATAAATTACCAGTGTTGGTAACATCATTTGCAGCAGCCAATAACTCTTCTTGTCCATCATCAGAACCAACTATGGAAAGGGAAAAAAAGAGTAAATAATAACAAAGTGACTACTGTCCTATATACGCAAATGCTCCTTGGTTATTAGGTCCAACTATATGCTACAATTACCTAGGAAATCTGCTGCAGCATTAATTGTTGATTGCTTCTGACGTTTATAAGCCTTGCGATCAGAGAGCTTCCTTGTGGGAGGACGACCTGCTTTGCTGCATGAGAAGTCCCATAAAATTGTCAGCGGTAACACAAACAAGTACTAAGAACCAAAATTATAAAGCAGTAAAAAAAGTCCCAACCTCTCAGTTTTATCAAAACTATTTCTAGAGCTTCTTAGTTGTTTTGCTGTCCCGACATTCCCAAGCTTTTCTACAGTTAAAGGCATGAGGGACCCACTGGAAGTAAAACTGCGACTGGACCTCCCTTGCCTACGTACACCATCACCATGCTCATCCCCACCTATCAACTTATTTTTTCTTGGTGGTAGCAGTAGATTTGACATCTTTTGGACATTCAACCCAGCTTTTCCATCCACCTCATCAGACCTCTTGCTCTTATCTTTGGACTTGGTTTCAGCAACACCTGACTCCTCACTTTCAGATGCAGCTGAGAAGTTGTCACTTTTTAATTTAAGCTGCTGAGGAGAAGAGCCAGACAATCGCCTTTCATTACCAGCCACCTCAGCTGAATTATCAGGGGCAGGAGTTTCACCATTATTGGAAACAATAGGAAAATTAGTTCTTCTCGCTGTCCGAGAGCTTTTCTGCGGCCTCTGGCTGGCCCACTGACCAACAGGCGGTGATGAGGACCTTGCTGAAGCCGTGCGTTTACGATTACCAGCTGCAGAAGTCAAGGGAAGTTTGTTTGTACAATGAGAAACTTCCCAATCATTAGCAGCTGCAGCACGTTGAACCAGTGGAGCCAATTTAGGTGCAACACCTGCACCTGATCGTGGTGCCCGAGCAGCTCCATTCAACTTTGAGCTAGAGGTAGGGCTACCTGAGCTCAGATCTTCTCGAGCAGTTGCCTTGCTTGTGCTGGATGAAAAGAAGAACGCCACCATGTAATTAAAAATCACAGAGAATCATAAACAAAGGCAATAACTACTTTAAATAAAGCACCCCAAAGAACATTATTAAATTAGAGAACATTTTTCAATTGCAATCAATTGAAGTAAATGGAATAATCAATTATTCCCATACTTGTTGACAGCTCTAACATTTAGCTTTTCTTTCTCTGAACCAATTGGGCGATCTCTTCTATCATGGAGAAGAAGACCATTATCCTGTTCAGCCTTGGAAAATGAAGAACGCACAGCAATGGAAGCTTGTGGCGAGGTAGCATCAGCTTTCCCCAGTCCAATGCCTCCCGTATTAGTTCCATGCCTACATTCAGATAATAAGAGAACATATAAATTAAAAGAAGGTCATTGCATCTAAGAGGCATCTTACATTCTTCTAATTAAACTGAAAAGTATAATTCTATTGTACCACCAAACCTTTTGTTCATAAGGACTCAGATTCATTCCCCACCCCCACATGTTAAGACTAGTTGCAATTCTCAAGCTTACATTTTACTATTCTATCTATAGACTACAAATGACAAACGGTCATCTCTTTTAAAGTGAACAGCTCTGGGGTTCAAAGAATAGAGATCCTACAATGAGTTGATTGGATTTCAAACTAAGTTCAAACCACCAAAGAGAGAAAATAATAATTAAAATGATGAAATGAAGGAAGCACTCAAAATCAATTTTTTCTCGAGTGAGTCAAGCAACTTTATATTAACAATTAATGTAAAGCAAAAACATATGCAGTATCACACCCAACAAAGTCACAAACTGAAAGCACACTTTTCTGTGAATCCACCAATTTTATGAGCTCCTCATCATGCCCTGGCTAAGCAATAGAGCACAAGAATCCAAGTTGAAACATCCATACAATATAAGAAATCTGATGGTCATATTTTTCTTTTCTCCATTACAGTTATATACTCTGGGATCTGAAAGGATTGGTAAATAGGTGTGACATGTTTACTTCTCATACTGATTCATGCAGCATAGCTAAATCAAATTGACACGTTCAAAGCTACAATAGCAGATAAACCCTGCCTTCTCTATTCTGCTGTAAGAATCTTTCTGAGGTAACTATATGAACCAGAAAATTTAGGAACTAGAAGCAGAGAGAAATTTGTGGACTCACCAACCAAATAGAAAAAGAAGAAGAAGCAACAATATCAAGAATTCAACTGACGCATTCAAGCCAAGGGAATCCATAGTTACATGAGTTGCAATTTTACCTGAAGCTGTGGTTTTCACTCAATCTTGAACGAGCATCAGCAAGAAGTCGTGGCTGCATTCCTTGCTTGGGTTCCCGGTAGCCATCAATTGGTTTAGTTGCAGCAGAATTCACGGATGCATCTGGCTTTATTCCAGAACGCTTTTTCTTCATCCTTGATTTCTCCCAACCTTCCATGGCAATAGATGTTGGCGTTCTATCTTCACCCTGAACAGTGTTACTGTTGGGAAGTCTCAATAAGTCCCTATCCCTATCAAGATTCCCCGAAGGCCTTGCAGGAGTGTTTGGGCGTACATCGGTCTACATTGACAAAATATATCAGTCCTTTCATGAAAAAGATTGAAATTGGTTTATAGCATACCATCATGATGAAAGAAGAGGTATCAATAAGTGGAAGATGGACACCATCTAAAATAATTTCACTTGAAATGACTGAACAAAAAGCAGAAATCTAAAATTCTAGCACAAAAAGGAGATTCAATATTGATGCTAGAGTATATATGTTCTATAGCCGCTCACCATTTATTGGAGGCCATTCACAGCAAATTTTCCCAAGGCCAGGCAAACAGTAAATAAGGAAGAAAAGGATAAAATAAAATTTTGATCAAAACAAATCAGCTAAAATAGGTCATATACCAAGTCTTGCCCAAGAAATATGACATCCAACAAAAGGCGAAACAAGACATGACAAAATAATAATAATAATAATAATAATAATAATAATAATAATAAATTAAAATATCAAGTGTTCAGAGCCTTGGATCTACCATAGAGGTTCTGGTACGTTTGCTTGGAATGGCAGTTTTGGCCCTTTCATCTGACTTTTGCTGCTCTACTTCAAAACCACCCATATTGCTATGGCTTTGAGTCCCCATCTTACTAATGCCTGTCCCAGAAGCTAACCGTTCAGTTGAAAACAAGGCACTGTTTCTGTCATTAGATAAGACATCTGAACGGGATCTTTTCCTTGATGGAACATTTGGGAAACATTTCTGGAACACAGATGAAGATTCGTAGAATATCTTCCCACGTTCCCTGATATATTGTACATTGTATAAAATATCACAATTGAACTCCATGCAGTAAAGAAAAAACCAAGAGAAAAAGGCATTCAGGAAACTACCTAGCCCTACTGCAGCTTTCTCGAAGACCTAACTTTAGCCGTCTAACATCCTCGGGTGAGGAAGAAGATAATGTTTTGCCTTTTGAAGACACAGACGGAGAATCATCCAGGGGTACACCAAGAGCTAGACTCGTAAGTCGCTTAAAATCTATTTGTTTCAGTTTGTGTTCAGTTACCATTGCTTTTGGATCAATACGTAAACACTGAAAGAATTTGATAACATCTCCCTGTGTTGCACCTGAACTACTTCTTGTCATGTTTGGAAGAGAAGATAAGATTGGATTCTCCATGTTACTTGCTCCATAGGATCCACGCTGGGCAGATCCATATAATGGCCTATCTGGACTACTGGAAGTGAGATCATACTTATTAGATGCAGACATTGCATCAGTTCCCGAATGCTTTCCTTGTTATACACCCCGTTAGCACAGTTTTGCATGGCAATGCTGTTCAACAACTGTGCATGAATACCAAGCACATACCCGTGACAATAAAATTAGGGTTACAATGTTCCTGCAAAACAAAGATTCCAGCAAAACATGAGCCCCATTCAGAATAAGTTGTCAAATGCAATTAAGTGGAGTATTCATGAAGTGCAATCATATATCTAAGTACAAATTATTTAAGGCTAATGAGCTAATCCCAAAGAGTATAGGCACTAGACAAGCATAATAAATGTGGGAGCTGCTGCCTATAAAATTGATGAGTTAAGTAGCTAACAAAATATTTCACCTGTCAGCTTTTACCAATCCCACTGATGAGCTACTCAGCTACCAGCTACAAGACTACTGCATATTGAATGAAGGTGAAAACTATAATTGACTGCTAAAAACATGGGTTTCCCATAGCAGCACCCAATTGGTAGTTGGATTCAATATTTCCAAAATCAATTTCAGCTTTTCTTTAGCAAACATTCATCAAATGCCAAACATGAAACAAATCCTCAAAATAGATCAAAATTCAACCTTAATTCTTGCACTAAAGCTATTCAAATAGCACTAATCAAGATATCCACTCATTATCTATACAGTTCCTCTCTAACAAAATATGAAACCAGCATCCCAGATTCCATTCATTGGAAATGCTCGGATTGGAGCCCCACAAATTTCACACTCCAACAATCTAGCTTGACCAAATGAAAATAACATCATAGTCAAAATTTATGAAATGAAATTAAAATAAATTAAAAATTAATAATAATAAAATAATCATACCTGGTAACTTTCCACTGTATATACACTCTAAAGCCTGAAGAACCCGCGTGATCTGTACAGCCTCTGATGTCAAAATTCTGAAATGATAAACAAAACACAATCACAATTGAGATTAGTTGAGGGTTCAATTAGGGTTTTGACGAGCTCGAAATTTAATTAGCCCCAAAAAAATAATTATTGGATAAATTCAAAAACAGAGAATATTACTTTATAGATGTGCATATACAAATCGTCTATGCATGAAATGCATAGATTTTAATATAGAGAGAGAAATACGTACACGGACGTCGAAGGAGTCGTTGATCGGTGGAAGAAGGTCGTCGTGCTCGTCGAGAGTCGATCGAGAAATATACGTTGGATCTTTTCTTTTTTCAGTCTTTGAGTCTCTTTGCTCGTTGGATTTTTCGGCCCGGTTTTTAATTCGGTTTTTGGGCCCAGAAATGACCCTCTTGTGGACCAAATTGCCACAGTGTTACTGGCGGTCCAAATCCAGCACTGGCCCGCCCAACCAGGATTTTGGGTACCCGAATTTTTTGGGTGTCCTAAAAAATCTATATTTGAAACCCAATATTTTGTGTTTGGAGGCGTACACTTGCATTTATTGGGTGAATCCCCCCCTAAATGAATTCTTAGAAATAATTCGGGTATGATAAACTCGATGGAATCTGTTATTATTATTATTTTATTTTATTTTATTTTATTGGTATCCATGAAAGCTCGCATGCACTACTTAAGGGTACACTTTTGATAGATACTAACGTTGTGTCATAGACGGCAAATCATATAAGAGATAAACGACACTAGAAAAACCTTATGTAACGTGATTGTAATGCAATCTAGCATCTTTAATGTGGGAATTTTGACAATAAAAAGAAAAATACTTCATACTTAAATAGTGAAACAATGGTAATGTTTATTTGTCCATTGTTAAATCATTTCATATATCAATCCCAAACTTTGCAGGTGTAATTTCATAGTTTAATTTTGTTTTATCACTTTCTAAATGTGCTTCCATGCGATTTTTTTATTATCAGCATCTTTCTAATCTAAGTTTTCTTTTCCTTTTAAACAAGAGTTATACTCGTGAAATCTATTTGTTTTCAATAATTTTAATATAATCATTGTTCACATATCTAGCGAATGGTTGCTAGTGGATTCTAATATATTTTATATTTATATACATTGGTTATCAACTTATCATGTGTCCGTGTCATTACTTATAAATTTACTAATTAATCAAATAATCATATGAAATGATGCAAGATTAAAGGTTTCTGGCTTGTATGAGTTCATAAATCACAAGTGCATAGGGTTTAGCTTTCAAAAATAAAAAATGAAGTGGAAGAGTCAAATCTAATGAGAAAAGCTTAAAACCTCTGGCAGTGTTGTACAAATCAAAAATAAAAAATCTTTGGCGATAAATTTGAAAGCCAAAGTTAGAACTTCAAAATCAAATATAATGTGTGTGGTTCAGTTAATATAACATAATCTTACGAATGTGAATATGATAATATCATATTTCTTTATTTGGTTTAAGGAAATGTGAGATTCTCAAACTTTGTTTTAATTATCATATTCTTATATATTCTTAGGTAATGTGAGATTCTTGAGAATGTTACACGATCTCAAAATATCTCTTAAACCAAACACCTTTAGAAAGTTGAAGAGAAAATATGTTTTTCAACAAAGGAGTATGGACGAAAGGTTGGAAGGAACAACTTGACATCGACTAGTTTAGCTAGTCAACCAGCAAAAAGTTACGACTCCAATAGGTGACAACGTCTTGACCTTGTTGATGTCGATTGATCGACTAAGGGCAACACATGCATTCAGCAAATAGATGGTGAGCGACAATAGTCTTGTGTGCATTGATAATCGATTGGATGTTGGGGTGATGTTTATGTTTTAAAGTATGCATAAGATAAATTTGCAGATTATGGCAGTAAAAAAGTGTGTTCAGAATTGCAAATCATGTTTTTTGGGGTTTGAAGGTTAATCAAGTGGATTCAATATTTGGAAACATGCAGAGGTAAATATGATGAAATGTATGTGAACTCTACAAAACTGTAATCAAGGATTTACAAACACAGGAGAAAGAGACTTCTTTCAAATGTTGCTGTAATACAGCTGAGCCCCATATATAAACCTGATGCAAACGATTAAGATGCAAAAGGGGGTTAAGGGCAATAAGGCTAGAGAGAGCATAGAGACTGCCACAATTGAAGGCATGCCTAGCTCTGTCAACCCAGAGTTATTAAAAAGAAAAAGATGCAAAATCTGTACATAAAACTTTACATACAGCTCCCTACTATACCAGCAAAATCACAAACCACCAAAAAGCTACCTGGGCATTCTCTATTATTACTGTACAGGTTATGGTGTTCTTCCAAGCAGCCATTCGTGTGGTTGGGAAAGGGCATGTTACGACTGCACGACTGTTGCACAGAGATGCAGCACGGTTCAGACTGACCGTCACTATGTCAGGGTATCCTCAGATGTCAGGATATCCACAGATGCGGTGCGTGTGAGCATTTCAGCACCATCTGCCTTGGAAGAGAATATCACGGCAGATTCACCTGCACATATTGGCACGCTATCAGGAAACATGTTTATTGCAAATATTATTTTTTTAGGGAAAAACGAGTAGCAAGATGACATGATTTGAGAATCAGAAACTAACTCTGGGTTGAATCAGTGGACAGGCGGTCAGGAGAAGTGCCTCTTTTTTCTGCAAGAGAAAATGTTGTCAGGTGAATGGCTAATCTGAAGCAATTTCCCACAATAGATTTTTAACCTTTGATGATATGTAGGACAAGAGAAATGTTTGAACTAAATACAAAGCACATACCCTTAGAACGCCGTAGCCCTTTGACAGCCTCAAAGTTCTTATAGGTATAGCCAACAAAATTTAAACTTTCAGGGCTTAACCGCATCTGTCAAAGTTGTTTTTTAATAAGAGGCAATGGGTTAGTATAGCATTAAGAATAGATGGGGATCCAAGGGAGGAACTGCAAGTATGCTACTAAAGAGCTAAAAGCAACAGTTCTAAGATGTTCCATGTAATGTGTACCCAAAAAAAAAACTAACCTTCCTCATGTTTCCAGAGTTAGTTTTGGCAGGTCGGGGTTCCACCTATAAAATAATTGCATGATGCAATATAAAGGGTAAGACCATTATGGCAACAACTCAAACACAAATATAAGAAATGCTGTTGAGGTAAAAACTTAAAGGAAAACTATATATATACACACACACACACACACACACACACATATAGATTAATGATCAAATGAGAACCCCTCCTCCCGTGAGAACCTGCAAACCAACATAAATGCACACAAACTATTCCAGGGGTAGAATTTGTGCATTGTGCACTGGAATATGAGATTGCGTGCATTTATGTAGACGCTTGTGTGTATTTATGTACAAGTTCGCAGGTTTTCACGGGATGAGGGGTTTTCATTGGAACACCCTATAAGCCACTGTCACTAAAGTGCGTAAGTAACAAAAGTAACTCAATACTACTCCAATCTTCCACCTGAATGCTAAAGATCATAAAAGTAGGACTGTTAAGGAAAAGTCTTTAATAAATACCTCATCAAATTTGATAAAGTTTTGAGTATCAAGTTCATCATTAACCTCTGGCTTGTATGCTGCATTCATTTCATAAAGTTTGTCCCAATCGATACCTTTGAACCAGGGGTGAACCTGATATATTCAAGAAGAATAAGTACAAAAGAAAATATTGTAGAGTTGAATAATTATTATCCACCTAATACTATTAGGACAAGTAGATGCCTTTATTTGCTCAGCTCCCAAAGAACCAAGCCGATTTTGAGCATCACAAAGCAACCTACAAATTAGGTTCTTAGCTTCAAGACTCAACCTTGCTTCAGTTGGAAATCTCAAATGATTCTTCCAATGCACAATCTGAAAGTTAAAAATAGTTCAGTGAATAATAAGCTCACAGCACATATTTACATATATATAAGGGACCAAAGCTAAATAGGATAGACTCCAGAGGTCTTGAGTTTGAAGGTTTTGAGCAAATTTGGAAGAGCCCTTAATGTTAACAATTCATCAATGACACCGTATAATGATCACTTAAAATCTGAAGAATAATGGATTAATTGTCACCGCCATCAACAATGGCACAAAGGGCTAGAATTCCTCACAACCCTAAGAACCTCTATATATTTGCTCTGTAATCTATTGGATGTTAACTGTTAAGTTCATAAAAATGTGAACTTGCAAATATGTCTATGCTCCATATGAATGGCCTATGCTACAGAGCAGGCTCAATCTACCTTTCTGCATGTTGTTATTGGATCATCAGAGTAGAATGGTGGATAACCTACTAGCATCTCATACATTATAGCACCAAGAGACCACCTGCAACAAAGCAAAGCCATATAAAGTTGAAAACTTCAGTTATAGTGAAGCATGACTTTACATGAAGTTTTGGCATGTGATGATTGTCCTCAAAAGATAGAGGGGAGTAGTACAAAGTTTGTGTGGAACTATCCTGCACTTTCTGGTGTAGTCTTTACGGAAAGAAATATCATATGCCTAGTGGGGCTCAATGCCCCTTTGCAAACAGTTGAATATAGAATTTTGATTATGTGTGCGTGTGTAAAGAAAAACTCAATATTGGTAAGGAGGAACATTTGAATTGTTTTAACTTCAATGTGATCACAAATCTTTTGCTAAGATTGCTGTGCCTGCTTGGTGCTATTTCGTGAATAATACATTTACTTGTATAAATGGAATAAAGGAAAAAACATCATTAAAAGGGATATAAGAAATAAAAAGGCAGGACTAGATAGCAATTTTAGTTTTGAACGCATGAATATGTAAGCATTTTTTTTAAACACACTTAAATACCAATGTATAGAAGAACAGTAAGAGTATGAAACTAAAACATTGCTAATGTGAAGCTGGAGGATGAAGAAAATCTACAATAGAGACAAAAATATATATTGGGAGACAAGGAGAGACATTTTATTTTATCTTAAAAAAGGCCAACAGTCATAAATCAAGCAGAAACTAACCAATCACATTCCGCACCATAGCCTCTTTTTAGTAAAACTTCGGGAGCAATATAATCAGGTGTGCCCACAGTTGAAAATGCCTGAATCAGAGAAGCTGATAGTTACTGTCAAGTGTCAAGACTGATGAGGTAAGTAAATGCATAATAGCAGTTATTCTAATAATCCAAAGTAACATCAATCTCCAGATTATTTCCATTACAAATATTATCCAATAACCATAAATTTTTTGCATCTCCTAACCTTATACATTGTGGTTAACTTAGCAAAGCTGCAATTGTTTAAATGGTATCTAGAAACATAGCAATTGCATGCTTACCATTGGACAGTGCATGTACAACTTTAACTATTCAGTAAATTTTGAAGCTAATAATATAGTAATATACTGAACTAATATTTCTCTAACAGGACAATAACTCCATACCAATTTCCTTCTATTTAATTGCCAATGCTGCATTTGTTCATGGGAGCTGTTCCAGCAGTTTCCATCGGCATTAACTGATCCCCTCAAATTTCCATCATTCATTATTTCATTTTCATTTATAGGAGATAGATTTGAACAGTCAAGAGGTTTGCAAAGACCAAAATCAGAGAGTTTCATATGACCATTTTTGTCCAGAAGAAGATTGTCAGGTTTAATATCCCTGCAAAAAATAGATCACCAAGTAATTAAGTGTGCACGGGCAAGTCATGTGCATTTGTATATATGGGCATTACAGTAAACAAACTTCTTAGTATTAGTTAAAATTAAGTCGATATTCTTACTAACCAAATATTTTCCATCTTAATAAATATTTATTTTTGGAATCTTAATTTTATTAGGTACTAAAATAATTGTAAGTAAATTTTATGAACTTTATTAAGAGTGTTATTTAACTTAACCAAGAAAATTAATTAAGATTTCAAAAATGAATATGAATTAATATAACAAATATTCGGTCAGTAAGAATATATATTTTACGAGTTAATACCCAAAATGGTCCTCGACTATAGCGGTTTTTCTCAATTTCGTCCTAAACGACTTTGGTGACCTAATGTAGTCCCAGACTTCTGTGTTTTCTCCCAATATAGTCCTCCGTCTATTAATCTGTCAAGTTAGTGTTAAGTTTAGGGATAATTCAGTAATTTTTGCATCCTCACTAGCTGGCCTAGTTCTCTAGTCACCCTGAGCACGATTTGCATCCTCTGCTCATCATTGCAGATATTCAATAACTTCTGCACTAGGCGAAAATTCAAATGCTTGTGACTAGCTAATGACACTGATTCACCCTTTAAGGCTACCAATATCACAACTCAAATTACTCCACACTGTTCTTTTCATCCAAAGTTCCTCAAATCCCACCCCAGATTCATTTGATCATAATTTTCCATTTCCACCACCATAGTCCCCTGCTCCCTTCCCAATATGCATTTTGTAAAGATCATCACACAACCACGTTCCACTAGCCCCTCCAGATTTTGTTCATTGTAGGATTGTAGCCTTTCAGCAGCCTAGAAGCACTCAAGTGCCTTGAAACACCACTCCTGGCAATCAAAGCTTGATTCACAGAGTGATCAAACGAGATGAAAGATGAAGACGACGAACCGTCTCCCCAGAGCCCATACCCACTAGTCAATGATCTCGAAGGACCCAGTGGCGGAACACCCATTATCACACCATTAACGTAATCACTTCCATCATCAACGTACTGATTCTTCACACTCCCTTTTCCTTTAGCACCATACATCACTGCATAGGACCTTATACAACAGTAGTACGGCAAAATAGATAAATGCGGACCTATTATCTCACTAAATAAATAGAAAAAAGAAGAAGAAGCTAAATGGAGAAGAAGGTGATCACGCCATTAAAATGAGGAGCGGAACATTGTGCAAAGAGAGAAGTGGCAGTTTGCAGAGAAGAAAAAGAAACAAACTTGCATAGAGAAAGAGAGGTGGTTGTATGAAATTACTAAATTGTCCATAGACTTAACACCAACTTGACGGAATAATAGACGGAGGACTATATTGGGAGAAAGCACAACAGTCTGGGACTACATTAGGTCACCAAAGTCGTTTAGGACGAAATTGAGAAAAACCACTATAGTCAAGGACCATTTTGAGTATTAACTCAATTGATAATCGATAACCAAATTGAAAACAATACCTACTCAAATGTTCATTTTGAATATTAACTCTGTAATAATTAAATAAAAATTCAATCGATTTTTGTATAATTAACCTCCTCTTCTTATTGAAAAATATCACAAATAATATAAAAATAATAATTTGATTGACACATTTTATAATGGAAAATCAGCTTCTTTTATTTTTTTGTCTATGTTATATAATTTTATTATGTCAGTTAAGAGCATTTTTAACACCGCATAAAATATTATATATAATTGTCAAATTACTAAATTGTTTTAAAAATTAAAGTTTTAAAATAAAAATTATAATAAATAATCAAATACGATAATATCAATAAAATTATGAAATTAAATTTTATCAAATAAAAAATTAATAATTAATAATTAAATATAGTAATGTCATAATAATGGTAGAAAAATAATTAAAATTTTCACTTTTTTGGGCAAAAATTTGCGTATGCATCACTGCCAACCGCGGCAATTGTCATTATTAATTATACTAGTTTTATACGCGCATTGTGCGAATGGGTTAATGCCCAATGTTTATATTTAAATAAATATTTGAAAGTATATCAATTCAAGATTATATAGGATAAGTTTATACATGGGTAATTGAATGTCGAATTTTTTTTATTTAAATATCAAACTCAAAGTGAACTAAAAAAAAAAAAAAAAACTCAAAGTATATGAATCCAAGATAATATAGAAAATTCATTATAATTATTACAAAAATAAATGTATATGTTTGCAAACTTGTAAAATCGATAGTCTAAAAATGATAGTATAAATAAATACTACTTTTAATTTGAATTTTTCTAAGTGTTCTTAATTCTCTTTTGAGTAACATTGTCATTGTCTTCATCTTTACTATTTGTTCTCTTCCTTTTTGTTGGTAGTGTGTTATTTGCAATTCGGTTATTGTTGGTAGCATAGATGACAACGTCATGCAATGATGAGATTATGATATAGGAGCTATGGACTTTCCTTTAGGTGTTCTGCTTGGAGTTCATTTGGTTTAACCATTATTGTTGAATGAGTTATTGTGGATAAAGAAATCCCTAGTTTAAGAAAAAAGATTAAATATAACTTAATAAAAATTTGAAAATTTAAAATATTATGTATTCTAAAGATATTAAAATGTAGTTTATCGCTTCAATTTGCTGGGTAATGGGTTATTTGAGTACTTTCATTGTCAACAAATCCCAAGTAGTTAATATGATTGGTTTCAAGCTATTCTTTTTTATTTTTTTCATGATATTAAAGAAATACATATGTATCATTTTTTGGTGTAACTATTAATTTGTTTAATTGAATAAGAGTAAAATAGAGTGATTCCGCTTCAATTTGTTGGGTTATTATTTGAGTACTCTCTTTGTCAACCAATCCCCAAGTAGTTAATATAATTAGCTTCAAATTATTTTAATTTTTTTTCATAGTATTAATAAAATACTCGGTAAATAAATATATAACATTATTTTGTACTATAACTTTGATATTTAATTACAAGATATTATAAAAATAAGATAATGGACAATGTAATGAATATCAATTGATAAATTTGAATGTAAAGAATCTTTGCATGAGAGAAAATAAAGACAATATAACTAATGAAATTATTTATCTTATTTAATTTAATTTTTTGATAATGAATAATTTTTTAAATAAAGGTATCGTAGACACACAATTCTAAATTAAAGAAATACATATGCATCATTTTTTGTTGTAGCTACTAATTTATTTAATTTAATAAGAGTAAAATAGAGTGAGAAACTTAATTATGTCAAATTTGATTGAGATGGGGTTCGAACTTAAGACCTTTCTTATAGAAATTAATGGGTAAGTTAAAATTAAAGTTAACGGAATATTAACGGAGAAGAGAATATTTAACGGAAAACTTAACGGATAATCATAAAAGTAAGGTTAAATTAGGTAATCTCTATTAATAATATTAATCTGAATTATCTTAACCATCTATTTGATTAAATAATTCATCTGAACCATCTATTTGATTAAATAATTTGACCGCCATTTTTTCTACCCATTTTAGGCCTAACTCTCTTTGGCTCTTATTAGTATAGTTGATATCTATTAATGCCACGATCTATCTCTAATCACTGCACATATATATAATAGGACTTTGAAGAAAATAACATAGTGGGAAGACCTGAAACTTGATAAAGGAAATGGTGGGATAATATCCCACTAAGAATTGAAGAAGTGGATCAAAGGATGATGGACGTTACGTTGAGCAAGTGGTACAAGAAAATATCTAACTTTGGGAGAAGAAAAGAAAATATCTAACTCGGTTGTGTAATGAGTTTTGAGTCACGTCAATCGAGTTTTTGTGTCCAACTCAGATTTTAAAAGATATGGTTAAGTTAAATGTTGTAGTCGTTACGTCATATTTCATTCATGTCATTAAACAGTACAAGAATAAACAATTTGTTTTAGCAACATATCATCAAGAGTTAGATATCCTTAGGTTTTGAGATTTTAATCCTCCGGATTGTAATATTTCGAGTTTGCTTTTGCTTTAATATAAGTTTGTTGCTTTGGTTTAAAAAAAAAAACTGTAATTCTTTTAATAATTATCTATAACTCAACTAATTTACAACAATTAATCATTTAAATATGTTCCTGGAAATAGAGTAATACATAACTCTTGTGCATGTTTTTTTTTTTTTGAAAGTAACTCTTGTGCATGTTAGTTGAAAGAATGTTGCTATCTATAACATAACCAGCTAAGTTTGATTATTCTGGTATAGTTAATGTATGTCATTTTAATTAATTTGTCTCTATTTTGTTCAATCACTATATCTTGAACACAAGCAAAGATTTGTTCACGGAGCGTTTCTGAAATAGAAAGTTTTTGTTAAAGATCTTTTGATCAGAAGTACTTTTAGATCATTAATAAAATGCGTGGAATATTAATGGATTAGGGCATGCAACTCAGTAAGGGCATGCAACTCAGTAAATGTATACATGCTTGCTTTCGAAATATCTTATAATTCATGAAGTACTAAGGTTCTAGATATTTTACTCCAGTAATTCTGAAATAAAGCACTAAAAAGTTGTAATTCTAGATAATTTACTTCATTAGTGATGTAAATTAAAATAAGTATAAAAATTTACAATAACAATATATAATATAGGGAAAAGGGTCAAATAAGCCCTCCAACATTACCTAAGGAGTCAATTAGGCTTCTGAACATTTTAAAGTAGCAATTTAACCCATCAACATTGTATTTTGATGCAAAAAAGTCCATAAACCTGTTAATGAGCTGTGATCACATGTCATTGGGATTCCGGCACACTCCGGCCATTTTCTGGCACAAAAGTCACCGGCGACCGTTCGATGGTCGCCGGTGACTTTTGTGCCGGAAAATGGCCGGAGTGTGCCGAAAAATTGGCCAGAATCCCAATGACCTGTGATCACAGGTCATTAACAGGTTTATAGACTTTTTTGCATCAAAATACAATGTTGATGGGTTAAATTGCTACTTTAAAATGTTCAGGGGCTTAATTGACTCCTTAGGTAATGTTGGGGGGCTTATTTGACCCTTTTCCCTATAATATACTATCAATGTCATCTACAAAAATGTTTTCAATAATGTGTAATTCAAAACAGTTACATTGATATACTATTATGTTTTCTTTTTATATAAAGATGACAAAATTGCTATATATTAACACAGAAAATATATCATCCGTATAAATAATTTCTATAACTGAGTTGCTGGACAACGAGATAATTAGCTCAATTAATACAAATCATAAACATTGATATATAAAATGTCTAAAGTTTCAGCACTGGATGCATATATATACACATTGGCTATTAATTAGGGAATTATTTGCTCAAATTCAAACAATGATAACATCAAAAAACATAATCGATCAAACTCAATTCTTCAATTGCACTATATAATATTCGATATTATAATTTACATAATTGTATATCGGTCTAAATATTCTAAACATATTATAGCAAATCTATTCCGTGCAACGCACGGGCGGAAATACTAGTTCTTTTAATAATTATATCTATAAGTACTCAACTAATTTACAGCAATTAATCATTTAAATATGTTCCTGGAAATAGAGTAATACATAACTCTTGTGCATGTCAGTTGAAAGAATGTTGCTATCTATAACATAACCAGCTAAGTTTGATTATTCTGGTAGTTAATGTATGTCATTGTGTCTCTATTTTGTTTAATCACTATATCTTGAACACAAGCAAAGATTTGTTCACGGAGCGTTTCTGAAATAGAAGGTTTTTGTGAAAGATCTTTTTGATCAGAAGTACTTTTAGATCATTAGTAAAATGCGTGGAATATTAATGGATTAGGTTATTAATTCCATCATATTGGTGCATCTTGGAACAAGTGACGGAGTTTACACAAGTTTGCAATGGGGGAATTTTTGTAATAAATCTATTAACACTTTGTATGTTAAGATGTAACAAGAATGAAGTACCTTAGTAACAAATTCTGGATGTGTGATCACAATCTACATAACTCCTAGCTAGGAGGTGGACCGTGACCCGTGGGAGTACGCTGTGGATTTATAACTAGTATGTAAATAAACACTTACAAATTGCCAAGGACCTTGTGGTCCAGTGGCATCAAACCCTTCCCTTTATACGGGAAGTGGTGGGCTGATTCTTGTGCTTCAATAGTTTGAGAAAGTAGTTATGAACAGATACTGCATTGTAATAGAGTTAGTAGTATTCAAAAAAAAAAAAAAAACACTTACAAATTTATGTGTACAATCACACGTACCAAATATAATATATAGGCAAGAAACTTTATTGCTCAAATGCTCAAGCATATTAGAGCATGTTGGATCCATGCATAAAGCATTTACAACTTTATTGCCCCTTCTTATGCTCTGTACGGGAATACAGTTTTGTAATTTATTTTTGTCCCATACATTATTCTTATTATTATTTATTATTTATTACTATTATTATAAAACTATTAATCAGCTCATGCCTCAGTTAAAACTGAAGCTGATACTTTGAACTTTTATCGGGACGGAAAACTCCAAAATGCTTCTCCACTTGATCACCAGGTTTCAGGTTTTCATCGTACATGGCGAAAAGGTAAGTCTCAATTGACCTTCCGGGCTTCATCGGAGTCCCAGCGTTTCCTTTAACATGCTTGATGAGATTCCTATAATACGTGGCAGCATTGTCCATTG
>CP025646.1:13997469-14065285 GCA_003576665.1 Ipomoea trifida
AATGGTCTCGACTATAGCGGTTTTTCTCAATTTCGTCCTAAACGACTTTGGTGACCTAATGTAGTCCCAGACTTCTGTGTTTTCTCCCAATATAGTCCTCCGTCTATTAATCTGTCAAGTTAGTGTTAAGTTTAGGGATAATTCAATAATTTTTGCATCCTCACTAGCTGGCCTAGTTCTCTAGTCACCCTGAGCACGATTTGCATCCTCTGCTCATCATTGCAGATATTCAATAACTTCTGCACTAGGCGAAAATTCAAATGCTTGTGACTAGCTAATGACACTGATTCACCCTTTAAGGCTACCAATATCACAACTCATATTACTCCACACTGTTCTTTTCATCCAAAGTTCCTCAAATCCCACCCCAGATTCATTTGATCATAATTTTCCATTTCCACCACCATAGTCCCCTGCTCCCTTCCCAATATGCATTTTGTAAAGATCATCACACAACCACGTTCCACTAGCCCCTCCAGATTTTGTTCATTGTAGGATTGTAGCCTTTCAATAGCCTAGAAGCACTCAAGTGCCCTGAAACACCACTCCTGGCAATCAAAGCTTGATTCACAGAGTGATCAAACGAGATGAAAGATGAAGACGACAAACCGTCTCCCCAGAGCCCATACCCATTAGTCAATGATCTCGAAGGACCCAGTGGCGGAACACCCATATTATCACACCATTAACGTAATCACTTCCATCATCAACGTACTGATTCTTCACACTCCCTTTTCCTTTAGCACCATACATCACTGCATAGGACCTTATACAACAGTATTACGGCAAAATAGATAAATGCGGACCTATTATCTCACTAAATAAATAGAAAAAAGAAGAAGAAGCTAAATGGAGAAAAAGGTGATCACGCCATTAAAATGAGGAGCGGAACATTGTGCAGAGAGAGAAGTGGCAGTTTGCAGAGAAGAAAAAGAAACAAACTTGCAGAGAGGAAGAGAGGTGGTTGTATGAAATTACTAAATTGTCCCCAAACTTAACACCAACTTGACGGAATAATAGACGGAGGACTATATTGGGAGAAAGCACAAAAGTCTGGGACTACATTAGGTCACCAAAGTCGTTTAGGACGAAATTGAGAAAAACCACTATAGTCGAGGACCATTTTGAGTATTAACTCTATATTTTACCTTAATTTTAAGATTTAAGAAGTGTTACTGCAGTCCTGGACTCAAAAACAAATTCTGTATTACTTTAGTATATATTTTGATTTTGATTTTGATTTTGATATATACAGTACTAAGAGAACACAAATGTAGTCA
Source organism: Ipomoea trifida (assembly GCA_003576665.1). Taxonomy (NCBI): domain Eukaryota; kingdom Viridiplantae; phylum Streptophyta; class Magnoliopsida; order Solanales; family Convolvulaceae; genus Ipomoea; species Ipomoea trifida. The sequence goes on from CP025646.1 coordinate 13,998,750, forward strand.
TGTAGATTAGCATACTCCACCTGTGAATGTAGTTATGTTTATGGATAGACTCTAAGGCCAAAACACTTTCAGCAATGTAAAATCTTGCAACGGTTTCAGTTAATGTCTCCTCCCTCATCAGCAAAGTCATTATGTCACCACCAGGCAGATACTCCATTACAAGATACAGGTATTCAGCATCTTGAAAAGAAAAATATAGTTTTACAATGAAGTGGCTGGCAACTTCTGCAAGCAAGTTCCTTTCTGATCTAACATGTTCAACCTACATGTAAAGACCCAGCATTATATTACACCATATCTCCAGGCACTCTAGGGCACATGAAGCACAGTTTATCTGAAAGGATTTTTAAAGTAGAGGCCACAATCAAGGTAAGTTGCATCTTACAGATGCCTGCACACTGTTTTAACAGATCATTGCTCTAATATTTGTAGTGCCTTGGGTCAATAGGAACAAGGTAACAAGACTCTAATTAAGGCACAGGCATTAAACAACTATCTAACTAAAGCCATGAACTTTAAACAACTACTCTAGACACAACCACTAATTTTCTCTCTGAGATTCTTTTGGGTGGGTATGGAGTAAACTATCTCTTTTTCTCTGGCATTAAGACCTCTCAAGAGAAGCAAAAGTTTGACCTGAGACACTTTGAGGGAAAAATGAAAAATGCAATCAAAACTTTTTTTTTTTGAAGTTGTTTTACTAAAGTTAATTGTACTTAAAGTAAAAATAAAAAGAGGAAACTAGCTGAAGATGATATTATCCACCCCTCATATAGATCAGTTTCCTGCTGACTAAAGTTCAATATAAGGAGACCCATTAATTGCAACTTCATTCACTTGTGCATCTGGACAAAAATAGGAAATGTGGGAGAACATCCCAATTCATGGGTAAGAACCGTAAGATATTAATTCCTTTGAGCTTAACAAGAAAGTTTGAAATTCAAAATCAATCTTTGACCGTACCTGTCCTCTGCTAAGCATTTCAGACTTCTTCAACTTTTTCATTGCGTATATGTTTCCTGATATTTTCTCCCGACACAATCTAACCTGCAGAAAGTGTTCCATTTTGCAGCTTGTCAATCTGAGGAAAATACATGGGCAGATGATAATAAAATTGGAAATGCACAGCACTACTACCCCCACCTCCCCAACAAATAAATACTCATAAATGAAGAAGAGGGAGCTTTTAAAGGAAAAAAGTTCAAATGTAGATGTATATGCATGACTAGATGCATATTTGGGAAAGGCATAAAACATTAAGCATGTCCCCTTGCTTTAAAGCATTAAGCAAGCTATAAGCTATATATGAATTCAAGGAAGCTACTTTAAATTAATAAACACTGAGCAGTAATTAAAGGTCAATAAGGTTAAGGAAACAGTTCAAAATTTTGGCATAACTAGGTATTTCTAGAATTTAAAGAAAAAAAAAAAACCTCAAACCTCTCCAAATGCTCCTCTTCCAATGATGGCTAATAGCTCAAAATCATCAACTGAAATCTTATGCCTTTTGAGTCGTATATATTCTGTCTCTTTACGTTCCAAGTCCTTGAGAAGAACCTTTTGCTCCTCCTCTGGCAAATCTAAGCTTGCCAACTTCTGCTCTAGCAGTGAGCGCCTGCAGTTTGTAGAATAGAAAGCATCTGAATAATTCAACAAAGCATCTGACAATTTGTTTGATTATTATGGTCCACCTTCTGGGAAAGCTAACCAAATCTAATAAAAGCTTCTCTATAAATAGTTCATTTATCTCAATCCAAGCTAACATATGGGAATGCTGTTACTTCATATCAAAATTATTCATCCACCAGCAATTAAGTGGACATGAGGAAAAATCAAATAGTTCATTTTACAAGGCATATAATGTACAACTGCATCACGACTAACCATTCAATCAGCCTTTGTCCTACTTGTATTCAAAACAGATTTGAACACCCATTACGAATGTCCATCTTTGCAGTGACAATTTCCATGGCAACAACCTCATAGAGTCATAGGAGGTATGAGCTCATGCTGTATGGCTGTATATATGGGTGCCTGCTATAGACTACCCTTCCAAGACAATGACAAAGTTCCCTACAAACACTCATATGACTTGTGTTACACTCACAGACTCATAAATTTTCAAGTGATGCAAGCACAACAAGGATTCAAATACTAATATAATTTAGACTCCCTCACCACAGAATAACACTTAAAGCATTTGATCAGAACTAAAGGTTTACAACTCAAGTAAAGAACAAAGGAGAAAGCATTGTTTTAGCTTTAATCCGAAGCATATAATTTCACTAAAGTACAACAAACACACGTATGAACAAGACTCCACGATATGCATGATTAAACTAAGTTGAATATCAACGAAAATGCAATTACCTGAACTCACCAGAAGATAACTGAAACCAGAGAGATTCTAAAATTTTTAAAAAACTAATAATTAAAAGAGAGCTGCAAGAAAATTTTCGAATTCAATTATTATTTTTTAATTAGCATTCATTATCTAATCTCTATGCATCATTCGAAAATTGTTATCGGCGAAAAGTTTATTAGAAATGCAATGAGTAGATGAATAAACATACGCAGAAGCAAATTTTGCATCCAGAGAAACAAATACAAACAGAAAAACCTAAGCGGAGAGTCAGAGACCTTTCCATGCGTTCCTTGTACTGTTTCATGTGAGTCTTGTAGTGGCTCTCGATGTATTTCTTCGCAGCGGCGACTCGTTCGAGAGTCAAGCTGGAGCCCAGCTGCTCCTCCAATTCTTCTTCCTCCTCCTCATCCTCCTCATACGCAGTCTCCGTCACTGCCTTCGTTTCCTCCTCCATTTCCTTCTCGATATCTTCTTCTCTTTTTTTTTTTATTTTCTTTTATTTTTTATGTTATAATGTTATGTATATATACGAATCCCAGATTGTTCGTCCTCTCTACAAATTCGCACTCTCTATCTCTCTCTATATCTGTGTATGCATATGGGAATCGGCGACGGTGGCGGAGCGGTGAAGGAGAGAGGCTGTATATATATTTCGCCGGAACTTATGATCGGACGATGGAGTTGGAAATTTTGAAACAGAATCAGTCTGCCTTCGCGTACAAATGGCCTTTTTCGCATTACACGTGGCGGGATATAGTTACTTTTGGTCCCACTCCACGTGGGGTCCTTAGCTTGTAGATTATCGACCTTAACGACCCCTCCAATCGCCAACAAATAACTATTTTCAGGAAAAAAAAAAAAAAAGTGCTAACTGGGCAACATGTGTGCATGTACTGTGCATGTTTTTTTTTTTTTTTTTTTTTTTCTAATAGAAGCAATGAAAGCTCATTAAGATATAAGGAGTTAGGGTTCAACAAATTCAAATTAAATACTTCTCCGTCTCATTTTATCTGTCCTACTTACTATTCATTGGTCAAATTAATTATTTCTTATTTGTTTATTTTATTTATTAATGTTTACTTGATTTTAAATTTAATTTTTTTGTGTTTAATAGTACTTTTAGCGTAATTTCTAAATATATAAATTTTGTATATTAATACTAAATTTAATATTATAGGAAAATAAAAATAACTTCAGTCAAAACTCGTTAACCATACAAGACATGGAGTATAAGAAAAACAACTCATTGAAGATCAAACGATCCAAAAATAACAAAAATCAAGTTGGTTAAGTTGGACAAAACATGAGAAAAATGCGTGGAATTAGACACAAGCACAATAAGCAATAAAATATGCAATACAAATCAAACCTTTTAAAAATTATATGAGCATTTTCATTTCAATTTTTTTTTTAGAAGTTATATATTTCTAATAAATTAACATTTATGTTATTATGTATATTGAATATAATTCTATAGTGATATTTTACTTTTGGTTTTTGAATATTAATTTAATCACCTTTGATATATATATCATATAAATGGTGAAATTTCTCTTTGAGTTTTTTTTTTTTTTTTTTGTCTAACCACGATTTCTTTAGTCAATACTACAATACTAATCATGTCCATATAATAGGGCCTTAGGAGCGACAAAACACTCCCTCATGGGTTATGAATTTTAATATACTTACATTTGATCTCAAGGCTCTCTGATTTAATTAAGTTGGAATAACATGCACCATCTCATTCACACAACCCTCATAGATTTTTACTTTTAGTTTTTTTTTTTTTTTACTGTTAACATAAGCACTTTTGATTCCTCAACTTAAAATAAAAAATAAAAAAATCGCTCAAATTTGCTTCAAAATATTTTTTAAAAAATCATATAAAAAAGTAAAATTAGGTAAAAGTGATGATACTCATAATATCTTCTTTTCGATCAAATATGATTGAAATTAAAGAAATTGTAATAAACCAACATACAGGAGCTAACTCGATAATCTCATGCAAATGACTTTGTGTAGCATGTAGTGACTCTTTCAAATGGGAGGTTATGAGATTAAACTTTAGTGGACGACGCGAAAACTTGGTAATCTCATGCATAATATATTGAGGATCAAAAGTAGAATTACCATCATTATAATAGCTAAGGAGATGAAAAGTAATACTATCTAAAGTTAAATTCCAATTACTTTTCGGAAGAATATATAATGGGTGTACTTTAACTGCTCAAATAGTTTTCCTCCTATTCCACAAACTTTCCAACTGGGTCCATGGGGAGTCTTTTATAAGTTATCAGAAAAAACAAATATATAGACTCTTGAACACGCTTTACTTGTTGATTAATTTAAAGAAATTAAGAAAAATGGCTTTTAAACCCCCCTTTTTAAAGCCCAACAAAAAATAAAATAAAATGAAATAAAAAAGTTGAGGTATCTGACAAATACAGGTTGCATGCACAGCAATAGCATGCATGGATACTTTTTAACATTTTTTTTTAAATGTCACACTTAAACCTTTTCCATTAATTAATTTTATACGGTTTTTAAGAAGAAACTTGCCAACATGGAGGAGGGAAGGTGAAGAGAGAGAGTGTTTCAGAACTCCCTGTACATAGAGTTTTTCAGACTTTGTGGGGCCCACCAAATTAATGCTACAAGCTATTGAGATGCGGGAAGAGCAAAATTAGTATGCACGCGCCGAGCTGGGTGCGTAAATCCTTTTTTTTTTTTTTTTGGGATTTCAGACTTTTCATTTTTTTTTCCTATTCTTTTTCTCACTTTTTCCTCTATTATCTCTCCTATCTGTCAACCTAAAAACTTGTGCTAAAAACTTACCATTCGCCTTACGAAGTGAACAATCATTTCATAGCAAGTCTCTTTATTACACTCCAACATGATGCTCCCTCCAACCCGGCCAAGAATTTTCTCCTCTAAAACTCGTGTGTTGGATATGTTCTAATTTACTATTAGAGTGAAGAATTTTATTCCTAATGCGCTAATTAAATCCATTACTAATATACCACTTAATAAAGTAGTTGATTTTGTCTTAATGGACTAAATCTGTCATTTTAAAATTGTTTTCACTTTTGATCATATATGTAACATCCATATTTGATCTTCAAATATTATTTTTGTCACATTGGGTGTAAAACTCTTATTTTTAATACATTAGGTACTTTCAACAAAATATTAGATAATTTTTATATATATATGGCATATAAATTTTCAGATTGGTACGACCTTGAGTCGAAAATATGATAAATTATATTTTTTTTTTTAATTTTCTATCAACAATTTGGTCAAGATGACTAAATGTGGCAAAATGAAAGTTGTGCACTAAATGTGACAAAAAATAATACTTGATGATCAAATATGAATTGAAAGTCCTAGTAGTTATATGACCAATAGTGAAAATAACTCGTCATTTTAATAATAATGAAAAGATCAATTTTATATTACAAATAATCAAAAGATTAATGGGGTTTAATTTGGTAAGATGAAATTATAATTCCGTCCTTACCAAACTCTATGGAATTGCAATTCATAGTTTGGTTGAAAGGAATTACAATTCAATGGAATTGCGATGCGATTTCACACTTTGTGTAGAATTGTAATTTTATAATGAATTACCATTTTACCCATTATTATTATTATTATTATTATTATTATTATTATTATTATTATACAAGAGCACTTTTCTGTTCATGTTTATTAAGCAATATAATTTAAATTCTCACTTTAATCTTTTTCTACAGAATCACAGTCTCTTTCTCCCTAATTCACTCTTTCCAACCAAACTCCCTATAACTCTGCGTCATTTCACCAATACATTAATAACTTTGTTTTACTAAGAGCATCTCCAATAGTTGTAGTTCTTGAGGAGTTTTTACATGTGTGACTAAAAAAAAATGGGAGGAAAGGGAAAAAGTAATAATAACACGCTCGATTGGGCACCTCAGTGCTGCTCACGCGAATGAGCAACACTGTATGTTTGTTCTAGTGAGACGCACTTTTGGAAGAAAAAAAAAGTTGAGTCTTACTGCAGCATCTTGTTTTCTTCTCTTTATCTCCCGCTCTCCTTCACATAAACATTGAAACCTACAAAAACCAGCCAAAATCTCCTATTGAGATACTCTAACAACCATAAAACTCAATTCTTATCATATAAAATCGACTTTGTTACGAACACTATGATACAAATATTTTTGAGATATTATATTGGTCTGATTGTTGACTTTATAAATTAAGTTGATTTACTTAGATAATTTTTTTTTAACAATAAAAATATCGTACAAGTGTTGGGTCAACCTTAATTAACAAGAAGCATCACTTTCCTCTTCATGTGAAAGTTAAAAGTACGAGATGCTGGTGGCAGTCAACCTTTGACCGGTTACTGTTCATAAAACGGCGTCCGCTTTGAATGCCAGTCTCTGTCAACTGACCAATTAACGAGTACACGTAACATCCTTTGACTATTTACGTTGTTGGGATTATTTGGAAATAATTGTTAAGATGCGTGCGTCATCGTGATGCCATCATGACAGGTAATGAGGATTGTATCATCTTCAACTGTTACTCTTCTGCGGAGTAACTTCTAAGAAACACAAAAGCATTTTCACACTTGCAGATCGAATCCATAGATTTCAGTCAATAATCAAAGGATAATTGAATAATTAATTATGTCTTCTTTTTTCTTTACAAGACTCTAATAATTGATTGGATTTTGTAGAAAAATAGACACAAAAGTCACGCAACAGATTGAAATTGAACTTAACAGTTTCAATTTATTATTTTAATTATTGAAAAATAAAAATAAATAGATTTCGAATTTTTTTGTTGAATTTAGAATTATCAAAACGAAATAATTTGGCCCAGGTGAGTTACACTATGTTGGGTCAACACAATATAGGTCGGTGATACGATCCCACATCGGTTCTACAAGAGATTGTGAAATGGTACTTAAGTTGGGGCCAAACTTTTACTCATGAGCTAGTTTCTGTGATGGGGTTAAATGTTTGGCTTGAGTGCTATATCATTTGATGCTTTCTGAGAGCGAGGTCGGAGTGTGGTGGAAAAGGGCTCAGAAGATTGTAGGGTGGTATTTAAGTTGGGCCCAGAATTTCACCCGTCAACTAGCCACTAACTAATGACTTCTCGTATGGGTTTCATGACCTTTTTCATCAACTGAATATGTGGTATAAAATTGTTAGATTGAGCTGAAGAGAGTTGACCATATACCAAAATTATTAATTATTTTGTAACATTAACATCAAATAAAATAAAATGTATTAGGTGTGATAGTCAAGTTAGTCATAACCAAAGATTTCATAATCAAGCTAATCACTAAGTAATTTTATTTTGTCTGATATTAAGAAGATTTTTTTGGTTCGCACCAGCTCCCTCTTTTTCTTCTTTCTTTCTTTCTTTTTCCAAAATGATAGAAAAATACAAAATAATACTATCTCACTTGTTTCTATCTTCTCATCCAAGTCAAATCAAAAAATTAAAAAAAAAAAAAAACTCACAAAAATATCAGAGATACTCTAAGAAATGTCATTCAAAATTTACAACTGTATCCATGAATTTAACAACAGGAAAATATATTAACCTTGAAGTACATAGATATACCTATATTAATTTGTTACTCCGTATTTTTTTGTGACATGATTTACAATACAGGTATTGTAATCACAATATTGCCCTTTGTTAAGGGTTTATATTCAAACCACTATTGACACAGTTTTTTTTTTTTTTTTAAAAACTATTGACTCTGTTTTTTGTTTTTTTTGTTTTTTTTTTAACTATTGACCTGTTACAAATTTAGTATATGTTGACACTGTTTAATAGTAAAAAAACTATAAATATTAATTAAAAGACATATTATACTCGTAATTGATCATTATTATTGTTCGAATATATAATATATCCATAAATCTAACATGAGAAAAGCTTATTAACTTGGATCTGAGAAATAAACCTGTATTAACTATTTATTAATTCTGTAACATGAGTACATGGCTCTCCGATGCACATAAGTAAATTACAGTATTGACCTTTATAGAGAAAAAAAAAAACACAAAATTGTATTGTAAATTCTAACAACTATTACAGTACTTGTTTTTTTCTGGTTGATTCTATAGAAACTTGGTGCCGGCGTGATGTTGGTGCAAGAGCTTGTGAGCAATTTGATCCCTAGCCTGCACTGCGGTCGCCGACCGGACTGGATTCTCCGGCGACATTTCGTCGTCGAAGAGATCGAACCTTAACGCCGGCTCCAATTCCTCCCCTCGCATTTCGCAAATGTTATGCAAAACGCAGCAGGCGCCGAGCACCACCGGCAAGTCCTGCAGCTTCACCTCCGTCCTCTTCTGGAGGCAGCTCCACCGCGCCTTGAGCCGCATAAACGCCTCCTTGGCCACCTTCTCCACCTCGCCGACTTTCTCGTTGAAGGCGTGCTGTGTCCACGTCAGATTTTGGTGCGTGTACGGCACTAGAGTCCAGTCTGTTAACGGATATCCGGAATTTCCGGCTACACAGGTGTCCTTGAGCAGGCCGCGATTTGCGCGCTGGAAGAGCGCGGATTTTTCTAGAACTTTGTCGTCGGACATGGATCCCGGCCAGCCGATGCAGACGTCGGTGAAGACGCCGTTGGAGTCGACGACGCCTTGGAGCGTGACGGAGTAGGAGGTCTTCTGGTTGCGCTCGGTGTGGCGTTTGTTGAAGTAGGCGGCGACCGAGGCTTTGGGCGCGATTATCGGGATGTGAGTGGTGTACATTGCGCCGCCGAGGTTGGGGATTCCGGAGAGGAGTTGGAAGGCGCGTTTGGTTTGGTCCATTTTGGATTCGTCGGGCCATTGGAGGAATTTGGGCATGAGGACTCCTCGGATGGCGGTGGAGACCTCGAGGACCAGCTTGTGACACGTGGAGATCCCTAATCCGAACCGCTTCGATACTTCCCGGAGAGGTTCACCGGTTGCGAGGCGCCAAATGCAGACCGCCACCCTCTGCCGCACCGGAATCGCCTGCCGGAGCATCGTGTCCTTCTTCGTAACCACAGATTCCAACTCCTCGCAGATCATATCGAACGTCGCTTTGCTCATCCGAAACGCCTTCTTAAACTCCTCCTCCGGAAAATCCGGGCCGTTACACTGCTCCCACCACGCCTTCGATCGGTTCTTCACCCATAACCGCCTCTGATGCTGCCCCCCTCCCCCTCCCCCTCCTCCACCTCCTCCGCCGCCACCGGCGGCGTAAGAATCCTCCGACGTACTAACAACATCCACAGACTCTCCACGGCCGCGCTTCCCATTCCCCTTCATCTCCTCCGCCGCCGCCTGCGGCGGCGGCGTCGCCGTCATCAGCGGCTCCCTATCCGCCGGAAGAAACTTATTCAGAATCTCCTCCACGGACGAATCGGAATGATCATAGTAAGAATTATTATCATCCGTTCTCTGCTTCTTAACCGGCTGGGGAGCAAAATCAAAATCCTGGAAGAAACTCAACAGATTCGGCCAGGAACCGTCGTCTGAGCAGGGAAACGGAATCGAAGAAATTTCCATTTAAATCGGAATCGGAGAATTCAAAGGAGCAATGAAATGAAACGAAAGAAATCGCATGTGAACACAGAAGAACTCTGAGCTCTGAAAAATGGAGGCTTTGACTATATATAAGGCATGAGAAGCGTACGTATGAAGACAGAGATAACGCTGATGATGTGATTGGGACGCGGTCGAAAGGTGAGTGAGAGGAAGATTCTTGGACGGTGAGTTGGACTGTTTTAAGATAATGAGTTAAGGAAGAATGTTTTACGCGGTACAAGGTGGTCATATTTGGGAAATCTTGCAATACCGTAGAAGTTTCTTCAAATCTTTAACTCGCCAAAAAAGCGTCACCCCAACTCAACAGATTCGTTTCTTCTCTTATCGTTACAATTACACAAAATTCGCCCCCCTTCTTATCCCACGTATAAAATGTATTTTATTATTTGACACGATATCAATAATATCTTATCAGAATTACATATTTAATTATATCAAATACTACTGATATTGATATCGATTTTAATTTTGATTTTGATATAGTCAAGTATAAATATATAATTACGTATGATATACATATTTGTATCATAACAAATTCAATTAAGCATATGATAAGTTTTCAAAAAAAAAAATTAAGCATATGATAAAATTATACTGTATTTTTTTTATAAATTTTTAAAAAGTGTGCATTTGATGATTTAAGCTAGGCTTTCTAGAAGCTATATATACTATGACGGGTGTAATGAACTTTTTTTACTCGTTTATGTATTTTTTCTAAATAAATTTAAAAATAATTTAGTAATATCGTCTACTTAGATAAAATTTCATGGTGTGCTTTGTTTCTTTTCGGTCGTCGTCAATCGTGTGGCGATAGAGTTAGTTAGGTCAACCATTCTTGATATGAATCATTGATTTCCTACGAAACGATACCTCCTTTTACATTAAAAAAAATGAATATACTTTTATTCAAGTATAAAGTACACTAGTGACACATTTTTATATGGAAATAATGATATTCTTTTCTTTAATTTAAATAAAAAAATTTTAAAGGATAATTTAAATAAATTTGATACAATATTAAGGTGTATTCAATAGATATGAAACTTTTGTGTTTGTTTAGATAAATACAAGTGAAAAGCACAATAAAGAAAATAAATGAAAAGAAACTATATTTACTTGTAAACTTAAAAAATAATAAACGAATAATGCAAAATGTAAAAATTGAATAATTGAAATAAATGTAGAGTTTGATTAAATCACTCTCAATCGAACATATCATATACTTGTCTCTTTTACAAGATTTTGATTTGTTTACTTACAAAAGTAAAGTTGATCAATTTTTATCCATTGACAATTGTCTTTTTTCTATTTTAGTTTTCAATCTCGTAATCAATTAGATTTAATACTTGGCTTTTAAAATTTTGTTACTTTTAGTTATGGTTAGGTAGTAAATTTGTTAAAAAATTCAATCAGTAAAAATAATAAGTTTGTCAGTTAGTATAGTCTACCATTTTGATATAATTTGCTTATTATTAAATATGAGCATAGTTTGTTCAATGCATACTTTCGAGTAATGACTAGCGATTTCCATCGTCATAAGAAAAGTACCGATGAAGAATATTCCTCGAGTATATGCACCACATACCTGCTCGAAACCCGACTAATTCACCACGAAGTACTGGTCCTGACCTGAACCGACCTTATGCATGACCAACACGATCTCAATGCAAAGACCAAACATGTGACTAATTAGCAAATACCCATCATCTTACCTTGAGATCGGAACCGACTTCAAGTGCTCGGGATGATTAACCCGAGCAGGGCACTAAGAGAGATGAGCCTTATTTCGCGAGTTTAACTCGATCACAGAAGAAATGAGAAAGTTAAGAGATTTAATTAATCAAAATATAATCAAAAATCAAATTAATAATTTCTATATAGTCAATAGATTGTTTCAGTAATTAACACTTAAATTAAGTATTTTGTTAATTTTGTCTTCAAATAAAAACAGTTGAAAAAGAAACCGGTGGTGTTCCGCGGCCGAGAAACGTGAGCCTCACAGGTGGTTAGCGACAGCCAAAAATTTTCTTAAATCCGAAACAAAATTTCACAAATAGAATCCAATTTCAAAAGAGTGAGTTGATCTTCCATGGCGTCTCTGTTAAACCCGTCTCTCACTTCACCCAATAAGGTAAAAATCGTCATATGATGACCTAAGATCATATTCTGTGCGTGTGCTTCTACTTATTCTTGCTTATCTGTGTATGTATTTTTTTATTTTTTTTTTATGTTCGATTGCTCTCATCTGTGTTTATAGATGTTTTACTTACACTAGCAATCTTGGACTGTCCAGTTAAATTTTTGAATTCGTAGAGGAGAGTGGAAAACATTGAAATTTTTTGTCTGTTCTTGCACAATTGCTAACCAGTACCTGAAATGGAGATTGATTGTCTTCGTTGTCAGGAATTGTTATAATTAGAGGCAGTGCATAGAATGAGAGAATAATACTCCGTATTTGCAAAATTAATTTCATATGGAGGTGAAAGTCTTGCATTTGCTGATAATCAAGAGTTCCATTTTTCTGATATTTGTGTATGGAATAGTGTCTGAACTGCTGAATGAGATAATGTGGAAGTACGATAGGTAAACGAAAAGAAACAAGTTGTTCAGGAGCTGAGCTATATACTGTTTTATTTATTGTAGAGTAACACTCATATCTAGCGATATAGAAGTATATTTTGATTGCGGCCAATGTGTGGATTTGAATCTTTCCCGCTCAAAGACCACATTGAAATATGTGTTTGATATCAAATTCTCAATCAAAAGCTTAATCAATTAGTGAGGATACACATTTACTGAGTAATTTTATATTTGTCATCAACAAAAAGAAAGGAGTAAAAGGAAAAAAAAAAAAAAAAAAGATTGTTCTTGTTACACAAATTAGATTTTGGCAAACAGGTAGCTCGTTTATGGTTTTCATGAAACCAGTGTGATGTTTGAGTAAAGCAAGAACATTGTTGTATCTGTTTTTTGCTTTTGACTGTTTTTATATCATGATACTCCTTTATATTTTCCTCACACTGGGATCTCTTGCAAATTTTCGCTGTCCTCAGCTAAATGTTGGAAGCTTTAGAGCTTCATCCACACATATGGTTCAGATAAGGACTTTTCAGCTTGTTTCCCCAGCAGGCGGAAGGCGTGGAAATTCTTTATTGATGAAAGCCAAGTCATCTGCAGAAGCCGATGTACTTGCTGATGATTCTGTTAGTGTTGGAGTCGATGATAAGAATGGTGTTCTTCTCTTCCATCTCCAACTTTCACAAAACCTGTTTTGAGTTATTTGGACATTTTATTGTTCATCATATTTTTTCTGATTCTTGTTCTCGTTTATCTTAACACATTTTACTGTTCTTGAATCTTGATGGTATAGTTGGCATTTAATTCATGGCAGAGACATTTAATCTTGACAGTATCTTTACTTCTCAACTGAAAATGTGCATCTGAATTAATGCAGATTATGGAGTTGTCAGTATGCACCATGTTGGAATCCTATGTGAAAATCTCGAGAGGTCATTGGACTTTTACCAGAACATTCTTGGTGAGTTGAACCGTAGTCTTGAGTTTATATTTTTACAAATCATGTATATACTCAGACTAACTATACGCTAATCGTTAGGTCTTGAGATAAATGAGGCGAGGCCACATGACAAGTTACCCTATAGAGGTGCTTGGTTGTGGGTTGGTTCCGAGATGATACACCTGATGGAGCTTCCAAATCCCGATCCATTGACTGGTCGACCAGAACATGGAGGCAGGGATCGTCATGCTTGCATAGCAATCAGGGACGTGTCTAAGCTCAAAGTTATTCTAGACAAAGCTGGTAGTTTTGCTTTCCTATCCCGTTCACTGAGACGATCCATCTTATGAGTTCTCGTTTAACTGGATTAGTATCATCTCCTTCACACTTCCCATCTTTCTTTCAGGTATTCCCTACACCCTCAGTCGCTCCGGGAGGCCAGCGCTTTTTACACGAGATCCAGATGCCAATGCGCTAGAATTTACCCAGGTTTAACTTCAACACATGGTAGAATCTTCATTCTCATATTAATCAACAATAGGAGACTCTGTGTATACATCATTAGGAATATTCAGAGACCACAAATCTATTGTAAGCCAAAAGTGCATCCCTTTATATGAAACTTTTGCAGAACATAACTTGAGTTGTGCATGGATCATCTTGATTTCTAGTATGTCTACTATACACTTGATGCTGTGCTGTGCTATAATACTCATGATATGTAATTGAAAACAATGTTTATACCAATATACCATAGACAAGGATAAATTACTGCAGTAGTCCATTTATTATATTGTTTTGTCTATTTTTTTTTTTATTATCTATTTTAGTCTATCAAATAACTAAATATGTATAAATTTGATAGTTAATGGTATTGTTTGATAAAATTGGAAGTCGATAAACAATATGATGGAATCATTGTAGTTGAGTTTTTTTTTTGGCATATAACATTCGATATATCCACCATTGTAAGGCTAATGCAAATTTGGCTCTAGTAGCGCTCACAAAATTCACTTGTAAGGCTAATGCAAATTTGGCTCCAGTAGCGCTCGCAAAATTCACTCTTATTCGAAGGAAGGTCTTGCCTAGAGCTTTTTAATAACATTTTGATAATATTTGATGGTGGGAATGAGAATGAATTTATTCCAAATGATAAACATGTGCTACTAATAGAAAAATTATGAAAGTATATTGTAATCATCCCATGAATGATGCTTAATAACGAGAATATAAGTACAATATCACTCCAATTTTTGAATGATGCAGTGGGAGAGAGGAAGGGTTAAATAAGATTCTGGGCAATTTGCAAAAGTCATGTTAATTCAATTCTGTGATTTTGAGATTGTGCCATGAAACAGATAGAGCTATTGTAGTTGTTAGTAGGGTTGAAAATTAACATTTTGTGGGGACTATTTAAAATGGCATATGAATGATTCTTTAGTAGTAATATATAAGTCGAAAACTCTTTTAACCTAATTGGTTAAAATATTTAGAGAGGCTTGTGAGAATGGTTTTGTGACTTCATGTTTGGAGTGGGATGTGCAATGAGTAATTTGAGTTATTTATCGTATTTAGTCCTTATGGCCAAATCTCTAGCAGAGAACAATTAAAATGCATCACGTTTCCAATTCAAAACCATAGTCTTGTAACAAAAATAATACTCCGTACTTGAAAATCTAATGTGGGAGTAAGCTAATAGTCATAAGATCAAAAGTGAAAATAATTCTAATATTTGAATAGACATATATAATCAAATATACGCTCATCCCACAAGAATGTTGGCTAGATGCATCATTTGTTTAGTGTATCCAATGGAAAGAGGCAGCATCTTAGGGTGCATAAACAGAAAAATAGAACATGGTAAAGGATGATCGAGGATGCAAGGGAACAACTTAGGTTGGTTTACCTTCTTGTGGTCCTTTGCGATTTTGCTGACTAGGATTATAGGATTATAAGGCGGGAGTTTATCCCGTGTATACTCTCACAGATAGTGGCCGCGAGTTTCCCCAACACTCAAACAAAAAAGATGCAAGAAAATTGGAAATCAATTAAACAGCATTGCATGGTGTAATCAGAACAAATCAAAGATAACATGCCAGCATTTGGTATAAAGCTCTAAAAGCAGCAAGATTTCAGTGTTGCAGATATGCAGTTCTAAAAACAGGCTATCCAACATCACAGTATTTAAAACTTAAAAAGGATAACAAAATGCGATGATTACATAATACTCTGGGGCACCTAGACTGAGCTCTGTATTCTGGAAAGTATTTCGGCTCAGCATTTAACGAAATGTAAAGTCATGCTGACAGCAAAATCTCCCGATAGGCCAAGGGCTAAGCACAGGTAGAATTGAAGTGGAAAGATTGCAGCCCAACAAATAACATTAGGGGTGAAAGGATAGGTTTCTCAAAAATGGAATCTTGATAGAAATCATGTATCGCCTATAGAAGCACGAGACCAAGTTCAGAAGGTTTAAGTGCCTGTCTAAACCGATAGTTGTACAGATAATAGAACAACTGTCCATCACCCGGTCCAAATTTCAGTTCCTTCAGAAAAGCCTCATTCTCCATGACATCCAAAGCGTTAAACACATCGTAATCATTTAGCTTTGCTATGATAAGTGCATCGTTAATCAGTTGCAGCAATGGAGTCTTGGTCGAGACGTAATAGAAGGTATAAGCTGCTCTCAAAGTAGAGTAATTTGGGTTGTGGAGAATGGATGAAGGAAGGGTGTAAAAGCTGAAAAAATCAGTGACCTCGTGTGTCTCCGGGCTCTCCACCAAATAACAATCAACCACGTTGTCCCGAGGAAGCAACCAGTGCTCCACCTCCTCCTCATCAAAATCTGGAGCCACATCATATCGGGTCAAGTAGTTCCTAAGAAGCAGTGCAATGGCAGGGACATCACGACGCTCCATTTTTCTCAGACCAGAGCTCGCTGTCGAGGTTGGCAACTTGTAGAGTTTAATCGCCCTGCTCATCGTCATCCTATCGCCCAATCTCGAAAATCCAACATCAATAAGCTTCTTCGGATTCAAAGTTCTATGCCAATACTGACAAGTAGACATTGGCGTTGGAAGAAGCACTCCGGCAGTATAAGCAGCATGCCATATATTCTCCAAGTGAATTCTCCTAGTCACTTCTTTAATCATCACAGGAGCAAGTCTCTTCGATCTAAGTTTTTTGTGGACGCACAAAAAGTTAACTTCAGCCATCTTAAAAACCTGATCACGAACCCTCATTTTCACAGGAATGCCACTGATAAACGCAACTAACTTCCCAGATCCCTTCACTCGAACTCCAATATGCCAATTACTAAAAAACCCAGGAGAGCACAAAGCCCATCGGAGAAACTCCTTTGAGTAATTAAACCTGAACATGTGATCATCATCCTCGACATAGTTATTAGTCAGTAAAGTATAGACCTCAGCACAGACCTCATCCGAGTTCATATCACACACTGTCCACTCATACGAACTCGGAAGATTATACGGCTCTTGTTTGACCTCAGAGATTGGTGTAGGCTCCTCAATAGAACCCTCAGGCACACTGGCATTTCCTACATCCTTAAATTGCCCCACTGGTTGGGTTTCCCAAAATTTGTGCTGTTGCCCCATGGGGTTCGAGTTCTGGAACTGCTGAACTAGATTTTCAAGAGTGTTTCTATAGTCAGAAACTGGGTTTTCATTAGAATCCCCATTAGGGTTTCCCTTATCGGATCCAGAACCAGTTCCCTTATCAGCCATTCCAAGCTAGCCAATAAAATTCTGAATCTTCTTCTAAACTATAAACCTGAATTAAAATTTCCCCTATTAACTGTCCGCTATAGAAAATTAGAAGAACAAGTAAAGATCTAAATTCAAGCTACTTAACATTCATGATCAACAAATGGCATCGAATCTTGATTTTGGAAAATGAAATTAAGCAAAAAAACAAAATTTAATCATTCATATTCAAGAAACGACATAGATTAAGAGCAAGATTTAACTAAAAACGTCGAGATATAATAATCATACTTACATTTGCATTCTGAAGCTCTGAACTGTGAGTGAGTGAGGCGTGAAGTGTACGCCGGACATTAGGGTTTTAGTTGACGGGCGATTTTGGTAGTTTGCTATTTGCAGTTATTTCCCTGTATTTTTATCATTCTTTAAATTGCCTCCTATGTTTCAATTATTTTTAGTGAACCCATTGAAGTTTTTTTTTTTAAGAAAAAAAATTAAGAATAAGGAATAAAGCTCAAATATGTCATCGAAATACACGCGAAATTATAATTGTACTATCTTCTCCCTCAACTCTCTTCATCTTGTCCTTCATCTGCCTTACGCTTCACCAAAACCAACTAATTTTGTTATTGTCTTTTTTTTTTTTTTTTGAAAATAATTTTGTTATTGTCTTTAAAAATTAGATAATGACTTGATTTACATAGTGCATTGTTGGGTGGAAGTTGGAACATAAGACATTATTGGTCATGTTAGAGCATGTATTGAACTTTAATTTAAAGTTATAACATTTATTTATGATTGGGTTATCTAGTTAATAGCATTATATGTATACATATATTAGTATTACCACAACTAAAATAATTAATATTTTATAATAAATAAATCTATCATATATTTATTTACATTTTCGTGAAAATATAATTTATAACTTTTAGATATACACCATAAGATGAAATTATTTTATAGAAAATATTTAATGATTTCTAATCTGACCCTTAATTTATATTAATGTGCTAATCTTGTTTTTCTATCTTTCTCTTTTAAAAATAAATCTTTTTCATTTGTATATATTCATAATGAAAATTTTATAAGACATAATTTCTGTAATAGATTTTTGTTATTTAAAAAAAATGAATTAAACAAAAAATTATAATTTTCTAACTATACCAAGTTGACCAACCCCTCTTAGTACATGGACAATGGTTTCTTCCTCCATACAATAGTTCTTCTTTTAGCAAGGAATGTCATTGTTGTCCTCCAGGTTAGCTAGGATAGCCCATTTGTTACAGGGCTTGGGACTAGGGTTGATTTGGTTTATAGATTGGATGGATGCACGTCATAAATTTTTTGCACATGGTTTGGCTCACCCATATTGTTCCGGCTTCCTCTAATTATATATTGGACCAACAAACTCGTTCATGGTTTATGATGATGTAAGTCGAGCAAATATAACTTTGATATTCAACACTACCCTATACATTTATGCACAACTCAAACTCAAATCCTCAATGTTCGTGGCAGAAATCAATTTCCCGACATGTTGTTGTAATCGAATCATTCTAGCTACGTGCATGGCTCTTTCTTGGCGTGGCATTAACGTAGACGTGCTGTGTCGTTTATGTCGGAAATATTGGCTATTTATTGGCATACTAATCTGTATTTATTTTATTTTGTTGGATTTAGATTTAGTTTCCAAATTGTATACTAAAATTAAAATAGTTAATTTTGAACATTACTTGAGGAATTGAGAAATCTTAGAAATTAAGAAAGTGCAAGAATTTAATTATTCTGATCCACTATGACCTTGATTTCTTGTGTTACAAGAATTAAGAATATTAATCATACATCAACCATGACAAGGATTGAAATCTAAACTCTATATAAAGAGATTGAAATACTCTCAAACGGTCAAACCTTTAAAAAAAATTGTTGTAACGCACTTGGTTCAAGAAATCAAGAATTTGTCACGTCACTTTTTAATTTGAGCAACCAAACTCTTCTTCAGTGTATTTCTTTTGGAGGTAAGTTTTTTCGCTAGACATAATTTATTTTTTTCATGAGCATGTAGTAAATTCATAGATAAAATTTTGATTGTCAAAGATCGTATGGTTAAGTAATACGTGATTTTCATGTTTGAATCTTAGTGAAAACATTAATTATCTATGTTTTAACTTTTAATAGGTTAAGAAAATATGTTTGAGTAAAAGGTTAAAAATATAATTCTAATTTAGAAGCAGCGGTAGTAGTGTGGGCGAGCACATAGGGTAGTGGAGCCCAGGGGGGTAAAATGGAGAAAGCAGTAAGTAGGGAGACGATTTCGCTTCGTGGAACCCTTACCGTAGTTTTCTCTCGCGCCTCACTCTCTTCTTCCTCAACTCCAAGGCTTAGATCCGAGGAGTTTGGGAAAACCCTAATTTCTCTCTCATCACACTTCTTTCGCTCTTTCACTTTCTCCCTCATCACTCCATTTCACTTCGTCTTCAGGTAACCACTATCTTTTTTATTTTTTTAAAATTTTTTTAAAAATTTTATTTGTGTTTCTGTATCCAATCATACACGTACTTACAGTATATGTACGCATACCTGTTCTTCCTTTCTGAATCAGCTTCTGTTTTGCTTATTTGTCTTTCTGGATGTCTTTCTATTTCGGTTTTTCTTCCTTTTTTGTGATTTTAACCTGTTATTTGATGCATATCTTCTGTGTTTTTTCGCGCTTAGAATGGAAAATTTTAATATATTTGGAGATTATATTAAACAATCAAGCTTTTTGTTAATTAGTTAAGATGGTTTCGGTTAGGTAAAATATTAATTTCCTTGAATGATATTGCAAGCAAAGGTAAAAAACTTTTGTTAAGCTTATGGTTGATGAAGTTTTAGATATTCATTTGAGTTGGAAATTTACAGTTACAATCATTATCTGCAAGTATAAAAAAGAAACCAGAGGTGTAAATGTTACATAGCAATGTGTAGCTGGTATTTCTTGTTTGTTTGCCCATGAACATTCCTTGATAATATGTATTTTGTATTTTGCTATAGTGCTTCATCTATACATAAAATAGTTATTCTGTCTAGGTGCTTGCCGGCGTGGTTTTTTCTTTCTATCCTGATAGTGTTTTCAATGTTTTTTCAGTTATGGCAGGTGCAGCACCAGAGGGATCCCAGTTTGATGCTCGTCAATATGATGCCAAAATGCAGGAGTTGTAAGAACTATTCTCAGTTGTTACCTTTTACTAGATGGTTCTTTTATCCAATTTGTTATTCATTGTTTATGTGTCTGTAGGCTTACCGTTGAAGGGGGGCAAGAGTTCTTCACCTCTTATGAAGAAGTTCATGACAGTTTTGATGCCATGGGTTTAAAGGAGAACCTTCTCAGGGGAATTTATGCATATGGTAGATATATTTTCAGCCTGTTCTTTAACTCTCTATTATTACTAGTATTTACACTGAATTTTGCATTCCTGAATATGGTTTGTTAGATAGTGTTTTTAGTGAAGTTTATATATGGCATACATGGTGAATGTTTTCTCTGTGTTCCAACCCTAAATGATTGCATGATATAGTGCTACTTGTATTCTTAAAATATAGGTTTTGAAAAGCCCTCAGCAATTCAGCAAAGAGGTATTGTTCCATTCTGCAAAGGTCTCGATGTGATTCAGCAGGCTCAGTCTGGAACTGGGAAGACTGCTACTTTTTGCTCGGGTGTTCTTCAACAGCTCGACTATGAAACAGTGGAATGCCAAGCTCTGGTCTTGGCACCTACTCGTGAACTTGCACAGCAGATTGAGAAGGTTATGCGGGCACTGGGAGACTATCTTGGTGTCAAGGTACATGCTTGTGTTGGAGGAACCAGTGTCCGTGAGGACCAACGCATTCTTTCCAGTGGAGTTCATGTAGTTGTCGGAACTCCTGGGCGTGTCTTTGACATGTTGCGTAGGCAGTCTCTTCGTCCCGATTACATTAAGATGTTTGTATTGGATGAGGCAGATGAAATGCTGTCAAGAGGATTCAAGGATCAGGTCTATCTTCTTCTTCTCTTGTCTTTCTTGACTGATGGTTCTCTATCTAGCGCTTGAATTATCTATGTATGATGGTACTCATCTTTATATTTCACTTGTGCGTATGATGATAGTATGATACTCATCTCAAACGGTCACTTAGCATTTAGTTGGAAGATTTTAACAGAATGACCGAGCATTAATTTATATTTGCCATTGTTCTAACAACAATATTGTTTTTGTGCAGATTTATGATATTTTCCAGCTTCTGCCTCCAAAAATTCAGGTTGGTGTCTTCTCAGCTACCATGCCTCCTGAGGCACTTGAGATAACAAGGAAATTCATGAACAAACCTGTGAGAATTCTTGTGAAGCGTGATGAGCTGACACTAGAGGGTATTAAGCAGTTCTATGTCAATGTCGACAAAGAAGAGTGGAAGCTTGAGACACTTTGTGATTTGTACGAAACCCTTGCCATTACACAGAGTGTGATTTTCGTGAATACCCGTCGTAAGGTTGACTGGCTAACTGACAAGATGCGAGGCCGAGACCATACAGTGTCAGCCACCCATGGTGACATGGACCAGAACACTCGGGACATTATTATGCGTGAATTCCGTTCTGGGTCCTCCCGTGTTCTCATCACTACTGATCTGTTGGCCAGAGGAATTGATGTTCAACAAGTATCCCTCGTCATTAACTATGATCTCCCTACTCAACCCGAGAACTACCTGCATCGTATTGGTCGTAGTGGAAGGTTCGGGAGGAAAGGTGTGGCAATCAACTTTGTAACAAAGGACGATGAGAGGATGCTTTTTGACATCCAGAAGTTCTACAACGTGATGGTCGAGGAGCTGCCAGCAAATGTTGCTGATCTCCTGTAACTAAGTTTTGTCACTACAAGGTCAAAAAACTAGTCTCTTTCTGCTTTCTGCTTTTCTTCTTTTCTGCAGTTCCCCTTAGTGTAGCAACTCTATTGTCTAAAATTATGAAGCAGTGTAATCCATCTGTGTATCTTATAAGTGGGGATCAATTTAGAAGATTTTGCATTTGAGGTTTGTAACTGAAATGTTACCTTATTAACCTAAGCTTGTTATTTTGGTTATGTTTTGTCATTTATTGCTTGTATGATGGAAGCAGTGTTTACTGGGAGCTAATATTTCAATTTTGTTATATTCTCAATTGTCCAAGATGTGGTTACAAAACTTTAAAAAACCAGATTTCCTGAAAATCGTACAGAATCTTCATCAATAACAGGTTGTTTGGTTGTAATGACTAATGAGAGAATAAAGTAAGAATTCAAATTTCATTATTGGGTAGGAAAAAGTAAGAATCCAAATAAGTAAGAATTCAAATTTTATTGTTTGATAGGAAAAAGTAAGAATTAAAATTTCATTATTTGGTAGGAAAGATGTAGGATTATTGAGGACAATTTGATTTATACACTAAACTTTTCCTCATGTTATGAAATTACAATTCTTACGAGGTGGGATTTGCAATGCCTCAAATTTAAGAAATTGTAATTCAAATTTTAAAGAAAAAAAAACATTTTATGAAATTGTAATTCTTATGGGGATGTGAGATTTGTAATTTCTCAAATTTAAGAAATTGTAATTTTACAAAATTGTAATCCCTCTAACTAAATTCTGAGATTTTTCACTTAAAGAATTAATTAGTGGGGGAGGAATTGTGATTGGGAACACCCATAAAGGCAACAAATTTACATATGAAAATGGATTTAATTATTTATGATCCAAGTCAATAGAAATCCTTACCCCAAACCTAATATTGGCTTCAAGATGTAAAGTTCAGGATGCTGATACAAAACTTAAAATCTTTTACTTGCTCTAAAATGCCAAAATTAAAGATTTTTCATATCATTAGCTTAACTATAAAGCTTACATGATGAAAGGCAGAGCTAGGTTAGGCTCGATAAAAGAAAAGATTTCATTGGATCAAGGTAGCTCGTAAAACTTTGTAAAATCGAGAGGTATAATACGTTTTTATGAACTTATAAAAAATTATTACAATTTCATTGAAAAATATAACGTCTCACGTGAAACTGTTTCACACAGCCTATTTTTAGTCTTTTGGGTTGGTGATGCTGTAGCATTTAATATGATATGAATTATATACAACTCTACCAATTTGACGATATGGGAGGAAAAAACACAAAGGAGATAGATAGCAAATAGGAATGCATTATACTCTACAACACAGATCCACAGAGAAAATACTGGCAACAACCTTGTACACAAATCTAAGACACAATGTTGAAGGTTTTGGTTTTCAACAAATAGACCACCAAATAGCACAACTAAAGCATATCCTATTTGACATTCAACTCGAAATTTAGGTGTTTTAGGAGGAAAAAGAATACTGTTGGGGGGAATAGCATTACAAAGGCAAATTTACAGTGATGACCATTTAAATGGAATCATCAAAGGGGTATGCGAAGTATAAATAAAACATACCACAACAAGCAGCCTGAATTGGCAGATTTTCCTTCCTGCGTTACCACAATCTGGATCTGTTTATTGGTTTTATATCTTTCCCAGAGCACAAATAACGACCCATTGTTACTTAACTTCAAAGAAAATCAACTTTCGGGGGGGCTTCAATTCTACCCAATATCCGTCACACAATTTACAAGAATGTGAATGTGGCCAGCATTCAATAGGGGGCCTTCTCCTCGTCATCGATGCGCAGAGTTTCTATTCCTTTCAGTGTAGATTCATAGTTCTTTGTGCTAGAAATGTTCCTACCGGATGAAGCCTGCTTGGAGGGGTCAGATGAGCCACCACCAAGCGGATAACTTCTCTGTCCACCGGAGATTTTCGGTCCAGTCCCTACACTCGCCTCAGGAGTGCGAGAATGCATAGGGTCAGAGTCATTTCCCACAGTCAGTGATTCACGATTGCCGGAGACAGCACCTCGCCTCAACGATCCACTTGTTCTTCCCATAGCGGTGGGGGTCGACAACTGCAAGGTTCATTGAACTAGGTTTTTAACATTTACTTGCATCAGAGACAAAGGCAATAGCAAGATAAGGCTTCATTTTCAACCCTAGAAAGTTCCTTGCCCTCAGAAAACACATCATCTTTCCTATCAACCGGCCTTTAGTTGAACAAAAGTAATTTGGATAACTTACCATAGCATCTTTGCTTGTTGATTCATTACCGATAGGGCTCTTCTGCTTAGATAAGCCAGGAGCTTGCAGAAGTGGTCCAGAACCTCTCCTTCGAGCAGCTTGCCTCCCTTCTTCTTCACCTGCAAGAATAATAACATAAATCATTTGAATTTGAAATTTAAGCAGATATATATCAACAATGTAGACAAAGTATTTCACTGTTAAAAATCAGTAGAGACAGGATTGATTATGATTTTCATATATAAAGGTAAACATAGAGAAGGCATATGGCATAAATTACCAGACTGTCGTTCCACATTGACAATTGCAGGGGGAATCCCCGAGCTGGTTCCAGCACCAGCACCCTAACATAAGAAATGGTCAATAACCGTGGAAAATGAGTCCAGTAAATTTAAAATACACAACTGACACAAGTATGCCACTTACAAGAGGACGTGAAGGAGTAGCTGAAATTTGTGACTGCTGATACTTCAAAATAGTCCAATCAAAAACATAGTCAAACTGAAAGCCTGTTAAGAAAAAACAACACAGTAAGATGCCGCTTCCATAAACTTGCCTTTTCTCTTACAAATTACTGTTTTGTGAAGCTTATATACACTATTCTTTAACATTCTTATTAACCTTCACGGATGAAGAGGTCACGAAATATTCTCTTCAGATAAGCATAATCCGGTTTGTCCTCAAAGCGGAGTGAACGGCAGTAATGGAAATATGACGCAAATTCTGTGGGATAACCTCGACATAAGGCCTAGAAAAGGACAACAGAGTCATGTTTTTCACAAAACATTGTCAAGGGACAACTAATAATCAAGTTTGCAAATAGATTACCTCAATAGATGTTGACACCTTCTTTTCACTAATTTTCTCATATTTCTGTTTCTTGGTTCCTGCTTTAAGTCCCTGCCAAGGAAGACTGTAATAAATAGATGTCAAAACAGATGATAAGCAAAGCACCAGGAGCCAGAAAAAAATAGTGTGAAAGCAACCATCACCTTCCTCTTAGGAAGTACATTAGTACATATCCAAGAGATTCCAAATCATCCCTCCTGCTTTGTTCTACAATGCATATAAAGTACAGTTTAGTGATGAGAGAAAATAAGAAGAGAATGATATCTACATGCCTACATGTTCCACACAAGCAGAATACTTACCAATGCCAAGGTGAGTGTTCATGCTTGCATATCTTGCTGTTCCAGTCAAATTTTTGTTCTCCCTGCAACATCCAAGATAAGACCACTTATGAGATTACAACACAAAACAATCTACATGCAACATAATGAAGCATAAAAAGCATAGTGCATGCCTGCATCAGTACATTTGTGGGACAGATGAATTGGATAATTAAGAAGTACAAATAAATAACAAGTCTATGTGAAGAAAGGAAATTAATTAATGACGTCATGTCCATAACCAATTACCAATTGATTGGATAGTGGATATGCTAAAATATAAGCACACATGAAGCTTGGTTAAAACCAACCAAAAATGGCTTGAAAGGATAGCACTCATAGCACATTGGGTATATTTAGTTATATCTTCAAATTATATGCACATTTTAAAGGTCAAATCTACAAGAGGCAACTAAACCTGTACTAGGAGAGAGCTGCACATGTAAAAGAATAGAATTGAATATGTGACAAATTAGAACATAATCTGCATCAAGATCCATCATCCATCTACTTTAATATAGTGGAGCTTAAAAGGAAGGTGATATCTTGCAATTTAGTGAACAAGCTAGGCACTTCTCCAATGCTATAATAGGGGAATTAAAAAAAGTAAACTGCCCCTTCCACACCTAAAATCAAGAAAAAATATAAGTGACATCACCCCACCCATTTTTTTAAAAAAGAATCACAAATTGTAGCAACATATGTTGTACAGAAGGCATTGGATAACACAATATGGTAGCATGTCTTATATGGAAGGGACAAACTGGTAATTATCCATTGTGCAAGAAAAGGGACCTTGGATGTAATAAAAATCTATGTGAAGTATACAACTAACATGAAAAGAAACAACCAGTTAATTGACAGTAACAATTAATTTTTAATGCAACTGCATTTACATGAACCTAGAAAAAGCAGCTAATTATCAATATACCTATAAGGAATGTGTTGGTGAGTTGAAGTGTCTCGGTACTTCTTAGCCAGACCAAAGTCAATTATGTAGACCTGCATTATAGAATAATAGGTCATATAAATATCTATAAACATGTGGATCCAGAGGAAATCCTTGATACAAAAGGTACAAAGAATAGTCAGAAGACCAGACCTGATTTGCACGTCTTCCCAAGCCCATAAGAAAATTGTCAGGCTTGATATCTCGATGCAAAAATGACTTAGAGTGTACAAATTCAACACGATTGATCTGTAGAAAACATCAGAATAAAATGTCAACAAGTTATTAAGGATATAGAACTGTCCAAAATACATAATGGATTAAAATTTCACCATTTGATCTGCAAGCATCAGAACTGTCTTCAAAGAAAGCTTCCTACTACAAAAGTTAAATAGATCTTCAAGACTAGGTCCAAGCAAGTCCATGACCAGAACATTGTAATCCCCTTCCACCCCAAACCATCTCACATTGGGTATTCCAGCTACAACATAGAATAATCACAATTAGAACCCCAATTATATCAATCATCAAATACCACAAATGTTGATAGAAAGCAAACAACAAATTCCATTACTTCCTCCTTGTAAAATTCTGTATAACTTCGACTCATACAGTAACTGAGGATGTTTTGTCTTGACATTTTCCTGAAACCAAAAAATAATAATCAGTTTTGCACTTTGTGGTCACTAAAGGCTCAAACAGTAGTGAAGCATGAATAAAAAAGTACAGGTCAAGCAATGAAGAACACATCTACATTCCTAGACATGTCCACACACACAGTTCTATAGTGCAAACAGTGCTTTTGACCAAGATTTCAAAAAATAACCAAATAGTGTAAATAGTGCTTTTGACAAAGTCTTCTGTTTTCCAAATGTGACCATTCAGAAGAGAATGTTATTTACATAATACTAGGAGTTGCACATAATGGGTCCTAATTAGGTAATTATGACAAAAATTCTGCATTTGGGTAAAGATATGTTAGAGAAACAAAAATAAGCCAAAAGATTTACATGACATTCATGTCATACATGCACCTTGACAAAGAATCAAACTTTTCCTTTAACCTTAACAGCAAAAGCTTCTCAAATGTGGTAACCCAAAGTTCGGTGGTGGGAATTCAAGCCTTTTGAACTAATATCAGTAACAAATTACCATTTTAACATGACATTGAGCATCAGCTCCACATCTCAATTTACTGTTAGTGAGTGTAATTATGCACAAGGTTACACTTCATCTAATTAACTCATTCTACTTCTTCAAAACCTAGAAGCCGGCTTAAAATGCATAACATAGCTTTGATGGAATAATAAAGCTACAATGGATTCTACTTCCATTTCTGCTGTTCAAGTATCAAAGACCCATAATTCAGATGCAAACTATCCACATACAACACAGTTTCCATATTCAACACAGCTCTGATGCAGATGACTTTAAAGTCAACCCCTTTACAAACGAAGCACACCAACCAAAAGCAATTCATTTGATGCACCATATATTAAAAATTAACTAAATTTCTAATCAAAGAACTACTCACGAGCTTAATTGCCACTTCCTCATTAGTCTGTATATTAGTACCTGCAACAGTCACCCAAAATACGAACTCGATTACCAGCTCAGCCAAAAATACAGTATACAGCACAGCAAAACCCTAGAAAAAATAGAAAATAGAAGTATTGAAAGCAAAACAAACCGAGATAGATCTCTCCGAAGGATCCGCTGCCGATTTTTCGTCCAAGTCGGTACTTGTTACCAACACGGGGCTCCATCAACAGAAGGAGAAAGCAGAAAACACGGCGGGAATACAGAACACAAGCAAGTAAGCTTGTTGTTTGTAGCCAGAGATCTAGGGTTTATTGCTTGGTTTGTTGATTCTTCTGGTTTTATCCTAACCAAACTAGGGTTAGGTTGAAGCAGGAGAGAAGAGGGGAGAGAAAGAGAGTTTTCATGTGGTTTCTCTCTCTATATTTATACATATATGGGATATATGCTTACCTTTTTCTCCACTCTCTATATTTAACGGCACTCTTCGTCACATTTCGGTCGTCCAACGAAGCTTGAAAGTGATACTAACGTTGTATCCTACCGTTTTTTTTTTTTTTGGAATGCTATTTTTGAGATATTTTACATAAATATATTTTGGTAAAAATTTCATTACATTTTTGTCCTAGATTATTTATAGGTAATAGAACACTTTTTAATTCTTCTTTTACGTAACATTTTCATTTGGTCCTAGTATTATTGTAGCATGACCATTTTTGGTCATGTATCGACAAAATCATTGAAATGTCCTTAAATACAAATGACATTTCGATCTTTTTTATACAAAGTGATGATAACCCACTATATTTTTTATTTTTATTTTTCGATCCATTTTATGCGTATAATATATTGAATGAAACATCACACCTAGCAGAACTCGAACAAAATTTAACCTAACCAAAATCAAAAGCGGACTCCACTGAAAATTATACCACAAAATGACCACTTTAAACGTTATTTCAAGTTAAAATTTTCAACACTGAGAATACGCATTACAACTTGACATACCTTTGTAAGTGTATCATGTACAATTTAACATCATCATAAATATTGATAATAATACGGAGTATTATTTAGGGAAAATGGTAAAATATACCCTCAAACTTTAGTTGAAAAGTCAATTAGCTTCCTAAACATTTTAAAAGTACAATTACACCCATCAACATTATTTTGATGTAATGAAACTCAAAAACTAGTTAATGACCTGCTATCACAAGTCATTAGGGTTTCAACCATCAATCAATGAGATTCCAACAAAATTTCAGGCAATAAAGTGACCGGTGACATGTCAACGGTCGTCGGTCACGGCGAAGGAAACCAAAGTCGCCTTCTCCAACAGAAGGTGACCACTTGGGTCGCCTTCTACTGGAGAATGCAACCTTAGTCTCTTTCTCCATGACCGACGATCGTTTGCGGGTCACATTGTTGTCGGAATCTCGCCGGCGGTGGGTTGTCGAAATTCTAATGACAAGTTTTTGGGCTTCATTGTATCAAAATAAATTATTGATGGATGTAATTGTACCTTTAAAAAATTTAGGAGGCTAATTAACTTTTTAGATAAAGTTTGATGACTTATTTGACCATTTTTCCTATTATTTATGAACTAATGAATAATATGTTAACATCATTGGTCCATTGTCCTCTGTGCTCCCAATTCTCTCATGCATTCATGATTTCTATTTTCACGCTTCAAGGACTTATGTCGCATGCAGTATATATTTGCTACTTTAAATATCACATTCTTGAATATGAAGATTTGGAAATGAATTAATATCACAACCACATATATTAAGCAGTTAAGCACAATGACAAATACTTGTATAAATTGAATACTAAATTGAATAATTACTCGTTTGAACATAACGTTGTGTCCCACATGGCTATTGATGAAAGTATAAACAAATATATAAAGGTTTGGGTAAATCAAACACTAATGAACTAAGTTTTGCGGTATAATTAAGATATGAGTTTATATCAATATATACCCTTTATATTTAATTCTCTTACTTGCTCAAAAATTTGCATTATAATTTAGTTCAAAATATTTGAAGCGTGTTGGATCAGTTGCAAGACAGGTGTTGTCGCTACGTTCAGTTTCGCCTCATTTGCAATGTTCAGTTTTGCTTCATTTGCAATGTTCCAATACCTGTAATCTCTTAGTAACATATGAGACATGCACAAAATTCATACGAAGTATTAGGCAAGATGAAATTTGTAAAATTTGTACATTTTACTGGACAAGACTAATCACTCAAACATGGGGTGAGAAATAGTTCTTCCAAAAACGTTATTACAGTATTACACACGAGATCATATCAAACTTCCCCCCTCTCTCTTAAATGGTTTAAACTTTAAACCAATTGCTAGCTTTTGTTGAAATTTTGGTACTTGAAATGCCGAGATTGAGTTTCATAGGGATTGGAATTGTTATTTGAATGGATGAAAGCAAGAGGACAGTGGACACATAGATGGATGCAATAATTACAAGAGAAAAACAAAAAGTTGACAGGATGAAGTAAAGAGGGGAGGGTCCTAGCTAGCTAGGCTGCCATTGGTGAAAGTACACAAATAATCAAAAGGAAGATCAGATCATATCAGAACTAGGATTTTAATTTAATCTATGGCTCAAACATAGCAGTCCCACACTTGCATTTCCACCCTTCTGGCTCATAATTTGCATACTGGACTCCCATATGCCCTCTGCTACTACTAGTAGTTGGTACTTGAATTGCCACACATGGCTTACACCTCCCACATCTGTGCTCACAGTTTGGTGGCCTTGACCCAAGTTTGCTCAGCCCCCCTTCCATCATTTCCCCTCCCTAAAACCACACAAATTAATTGTTAGTTCAAATTGCGGCCCGGGTTGAATATATAGTACACGCCCTAGCGTTAATGAAACTCGATCGAACTAAATTTGATTAGTACAACATGACATTATATTGTTTGTGCATGTGACTCGGGGATACAAGGTCGAGAACAAGGAAGTATGCACCTGAATGGGGTCCAAAACAGCTCGAGGAGAATCCAAAATCTGAGCTGTAAGTAAAACAAGAAAAATCAAATTTATCGACGAAAAATTGGTAGATAAATGAATGAAAAATTGGTTTTGAAAGGCTTACTTTTGTGAGGTGCCAAGAAGGGCCTCTTTGCTGCACAAACCAAACTTAGAACATGCACTGTAGCTGCTAAAAAGCAGCAATATCTTCTGATCTTCATTATATTATACTACAGAAAGCTTCAAGTGGCAAGAAATGATTGTTGGGCTTGGGGTATTATATACAGGGAGAGAGAGAGAGAGAGAGAGAGAATTGAAGGAGGTACAGTGGAACAAGAAAGCCACCATTGACTAATCAATAGAATCCATATTCATGCAGTGCAGACATTCTTGGACTTGTGTTTCTATGTTTGAGTTCTGAGGATTCTGTTTTCTGCCCTTTTGTCAAAGAGTGGACTTGAGACTACTCCTGATGGGTCACTTGAAAGCTCAAAACTGATCTTAAATGTATGTGAGAGATAATATTACTCCTGCACAATAACAAGTATTTGTACCCTCTGTACCTGCACACATTTATTACCATCAAAAGAAGCATAAATTTGTATAAAACAGTTGCAGCGTTTGCGATTCCAGCAGTTTGGAGCAAAACACTGCTCCAAAAGGTTGGCTTACCAGACAACATTAATATAATGGCGTTTTGACTATTAATAGCTGATCAGTCAAAATTTTGACGGATCCGCAGTTTACCAAACATGCCCAGTATCATCACAATTAACAAAAGAGCTCATTCACACTGTTCCCATGGACTCAAGTAGTAAATTGTAAAACTTGTTCTTCTTCGTTTTTCTGTCTTTGTTCTTGATCTCTCGCTTTCGATTTCTTGAATGGATTAAATTAAATAGGTGGTTGTTGGGTAAGATGTTGGACCAGTAGGCATAAAGGGGTGTTTTTGGTGTGAGAAGAGATGACAGTTGGAACAAGTTGGATTCATTTAATCATTTTTTTTTTCACTAAGTCCACAGTACATGAAGCATTCTCAAGATGGATTAGTTGTCATCTTTTTAGTTTTCTGGGACACTGCTAAACTACCAGCTAAATAGAACATGATCTGTTGTGGAAATTGATTCAGTTTGACCACTTATTCAACACCCAGGCCCAGTCTATGGATGGAACAAGAATATTCTCCAAAAAATATTATTATTAAAACATTAAAACAAAAATATATACTATCTACTAAAATTCACAACTTGATTTTATAAAACCTTGCAATATTATCTTATACTAACTATGCATTTTTATTGATTAACTGCCAAATCAAGAAACTCCTTAATTTTAAAACCATCTGATTATGCCATATATATATATCATGGAGTTCAATCATTTGTTTGTATCATGTGCATCATACAATTGCAGACCATTAATCTTTGCTCAGTGGAGTGGACTTGATCATGCAAAGAGAGCCATTGATCATATTTCAAAAGTTTTTTATTATTCAATAATAATTACATAATAAATGCACAATCAAAGCAAATCTCGTACCATTAAACCAGTCATTTGTTTTCCTGTTTTTAGGCATTCCTGATTGATGCTTTTTGCAGTTTTGCTGACATAATTCTACAGCTCCGTCCTACTATTTTTGTATTCGACTATGCTAGCTGTGCTCTATAACTCTACATGCCTGTACCCTTTTCATTCAATCAAATCCATTTTCACATAAGAGCATTTCATTTTTTTTTTTAAATAAAATAACAGTTCCATTAAAAAAGATCCAAAGATAAAATATTATAGATAAAGTCATGAGGGTTTGAAAATCACTCAAAACAATCAGACATAGAAACGGACGGCCTAACAACAGTATGTATTGTCTGGTTTGCGAATCGCTTAGTAAAAGAAACTACAACTTGAGAGAGAAATCTCTTAACAAGTTTTTAATATCACGAAGAACCAAATGAAAGGATGAATCCCCGTTTGGTGTCCGAAGACCTTGAACTACTTGTAAAGAATCAGTTTCAATTTGTATGTTGTCAAAGTCTTTGCTCCTTCAGTCAATATAATCAAGATTATATTTGTTTGGAAATATCTTATATTTGGTTTAAATTATGTAACTTTTTCTGAAGTATTAATGGAAGAAAAAGACTCCATTTATCATCTATGCTAATTATGAAGTATTAATGGAAGAAATAAATTGTAAAAAGTGACTTTTATACTCTACTATAAAGTTAACTTATGAGTGGAGATTTAATCTCAATTTAAGTATCACTCAATTGAATCATTGCTCACTCGTTGAAAAACCAATGCTAACTGCTGCCCACACTTCAAACTCTTATCGACACCAGGCAACTAGTCATTTTCTCCTAGCCGGTTTTATTCTAAACCATACCAAGCATCATGTAATCCTTTTCAAGGTCGCTCCCTCCATTACGTTAACATTAAACAAGTAGACAACTCAACTCTATATGCGATCACTCTTGAAAAATGGCAAACTGGAAAGCTTGAATTGGATTTTATTATCATTGTTTTTTTGTAAATTCTATTTTCAATTTTTAAAATAATCCAAATGCAACAATTAATTTTGTTTTTTGACATTTTTTTCATTCTGCAAATTTTAAACCATGGTTATATTAAATATTTAAACTTTTAAAGTTAAACTAAAAAAAATTAAAATAATTTTGAAATTGCACTTAATTTTACCAAGATTATGTTGCCTACGACATATTTTATCAAAATTTTAATAATAATCAAAGTCCACGTAGTTCTCTTACTTAATTTTTTATGTTATATTTTTTTTAAGAGTCATTGTTTCTCCTTTGGTAGTATCATCATCATCATTTTCGGTTTGAAACCGGAGTTGGTGATTCATGTTCCTAATTTTATTAAATCGAAACTGAAACTTTTATATTCGGTTTAGTTTATATCGTGCACGGTTTTGTTTGAACCGGACAGTTCGAATCAAACCGTGGTCATCCCTACTCCACTCTAGATAACTTTCACTTCAGACTCTTATATTGGTTCTCTCTGGGCCTTATGAAGCTGAGCATACATCTTTTAGGTAGTCATTTTTCGCCACACATTGTCCTCTCAACGAGAGAACTAAACAATAGTACAATGAAGATTTGACTCTAACTTAAGTATCATTTCACAATCTCATGGAATAAATTTAAAATCGTATCATATTTAATAGCTCACGAATTCTTCAACGGGGTTATGCATGTGTAAAATGTACTGTCACAACATGATCAATTTGATACGTTTCTAATATGTATCGAATTAAGTCTTTACTGATTGTTGTTGGAGCAATCTAGAGGAGTGGAATATATGGGGTGGAGACAAATGAAGTGTTAGCCGTTTAAGGAGTAAAGGAAGAGTGCAGAAGGAGATGAGAATCTAGACAGTGTGTCTGTAGCCTAAATCTGTGTATACACACAAATAGGTCACTGTTTCATTAGGCTACGGTGCATTTTCCTATTCCCTATTATGTAGTCAGACATGAAGACTGCCTTACTTTCTGTCCCTCATTTTTTCTAGGTCCTCTTTGGGCTGGCTTTCTGCACCATGACTGTGACTTGATTTGATCATTCAATCTGCATCTGCAAAGCCTGCTGTGTACTTGCCCTGTATGTGTATTCAACCTGCATTTCCATTCCCTTTGTGTTGGGATTTAGAGGATTAAGTAAATACTAGTAAAATACTAAAATGTATTTAATCAATTTACAAATTCATCAAAATCGTTGTAAATTAGTGTTTGAGAATCAAATCTTACATCTTGCAATTGTTAATCGAGTGAAATTATTGACTCTTATTGGTAATTGACTTTTTTATCAATTTTTTGCAGTGATTTTGTTTTTCATATTAAGAGAGAAAAACACATTTGCTTTAAGTGATGGGGAAATTACGCCAGACCCAAACCGAGCTGGGATCACTGACAATATACGTTATGCTCGACTTGATCTAACCTTGTATAGTAGCTATGTCGGACCTAGGTTAAGGATGGGCATCTTTGACAGTACAACCACTTATGCGCGCGTCTATTTTGTTTTGTTCAATTAGCATTGATTAGTGAAACTCGAACATATGACATGAGTACATGACTAGTCAGTCAGTCACCTCACCCATTACTTGATCGTCACAGTCGATTAATACAAGAAGGTCGACATGTGTCTCTTGGAATGTCCTATAAAGGGCATTATGGGCCCGTGGAAAGGGGTCCTTTTTTCCTTTCCAAATTCTAAGAAAGATTCCTAGAAGGGCTTGGTG
Organism: Ipomoea trifida; assembly: GCA_003576665.1. NCBI lineage: Eukaryota > Viridiplantae > Streptophyta > Magnoliopsida > Solanales > Convolvulaceae > Ipomoea > Ipomoea trifida. Next base: position 14,034,009 of record CP025646.1, read on the forward strand.
ATCTTCTGCATGTAGTATGCTAAATAGATTGACTGGCCTGGACAAAATTTAATAAAACCTCTCAGTATCCAACCCTTCTTAAGTTATTTGTATATACATTATCAATAAATAAATTTATCTTAACATCTTGATTTTTTTTACTTAAATATACACCTCGAATCTTTGTAAGTTTTGAACAACAAATTTCAGATAGCTATATATATATGCCCAAATAAAAATAAAAAAAAAAACAAAATTATTTCATTACAATTGTTACCAAGGGGATGCACATATACAAGGCTCAACAAGTCACCTTTTGTAACAGTATGAACTAATTACAAATTTGCTACTTATTAGAGACCTACCAACTAGACTTTGTTCAAAAGGGGGAAAAATTGAAATCAAAGAATCAATCAAAATTCTAAGCTCCAAAGAAAAAGGAGCCAAGAGAATGGCACATGTATAATAGACAAAACTTGAATGAATGAATGTAATGATGAATATTTGTGTTAGTTTGCTCTGTGTGATCTTCTCTATTTGTTGAAGGTCAGATTATCTGTTGCTGCAGCTAGCGAGCCGTGGATCCATTCTGGTTAAACGACGGCAGTCCTAGGACTAGGCAGCCCCATGTATGCGAGGCGAGGGGATAAACGCACCTTGGGGCTTGGGCGTGGAGACGGGATTGGACCGTAGTTGATGAACCCGCCATTAGCCACCCGAGGCGACAGGTTGACTTGCTCGAGTGCCCGGAATTGTACGTCTGTTGGGTAGTCCCGGACACAGCCAATGCGCGGCCCTACCCCGGTACACCACTTGTAAGACATATGTTTAGCCAAGCTAAATGCTGGTGGCTTCTTATTAGCCTTTCTTCCACTTTTGTTATCTGCAACTGAGTCATCTGTGCTCGAGGTGCTTTCCTCTTTGGATGATTCAGTGGTAGACAGATCCTCGGTTTTCTTTCCACTCGAGCCCTCGTCAGCCTTCGTGAATGAATACGAGTCATCATCAACCGCGCATCTCTGATAAAGGACAACAAAAAAGAGCGTTATTCAACTGGACTGTAATGCACATAGGCTGATAGGCCAAACCAGACTAAAGGACTGAATCCAATCAATTAGCTAGTTTAACTGATGACCTTATAAATACAAAGTTTAAGGTTTTACCTTAACATTTGAAAGATCTATATTGTGTTCCTCGAGGAAGCTAATGAATTCTTGGAAGTTTTCTTCGGTTGGATGATAGTGACCGCTATAAGGCCAAATAGCCTGCAAGAAACAGCGAAAAGAAACTCGAGTTATGAGTAATGATCTTTGCAAGTCTGCAGTTAAGCTGACAATATCGTACAATTCGTAATTGTATTCATCAGTGATGAGTATATGTTTTACCTCGAGAACACCGCCATGGGCAACGAGTCTTCCAGCCGCCGTGATGGCTGCACCAGCTAGAAAACTCGAATGCTGGAATTCGCCTTTCTTCTTCTGTCCTATGTACAGCATTCTCGACGTGCTGAGTACAAAAATCCACTTTGAACCCTCTACCGTCTCCACAAAGCAACCGCTTTGTTTATACACAAGCTTCCCGTTTTCAATAATCACTTCATACGATTCTCGCTCTTTCTGGAACATAAAACAACGAGAGCAAAGATCAGCCAACGCAATATCATACCCTCGTATCGATCAAGAAGTCGATAGAACAATTGAAATGAAAACAAATAAAGTTTTGTTTTGAAATAACTTCTGGGCTTAAAACTTAAAAGCAGTTTCATATCACAGTCTGATGATCATTGTAGACTTACCGGCCCAAGATATTGAATGCGTTGACGCTGCAACTTGCTCCTCGGGCACTTCTCGAGATTAATTTCTTTCCCAACTCCTACATCCAACCTTCATACAGCAGATTTAATAATATCAGATGACGTGCTCAATAGTATGTTTGGTCGAGTTATAGGAGAATAGAGGAAACACATCGATTTAAGTTACTATGCACTAAAATCCTCAAGTCGTGTATTTTTCAAGAAATCTCGGAATTAAGACAAAATTTTCATTTAGTTCCACAATCTAGAAAGATCAAAGCGTAAATCTTACCAGTAGAAGAAAGGTTGTGAGCTTTCACTTTTAAACCACACGTCGTAGTAGATATGCAAATTGTGCCCGTATCTATGTTGTGGATCAATCTGAGCACACAAGACAAAAACGCATTCATGTTAGCGGAATATATTGAGTGCTGATCGAGCTTCTGTTTAAAGTCGATAAAAGCATCTATTACATAAGAACACTGATCAAATAGAGGGGATTGATCAAAAGACTTACAGCTTCGAGCCAATGCTGTAAGGCCAATTTTTGCGCTTTCTCATCCTTGGACAATCCCTTTCCAACTTTAGCCACTCGTGTCCGAGCCCTGGCCCAACGAGAAACAGCAGTCTCGGGTTTTTTAACATCGAAGAAGGAAACAGAACTCCGCTCAAGTGCTGCAAAATCCAACGCTTTCCACCTAAATCAATCAATCAGACCAAACATCTTAGTTAGCTCAAGCTAAGGTTGCTTGCATACACAACAAACAAGTCTTATGGCTCGACACGTTGAAATCGTGTCACAACACACATACCATAGCTCCTCGGCCACGACTGCACAATCTGCAAGGTTCCTCCTAATCCTGTAACTCTTGTACACTTTCTGCAGCTTCACTGCAGCAGCATCGAGCTCGCTGACAGGGCGAGGGGACGAGAACACAATTGCAGGCGAGGTAGGCGTTTTAGCACTCGTTGCATTATCCGATCCTCCCCCCGATCTTTTGAAGTCCTGAACGAGATCCTTGAAAGTAAGGTTTCTTAGGAGCATCACCTGGATAGGTTCACAATGCCTTACACTAATCGAATTCTTCCTCGCCATCTTCTCCGGCCCATTCGACTCAACAACAGCCCTAGAATCTATCCCTTCATAGCTGCTAGCTTTTACAGTCATCTCTCAACTCAATTCTCACCACTATATATGAAGATCAAGATTCTTATCTCTCAACAATAGCTCAATGAATCCAAGGCCTTTTAAGTTTTAACCTGCAGATTCAAAGCTCCATGTAAATACAAGATTTCCCAGAACTAATCCAAGATTATTGCCCCTAATTTAACTCTAATTCCTACAAAATACCATTAATCCACCATCTCATAATCTTAAGTTCAACTCACAATGAAATAAGAAATAGCCCACAAAAGTTTCTTATAAGCTATTGAATCAATTCACCATTAAAACCCCACCAAAATGCAGAAAAGTACAGCAAGAAATCACAGAAAAATAAACCCAAAAAAGAACAAAGAAATCCAATTTTTTTATAAGCTATTGAACCAATTCACCATTAAAACCCCACCAAAATGCAGAAAAATACAGCAAGAAATCACAGAAAAATAAACCCAAAAAGAACAAAGAAATCCAATATATTTTTTTAATAAACTATTGAACCAATTCACCATTAAAACCCCACCAAAATGCAGAAAAATAAACCCATAAAGAACAAAGAAATCCAAGATTTTTCGTGTAAGTCAATGAATTAATTCACCAACAAAAACCCAAGAAAATGCAGAGAAATAAAAGGTGAACAGCAACCACTATGAAACACCAACCTGCAATAATGAAAGATCAGAGCTTTGACAAAATTTTCTTGTTTTTTCACTGTTTGATCACAAGTTATGACCTTTTTAAACAGTAGAAGCTACAAAGGTATTTATGATTATGTTATGATATGAAATGATGACCAACTGATATTGCACCCCTCAATGCCCTCATTGCTATATATACAAAGACAGAACACGTAGGTTTTGGGAAAAAATTAAAGACCAAATCTTAAAATAAGGAAAAAAAAATGCCGAGTCTAAGGAGACCTTGAAGTACCCAAACAGCACGTGGACTGGGAAACAATACACTGTTATTTGAATTCTTGTCCCTACACACAATTTTACAGAGAAGTTTCTGGCAAATTGTTGAAATGGGAACGCGAAAAATAAATGAAAAAGGAAATCATGACTGGGATTATATAAGTTTCAAACGCACGAGGTGGTTACTTTGATCCGTTCAAAGCTTTAAATTTTTGAACTACTTTTTTCTTGGAATAACACAAGAAAGCTTTGCTCGTTTCATAGTCTCTTTCTTTGACAATGAATATTCCATAAACTTTTTTTTTGTCAAAAGAAATATGGATAGTATATGATGTTATTGATATAAGAAAATTTTATAATGTTAATAAAAATGTTATTTTTCACTACTATAATTAATTAGTATTCTTGTAGTCTTATTTGACATGCTTACTATTCATTGGTCAAGTTAAATATTTTTTTGACTTATTTTTAAAATTATTTTTAATACGAAGTACCATAATGTGACGTTATTATTGCTGTTATTTTAATTAACAATGAGGGGATATTAAACCAAAAAAAAAAAAAAAAAAAGAACAAAAAACTTGATACTTTTTAGATCAAGAAACACTGCACCCATTACCCATGTGATCATCGGGAAACACTTTCTACCGAGATTTCAGTGGAGCTTCATGCACTTTAAATTATTATCATTACTAAGAGACAACTTAACAAGAACATTTGCAACTAGTTATGTTATTTGAACACATGATTCACTTTGAACATGCCGTAATATTTATCTTTAAAAGTAAACATTATTTATTTTTATTTAGCATTTGTAAATTCATCTGCCCATCATGAATTAAAAATAAAATCCAAATAAAATAACGATGTGTCAAGAGTATATATTAAAAAAAAAAAAAAAGGAATGCAGCATTGCAACATTTCTTTAAGGTAAGAATTTTCCTAAAATATAAAATTTCCATAAAAGCTTTACCCGCCAAGCACCTTGTGCTCAATTGGCATGTAGTGGTCACCCTCAGATGGGAGGTCATGAGTTCGAGTCTCAGTGGAGGAGCTCTTGAAATTGACTCTTTGTCATACTACAATGTAATAGGGTCAGTTGTATTAAAAAATAAATAAATAAATAAAAGCTTTACCCCTTGTCCCTTTTTTTGGGTGACTTTTTTATGGTTACTATTTTTCTTTATTATAATCTTTAAATATATAATTTTAGAAAAAAGTATTATTTATCGTAACAACAATATCATATGTTAAAAATATTAACGGAGCTTGCCAAGCACCATGTGCTCAAATGGTATGTAGTGGCATCCCTCAAATGAAAGGTCATGAGTTTGAGCCTCGTTGAATTCAAAAAAAAAAAAAATATTAAGGGAGTTTGATTCTTGCCAACATCTTCTCGTTGGCCTATGCAAGAGCGGAATTTACCCATGTTATTATGATCATATCCATGTTGAGATTTGAGACTGATTCAAAGCCTAAATGCCATTGAAGGAGACTTTCCATTTAGTCATTAGAGATATAAAAAATCTTATTGAGATATTTTTTGTCCGTTTTTATGTTTGGTTGTACGGAGTGACTTTCTAATCCCCCTCTTATCATTTATAACATCTTATCTTCAGATTTGAATTAATATATGCCTTTCTTTAAAAAAAAAATAATAATAATAATAAATCAATGGTGCTACCTTTATATGGTCAAAAATAGTAAGCTCTGATTCCTAAGAGGTATGTATATTGCATATAGATTATGTAAGTGTGTATGTATAAATAATTTTATAAATATTTGTACGGAGTACTATTGTTTTGACTAAGATTTTATGGGGTTTGTAAAAGTCAACTACTTGTGTAAAAGTCTATAGTCAGGTTCACGAAACGCGCCCAACACGGCTAGTCGGCTACAATAACAAAATCTAAACCACGTACTGCCAGGTTTGTTCTGACGTCTATAGTACACTTAAACCGTAACCTCTTTTTAATATATATGCTCACCATTCTTATCAATCTAGTTTTTTCGCGATTTTTGAAAAGTTTTTGTAAGTGTAATTATGAAAGAGAAAATGAAATGAGAAGAAAAAAAATAAATTATATTTAAAAAAAAAAAAAAAGAAGAGATGTCAGCCCGCGTCAGACGCAACTGACGCGCCCGCTAGGCGCATTAATTAGTTGCACCTGACACGGGTTGGCGTGAGTAATCTTTGAATTCCGAAGTTGACGGTTACTGTTCCAAAAAATCATCCTTGCAGGCCGAACCCATTATTCTATCTCTCCATTTCTCTCCCTTCCACCTCAGCAGACACTATTCCAAAAATCAAGTAATATGTACAGATGTAGATGCTCTTATATGTCAAATTCCTCATTCTTAAAATCGCACATTTTAATCCCAGTAGGAGTATAATTGTATAAGTGATTGGTATCCACAAGGGGTTCACTGTAGTGGTAAAACTCTCACAATGTAGTTATCAAATTTCGATATTGAGTTTTCACCCTCAATATACCACATGAAAATCAACTGAGCTACTGTTGCGGGTAATACCGACCCTGGACAAAAGCAAACTGGTTGGGCCCTTGCCCAAGGTCCATGCTTGGCGGGGCTCACTAAAACAAGTTTGAATTAAAGATAAAGTAGCTTAATTGGTAGACTACATAATTGTTATTAGACATCTTGATTATACTTATAATATAAAATTTCCTACATTCTAGAATAGTAATTTAATACTTAAATTTATAACATGTGTTTTTTTGGAGCTTTTATAATGAATTACGAATTTTAAAAATTACTTAATTAACTTCATTAATTAATTTACATTTAAAAAAGAAAGCATATTTATAAATATCATATCAATATAGAAAAAGTGTGACTTATAATGTGCTTTATATTCAAAATCATTATTAAATTACTTATGCCTCATTTTTTTTTATCGCATTTTGAAGTATTTTGATTTCTCGTTCTTAGTGAAAAAGTTTTAATTATATTCCTCCAATGTCTGTAAGTTTTTTTTTTTAAAATAATTTTTTGAAAGATTTTATAAATTTTTATTAATAATTAATTTATTTTTTATTATGATAACAATGTTATTATTTGTAAGCTTATTTAATTTTAAATAGTAATATTCATTTTAATAAATACTCCGTAATTATTATTTATTTATTTATGAAGGCATTAAAAGAGATAATTGTCACTTGTATATACCAAAACTCAATTTTACTATGATAAGATGGACTTATTTTATAAACTTATTTGAACAGTACAGTTGACTTGATCCATAATGTATGCTAATTTATATGATCTTCAAATTCGTACAAATTGTTATATAAGCATTAAATAATGCAAGTGTTGATATTTCGTGTCAAATAATTTGTCCTGGAAGTTGAACAATCTATTGACATTATCATCATTGTTTTTTTGTTGTTATAGAATTTCATTATATCCTACGCAATATTATTGTGATTATACTTTATATATTTAATACAAATTTTATTCAATTAATAAAATAAAATGATAGAATATATTTTTTTTGTCAAACTACGAGGTGCCCTGAGCATCATTAATTGAAGGAGAGACCTCTCTTAAGAGACGAGAGTGCACATCCAGTCACGCCAATAAAATTGGTTTACAATTTTAATTTGTTAACTACGGAGTATATGCAAACAGTAATAATAATAATAATCTAGAGCTTTCATTATCAACGTTTTAATATATATATATATACTCTCATTATTAATTTGACATTTAATGTTTTTTTCAACTGAAAAAAGAAAAAGGAAAAAATGAGCTTAATATATTCATCGTCGGTCCAATCTTGTAATGGTCATTAAAATCGCCTTGCGCCGCAGGTTGCCTCCCAACCACACCAAAGAAGAAATTGTCATCCATGCATCATTAATTAACAACAACACCACATTATACAATAATTAATTAATTATTTAATGGCATTTTAATAACTCAAGTTGGCCATACTATGCAATAGAAATGGTAGAGTTTGAAATTTTAAATAGGGAGTCAGAGCTATAACACAATATATATATTGAATATAATACACAAAAAAAAAATATTTTTTTTAATTGTGTGCAATCATAGAATATGACTTCTCAACAATTGTAAGTGTTTATAAATATATACAATGCATGGATGCTTTATTAAAAACATTCTTTGGATTCATATGAACATTAATATTTGTACATAGGTTTATTGGTGAAAATAAATTTTAATCTTTATGCTTATGAGTTATGACTAGTTACAAATATGTGCAATGCGCGGTAAAAAAGTTTAATGAATAAAAATAATAATTTTTTTTATTATATACATAAAACCCATATCAATATATTAAACAAATTAATGAATTTACAGGTACATAATATAAAACTATATATTACTGTAGTTTCATAAAGTCACTACACTAGTATAAGTTCATAAAAATCATTATTGCATGCATTTTATAAAGCTACTAATGTGGGTTCATAAAATCACTATTATAAACTCAAAAAGACACATTCATATATAGAATTATTATTGCATATTTAAAAGTCATTATGTAAATTCATAAAATTACTACACTGAAAAATTGTAAATTCATAAAGTAATTACCGCATGAAGTTATTGGTGTGGGTTCATAAATCAGTAGTACATGTTCATAAATTCGTTATTGCATATTATAAACATTGAAGGTACAATTGGAAAACCATCCAATAACATTGTATTATGTTTTTTTAAGAATAATATTATTTTATAACTTTTTAAAATAATGTTTTAGAAGGAGTTACATTATGTATGGGCGCGTATTGAGTTATCCATAAGTGTTAGATTGTGAACTACGAATTGAATATGTAATTGCGTGTAATTAACTTGGGAAGGAGTTGACAATATAAATTATAGTATAGAGCAGTTGGCGCATATATAGGGGCAAATAGGGCATAAGCTCTTGCGTTATAGGTAGTTGGTGATGATCGCCACGTAGCATTTGGTCCGAATCAACGGCGGATGAGTCTCTTTCAATCCTGGATGGGTATAGCGACATGGAAACAACTACATAATACATTAAATTAATGTTTGCCGATCTGTCGGTGTCCGGTCTGGCTGCTAACTCAAACGGTTGAATTAAAGCATGCATGACGATTGACATGAATGAATGAATGCAAGAAGAAGAATTCCTCTAGATGCATACTTTAATCATTAGGCACCATATCTATAAAATTCTAGCTAGGCTGCCTTAATATCATATCCCCAATCTTTCTCCATTTTCTGCACAACTTTTTAATCTTTTAAGAATAACATCTATCTTTGTTAGGTAAAAGAGCATGTTTGAATGTAAAAAAAAAAAAAAAAAAGAAAAAAAAAGAAAAAAAGAAAAAAGAGAGAGATTAGTTACGCGTTCTGATGGCGTAGCGCCGTCTAATTGTGCATGGTGCGCGTAACACCCATGATATAATTGCGCTATCTTTTCATCCTTATTTCTATGTGCAGGTCTAAAAATAGTTTAAATTACTGCAAATTCAATTGTTTTTCTTTCCTACACACGTTCACGTTCATCTCACCATCTCTCTCTTCCATCTTGGTTGGCAAAAAACTCCTAAAAACCACAAATGAATTTCTCTAACATTATTTTTATTCATCTTCATTGCAACTCTGCAATTTTCTCACACTTTTTAAAATTGATATTATTATTATTATTATTATTATTATTATATCACAACGTTTGTAATTTAACTATATATATATATATATATATACATTCTTAAGCATTCAACTCCATCTTCAAAATATAATATTATAATGATATTATTTACATTTAAAATAATTATAAAATGATAGAAGTAAAAATAAAAAGTAAAAATTGAGCCATGAAAAGTCAAAAAGTGACCGAAAGCTAGCACACAGTACTTTGCAAATCTTTCAAAAGATGACATTTACACATAGGGTTAGAAACTTAAAAGAAAATTAAATTAAATTCTAGTGTAGCTTTGATTGCAAGCCCTAGAAGGGTTTATTTGAAAATTGAAATACTGCAAATTATCTATTGCATGCTATGAGATATAACGAGTAAATTATACGGAGTATTTTTTTTTTAAATAAAAAGTAATATAAAAGTAATTTATTAATGAACCAAATATGCAACATTATAACTATATTTTGAATAAAGACAGGTAAAGACAACGTACACGGCTCAAAGTCAGACACAGAATATGCAACTTGGACAAAACAATGAGTTACCATATTTACAAACTTTTTAACACCCAACATGTACATTCACCATCGTGTTTACAAGCTCCATGCAGTCACGTAATATTACCCCTACATATGACATATCCTTGCATTACATACACATTCGGTATATATTTTGTTTTGATGAAATAACAAGAAATTATTTGTGAAATATAATTGAAACACGTAATGAAGTTTGGAACTTATAAGTGTTGTGTTTCTAGTTGAAACCATAAAACCCAAATCTCCAAATTTAAATTTTCACACTTTCCCATTTCTCCCTGTTTCTCTCATAGTCGGATAGGAGACACATCCTTGCATACTGCATAGTAGCAGGAATGCATGTGGTGGAGTGGAACATTTGATTGATCAATAGTTGATCTTGAGTTTTTATCTTATTTTTTTAAAAAAAACTTTTGATTGAGGTCAATGATGTTTGTTGTTGTCACTACATACCTACACACTTGTTGTGGCTTATGAGTTACGACTGCTACTGTTCATCTATTATTGTTATATATATATATATATATATATATATATATATATATATATATATGAGTTCCCGCGCGATTGACCTTCTCGGTTGTAATATTTAATTCAATTTAATATTTATTAGTTTAGTTGTGATATTTAATTCAATTCTTATTGGATTTTATTAGGTAGGTTATCAGAATTGAGAGTTACATTCTAAATGACGTACGTAACGTCTTCAGTTTTCCTACAACTATTTTGTCTTTTTTTCGTTAAACAAATACGGAGTAATTTTTTCTCTTATTTTTAAAAAGATTATTAAAAATACAAGTAATAATAAATATTTTTTTGGCATAATAATCGATAAATATATAATGGAGTCATAGAGCCTAGGCCCAATGTCAATTGGGCTAGGGAGGGATATCCAATGGCTATTGGGTATCAAAGTCTATGGGTAATGTTTTGGAGCTTAAATTGGATTGAGAAATAAAGTTTGAGAGTGAGAACGCAATAACTAAAAGAATGAAGAGTCGATTTAGACAAATAGGGTAGGTTTAAGAGTTAATATGTACAACACACTAAGTTAATTATTTTACTTTGTGGGTCTCAATAAAAGTTTTAACATCAAAAAGTTTTACTTCTATCATTTTAAAAGTTTTATAAGAAGAAATAAAAGTTAAGAATAGAATTTGGGAGGGTAAGTGTGAGCAGTATTTTCCCAAAATTAATGCCTTGATCTATCAAAATGGGACCAGACAGTCAGACACCGTGGCTGCGTGGCATACGTGGAATCTATAGATTCTTATTCTCCTCGAAACCGCTCGCCAAACCAACTGCTTACAATACACACAATCTTTGTTGTTTTTATCCGAAGTTCCGAAAACCCAAATCGAAATTCTCAGAAACCATTTCTCCCCAGCTCAAGAAACCTCGCTCCAATGTCTGAACCCAAATCAGAGCCATCATCAATCTCGGTTTCAGGTAATACTTTCATCTCAGTTCTTTAATTTTCACTTCTTGTTTCATGAGAACTGCCATTGGATTTAGATTCTATTCAGAAATCCTAGATTAATTTTTTTTATTATTTAAAAAATCCACTTTTTACAAGATCATGAACATGCCCTCAATGTGTTTGTGCGTATGTCTGTGTAAGCGCAAGTGTGTGTGTATTGTTCAGTGGTGACTATCACTATGGCATTCTTAATGTTGGGCAGAGAAGGGAGTGAAAGCCCCCAATGTGTTTGTGAGAGTGAAGGAAGAGTTCGAGGCAGTGTTACATAGTCACGGTGAGAGTCATGGGAAGGGCACAGATTTGGATGAGAAGACGCCAATGAGTGAGGTGAAAGCGCCCAATGTGTTTGGGAGGGCTAAGGAGGAGATTGAGGCTCTTGTGCAGACAATTCATACCAAGAAGGAATCCGGTGGATCGGATTCATGTGAAGAACTAAGGTTTTTTTTTTTTTTTTTGTTCAGTATGTTGTTTTAGACGAGATATCTTTGGTTGAATTGACAGGGTTATGTTTATGCTTTTTGCTTGCAGGGATTCAAGTTCTAACTCAGGTATGAAGTCTGCTACAATTGATATGCATTTCTGGTAATATGTATTGTTATAGGCTTCAAATTTTAGTTGTTCAAATGTGAAACTAGTAATTGTGTTGTGTTTTGGTGGTTTGAGATGCTATTTATCTACTACACACTCGAACAATATAACTGATGGAAACTCCAAAAGAACAATGTCAATAAGAATCCAGCACGAAGTTGAGATCTTTAGTGCTTGAAGGCTTAGGGAAAGATATTAGCATACCTATCTTCCTTCCATAGATGTAACATGGGTAGAGAACTTAGTAGAAATTTGAGAATACTTCTTCATATGTTGGTTTTAAATAGGACCCCTCTCAGTGGCTAATTTATTTCTTTTAAGTAACACTTTGTCCATTTATCGCTGACATGGAGTTTGGTAAATGAATCGGCATTTTTCCTACTGTGAAAGTGGTATCGAATTGAGGATAAAAGGAGCATGCTTTAGATCATGAGAAGATAAAATCCTGCTAATATCTGGACACTGTAAATATACTTATGGAAGGGAGTTAATTGTTCCATTTGTTTAATTATTTAGCGTCTATGATCCAAGGCTTTTCTTTTGTGGATTATCCTTTGGCATTGCTTGGACTCAGTTTGTAATCTTCCATTTTTCCCTACTGTGTTTATATTTGCGTAGAGAAGGATGCTAAGGGGCCTAGCTGGATAGAGAAGTCTAAAAAAGAGATGGAAGATCTCGTGAACAAGATGAAGTCACCGCGCTCTCATCACCATCATCGTCATCATACAGAAACTCACGGAATGAGTGATGATATTGATGAGAACACCCCAGTGGGTAACGTCAAAGGCCCAAATGTATTTGCACGAGCCAAGGAAGAAATCGAGGCCATTGTTGAAGCTATTCACCCGAAGAAAGAAGGAAGGTAGGACTTGAAGAAGCAAGCATTGAAAGACGAGGATGGATTGGAAACTGTCTGCTCCCCTTCTCGACGACGGAAAGGTTTATAGAAGGTTTGCTCTACTGTCCTGGTAGTCATAACAAAGATTGATATATATCCCAATGGAGCTTGAATTTGATCAATGTATAGTGTCGTTTATGACAATGGAATACTCAGATATATCCATGGTAACAGAACTATTTTCTCTCAAGTCTGGACATGATTGATTCCTAGAGTTCCATATCTTTTTAGTTGCTGCTTTGCCCCCTTTATATCAACATCACCATGATATATTAAATGCTGGATATGAGTCAAGGTTTTGAAGTTTTGATGACTTAGGGATTGGGTGGTCATGTATCATAACTTGGTTGTTGACATGATTCTTTTTATAGCTGTGGTTCCTTGAATCAATTCTTTGGCTAAAAACTCAAAAGGTCCCACTTATCCACCCACCACAAGATCATACCTTTAATCATGATTCATGACTCACCCTGGATCTGTGGCTCTAAACCACACCACTTCATCAACTCTGAATGGATGACTAGGCATATTTACCATCCTACACTTATTTTATCCACAAATTATTGAGTCAATCACAAGTTCCTATCCTGTCATACCTTATCTTGTCTCATGCTGTTCCTTTGTCATTTTTTTCAATGATGAGCCAAGCAATGTGTTTTCTCAATTATTTACCTCAAACTTAACCGGATGCTAAACTTAACTCTCTGAACTGTCACCAGACAATCCCCTCCCAACACCTACTTGCTTCGAATGCGCAACTTTTATTTCCTTATATACTTATGGAATAGTCAATGATATATTTTGGTAGCAGGATGCTAGATTCGACTTTTCAGGCTGTTGCCCAACACAATCATTCTAAGGAATGATCACCAATTCGGTAGCATGAAAATAAAAAACAGAACATAATGAGACACATGATACGAAAGGTAAAGGAAAGAGCGTATTTACATGTCTTTTCTTTAAATATACATAAATATTAATTGGGCGAGTTTCCGTAAGTTTCAATTTTGAAACGTGAAAATACATGTTCATCCTTGAGAGTTTTTGTGCATCATAGATCAGTAATACTCTAGTGATCTGTGATCTTAAAACAACAGAAAATTTGACTTGGGTAATAAGAACTAGCATTCACAAACTACTTTATTGTTGCTCACTGTAAGCCTGTACATTGTTGGGGGGACATTAGCAAAGTTCAAAAGGTAAATTTCCATTTCTTTCACTCCATGCACTCCAGATCTTCCTCTCTTGTGAAAAGAATTTAACACAAGGAATGAATACCCATTAATTAATCCAGGAGGGATCCCACACTGCTTTCTTCACTGCTGCAGAAAAACATTTTGGACATTAGCAAATTTTAAATGCCATAAAAGTTAGCCAAAGTAATCTTGACATGAATGGTACTATACCAGATAGCTTGTGGCACTGAGACAGGACAGTTGTCTTGCTCCACCAAGTCTCCAGCCAACATATCCTCCAACTCATAAACAATGTTGGATTGGTGTTCAGCTGTTATTATGTTTTCATAAATCATATCCTCCTCCTCCATGAGCTTCTCCCACGCGAAGAAATTCTCACAATTCATCTCTGGATTAGACGCCCCAGAGAAAATGTTCGCCTGTTGCTCCTCAATCGAGCTGTTTGATTCGACAGCATTGAAAAGTATCGGGACCTCTGATTCATCATCTAACCGTGCCTGAGCCACGAGAGGTTTCACATCAACACTTTCATTAGCGGTGGTAATAATCATGTCATCAGTAGTACTTCTGGCCTTCGCCAAAAGTTCGTGGCTTTCAGAGGCAGCCAATCTTCTCTTCTTTGTTGCTTCACAGCCTCTCAGTGCAGCATTCTGCTTCATTTTCCCAATCAAACACTGAATAAAGAGGGGATTCTTTAACACTTTAGCCATGAAAACTACCATACGCTTTTGCCTAGTCTCAGCGCGTTCTAATTTTTCTCTGATGCTGGCCAAATAACTTTCTGTTGTCTCTTGTTGTTGCTTTAGCATCATCACTTCCGTCTTCAACGTGCTCTGATCAGTTCTAAGCTTGTGTAGCTCAACCTCTGCCCCATTCCTACAAGCTCCTACCCTATTTTCCGCCCCTCCTTGCTGCTGCATCGCGGGATGATTGTGTTGCCTCCTCCTCTTGATATACTTGAGCAAATGCTTCTTCCCTTTCTGAAACCCTTCATTTGCAAATTCCCATCTGCCTGAATCAACTTTCCTGAATTTCTAAACCCATTGCACAATAACAAAAATTCCAGTCATACACAGTCCACACACAACTCAATTATACATCCCTAGACTCCAAAACCTGAAAACTGGATAATAAATTTGTCTTACCAGTCAAGTTGATCAGACTGTTGACTTGATAATCATAAGACTACAAGTTCAACTCCTGATGGGGCTAGTCTATTGATCAGCTATGAACAACTTAGGCTGGTTTGCCTCATTGTGGTCCTTTGCCGGCTTGGTCATAAGCGGGATTTAAACCTTACTAAGTACACACTCGGATACTGGTTGCGGGCGTATCTCCTCACTCAAAATTTGCCCTAAAGCAACTCAATTCAGCCTTATCTAGCTAGCTAGGATCAAATTCACCTAATTGTTCTTACAACATGACTACTACAAATTTACAATGAAGCATTGGAATAACAAAATACACAAATTAAAGGCTAAAAACATCATATGTAAAATATTTCACTAAAGAATCCTTATATTATCACAAAACATCCATTGATGAATACTCACATAGGTATTAAGCTGGCGAACGAAGCTAGAGAAGTTGGCGTGCTTGAAGTGTAGGGGAAGAAGCTCGGTGGCGAACCTGTGTGGGTCCCAAACAACAAAGCTCTTCTTAGAAGCTCCCCAAGAGATAATGGCGTCCGTGTTAGGATCATCCACCATCGCAAATGTCTTGCTCAAAAATGGCGGCGGACCTCCCACCCCCTTCACCCCTTCCATTGATCTCAACCCTCCATTCCCACCATCATCACACTCATCCACAACAACCACTTCCGCCTCCACTTTCACACTAACCCCGCCGCCGCCGTCGATTCCCGAGCTCTCCGCCACCATTTCCGGCGGCGCAAAACGACCCTCGGCGCGATTTTCGATTTCTTGAAATGGGTTCGAGCGATTCAGCTCAGAAGAGCCGCCATTGAAGGAGAAAATTGAAAAAGAAGATTGGTTACGCTGTTGAGAAGGGGTTAGCTGGCGGTTTTGCTTAACCAACGACGTTGTCGTATGTATAATACGGTAGGGGCGTTGTGGATGACGCGCGGAGGAAGAGCGTGAGGGTGTGCGTTGTAGGAGTTGGTTGAAAGGTGGACAAAATAGGAAAAAGGGATTCCGTTAACATGTTGCCATTTGTAGCTCTGATGTCCAAACAAGTTTCGATTCTCCACACCATCCACCCCCTCATTTTTAAATATATTTTCTTTTTGACCCACACATAATTTTTTATTCTTTTTGGCACACAAAACTCGCTGTTGTCTTGTAGTGTTGTTGAGTAATCAAAGGCTATGTTTCGCAAATATAATTGAAAATGTTGCTAAAAGATGAAAAATTATAAGCTAGAAGTTGAAAATTGAAGGGTTGGCTAATTATACTTAAAAGTGTTTGGTAAAATTAATTTTTTGATAAGATGATAAATGTAAAAAGACTACAAAGATATCTTCATAAAATTTAAATAGTTTTAAATTTAAATACGTTTAGGAAAATGGGTCAAATAGACCCTCAAACTTTAGCTAATAAGTCAATTAACCCTCTCAAATTTTTAAAGGTCCAAACAATTTATTTTGATGCAATGAAGCTCAAAAATCGATAATTGACCTGCTATCACATGTCATTAGAGATCCGACCGTCCTCCAGCGAAAATTTCAGGTAAAAAAGTGACCCAAATCTGGACCGCCTTCTCGCTGGAGAAAGCGACCACGTCGACCATAGTGGGTTGCCTTCTCCGGGATTGAGATCTCAACCGGAGAAGGCGACCCAGATTTAGGTTGTTTTCTCCGGTTGAGAATGCGACCACTGTGGTCGCCTTCTCGCCGGAGAAGGGAACCCTTCGCCTTCTCTTCTCTTTTTCCGTGGCTAGCGATCGTTCGCCGGTCATTTTTTGTTTGACATTTTTGTTGGAGGGTGGCTGGATCTCTAATGGCTTGTAATAACAGGTCAATTACCTGTTTTTGAACTTCATTGCATCAAAATGAATTGTTCATGTGTTTAATTGCACCTTTAAAAAGTTAAGGGGATTAATTGACTTTTTAGATAAAGTTCGAGGGTACTATTTGACCCTTTTTCAATATATATTAGATAATCAATCTTGAAAATAATAATAATAATAATAATAATAATAATAATAATAATAATAATAAGGCAAAAACTTGTTTGAGACCGTCTCACGAGTGTCAATCCGTGAGACGGATCGGATATTTGATTAATGAGATCAAAGATATCACCCATTAATTAAAGTCCCAACTCGTCTAACAGATTGAAACCCGTGAGACAGTCTCATACAAGTGTTACTTAAATAATAATAATAATAATAATAATAATAATAATAATAATAATAATAATAATAATAAAATGGTCAAATTTTACCTTGAAGAGATGCGGGAGAGGATGAATAAAACTATAGAAGAGAAAATGTCAAAATGATTTTATTTGAGATGGTAATACATAATGTTATTTATTTAAAATAATAATATAAAGATGGAAAAAAATTAGGGAGTTACTAGCTTATTTTTGAAATGCTACCTAAGGTAGCGTTTCAAAATAAGTTCTTATTTTACGCTACTAACTCACTTTGGGAACATTACCAAACAGAGCTTATAACTTATTAATATCTTAAAATAAGTTATAAGCTTCTTCTCAAAAAAAATAAAATAAAATTATAAGCTTCTAAATAATCTTTGCCAAACATGCCATAGGATGGGCGAACCTTTACAAATAAGTTATTATTTAATTAAATATTTTCACAGTAATTCTTTTTGTTTCTTTCAAAGTAACTTTATTGCTGTGCCAAAATCACGTTTTCTAACGTGAATCGCCCTGGAAGGAAATTAAATTTAAAAATTAAATACTGTCATCATTGTATTCTAGCGTGGACCGCCCTGAAAGGAAATTAAATTTAGAAATTAAATACTGTCATTATTGTATTCTAAGGATCATATTCATGTTAGTTATTAATACAACACCGTTATTTTTATTGATTTTCTAAATATGTATATTTTATTATAGTCCAACTTTAATTAAATTTAGAAATTAAATACTGTCATCTTTGTATTCTAAGGATCATATTCATTATATTCTAAGGATCATACTCATGTTAGTTATTAATACAACACCGTTATTTTTTATCGATTTTCTAAATATGTATATTTTATTATAATCCAACTTTATATTTAATTATTAAAATCTAAGAATTTATTACATCAAGTCAAAGTAATTTAAAATTTGAATAGTTATATTCTTATTACACTATTAATAACAAACACTCACAAGATATCATTATTATTATATCTATAATCTTGACAAAGTGAGAAAAGCACCGACTAGTATTAATAACATAATAACAATCATATTAGCCAGGGAGGATTTCCTTCTATTGACTATAGTTCAAAATTCAATTATTTTGACCAAGTATAGAAACACTAACAATATAACATTAATATTAATTTATGGCATGCATGCACCAGATTTATAGATTCAAATTAGATTTCAAATTCAGAGAATATTTATTCATCAACGAATCGCAAAATATGCTTTCAAAAAACACTCATAAATTGAAATACAAACACAAATTAATGATCGGAGGGAGTTTATTTATTTATTTTAATCAATAACCACAATTCTTTAGTAACATGCATATGACCAAAAAAATAACTGAATGAAGTTGGACCTTAATATAGTTATAAATTATAGTTGATTCATTTTTTGGTCCTAGACTTATAACGGGTTGGACACATTTAGTCCATCGTAAATAATTTTGTCACATTTTACTTAGACTTATTAGATGTTGGACAATTTTAGTCCACCGTCAAAATCCACGTTATCTCTCAATGAAATTGAAGGGCTTTTTTGTCCTTTCCAGTTGGACCATTGGTAGGTTGAGCTTGTTAAGCGACGACTGAAACCGTCGTCACCTGAGGGAGGGAGGAGGGCAGCGAAGGCACCAACCGGGAATCCAAAACCAATGCCGCCTCTGCTATCTCTCCTCGTCCCAACATTAGGTCCGCCGACACCACCCACCAGTTGCACGGTCAATACCTAATATGTAAATTTTGAACATTCACAAAAAAAAAAAAAAAAAAAAAAAAAAAAACAGCCCGCGCGCAAAAGCAGATTTTCATTTCTCTATAAATTCAGTGCCAGTCCCGGTTCCAAATTTCATTTCTCTACCTAGCTTGTGTTCGATCTAAAAATGAGCAATCCCAGTTCGAGCAATCCCAATCCCAGTCCCGGTAAAACCCAATCTAGCTACACATCCACAAGTACACACGTACCGTTAACTAACTACATTTACATTTCTTGGTAGAAACTAATTTGTTTGCTTTTCTTTTAATGATAGCCATGAATTCTGATGAGGATAGAGTCGATGCGAGTGCTACCAGAATTCCGAGAGTAAGATTTCTTTAGTTTCATCGAAATCAAGTGTTTTTCTACTTCAATTCTTTGATAATCTCTCGGTTTAATCATATCGATCGTAGGTGCATTATTCGTTCAATGAATTTTTGCAGAATCAGCTTTTGAGCTTTGCAAAGGGACCTGGCGAAACAGTTCAGAGTCCTAACTCTTCAACTCAAGTTCAAAGACGTCTTATAGCTCTTAGAGAGATTCAGGTCACCCACAATCTATTAATATTCTAGTTTCAGTATATATATATATATATATATATATATATATATATATATATATATATATATATATATATATATATAGTTAGTGGAGATCAAATATAGATCTAAAATTTTATATAATCGAAATTCAATTATAGATGTGTTTTGAGTGTGCAGAATAAGCATGACGAATTTGAGGTTGAGTACAGTAAGGAGAAGGCAGCTCTCGATGCCAAGTACCAGAAAATATACTATCCACTGTATGACAAGGTATATCGTATACATAACTTTCAATATTTGGATTATTTACTGATATAAATAAATTAAATGTTCTTATATATACTTATCATATAATTCCAGAGGTTTAGAATTGTGAGTGGAGTTGATGAAGTTGAAGGTAATGATGGAACACAAAACATGGGGGTTGAACAAGACGAGGACAAAGGAATCCCATCTTTCTGGCTGGTTGCTATGAAGAACAATAAAAATATAGCTGAGACGGTTAGGGTTTCTAAACTACTTCAATTTCTCAATATTCTTAATTAATTACAAATATAAAAATCACACTTTTTATCATATCCTTGAATTATATGTTCAATTCGTTTACCGTGTTTTTCGCACTAAGTTATTTATGTATTTATATTTGTCCCTCAATTATTTTTAAAATGATGATTTTTCCTTCTCGATTAAATAGGCTTTTGGATTATTGTTAAATTTGTGCTTAAGCCTTAATTCTATTTCTAGAAATAGTTTAAATTATAATTATAATATTTACAATTAATATGTTTGCTCTTTTTTCTTTTTTTTTTTTTTAAATTTATTCTAATTCACACATACAAGCAATAATTTGCAGTGGGTTGAAAGTGATTTGAAATAGCACAATAATCCAAAAGCCTTTTTAACAAGGGAGATCGAAAATCACAACTACTTGAATAATTCAGGACAAAAAACGCTATAAGATTATAATTCAGTGGAAAATTAAAGTATCATTTTCCCTTCTCAATTCTAACAATTACTTTGTTGTTTTGCATGTATATCTATGTTAATGTTTTCCCCATTGCTGCAGATTTCTGAGAAGGATGAAGGCGCTCTTGCATTTCTGAAGGACATAGAGTGGTCCATGGTTGATTCAGACAGCTTCAAGATTGATTTCTTCTTTGAAAAGAGCAACCCATTCTTCAGCAACCCTGTCTTGACTAAAACTTATTACATGTTTGATGATGAAATTCTTTTGAGAACAAGAGGGTAACTACGTTGTTTGTTTTAATTTGATCGATCATATGATTAATTTTCATGAAGACTGATATATAGCTAGTTGGACTGCACATTTATATTCATACATTATATGCCTAACACGCCCTCACCCATAGCCTTTGATTTTGATACCAAATTAAAGGATGTGCTATATGTTTTAACTAAAAGTTGAAACTGATAGTTAGACTGGGTATTTATATTTTTATAAATTGATTGTAATAATGAGGAAACTAAGGTGTATGTGGTTTGTAGAAGCATGATCGAGTGGTGTCCAGGGAAATCTTTGACAGCAAACACGACGAGGAAGAAAGGTCCTAAGAGGGCTGTAGTGTTGTCGGCTAAGAATAAGGAACCTATGACTGAAACTAAGGAGGAGAGCTTTAGTTTCTTCAACTTCTTCAGATCACTTGAGGTTCTCAGCGCTGATCATCCTGATGTAAGAATACAATCTTTTAATTTGTAGTTATCAAATTCAAAGATGATGTAGTGTTTCATGAGACCATAAATTACACATTTATGTTTTATATGTTATATGCTCAACATTTGACAACCAAATATACATATATATGATTAACCTAGCTTCATTATATTCTTGTTGTCAACAGGCTGAGGAGGTTAAGCAATTGATGCAGCAAGACTATAGAATTGGGTAAGTGTTTCATTTCTCACATTTTTTAATTTTTTTTAAAAGAAAAATTACTCATTTTTCGAGTTACTATATAGACAGCCTAGGATTTTTTGCCTTTACCTTAGAAATGACATTCAATTCTACAAAGTCTCTTGTCACTATTACTGACCACATATTAAAAGAAATTTGTAACACTGACCACCAATAAAGGTTGTCAAAAAATTTGGTGGGTAACAGTGACATGATGTGAAAGTGTGAAACCTAGGTTTTGAATTGGTTATAAAGTATGTTGTGTTTGGTGTAGGATAACAATTAGGGACAAGATCATTCCACATGCGTTGTATTGGTACACTGGAGAAGCATTTGAAGATGACGAGATTATTGATTGTCCTGATTCTGATGATGATGATCAATTTGAAGACATAAAGGGTGAAGATGATGTTGACTACTACGACGACGACAAAGATGATGATGACGACGACTACAATGACGAAGATGATGATGACTATGAGGAGGACGAGGACGAAGATGAAGATGAAGATGAAGATGAAGATGAATATGAAGATGATGAAGAATATGAAGATGATGAGGATGAAGATTACAATGAAGGGAAGGGTGACATGGATGATAATGATGATAATGCAAGCAAGAGGCGCAAGACAGACTAAGGCTCATTGATGCATTATGACTTATGAGATTGTTATGTTATGTTTTACAATTTATACTGCAACATTTATACTCTTTCCCTCTATTTCTTGCAATATTATTCTGCAGGGATTGAAATATTTGCATGGATTAATGAATTACATTTTGCTTTATGAAAAAAATGGGTTCAGATTCTTTTGATTTATGTGAAAGTCTGCAATCACTATTAGAATGCATATTTTAGGTGAAACCAACCTTGTAACCTAATTAACTGGCAAAGGGTCATAAGAAATTAAAGTAAATCAGCCTAGATAGATTGTTCACATCCGTTATTATAATTCTTGGCATGCATGGCAGCATTGTTGCATTGATTGTCCAAACATATATACCGGACTAAAAGGATTATACGATTAATATGTGACACTATTAATTAGAATAACGAATTGAGGTTCTATATAGCGCAGCATAATACATTAGATCTCGATAAAATTAGCTTGTTTGAATAAATACTTTATTTAAATCTAAAATATGCATGATTAAAGATTCTTAAAATAATTTACTATTATACAACAAACAAGACCACATGGATGTTTATGTTTTATTGGGAAACCATGCAAGCTAAGTTTCCCATTATATTATAGATGTATTTAATAAGTTTTTTTTTTTCCACTTCATATTTTTCTATGGATATATTGGACCTTAATACTCTTTATATTGCTTCGTCTGAGGTGCTCGTTGTAGTTTGATACATTTGAATTTTTCTGTCAAGTATTGTATGAAAAAGTTGTGCTTGCTCATTTTAGGGGTCGTTTACTAACTTAATTGGAAAAATGGAGGATTTTTCAAAAAAATTGAGAAATGGAGGGGTGGAAGAATGGAAAATGGAAATGTTGTTTATTAAAATCATTCCTCCAAAAGAGTTTTCTATCTTCATTCTTCCATTCTTGTAGGATTTTGGAGAGAAGAAGGGGCCGTTTACTTCATTTGTCTGTATTTCCATTTCCAGTTTTCCATTCTTCCATTTTTCTAATTTTCCTTCTCATTTTCTCCAGTTTTCCAATTTTCCTACTTCATTCCTCCAATTTTCAATTTCTTTAATTTTAGTACATAGTATGATTACAAAACAAAAATACTCAAAACCTCTTTAAATAAAATCATCCCACATAACATTTGAATATTTCTACAACAACAACAACAACAACAACAATAATAATAAAGATAATGATAACAATAATGATACTAATAATAATAATTACAACAACAACAACAATAAATATAATAATAAAGATAATAATAATAATGAATAATAATAATAATAATAATGAAAAGTAATAATAATAATAATAATAATAAATATAAATATAAGAATAATAATAAGAAAGATAAGAATAATAGTACGTAATAAAAAGGGGAAGAACTGAACTAAGGCACAAGCCGCACAGAAGTGAGCAAATTCGCGCCTAGCAGGATTCGCGTGTATTTTCCATTCTTCCAAATGGAGAGCTTGAAATTTTTGGGTCGTTTACTAAGTTGGAAAAATAGAGGATTTTTCAAAAAATTGGAGAAATGGAGGGGTGGAAGAATGGAAAATGGAAATGTTTTTTATTAAAAGCATTCCTCCAAAAGAGTTTTCTATCTCCATTCTTCCATTCTTGTAGGATTTTGGATGAACAATAGATCAATTACGGATACAACTGCAGTATCAGTACAACACAATTGCAGTATCAGTTCAACACAACTGTAGTATCATTTGAGATGAACTGTAGTATCAATTACGGAGATTTACGAGAGCCGTTTCTCCCACTTATTGAAACGACGTCATTTTGTGACTGCATTGTGGACCGCAGTCCACGGTATAAGAACTGCAAAATCACGCTATCCAACGTGGATTGCCCTGAAAGGAAATTAAATTTAGAAATTAAATACCGTCATCATTGTATTCTAGCAGTAGCGTGGACCGTCCTGGAAGGAAATTAAATTTAGAAATTGAATATTGTCATCATTGTATTCTAGCATGAACCACCCTAGAAGGAAATTAAATATTGCCATCATTGTATTTTAGCGTGGACCGCCCTAGAAGGAAATTAAATTTATTGTATTCTAATGATCATATATTCATTGGGAATAATTTATAATTTACCAAAAAGACCGCCATCCCACCTACCAACAAATCTATAAATTGAGCTCTATCTCAATGACCACACAAAAAAAAACAGCGCCCAAAAGCAGATCATCAGTGCAGGCTAGGTTTCATTCTCAGGTGTTCTAAAAATGAGCAATCCCAGTCTCAGCAATCCCAATCCCAGTCCTGGTAAAACCCAATCTTTTAATTAACTACATTTACATTTCTTGGTAGAAACTAATTTGTTTGCTTTTCCTTGTATGATAGCCATGAATTCTGATGAGGATAGAGTCGATACTAGTGCTGCCAGAATTCTGAGGGTAAGATTTCTATAATTCCATCAAAATCAAATGTTTTTCTACTTCAATTCTTTGATAATCTATCTATCTTTGTTTAATTATATCGATCTTAATTAATTAGGTGCATCATTTGTTCGATGGATTTTTGCAGAATCTGCTTTTGAGCTTTGAAAGGGGACCTGAAGAATCATTTCAGGGTCTCATCAACACTTCACCTGAAGTTCAAAGACGTGTTATAGCTCTGAGAGAGATTCAGGTCACCCAAAATCTATCTTATAGTCCAGTTTCAGCATATATATATATATATATATATATATATATATATATATATATATATATATATATATATATATATATATATATATATATATATATATATATATATATATATATATATGATCGAATTTAAATTTTAGATGTGTTTTGAGTGTGCAGAATAACCATTATGAATTTGAGGTTGAGTACAACAAGGAGAAGGCAGCTCTCGATGCAAAGTACCGAAAGATATACTACGCTTTGTATGAACAGGTATACCGTATGTATACATAACAATATAATATTTCCTATATAAATAAATAATCAAATGTTCTTATACTAATCATATTATATATATATATATATATATATATATATATATATATATATATATATATATATATATATATATATGGTCAAGAATCTAATTTATATATAGTTAGTCCAAATATAGATCTAAATTAGAATTTTATATGATCGAAATTTAATCGTAAATGTGATTTGAGTGTACAGAATAAGCATTGTGAACTTGAGGTTGAGTATATCATGGAAAAAGCAGCTCTCGACGCTAAGTACAAGAAGATATACTACCCACTGTATCAACAGGTATACCACCCATATACATAACATCTAATATAATATTTACTGATATAAATATATTAAATGTTCTTATATATACTCATAATATATAATATATATATAATTCCAGAGGTTTAAAATTGTGAGTGGAGCCGAGGAAGTTGAAGGTAATAATGGAACACAAAACATAGGGGTTGAAGGAGACAAGGACAAAGGAATCCCATCCTTCTGGCTGGTTGCTATGAAGAACAATCAACAAATAGCTAAGGCGGTTAGGGTTTCTTAACTTCAATTCCCTTCTCAATTCTAACAACCTTAGCTTGTTGTTTTGCATGCATCTATGATCTATATATATATCTATGTTAATGTTATATTCCCCATTATATTGGTGCAGATTTGTGAGAAGGATGAAGGCGCTCTTGCATTTCTGAAGGACATAGAATGGTCCATGGTTGATACAGAAAGCTTCAAGATTGATTTCTTCTTTGAAAAGAGCAACCCATTCTTCAGCAACCCTGTCCTCACTAAAACTTATTACATGCTTCGTCATGAAACTCTTTTGGGAACAGAAGGGTAACTACGTTGTTTTAATTTGATCGATCATATGATTAATTTCCATGAAGCTAAGGTTAATTGATATGATAGTTAGTTGGATGTACTGCACAGTTATATTCATATATTATATGCTTAACACGCCCTCACTCACAAGTCACAACCTCTTGCATGTGGTTGATTTTGATACCAAATTAAAGGATGTGCTATATGTCTTAACTAAAAATCTAAACTGATAGTTGGAGTGTATGTATATTTATATTTATATAAATTGATTGTAATAATGAGGAAGCTAAGGTAATGTATGTGGTTTGCAGAAGCCTGATTGAGTGGTATCCAGGGAAATCATTGACAGAAAACACGACGAGGAAGAAAGTTGATAAGAGGACTGCAGTGTTGTCGGCTAAGAATAAGGAACCTATGACTGAAACTGAGGAGGAGAGCTTTAGTTTCTTCAACTTCTTCAGCCCACTTGAGGTTCTCATGGCTGATCATCAAGTAAGAATACAATCTTTTTTTTTTTTTTTTTTTGAAAACAAGAATACAATCTTTTAATTTGTAATTATGAAATTTGGAAATATGTATAGTGTTTCGTGTGATAATAAATTACACATTTATGTTTTATATGTTATATGTTGAACATTCGACAACCAAATATACATATATATGATTGACCTTCATTCTTGTTGTCAACAGGCTCAGGAGGCAAAGCAATTGATGCAGGACTATAGAATTGGGTAAGTGTTTCAATTACACGCATCAAGTATGGACGTCTCTCTGCCAAAGACCTTGTGGTGTAGTGGCACACCTCACATGGGAGGGGGTTGGTTTGAGCCTCAGTAGAGCCTCATTTTTCGAGTTATTATATAGGCAGCTTAGAATTTTTTGCCTTTAGCTTAGAAATGGCATTCAATTTTAAAAAAACTTTTATCACTATTACTGACAACATATTAAAAGAGATTTGTAACACTGACCACCAATTAATAAGGTTGTCAAAAAAATTAGTGGCGGGTAATTAATAGTGACATGATGTGAAACCTAGATTTTGAATTGGTTATAAAGTATGTTGTGTTTGATGTAGGATAACAATTAGGGACAAGATCATTCCAGATGCGTTGTATTGGTACACTGGAGAAGCACTTGAAGATGACGAAGATGATGACGACTACGAGGACGACGAAGATGATGACGACTACGAGGACGACGAAGATGAGGATGACTACGAGGACGACGATGATGAGGATGACTATGAGGACGACGATGAAGATGAAGATTACAATGATGGAAACTACCAAGGGAAGGGTGACATGGATGATGATAATGCAAGCAAGACAGACTAAGGCTCATTGATGCATTATGAGATTGTTATATGTTATGTATGTTATACAATTTATACTGAAACATTTATATTCTCTCTGTTTTTTGCAATTTTATTCTGCAGAGATTGAAATATTTGCATGGATTAATGAGTTACATTTTGCTTGATGAAATGGGTTCATATTCAATAATTATTCCTGTTAGCTTGATCCTCTGACTTCAACATTATATTTAGTATGCTAGAATTCTTTTGATTTACGACAAAGTCTGCCATCACTATTAGAATGTATATTCTAAGTGAAACCAGCATTGTAACATAATTAACTGACAAAGGATCACAGGAAATTAAAGTAAATCAGCCTAGGCTGTTCACATCCGTTATTAGAATTCTTGGCATGCATGGCAGCATTGTTGCATTGTCTGTCCAAACATATATACCAAACTAAAAGGATTATACGTTTAATATGTGACACTTTATTAATTAGGATAATGAATTGAGGTTCTATATAGCATAATACATTAGATCTTGATAAAATTAGCTTGTTTGTATAAATACTTTATCTAAATCTAAAATATGCATGATTAAAGATTCTTAAAATATAATTTACTATTATACAACAAAACAAGACGAGATGGATGTGTATGTTTTATTGGGAAACCATGCTCTCCTCACTTTCAGTCCTAGGTTCCTTATTCTTAGCCGACAACACTGCAACCCTTTTAGCAACTTTCTTCACTTTCTTCCTTATCATGTTTTCTGTCAAGGATTTCCCTGGATAGCACTCGATCACGCTTATGCAAACCACATACATCTTAGCTTCCTCATTATTAGTTTATTACAATCCATTTATATAAATATAAATATGCATATAAATATAAATATGTAGTCCAACTATCAACTATGAATTATCAATATGCAGTCCAACTATCAAAGATAGATTATCAAAGAAGTAGAAAAACATTTCATTTCGATGGAATTATAGAAATCTTACTATGAGAATTCTGGCAGCACTCACATCGACTCTATCCTCACCAGAATTCATGGCTACATATATATAGTATCATACAAGAAAAACCAAACAAACTAAACTAAATTAGTTTCTACCGAGAAATGTAAATGTAGTTTTTTTTTTTTTTTGAGGAAAAGAAATGTAAATGTAGTTAATTGATTGTGGATGTGTAGATTGAGCTTTATCGGGATTGGGATTGGGATTGCTGGAACTGGGATTGGGGTTGGCTTTGCTCATATTCAGAACACAAGAGAAATGAAATTCTGAGAATGAAACTTATTATGGGGCAATTTGCTTTTTACCTCTACATCGCAAAACGTTGTATTTTTAAATTTGCCCCATAAATAAATAATGAATATTACACATTGTGTTTTTTTAAATATTATAACAAATTTATTATGTGCAACGTACGTGCGGAAATACTAGTCATTTTCAAAAAATGAATATGACACGTTAGCATTTTGTGAAACGTGACATTGGATAGAATCTGTGGAGAAGATATTGACTCTTTGTGCTTCAGTAGGTTGAGAAATTAGTTATGAACATATATTGCATTGTATAGTATTCAAAAAAAAAACATTACATTACATTAAAAGCAAATAAAAAAATTAAAAAATAATAATTATAAAAATACCAAAGAGAGCATCTATCCCACCTACCAAACAATTCTATAAATTGAGCTCTCAAAAACGTACCATTGTTTTCACACAGCAAAAACAGATTAGTGCACTATGCAAGGTTTCATTCCCATAATTTCGATCATTTCTCGTGTTCTAAAAATGAACAAAGCCAACTGCAAATCTCCAACCCCAGTCCTAGCAACCCCAACCCCAATCCGAATCCAGGTAAAACCCAATCTACACATCCACAAGTACACACAATTAAATAACTACTACATTTTCATTTCTGGGTATAAACTAATTTAATTTGTTTGCTTTTCCTTGTATGATACTAGGTAGCCATGAATTTTGAGGATAGAGTTGATGTGAGTGCTGCCAGAATTCTCAGAGTAAGATTTCTATAATTCCATCGAAATCAAACATTTTTCTACTTCAATTCTTTGATAATCTATCTTTGTTTAATCATATCGATCTTAATTAGGTGCATCATTCGTGCGATGGATTTTTACAGAATCAACTTTTGAGGTTTGCAAGGGGACCTGATGAATCTTTTCAGAGTCTCAACTCTTCAACTGAAGTTCAAAGACGTGTTATAACTCTTAGAGATCAGGTCACCCGCAATATATTTTATTGTCCAGTTTCAACATATATAGGTATGGTTAAGAATCTAATTTATATATAGTTAGTCCATATATATATAGATCTAAATTAAAATTTTATATGATTGAAATTCAATTCTAGATGTGTTTTTGAGCATGCAGAATAAGTATGATGAATTTGAGGTTGAGTATAACAAGGAGAAGGGAGCTCTCAATGCCAAGTACCAGAAGATATACTACCCACTGTATGAACATGTATACTGTATACATACACATAACAATATTTATTGACATAAATAAATAAATGTTCTTATATTGATCATATAATATATATAATTACAGAGGTTTAAAATTGTGAGTGTGGAGTCGTTGAAGGTGAAGGTAATGATGGAACACAAAACATGGGGGTTGGACAAGACGAGGACAAAGGAATCCCATCCTTATGGCTGCGGTGCGGTGTGCGCGACGCGGGATTCGGTTCATTTGTAACCTCTCGTTGCTTTTTCGCGGGATGGTTAGGAGTTGATTTGTATAAATTCTTGTTTAGTTGTGTCTTTTTAGGACATCATTCATTCTCTTGTAATAGCTTTACATAGCTCATTAATACAAACTTTATCTTCGTGACTAATAATTCATTGTCTTTTCCATTCTATTACTTTTGTCTTATTATTTGTCATTTAATAAGTGCGTTATTTGAATCAGGCTACCCGAGTCAATATAATCCGAAAAATTAATTAGTATTATTTAAAAGAATAAATGTCACTCCGTATTATCTAACAATACTAAGAATTATTTCTGGATGTTTTATAGAAATTGTGTGCTAAATAGCTGATACATCAAGAACTACGGATGAGAAGTTGATGATTGGCGAACTCTTCTCTTTCTCTTTGTATGATTTCCCTTTTGCTTAGATATTGAAGATCTTTCGGTTCTTTCATTGAGAGACGATTTTGCCTCTAAAAATATAAAATTCGGTGATTTTTCGCCATCAATTTGGCTTGGAGGATCAAAAATGATAAAAGGAAAAAAAAAAAAACTTGACACCAAAATTTAAAAAATTTAAAGTTGTGCACCAAAATAATTATATTAAAATATTTAATATCCTACAAATTAATACTAAACATCTGTATAACTAATAATTATAATTTTTTAAAAAAGCAATCTAACCTGATTTGCTTAAATTTTCACACAATTTTTTTAAAAAAAGTTTCCACATAATACTTCATTTTTAAATTTATATATAATATAATTATAACATGTTTGAATTTTATTTTTCTTAAATCAATTTTCATTTTATATGTATTTGTTTTCAGGAATGCGGGAACAGTGGAACACTGTCGGACTGTATAAGAAGTTGAAAAAGGAGGGAAAACAAAGCTCAATAAACCCCCCAAAAGCCCTAGCAGAGCACCATCCTTTTTTCACAGAACTACAATGGCCAGGGTGCTTCGGAATCTTTCTTCTTTCAGGCGTTCTCTGTTTACCCAGACACAGGCGAGCTATTCTCCATTTCATATTTTTTCTTTTCGCTTTTTGTTTGGCGGGGTTG
>CP025646.1:14065306-14128094 GCA_003576665.1 Ipomoea trifida
GGGGGGGATACGGAGAGTTGCAGATTATTTATTTATTTATTTTATATAAGCAAAATTAATGGAGTATCATTCTTTCTTTCTGTCTGTCTGTCAGTTTATGTGTTGAACTTGAAAGATATATTTGAATTTTTTGGTCAAGTATCGTGTGAAAAAGTTGTTGTGCTTGGCTCATTTTAGTGTTTCTCTTTTGCTCACATTGCTTGTTCTGCAGGATCTTAGGAATGATGTAGTTGGGGCATATACTCAGCTGTGCTACTTTTCTTCTAAAGGTGTGTTTGATATCCAATAGTTACTCTGATACTG
Source organism: Ipomoea trifida (assembly GCA_003576665.1). NCBI lineage: Eukaryota > Viridiplantae > Streptophyta > Magnoliopsida > Solanales > Convolvulaceae > Ipomoea > Ipomoea trifida. The sequence goes on from CP025646.1 coordinate 14,065,610, forward strand.
ATTAGGCCATGTAAACCTATCACATTTTAATGTATTTGTACTTACATTTGGTCTAGTTTAGTTTTAATTACATCTTATTATATTCTTAATTTTTTAATAGTATCTTTGAGTTTACCTAGATGTCTATGTAAATTAAATAAGAATTTTGCATTATAAATTTATGCACATGCTATGTAGGAGGATATAGTACTGCAAACTCTTCTCTGCATAGAAATGATGTTTGCTAGTCTGAGATATGCATATATACCTGCATATTTTATCCTTATAATGGTGTTGTGTTTTGATGACAAAACCAGTGTGCTATGGAAATTGGAGTTATTTTTTTAAAGACTGTTAATAAGCTGACAGCTGCGCGTCTGTGTTATTTTCAGGTAAAAGGAAATCAAAGTCAGATGAGAGTGATTCGGGTGATGAGAATTTGTCAAAGAAAGACTTGGCTCTCAAACTAGCTCTGGATCAGATCACTAAATCATTTGGCAAGGGATCCATCATGTGGCTGGGTCGTTCTGTCTCCCATAAACAAGTTCCGGTGCTGTCTACAGGATCTTTTTCTTTGGATATTGCATTGGGGGTTGGAGGACTTCCAAAGGTTGGTATTGTTTGTCTTTTTGCTGCTATATTTTTATTTTATTTATTTCTTTATTTTTCGGGGGTAAATTAAAGAATCTGGTAATATGAAACGGAAATTTATTCTTCTATGTGCATGCACTGCCAAACAGTTGGAAGATTCTGCATTGTAGTTGTTTTAGTTTTACCATCACTACTCAATGGTCTGTCTGTTGGTAGTTTCTGCGTGGAACATATTTACACACCGTGTGAAAAGGCATATATAGCAGCCAAAAAGATTATACTGTTGTAGTATGTGTTTGCTTTATATATTCTATGTTGATAGTGTATAACTTTTCAGTTTTGCACAGGGACGTGTAATAGAGATATATGGCCCGGAGGCTTCTGGGAAAACAACACTTGCTTTGCATATAATCGCCGAGGCACAAAAACAAGGAGGTTACAATCTTATACCTAACTGGTTAACTGTGATGCCTTTTCTTTTACCCCTGAAGAATATTATAACTTGTATAGATAGAAGAAATTAAGAAGCAAGTGCTCTTTAGGAACGCCTTTCCAGTTATACACTTTGTGGTAGCTTTGAATGTACAAATTTAACCAAGCCTAGGTATGTTGAAGCTGTGAGGGCGATCTCCCAAACTTTTGGATATTCTTATAGTTTCTTAAACAAATTAAATAGATTCTTAAAATTAACACCCCTAAAATAGTCAATATATTCGTCAAGAAAAATGACATAGGAAAAAATTATTCACAAGAGATACATAAAATGATATTGAACAGAATTTCAGAAGGGCTTGATATTTCTCATAGAAACTAGAAGGTGCTTTACGATGTTCAGTGATTAGAATGTAGAAGTGATGTTTTTTTTTCTTTAATTTTCTTTTTTCTTTTTAAACCAAACTCAAGTAATGTCTGTTGAAGCTAAATAATGTAGCATAACCTGGACCAATGGAGGGAGATTCAATCTGTTGGTTATAGATTTTAAACAATGTTTCTTATTTTTGTCAAGAAAAAGTCCCAATAGATTGGGATTGTTCTAATTATGAAGGTTGTGAGATCTGCTTATCGATGTTTTGTAGGTTATTGCTGCTTTGTGGATGCTGAGCATGCTCTAGATCCAGCATTGGCTACAGCTATTGGGGTGAACACTGAAAATTTACTTATTTCTCAGCCAGATTGTGGTGAACAAGCTCTTAGCCTTGTGGATACTCTAGTCAGGAGTGGCTCAATTGATGTTGTTGTTGTAGACAGTGTAAGATCACAGAGCTAATTATCACGGTTCATTGTAGTATAGCCACCGATATTTATTTGTAATGGGCTTTGATTAGCAGGTAGCCGCTCTTGTCCCAAAAGGTGAACTTGAAGGTGAAATGGGAGATGCACACATGGCAATGCAGGCTAGATTAATGAGTCAAGCACTGCGCAAGTTGAGCCATTCTTTATCCTTTTCACAGACTACTCTGATCTTTATAAATCAGGTATGAGTATGTTGAACTCTTCATATGCTCTTGACCATGTAATAGGTCTCCTGCTTCTTCCCCTTTGCCTCTAATTTTTGTGTGTAACTAATGCAAGATTTATCTTAAATTGCAATACATTTTCCCCTATATGAAGAACACTTGAAATGTTAATTACACAACATTGTAACTAATGTTAATCCCTATCTAACTTTGTAATATTGCATAAACCTTGTATGGTTTTTAAACTCAACTTTTTGAGTGTTTGATAAAACATCCTTAATATGACTCATTTCATTGCTTTTGCTGTGCCCATAATTTTTGTTTAGCACTTTGACATCATAATATTTTGGTCAAACAGCAAATTGAACTTGTTTCAAATATAGAAGTTATTTCTTTGGATAAAAAATAAACTTACAAACAACACCAACACATGGAATTCTTCCACCATCCTTGTAAGTGATCTTTCCCCCACAGGATTGACTCCTTAGGATAGATGGGCTTCAAAGTACACTCTCCATGCTTGTTGGTTTTATGTACTGTACTCATGGGCATGTAATTTCACTACACGATAACTTCTAAGATGTTAGAAGAAGAGCGGATAAGAGTTATCTGCATAACCTGTAGAGAAGTGTATGCATTGGGGAGAGTGGGACTACTTAAGGATCATGGAGTTAATTGGGGAGTTATTACAACAATGATCACAGAAGTGGAGCGAGATCATGGATAGGGCAATGGGGGATTGATAAATATTACAAAACACTGGTAAATAAGTTGAAGTCTTCTGGTAAATTAATAACAAGAGAGTTGGCAAATTGCATTTCTGGCTTTATGTTCCAATATAAAAAGTTTTCATTTTTATCAGAAATTAATATTGATCTCATATTCCCATTACAAAAACTTTGCTGACGAATTGCATCTTAGTTCAGGTGAGAGCAAGGCTATCTACTTTTGGAGGGTTTGGAGGACCTCAAGAAGTTACTTGTGGTGGAAACGCATTAAAGTTTTACGCTTCTGTGCGTCTAAATGTCAGGAGAGTTGCACAGGTCAAGAAGGGGGAAGAGGTATATATTTTAATTGGAAAATGGTCATGAGTTTTGTTTATTGCATTTTACTTCAGTATATTCACTTGCCAAAGCTTATTCTTCCGAAAGCCATTTGAATATGCCATCTGCTTTACAGATAATAGGAAATCAAGTTGTTGTGAAAATCGTAAAGAACAAGCTCGCCCCTCCATTTAGAACTGCAGAGTTTCTGCTTGAGTTTGGCAAAGGAATATGTCGTATATCTGAGCTTATAGAGTTAGGACTGAAACACAAATTCATTACAAAGACAGGAGGTGCATTTTACAGCATGAATAACCAGAGCTTTCGTGGCAAGGATGCAATAAAAACATATTTAGCTGACAACATTATAGTAAGAGAAGATCTCGAAAAGAAACTCCGGGAGAAACTTTTTGTTGATCAAGAAAAGGAGGCTGTAGATGGGGACGGCCCCATTGAAGAGGTTATATCATCTGACGCAACTGATGATGAAATTGCAACTGCACTTGAGGCATAAAAGTTGGCGGCTGAACAGATTTTCCTCTTAGTGGAGGCCCTCCAGACTCCAATTTTGTGTCAAATGTGCAATTAGCTTGTGGTCAATGGTTGCGTGCTGTTAGTCAATTCATGTTGCGTGTTGCAGCATTATTGCAATTGTTTTGAAGTATCCGAACCACGGTCTTCTAATTTAGGTTAAACGTATATGTATTCTGTGGCGCGTAGTTGGTCTAAATTTTGGATCACGAGGGATAGGGTAAGGCCATTTTTCAACTTTGTTGAATAACTACCATTCAATTTCTGTCTGTTTCAGACATCCTGTCCTGTATATATCAGTCACAACATTTCTGAGATTTATCTTACCGAATCTTTTCAGTAATTTTTCATTTGCAATTCGCAAATTCTGGATGATCACATGAGATATAGTGACAGTAAGCTATTCACTTTGACATTAATTTTCTAGATTTCAAAGATCTGAGCTGTCTGCAGTGTTACATGTGATTTAAGGTTCTTTCAAAATCCTATGTTTTATTCTATTGCTACCTCTTTAGTTTAACATTGCTCTGCAGGGGTATCAAGTGAGCATAATGATACATCACACCTTTGACCTTTCTGGTTTGCACCAGGTATGATCTTTATATTAAGAACCTTTTTTTGCATAATTCTTTAATTAAAAAGTAAAAACCATAAATCCCAACCAAGTTGGTCAGACTGTTGGCTTAGTAACCACAAGGTTCTAAGTTCGACTCCCAGTGACTTAGTGAGCAGCCTATTGGACTTCTTGGTTTGAGCTGGTCAGCTATGGCAACCTAGCTTGGTTGACCTCCTTGTGGTCCTTTGCCGGCTAGGGTCACAAGGCAGAGTTTTCCCAATGCACACCCTTGGGTAGTGGCTGTGGGTCACTCAAAAAAAAACCATACTCAATACGTTTTCAATGTCACTTCTATATAAATTTCTTTTCTTTTGTTTATCCTTTTTCAATGTTATTTAGTTTGACCAGTTGCATCATTGAGTACTTTTCTATAAACTTTTGACATTTCAATTGTTTTCTATTTTAATCCTATTGACCATGCAATTTTAAAAATTCAAGCACTTCACCATAGTTGGTCTTGGTCAATGCTAAAATTTTGTCATGTGTGTAATTGTTTCTTTAATTTCTTTAGGTGTGATGTAATGCAAAGATTCTGTGTACCATTCAGACTATATTTCATATTTCTGTTGCTATCATTCTTTGGAAATTTTTACTGGGAAATGATTTCTTCCAATCTTTATCATAATGTGATGTAGTTATTAGTTGGATCCTTCCTAACCTGTTTCCTCCAAGATAACCATTCACTCTTTGTGGCCTTGGTGATAGACAACTACCTGTTTGAAATATGGACTAATGTTTAGATTTTTATTTTTGTTTGGAAAAATGATGTTAGGTATAGATTTAGTTCCCCATTTATTATCGTGTCTATTTTTTTTTTTTTTTTGGTGACGAGAGAAACCTACACCAACTATATGAGGGTGTGCACTGAGTAAACCTTGTCACCTCGCCTTGGGACCCTAACTGACTAAAGACCTCAAGGAGGTAGATTACCCACAGCTGACCAGCTCAAACCAAGAAAGTTATTAGGTCACCCCAATTGAGAGTCAAAATTGTAACATTGTGGTTACCAAGTCAACAGCTTGACCAACATGGTTGGGTTGTTGTCTAGACACTCTTTTTGTCCCTCAATTATTCCTAAAGTAGCAGTTTTAGTCATTTTTATTAAATTAAAAAAAAAAAAACTTAAATGACAGGTAAACAAAAAAATTTGATTTCCTCTCATTCTCTTTAGATTACACAATTTTCGCATGTTGTAGTGAGTTTATTTGACAAATTAAAATGTGAACTTTAAAAAGGATTCTATCTTTGTTTACCATTGAGTTGGAGTTCGAAGTTTGTGAAATAAACTCACTATACCTGGGTATAACTTAGGGGCAAAATATGTAATTTTTCCTTTTTATTTTGTACATGTTATAGAGGAAAGGATAGGATGGTGATATTTGAACACAAGTCTATTAGTCAGAAAAGAACATAATTTTGGTGTTAAATTATACTTTGAACTCCATTAATGTTTAGATAGCAATGTGAATATCAATCATGTTTTATTGTGTAAAAGATACAGTAATCCTTGGATGGAGCTGAGCTTTAATGTTTTCCATATGAACAGGATTTGTGGTCTGTAAGGTGCAAACAAGTACATAACAGTTGAAGATACCCTTTGGTGAACTGTTTAAGATAGGGATTGATCTCGACCTCGATCATATTAAAGAGATTTTAATGTTGTTAATTAAGTTTTTATGGTAAACAAATTATTGGTGTTGCTAAAGCATATGAATATTACCAAGCTTCTTGGAAATATCCTTGTTTCTTTTCCATGTTGGTAATTAAATTTCCACAAATTTATGTCATCTCAATGCTGCCTTGCCTTTGAACAAGAAAGCAGAAGTTAGGGATGGTGACTCCTTTGTGTTATCGTGTACAACAGGGAAATGAGAATACTATGTTTTGTCGTGTGAATTAATCATGGACTAAGATTCCCCGTATGCATCGTGGACTTGAGTCCAAATTATATATGTACTGTTAACATATTATGTGCATATAGCTAACAATTTCATAATATGTTAACTGTAAATACATAATCTAGTAATAGTCTATAATGCGTATGGTGGACCTTGATTTATGATATAATGATTGGTCTTAAGAAGCATTCTCCTAGTTTCGACTTCTCTAAACTTGAACTAAGAGTGCTATTGAGTCGGAGTAGTGTGTTGGTGCACCAAGATGATGGAGCTGGGCTAGGAACGTGATGTGGGTTGGCATAGGGTGCAACATAGATGGTGGTGGAGCTGTAAGAAGCATTTTCCTTGTCCGATTGGCGGATAGTGCTTAAATTATAAGGGGCCTATTCGGAATGAGAGTAAAAATTGTACGTGGAATATGTTTTTTCTATATATAGACACGATTATATATCTAATTTTTCATAACAATGACTGTTTCTCTCATTTGTTTTGGTATTGAACTATTGATGTATAACTCTTCTACTTCGATTTAGTTCTTAATTTAATCATTAAATCAAAAAATTAGGTTAGTGAAACATGGAAAAAAAAAAGTAATAAACTATTTCCAACCCACTAAGTGGTGTTTGGGTATCATGTAAAATGTCTCATTCTTGGGGTGCTTCGCCCTCATTTCCTCTGGCCACTGAGGCATCAAAGCCACATGAATTAATTATATTTTTTCCTTTTTTGACTATATCAATATTTTCATATTCAATCATTAATTTGATCATTTTGGGTCATCTATTTTTTAAAATTAATCAAATTTAGTACAAAATATCCGAAATACTTTCTCATTTGAAAAATGGTGAAATTTGCACAAAGTGAGAATATTTGAGATAATCCAAATCAAATTTGGTCAGTTTAAAAAGTTGAGAAATAAAAAATAATTAAATTATTATTTAATGACTAAAAAATAAAAATATAATTATAATCGAGGACCACAATATTTCCGCACGCCGCTCCAAGCCTCCAACTACAAATACATCGTACTTCAGTTCTTTCTGGCTGAGGTTTTGTGGTCAGCAATTCATAATAAATTATAGGAAAAGTAAAAAAGTTAACATTGGATTTAGATTATCATATAATATAACCTGAATCACGTGAAACTTCACTATTTCATTTTTTTTTTCCGTATCTTTTTAATGTTTTAACAATCCAATTGTTTTGCAAATTACTATGTATTCCTTTTAGAGCACCCTCATCAGCTATACATTTTACACGATTTTTAAAGTGTCATTAAGAGGGAGAGAGAACAGGAAAAAAAGAGAAAATAAAAATTAAAAAGCAAGTTGATGCGAATTAAAAAAAAAAAAACAAAAAACAAAAAACATAGGCAAACGCACCTAGTTGGGCTCGATCTGTGCAGTCCACGCATGTGACTGTGCCTTTCCTTTCCCTTTTCTCTCTCCTGGCGGGTCTCACAAAAAACTATCATTGCAAAGTTGCAAGAGATTCCCAACTCTTTTCTCTCATCTATACGAGTCATGTTGTTCTAAAAAATTGTGAAAAATTACAGATAGAGATGCATATGGTTAAAGTATCAAGATATTACATTACAAAATGGTACAGTTAAGGTCATCACTGCCACATAAATCATAACATAATGTTTACATGACAACTCAGATTATAGTTTCGCATTAAAATGTGAACCATCAACCTATTGCATGCATAACAAAAATTGTTTTGAACAACTTATTGAATTTTAACATTTTGGAGTTACAAAAAGTTGATTAACCAAACACTTATATTGATTTTTTAACAAAGTCAAATAGCTAATAGTGATTTAGAAAAAATATGTCAAAATTAGTTGATAGGCTAACTATTTTACCAAACGGAGCCTATATTTCTATCACTTCTTTGTTTCTGTAATCGTTGTTTAATAAGGACATTTAAATTTTTTTAACCTCTTATATCACTTTATAATTTTGTGGTACATTCACACCTGAGATGTCTTGATGGTCCAAATTTTGGGAGCATAATAGTCGGATGATTAAACAAAAAGAGACGAATGGTTTTGAATGTGATTGAGTGATACATTATATTGGGATGATACTAGTCAAAACCGTCGTCTATACCATCTTTGAATTCCTCTAATGGTCAATAAAAACTATAAAAGAGGGGGAAAAAGAATCATCTCCCAAAGTAGGGTAAAACAAATTAAGTATTAAATTAATTGCTGGAATTAAGTGATGACGTGTAAAATGTTTCCACACAAAACTAAAGCCTAATTTAAAAAAAAAAATTACAATAAAATAGTTTACTATTATCAAATATGAATATAAAGAAGTGGTGAGATTTTTGTAAATAGTAAAATTAAAATTGTTATTTATTTATATCCTTTTTGGGTGATGAGAAAAACCTGTAAATACTATTGGGAGTGTACACTGAGCAAATCTCGCATTTTATATTAATAGTAATTTTAATGTAGTTTTTAAATATATAAATTTTATATATTAATACTAAACTTAATATTATGAAAAATTTAATTAAAAAATAATTTCAGTTAAGCTTCGTTAACTCTGAACTAAACAAATAAAATGGGTATGAGGGATTACTATTTTTAATGGTTGAAATTTTTATTATTTGGCAATGTAAATAAAACTTCCTCTAATTATAAATAGATTGTTTAGGATAGTGACATAGGTAATTGAGTTTAGGTTAAGTGCACGGCTACCCAACTTGCCGTCATTAGGGTAAGAAAGTGACTATAAAACCAAAAAGAGTGATAACATTTGTATGAAAATAAAAAATATTAGTCGATTAATAAGAATGATGCTTTTCTTTTTGTTTTTAGTGGTTGATTTCCTTATTATTCCACAATGTAAACTTTTTGAAATCATAAATAGATTTATTTAGTATAAGCTCTCATCACTTGATAGCTACTTTGGTTAGGTGGACACAAGAGTTTGAACATAAATAGACAAAAATGATAAAAACAAAACAAAAAAAAAAAAAAGTAAAATAAAATAAAAGTAGTTTGATTTTATTGACATTAGACCATCTTTCCAAATGCATTTTTGTAGGGTTATTTATTTATTTATTTATTTTGGATGACGATAGAAATCATAGTTATTATGTGAGTGAGTAAACTTTATTTTTGTGTAATAAATTACAAATAAAAAAATCATACTAAGAAAATCTTGTGTTACGACAACATCTAGTGCTATATATGCTCTTTCAGTTTGATAGTTTGATCCATAATTTTGAACTGTTTGGTCAACAACGGCAACATCCAATTCTTGGATCACATAGCCCAGACTAATCTCTTTTTATTAGTCATTGATTGTTCATTGGTTTAGAAAATTAATATGAAAAAAGTTGATTTAAAGAAAGGTAGAGTATGGAACATGATTTTGTATGATTGATTGATGATAAGTCGATTAATTTATAAATATTTAATGAACAAATGAAATTACAAGTTGCATATGATGATGGCATATAATTAAAATTATATATCTTTTTGTCCTCTAGTTATATATACCCGTAATACAGACTTAGTCAATGAGTTATATGCGTGACCATTTTTAAGCCCTATAAGTTATGCATGGAGTGACAATTTTAGTTCTTGAATGATTAAATTAACCACTTTATTAAGTGATAAATTGGTGGTAAAAACAATCCCAAAAAGACTAAAATTGTCACTTTGTGCATAATTTAGGAATTAAAGATAGTCACGCGTATAACTTATGGACTAACTGAGTTTGTACTACAGGTATAACTAAAGGACTAAACATGTTTTTTTTTTTTAATTTTTATAACCCAGGTATTTATTAGTGGTTGGTTCCCCATCGAGACATCGTTTGTACATTCCTGCGCGCAATAGCTCTTCACCATCACTGATTGGTCAAATCCTCTAAACTTTCTCAAACGTCCCAATTAAGGAATAACTGCCTAGGCGGTTCCTAAATGATTGATTAATAAATATAAAATGTAATTAATGTAATGTATTACAAGTTGCATAATGTCTAAAAGTCTAAAACAAGTGAAATATATATATGTATTAAAATGAGTACCTATTTTTTGAACTTTCTCTACCAAAATTGTGCAAAATCTAAAGTTATACAATGATGATGATTTCTATGTGGTCATTAGATTAACAAAATTGAGCCTATGATAGTTTGACAAGTGTTTGGCAGTGTATTAGGCCAGCTGTCCCTATGCCAAGTCACCAACAACCCTTCTCACTGCTTCCAGGAAATCCGATTCATTCAAATCGCCTCCCTGGTGGAGAAAAATACAAATACAACAAATTAATAATACATATCTATTGTAAATCAATTGTTTCAACCAAAAAAAAAAAAAAACAAAACAAAACAAAAACAAATCTATTGTAAATCAAATAATCATTATTTATTATCCTATTTTTGTATTCTTATTGCCACCCGGCCTTATTATTATTATTATTACAAAAATGAAAAGTCCTTAATATTTACATTTATATTGAAATATAATATAATTATGTTCGAATCTAGATTAGTCTCTTAATGATAAATATATTTGATGCAGTATCAAAAAATATTTTTTTTTACAAGACACATTTTTATTGACACATAAAACTTAGAGTGTATTTGGTTGGAAACTTTTGCACCCTACTATAGATTTTGATGTTCATTATCATGTTTATTTGTCTACTTTTGTTATCCTACTATTAGAATCAAATCCTTTACTAATTACAAAACTAATTACCTTTTTATTCCTATACTTTTGAATAATTGAATAAAAATAAGGGAGAAAAAATGAAAAAAAAAAAAGGAAAAAGAATATTGTTCATGCATTAAATTAAATATAAATACACATATATGTGTGTGTGTATTATTTTTGTATATTTATTATTTATATATTTATTTTGATCCCAATTCCTACTTAGTACCAAACAAGGTGACTTATTCTACTTGATTCCCATTAGCAGCCACTAAGGCTCGAACCCACCACCTCCCGTATACAGGGAAATGTTTGATACCACTAGACTACAAGGTCCTTGGCGAATAATACACACCCTTAGTTTGTTTACCTTTATGAAGTTCTAAAAAATGTGTATGCAATCATCTCACATTAGATAAATTTCAATAAATAATACATTAGTACTCGTATCATATTTTCGTTGAAAAGTATTACTTGTTCATGGAAGAATATTAGTAAAAAAAAATTGTAAGATTTTCTGCTGAAAAATAATAACTTAAAAAAAGGTATTATATTTTATTTTAAAAACTAAAAAAAAGGTATTATATTTTTGTTAAAAACTATTATATATTTAGCAGTTGTTTTAAAAAAATCTATTCATCAAAAGTGATCAAAAACATAAAATTTCATTTTAGGGTTCTCTTCTATTGTCTTATTAATGTTTTCTTATTAACATTTCTATATAATTTAAGATTAATTGAAGTTGATACATGTAGTACGTAATTCATTAAAGTTCGTAGAAATAATATCATTTTTAGACCTCTAATTCTGGCGACACTCTTACTTTTATTCATAGACTATCAATTCAGTATTTTTTCAAATTAATCAAATTTAATCCAAAAATTTTAAAATTTCCTACTCTCACCAAACCCCCATGTTTCCATATGAGAGCATTTCAAACATTTTGAAATGAATCTAGTTAATTTGAAAATGTTGAGAGACCTAAAGTGGTCTAATTGATAGTCAAGAATTAGAAGCGAAAATACTATTATTGTTTGATAAATCAGGAACGGAATAAATTCACATTCAGAACTTTAATTTTAGAGAAATAATAAAAGAAAATAAAAATTGAATTACAATGGTCTGTCCAAAAAGATGATTTTCTAATTTTTTTTTCTCTTCCTCTTCCCCTAAAAATAACATTTGAAAGTAAATTAAAAAAAAAAAACATTATAATTTATACATACCTGAATTACGAGTCTCAAGATTATACGATTAACAGAATTGGATCTGGTGTTAGCTTCAACAGAGATCAATCTTACATTCTCAACCTGTTTCAAGAACTCCAGCAATCTCATTACCAATTCTAAGATCGTCCCATTCTCTCCCCTCACCGTCACCCGCAAGTCCACCACTCTGTTATCCTCCGACGTCGATTCGCCGGCGTCCGTTAGCCGGACGTCCACCCTTCCGCCGCCGCCCTCCTCCTCCTCCGTCGCCGCTTTCGCCCCCTTCGCCACCTCTGCTTCCAACACTTGGTTCTTTCTGCTCAGTTCTTCCACTTTAGCCTTAAGAGCAGATAACTGCTCTGTCGTGATGCTAAGAACTGACGCTTTATCTTTCTGCAAATAAAAAAAAAACATTTAAGTTCGCTGAAAAACTAAGTCCAGTATCCTGTCATATAGAATATGACAATGAAACTAACTGGTCTGATATGCTATGCAATTATAAGAAAATAAAGTTGTATTACCTTAGTTCCAGGAGGGAGGAGTGATCTGAGGTGTTGGAAGCTTTCGTTGAGCTTTTCGCGACGTTTTCGCTCAGAAATCATATGATGAACTTGCGTGATCGTAGGGCGGGTGGTGCGGACTAATTCCTGGCGTCTCATCAAGCTCAGGTTTCTGAAAAACTCAAATGATCTTTTCAGGACGGTTTGTTTCTTCATTATGATCGCCCTTGCACCCACCGGCTGAGCCGCCATGTTATACCTGTTGAGCATGTAACATATAAATATAAATGTGCAATCCAACTATTAACTTAGCATTTTAGTTGAGATGAAGCACATGTTTTAATTTAGTATCAGAACCAGAGCATGTTGAGTATTGTGCAGTACAACTATTAACTTAGAGTTTTAGTTGAGATGGAGCAAATGCTTCAATTATACCTTCTGAAAGCCGTGGGCTGGAAGGTTCCTTGGGGACGAAGAGAAGAAGAAGGGGAAGAACAAGAAGAGGAAGAAATGACAGCTAAATAAGCTCTGGTTATGGCGGCATCTTCGCTCTGCATTGACGGGAAATCAATGGCGGCGCCTCTGATATGACTCATAGGTGATGTCACGGGCGGCATAATCCCCCTCTGATCGGAAAACACCTCTCTCAGCGGCGGCTCAGCCGCGGCGGCGTAAGAAGTGGCGGCTGCTACGCCGAACAGAAGGGATTCCGGGCTGTCTATGGACAGTGATCTGAGTGATGAAGAAGAAGAAGAAGGGCGATTCGGGTCGGGTTGAAGTTGAGGACTTGGAAGGCCTATTGCTGGGATTGGGACTGGGAGTGATAATGCTGTAGCCGCTGCTTGTCTGAAGAAATCTTCTGGGAATATATTCTTCATCTCCATCTCCATGTTAGCCTAATCCACAATTTGACTTAGAGAATTGAGTCTCTAACACTCAAATATATAGAATTATGATTATAAATTAAATTATATATTTATGTTATGTTTGTTAAGGATGTCTAACAACCAATGTTGTCTTACCTGTGGGACAGAAGACAACCCAAGCTCAATCTCTCCTGCTCCACATCCCATAAAAATAGCTGTCTACAAATCAACAGAACAAAATCAGATTTCTTTGCCTACAAAACTCGAAACCCCTCACCCTAACCCGACAAGATTGAAAAAAAAAATATAGATTTCTTTAATAAGAAAAATCCCACACTCTGGCCTGACAGGATTGAAAAAAAAAACAGAGTTGTTTAATAAGGAAATATGAATGAACATAAGATTCTTGAAATGCATGAATCTGCAACAGACCTTTATTCCTGCTTCCTGCATCACCCACAGAAAAACAAAACATTTGATCATCATCATCATCATCATGATGGTAATTGAAATTGAAACAGAAAACTGATTTTTGTTTTTTTTGGTCTAAAAAAGTTGCAGAATCTCAGAATTGAACTTGAATTAATTACCCTGTAGAACTGCTTCTGCACTTCATTGGAAGCAAGTCTTTCAAGAGCTGGGAACAGCAGCTCCAGGTAAGGGAGATTGTTCTTGAATGCATATCCCGGAATGCGCCTAAACCCCGAACAAACAAACAAACAAACAAACAAACAAACCAAAAAACACAAACTTCAGCACAAAACAAAACTACCATTCATCTGCAATCTGCATGAAAACCATATATTTCTGTGCCTAACTAACCCTTCATGGAATAGAAGTGGAGATGAGTGTCTGTACTCCTCGAAAAGCCGCCTGGCGACGCTGTTTTCGCCGCTGAACAGCCCGTCCACAGACACCAAATAGCTGCTATCATAACAACATTTGAAACCTAAGCAATCAATCAATGCAATATAATGCCACACACACCAAAAAAAAAAAAAACAGATGGTTAATAATGTCTCTGATGTGAGAGCATACTTGGATGGGTGGGGCAAATAGGACCAGAGGCAAATGTAAGTGCACCCAAAGGACTGCATTATCCGATGAAAAAGAAAAGCAATTCTGTCACCTTCTTCAAGGAGGAAGATGGAGTCCATGGAAGAAGGAAGTGTTTTCTCAAGCTCCTTCTGCTGCTAAGCATAATGCATGGTATCTTAGCTTTCTGGAAGCTTTAGACCAGATAATATATATATATATATGTGTGTATATAACAATCAATTTCTCCTAATATGCATATAGACTACTTTACCAAGTGGTAGCCTTTTTCTGGTGCCACATGTGAACATGATCTGTATCAACAATGGAGACATATTCATGTATGTATGTATATATGTGATGGAAGAAATTAAAGAAGAATATTAGAATTGTATGTATAGCAACACAAGTAGCATAAAGACTTGGTTCAATTAAATTCTTTAATTTGATAAGCTGGCTGGGAAAGGTACCCTTTTAGGGTTGGTGGTTTGGTTAAATTTGGGGCAAAGGATTTGAAAAGTATGAGATTTGGAGGGAGGTTTCCACTATTGTTGCACTGTAAAAAGGAAATATGAACATCCCACAGAGAGAGAGAGAAATAGAGGGGTGGATCGGATTCAAAAGGATTTTGAAGAAAAGTAGTGAAGGGTAGAAAGTGCAAAATTTCAAATTTTAGGGGGAAAAGTTAGAAGTTTGAAATAAAGAGGGGAGACGGTTACAATATTTAGTACGTGTAATATTACCCTAAGTCCCTGATCCTCACTTTTTATTTTATTTCTTACTTCATGTTGACATGACATACTCTAATTGATTAAGAAAACTGGGTCATAATTTTTATTCTTTTCAATTTCTTCTTATAATAAAATCAAAATAAGTAACAACAATTTTACTTATTAGAAGTATACTAATCAAGGTGACAACTCCAACCAAATTGGTCGAGTTGTTAGCTTGGTAATTACACTATTCCAAGTTTAACTCTCAATATGAGCGAACTATTAGCTAAGCTAACTGGTTTACTTCCTTGTGGTCCTTTACCGACTAAGATTATAAGGCAGTGTTTATCCAGTGTAGAAATAAAAGAAGTGAGTATTTTGATCATAAATGAGAAAATAGGAAAACTAATATGGGGCAATGGAGTTTTTGAAGAAAAGTGTAGGGGTATAACATGGACATTTTCAAATGTGTAGGGGGTGAAACTATAAATTCGAAAAATAATGGGTAGAGATAGAGGGGCAGCCAACCAAGAGAATGGAGGAAAAGTAAAGGTCAAAGTCCACACAAGCGAAAGTTCAAAATTGAGTCAAGGGAGGAAGGCAGAGTGTCATTGTCATTTTTTTGTTCATTATTACAATTCTTCTTTTTTTTTTTTTTTTTTCTTTTCATTTTTTAATGCTGTTCTTTTGCTTATTGCCTTTCTATATTTCATCTATCTTTTTGTTTGTTTTGTTAATTAAATTATTTAATGTTGTTATCTCTAAAATGAGAAAAGTAAAAGTTAATATTCAAAAACATGCTAAGAATTTGACATTTAAAAAAAATCAAAACTATAATATAATATACACCTCATCAATATTCTCTGAGGAGTCAAAATTGAATAGAATTGAATTATATTAGGTGAAAATTAATATATATGAGTCGGGATGGTGGATTGGGGTTGGGGGTGGGGAAACCATCATTATTCGTCCGTACAGTTATGTGGACCATATTATCAAATGATGTACATTCAGTATATATAAATAATGTACTTTTAGTATATTAGAAATGAATTTTATATTTAACGAAAGTACATTATTTGAGACTTTGAGTACTGAAAGTACATTATTTTGTATAATGAAATTAAATACACGAATAACGTATTTTTAATATATTAAAAGTATATTTTTTGTTATGATCTACACAACAATATGTAGACCATGGTCCACACAATAATTGCAAATGGTTATTTTCAAAAAAAAAAATGGTTAAACCAATTTTCTAAATATATAAATTGTATTAATTAAATACTAAATCAAATAATGCCATTTTTTTTTGAATTGAAACCAGGTTGAATCAATCTGACTCAATTAAATTAGACACCTAATTAAAAATTAATATGACGGAGGAAGTATATAAAATTTAGAGAAGACTTTGTTAAATTTGACTTAATATGGCATGTAAATTGATTATTTGTGGTATTTCTTTTTCAGTGGGCTTAACTTCCGATTTAGATCGCGCCAAAGTAGATTCAGCCTTTCTAATTGCGAGGATAAATACGATATTTTATACGTTCAAAATGGATAATGATGAATTAATTCTCAAATTTTACCCATTTGAGTTGAGAAAAATGAAATTGGGAATGTTTTTTTCACACTGGAAAATAGATGTGTGTTTGTACTAGCTAGTATATACAATTATACTTTTTGAGGAGTTTGAATTGCAATTGTATAGATTCTATCTCGCACGCAATGTGGGGAGGTGCAAATTAAATCATCAAATGTTTATAGTTTTGGGAGTTACAAATTAAATTTTTAAATTCAATTTTGAATATCATTAGTGTTAATGAATTTCGCCTACCGTATAAATACATCTGTGTTGCATTGATTTTTTAATACACCCCAAAATATAATCTCTAATTTTCTACTTCTACAAAATCTCTCAACTTTTCTTCAACGTAACTTATATATGTTTCATAAAAAAATTATGAAGTGCTCATTTTATTAAAGTTCGTTAAACGTTTATATTTGAGTAGTAATCCATTGTATCATAAGAAGTCGACGTTTCAACACTCGTAACACTCCCGAGAAGAAGTGGATTGATTTTAAGAAAAGTGTGAATGTCACACACCTTGAATTATTTTTATAAAATTAGTCTATAATTTGTGAGAAATATTTTTCACTATCCTCGTTGTTTTTAGGTATTAACCCCTATAGACTTTAGCTCTATGTTGCCTCCTTATATTCGTAACTGACGACTTAATAGATAGGACCAAATATTAGTGCGCATAAGGAATCTACCCACTTTATTTTTAAATATTTATTTATATAAATGTATAACAATCAATGTTTAACAATTTTATTTGTGAATACTTTTTGCAATCGCAATGAAGATATGGGAATATCATATAATTTGCTAGTGTTGTAATTAACTGCAAAAACAAAAATAATTGAAATAAATAAAAAAAAAATACTAGAAATAATGTATTTGTCATTTGTCTGTCATCAACAAGATTGATTCGATCGAAGAATGACTAGTCAATATGTTCGTCTAGTCAATGCGTAAGATTAATCCACATACTTAAACTACAAAGGCTTTTATTTATTTATTTTATTCTGATTAAAGAATAATGTGTCCAGGAGTTATATTAATTTTTGATTAATTTAGAATTGAGATTCTATCAAACTCATATATATAATTTATGAAGTTAAAATATAAAAACAAACAGATATAAAAGAGTAAGAAAAAAGTGATTCTCAAACCAAAAAATTACAAATCTGATTTTTACGAACACTACTAAATCGAGACTAGAATAAAATTTGTATATCAACCTATCTCATTATTGATCTTCTTATTTCATACACTAACAACCCAATTTTATATTATTTTCAAAAAAAAAAAAAAACCACCCAATTTTATATTAATAAAGCCCTATTTTGATTGATTTGTTGTGTTAGAGTCTACTACTCCTTTTGATTTTATAGTGATCAGTTTGAAAACAAGTGTTGGACTTGTATGGTCATTGGATGTTATAAAAAGGACAAAAAAAACTTTACCGGTAAATGAGTGACAATGAGAAGAGTCAAATTTAATTTTTATTTTTATTAATTTTACTAGCTGAATATCATATATTATACAATTGAATAAATACTACGTATCTTTTTTTTTTTTTGAATACTACTAACTCTATTACAATGCAGTAAAATACTACGTATCTAATAAGAAAAAAAAAGTACAATTATTTTTTAAAAAAAAAAGGTCGATAGAAGTAATCAATATTGCAATACATTATAAACAAAGAAGAAAAAAAACCGTGAAAAAAATTTAAATGTAGAATAAAGTAAGCACAACTTACATGTTATTGTGTTTAACGATTTTATTAAAAGTGTTAACTACCTAGCTAGATGTATACATTTACTATTATGCAGTTTTGTTAGGAGAAGATGTGTTTTCACTTAAATTTGTCATTATAGTAAATGTATACATTGAGTTGAGTACATGTAACGTTGAAGTTATAAATAATATTGGATAGGTTGTCCAAAAAAGAAGACAAATTGTACCAATTTGACCAAAATCAAAGGCGTATGATAGTGAAGAGAATGCTTGGTTGGCTCCTTGTCCAATCCTTACACCATGGACCAAGGTTCATAATAGACCCTGGTATATGTATATCAGTATATGTATTTTATATTTTGAATTTTTGTGTCTTGTATTGTGAAACTTTGTGTTTATAAACACAAATTATATACTTAAATTAGATTTGAAAAATAAGTAAATATACAACATGTGTATGTCTTGTGTTGTGATTTTTTTATATGTTTTGGTTATAAAATTCTGTACCTTATAAATATAAATTTTATACCATATCATTTTAATTCAAAGTGTATAGTGTTATGTTGGGTCCAAGATATAGGCCCTGTTTGATAAATGACTGTTCGCTGTTTGGGTTGGCTGTTTAGGTTAGAACTTAGAAGGTATGATTTGTTGATAATATTAGTTGATTGTATAAAATTGTTTGATAAATTAGCTGTTAGCTAATAGCTGTCTGGTATAATTTATTTTCTCAAAAATCTAATTGAAAAGGCTGCTTTGAGTAGCCTTTTGAATTTTAGCATTTTGGAGTTACAAAAAACTTATTAACCAAACAATTAATAGCGATCAAATAAGCCAAAATTAACTGATAGGCTGATTATTTACCAAACAGGCTCATAAATTGCACTCCTTGTCATGTGTATGGATACTAGTCAGCTTTAACTTCCAGAACGGTAAAAACAAACTGCCATTAAAGAAAACAATTAAAGTGGAAGACAAGGTCTTCTAGCTCATTCATACATATTCACACATGGACGAAACCATAAAATTTTCTTTATTTTAGGAGAACAAGTATCAAAGGTTGTCATCACTAATTTTGATAAATAAAAATTAGGGAAAATTGTACTTTTTATCCTTAAGTTATATGAGGTAAATGTAGAATTAATCCCTAAGTGTTAGTTATACATACTTTTCGTCCTAAGTTAAGTTATCATTGACGTTGCATTTTTTGTCCCTTTACTATTAAAACATTAGGACGAAATTTGTAATTTTAGTATAACTCAACAGTATCTCATTTCTTCAACCATACTTTAATTTACAGTGTTCTCGTGCTTATATATTTAGTCAAAATTTGTCATGGTATTCATAGATTAAAGTATATATAAAGTAAAAATTAACTGTTTCATTTTTTTAATCAAGGTATTGGAATGAAAGTTTCAAATTTTTTATATTTTCACAAGTTTTACTTGTTGTGTTTTGATAACTATATAGTTAGGGGATGATAGTTACTAGCAGTTATGAGTTCCCAATTTCGGTTATGTTGAATGATTGTTAACAACCAGCCTGTTTACTTACTCATTCAACTACTAGAAGCTGTCAAGCATTTGGCCATTTCAAATATGACAAGAAGTTTGTTTTACCATTCTTATCTATATGAAAGTAGTTTAATTAATTTGATATGATATACATATGACTTGGTCAGCTATATTTACCATCTTTTTGAGAAGACTCTATTTACCATCTTAATATACACATTTTTACCTTATCCAACTATATATGCTGCTTTTGTTGACAAAGCAAACAAGTGTAACATATGGTACAATACTACTTTAAAAAAAACATATAGTACAATACTGTAAATTGTCGTAAAATTTAAAAAATGGCAATGTAGTTTCCCGTGTTAGTAATCCAGATGGTCTCAAAGTTTTAATTGCTGATGAAACCAAGGGCTTAGTCAACTATACACAGAATGTTGTTTACAATGAAATTTTCAATAATTTGTAATTCTCTTTCCCTTTGAATAGATAATGAAGTCATAATCTTTTTTAGCGAGTAGTATAATATGTTATTTTCCTTTTATATTTTCCAATTTATTACCCAATTATTTTCGCTACAAATCAAAAAATACTAAAGGCCGTGCATCGCACGGGTGCAATACTAGTTAAAGAAAACAATTAAAGTGGAAGACAAGGTCTTCTAGCTCATTCATACATATTCACACATGGACGAAACCATAAAATTTTCTTTATTTTAGGAGAACAAGTATCAAAGGTTGTCATCACTAATTTTGATAAATAAAAATTAGGGAAAATTGTACTTTTTATCCTTAAGTTATATGAGGTAAATGTAGAATTAATCCCTAAGTGTTAGTTATACATACTTTTCGTCCCTAAGTTAAGTTATCATTGACGTTGCATTTTTTGTCCCTTTACTATTAAAACATTAGGGACGAAATTTGTAATTTTAGTATAACTCAACAGTATCTCATTTCTTCAACCATACTTTAATTTACAGTGTTCTCGTGCTTATATATTTAGTCAAAATTTGTCATGGTATTCATAGATTAAAGTATATATAAAAGTAAAAATTAACTGTTTCATTTTTTTTAATCAAGGTATTGGGAATGAAAGTTTCAAATTTTTTTATATTTTCACAAGTTTTACTTGGTTGTGTTTTGATAACTATATAGTTAAGGGGATGATAGTTACTAGCAGTTATGAGTTCCCAATTTCGGTTATGTTGAATGATTGTTAACAACCAGCCTGTTTACTTACTCATTCAACTACTAGAAGCTGTCAAGCATTTGGCCATTTCAAATATGACAAGAAGTTTGTTTTACCATTCTTATCTATATGAAAGTAGTTTAATTAATTTGATATGATATACATATGACTTGGTCAGCTATATTTACCATCTTTTTGAGAAGACTCTATTTACCATCTTAATATACACATTTTTACCTTATCCAACTATATATGCTGCTTTTGTTGACAAAGCAAACAAGTGTAACATATGGTACAATACTACTTTAAAAAAAACATATAGTACAATACTGTAAATTGTCGTAAAATTTAAAAAATGGCAATCGTTATACCATGGATCGTTAGACGATAGTCCACACAAGTTGAATCATTGTCATACATGTTTTTTTTTTTTTTTTTTGAAAAATGTCATACATGTTCATCTTTAGAGTATTGTAAACTCATTTTTACTATACAGGTTCAATTCATCTTTAGTAGGTTCATTATATTTTTATATAGATGGATAGCACACTACCTAAATTAAACCTGCATATACTAAAAATAAAGATGTGAGACATGTTATTCAGTTTCATTTTTGAAGCACTGTAGTTTCATTTTATTATGAACACATCATAAATACGGGATTAGTTAAGTGTAATGGCTATTGTTTCTTTTTTATTAAAATGACATTGTTTTGGACCATGGTCCACTGGATAATGATTGAATTTTGACCTAACAAGCTAGATTGGATTAATTGGTATCAGCAATTCAGCATTTTTTTGGGGTAGTATTTAGTAAATTGTCCAAATGAAAGTAGGCCCAAAATTTCAAGCAGCGGCCCAATTTGCTTTACACAGATTCAAAAAAAAGAAGAAGAAGAAGAAGAGATTTTCAATGTACTTTCATCAGAAAATTGTATACTTTCCTCAAAGATTTGGGAGCTTTAGGCAGTCAACCCCAGAGTCGAAGCAATCTTGAAGATGGCTCAAAACAACCCAGGTGAGAGCATTTCTTATAGCACTGTTTTACTGGTCTTTTTTGATTTGGCTGGATTGCAAAAAAAAAAATGAGGAAAAGACCAAAAATAGAGGATTTTTGCTTCAAAAGATTATAGCTTTCTACTTGTTTTTTTTATTCTAGTATATACTCTGGTGATTTTATTTTGTAGACTATAGAAATAACTCCTCTTGGATTATGAATGCCTGTGGATAGTAGCAGGAAGTGAGATATTTGGAATGACCCCTTTGTTTGGTAAAGAACTAAATATTGTGCATAGAGAAAAATGAGAAGTCTCAATTTTGAAAATAGCTCAATTTTGTACTAGTTGGAGCCTAATCTGGCTACCAAATAAAAATGGAATATGAGAGATGAGATGATATGAACTTAGAACCAATACATATGTAAAATTGAAAATGGATTGAGAATGTGGTTGGTTTTTGGTGGTTTGGTGTGTGGTTTTTTGTGCCTCTGTGGTTAGTATGCTGATATGCAACATTAATAACCATATTCTTTTTTCCTTTTGGGGTTTCCCATCCCCTGTCTGCTTCCAATGGTTATGCGTTTCTTCTTAAATTTTGCCATTATTCAACACAATGTTAATATTATGGTGTCTGCTCAACATTTCATTGTAATCCACACCCTCCTCACGGGGTAAACCCTGCTTTATGACCCTAGCCAGCAAAGTACCACAAGGAGGTAAACTAGCCTAGGTTGCCCATAGCTCACCGGCTCAAACCAAAAAGACCAATAGGCCGCTCCCATGGGAGTTGAACTTGGGAACTTTATAGTTACCAAGCCAACAACCTGACCAACTTGCCTGGGGTTGCCCCCTACACTGATAACTTCTTGGTTTACAATAGAATAGAGTTGGAAAATTTTCGTGATGACTTCATGATGGATTATGGTACAGATTGTCTCATTGTGGCCTGTTTGTACTTATGCTGTATGCGTTTGATGTTTCAGGTGTTACGCCAAAGAAAGTTACCTTAACAAACATGTACGGTGAGAAGCTTGTGGGTTTATTTCATGACACTGGATCTCCAGATATTGTGGTCTTGTGTCATGGTTTTCGATCATCAAAGGTTTGTATTTTCCTTCCCAAAGCATTTATACTTCAAGACACTGTTTTTAATCTTCTTTTTCCTTCAGTTAATGTTGTAACTTTCCTATTGACTGGAAATCTGACTCGTTTATTTCACTCTAAATGCAAAATCATTTTAAAACACATGCATTTAAGGAGATGTATTAAATTAACTACAAGGAAGCACATGTAACTAGAAATTAACTAATGTTGCGCACTACCCCATTATTATATACTTCCTATATTATTATTGCCAGATCCTCACAACAGAAACTGATTCTAGTATACTGCATATTCTCTCTCCAAACTATAAATGAAAATTATCATTGCTGTATTTTCTTCTTTCAACCCTGTGCTCAAGACAAAACTACTAGAAGCTTGTTTCCTCCAAAAGTTGACTGCATTGAGAAAGATTTACCTTGACGAGTTTTCTTCAAAGGCTCTTTCCTATCATATAGGTTTTTGACGTTATATGGTTTAATTGTTTTACATGTGTGAGTGCTCAGAACAAAAGAGACTTAAGTTGATTGTTGATATTAATGATAAATTTGTTGCTCTTTCTAGTAAAAATTCAGACTTTTTGTTATTAGTAAATATCTCGCAGGACTTTTTTTTTTTTTTTTTGCTTTTCTTTAATAACTGGTACATTTCATGAGATCTGATTATCTGAACATGTTTCTACCTATAGGAATTCAAAATTATGGTCAATATTTCTATTGCCTTGGAGAAAGAAGGAATTAGTGCATTTCGCTTTGACTTTTCTGGAAACGGGTAAGGTTACCTAAGATTATAATCTCAGTTCATTAATATTAGCGGCAAAGTAATTCATGATCTTGTACCTAATCACTTTGTCTGCTGTCTTAAAATTGTTGCTTTGCTGCCGGATGATATCTATCAGTGACAAATAACAAATGCCATACATTAAAAAGGAAAAAAAGGGTCAACCTTGATTAAGGGCAGCTTTTCCTACGAAGTTACTGTTATCATGAAAACATTCCTTGTTCAAAAATTTCTTTTTATTATGTTTTTTTCTTTCTTTCTTAACTCCAAATGAAGATTATCCCTCTCCTTCCCATTCTTTCGCTTTTCAATACCATAGAAGAGAACTTTGTGGATGTTTTAGAAACATGACGGTTGCATCTTACATCATATACGCCTGGTTAAAGAAAGGCTAAAGCAACTGTAAAGTATTTGAATATGTTACATTTAAATAGCTGAATGGAGCACTCTTTTATCTTAGAAAAAGTTAAGTTTTGAAGTTTCTTAATTACTTGAGAGTAATATAATTTTTTTGGGAGGTATGATGAGAGTAATATAATGCCTTTATTCGGTCAATTGCCTTCTAGGGAAAGCGAAGGAACATTTCATTTTGGTCACTATATGAAAGAGGTTGATGATTTGCATTCCGTGGTTGAACATTTCATCGGGGAAAAACGGAGAGTAGCTGCCATTCTTGGACATAGTAAAGGTGTGCAAACTTCTTGTTATTTCTCTATCCAGAACATATGCCCACCATAGTAATATAAAAGCTCGCATCACACATTAATTGCTTTTCTTTGCGGTTCCAACAGTAACTTTCGGGTCCTTGTTCAAAATTGTATATCGGATAGGTACCCTAAGCATTTTAGTATTTAACCCTTCATAATGTTGAACTCTAAACGGTTTGGTGGAGTGAGTGGAGCATGATTCTTATCCATTATAATGGATACAAATTATAGCTTAATATGTGCGGAGTCGTTGAAAGCTTGAAATAACCTACATCAAGGTCCAAAGGACTTCCACTACTACTTGAATTCAATTCTAGGTATTTCTAAACCGATGAGTGCTTAGGTAATGGACCTTTGCAAATTTCAGAGCCATGCTTGTTTTATAGTTCAATTCATTTATCACGATTCATGTAAGTTTGATTTTATTGCGGGTTTAGTGTTTTTGCCTATTCTAATATGAACAAACAGATTAATAATTAAGAAAACCTATTGCAGGAGGCAACGTTGTGCTCCTGTATGCATCCAAGTATCATGATGTTCCGACTGTGGTCAATACTTCTGGCCGCTATCTTATGGGGAGAGGCATTGCAGAACGTTTGGGTAATGACTTCTTGGAAAGAATCAAGAAAGACGGATTTCTAGATGTGAAGAATAGAGCGGGTAAGGCTGATTAAGCTAGTTTAATGCGTTTTACAGATATGTTAGCTAACAGATGATTAGAATATGGCTTCATATGCTCTGTTCTTTTGCAGGAGAGGTGCAATATCGCGTTACTGAGGAAAGCATGATGGACCGACTCAATACTGACATGCACAAAGCGTGTAGCCAAATTGACAACGAATGCAGGTAAGAACGAGCGGCAATTTCATTTTCATTTCCCACGAGGGTTATTTGCGTTGATTAGCAGTAACGTTCTAGTTACAAGCAAATCAAGTTCACAACAATTCTGACAAATAGCGAGAGAACTTTTGCTTTGTGGTTTTGCCCCGATAGTAAACGTGCAATTGAATAAACAAACACGAGGATGTTAAGATTTAAAGTGCTGGAAATGTGTCTGCAGGGTATTGACCATTCATGGAACCAGCGACGAGATCATTCCTGTGGAAGACGCATTTGAGTTTGACAAGATCATACCGAACCACAAATTACACACCGTAGAAGGGGCGAGCCACGATTATCAGTCGCACCAAGATCAATTAGTCTCCATCGCGGTGTCCTTTATAAAGGAAGGTCTGCACCAGAAGTAAAATACCCAAACTACTCAGTTCTGCATGAAATCTCTGTTGAGGTCTCAGTTGGAGTAGTTCTTGGCTTCTTTTGATGCTTCTGTAACCCCGGGTCGCAAGGCGTTATCGCCCACGGGAGAAGAC
Organism: Ipomoea trifida; assembly: GCA_003576665.1. Taxonomy (NCBI): domain Eukaryota; kingdom Viridiplantae; phylum Streptophyta; class Magnoliopsida; order Solanales; family Convolvulaceae; genus Ipomoea; species Ipomoea trifida. The sequence goes on from CP025646.1 coordinate 14,091,697, forward strand.
TGTAATCTTTATTCCGATATCGCGAGAATTGATGTTGTTGAGCATAACATATACATAAAATAATAAATATGCAGTCTCGCTATCAACTTTAGCACTATGTTCATCAGCTCATGTGTTGTAAGCCTATCAAAAACCATTCAACAAATGTGAAACAACAATGGTTAAAGTGTTTGTTGTTTACCCTCTTCCTAGCTAGGTTTTCTAATTTAGCGAACTACTAATATAATTGTAAGTAGTATTGTTAAAGCTGGTCGGCGTGCCCCATCGCAGGCCTAATTTCTAACAGGCTTTTGCTGGCTGTCTTGTGGGCTTTTATTATTATTTTTTTGAATATATATATATATATAGAGAGAGAGAGAGAGAGAGAAGGGCTTCGCACGCCGTGCGAGTTTTAGCGGGCCAGGCCCGTTAGGTCCGCTCTTTTGCGAGCTATTTTTGTAGCCCTAGCCTCCCACCACGACGCGGGTGCGGACTAGCTCGCAAGCTTCGGCCCACTTTGACAGTACTAACTATAAGGTTAGATGGTCGAACTTTGTAAAGGGTAATTGGAGGTTTAAACTTTGTAAATGGTGCACGATGTTAAAGAGTTTTAGATTATATTTTTCTCTAGTCAAACTTTGCAAGTATGATAACTCGAGTCAAATTCAGATTACTTTCTGAAATAAAAAAAATAACATACTTAAAATTATTCTAGATAAGATTTAACGGATTATTGGACAAATAATTTTGAACTCATTCATTCCAACAAATCATCATTGGCAAATCTATAGCAAATCTTTTCCTATGAACTTAAAGAGATGAATTGACCATATATGTATCTAGATATGATTTGACAGCATGCATATTATTGGATGCTGGCGGTCCAAAAGACCATATTTAGGTAACAACATTAACAACACACTATTGGCTCTTTTGTTTGCGTACAAATGAATAATGTGACATCATTATATTGCAACTTGGAACTGAAAATCCTTTCACTTTTAGACCTACTTTAATTAAAATCCAAAAGAAAAATTAAAGTGCTCCCTTTTTTCATAATATATTATATCAAAAAGTGAACGTTTATTTAAAAACTTTTGGGAGTAATTAATAACATCGAGGATTACTTGACAAATAGAAGGTAGATATATAGGACAATCTCAGTCAAGTTAGCTGCAAAGTTGACTTGGTAATCGTAATGTTTTAAGTTCGACTTCTTATGAAAGCTATTTATTGATTTTTTTTTTATTTGAGCCAGTCAACTATAGAGAATTTAGGATGATTTATTTCTTTGCGGTCCATTACAGACTAAGGTCACAAAAAGGGTTTCTTCAGTAGTGATTAATTGTTCTTAATTAGGGATTAATTTAATTTAATTTATGATAAAGAGATTAAATGATTGTTTGTTTTTTAATTGTATGAGGACCACTCTTGTGTTTTTTTTTTTTTTTTTACCAAATTTATAATGGTACTTTTAGCCTTTTAGGTTGTCTTCATTTCAAACAGCATATTGTTGGTTGTTCTTTGATATAAATGATCACTGTCACTTGCTATACATACTACCTTAATATATTTTTTTCCCAAAAAATAAAAAAGATTTTAAAAGAATCAAATAAAAAGGGAGAGTTCTCTTTTATATTGGGTATAAAGCGAACAACCTTAAAATTTGTTTCACAAAAAAATTAGATTTAAAAAGAATCAAATAAAAAGGGAAAGTTCTCATTTATTTTGTATATAATTAAAGTGAAGTTGAATGATATGATCCAATGGTTCTTGTCAAATAAATGATTTTTCTAGTGAAATCTAACTTATGTTTTTAGTTGGCAAATTACCACAAAGATGTATAAACCGGTTTAGATTATTCATAACTGTTTATTCAAATTAAAAAGGTAAATAATTAGTTTTTACAAAGAATTGAACTTGAAACATTATAGTTATCAAGTTAACCATTTCTAACCAATCTGACTGAAATTGCTCTTATATAAATAATTTTTCTATTTTTACACTTTGAGGAACTGCATGTGAATACAATATTAGAAGGTTGAAGTGAAAACACTAAAAGAAAAATAATAAATAAAAGAAGTAAAGTTAGTCAGCACAAAAATGTTAGCAACAGTCTGTGCAGATAGTAACTGTTGCTTTAGCAGCCTTTTCCTACCATACAAACAGACAGCCTGTTAGGCATAATCCCAGCACAATCATTACCACTGTTTTAGCATTTAATTAATCAATAATACTTAATTAATTTATGAAAAAAAAACTCAAATTTCACTTCTTATTATTCATTAATTAATCGTAGAAAAATCTAAATATTATCTAATTATGAGCAACTATTATTGCAAGTTGAAATAAGATTTTTAAAAAATATAAATCTAATTACAAAAAGAGAACATTTAATTTATCTAATTCATGGACTCGCGTAGGAAAAACATCTACATATTATATATTACAAAAATGCTTAATTAAATTAAGTTATTGCACTACTACTACATTATACCTTAATTACCACCTATTAGCAGCTAGCTAGGTAATATAATGCATGCATGCATCTATGGACCAGACCAAAGATGATGATTTAAGAAAAGATTCTTTGGCCTGGGGATAATATGAGTTTGGGATCAAATAGAGCCTTTCTCTGTTGAAAAGTTTTCCACTTTTTTCCAAAATGCTTCTCCCAATCTTCCTCGGTTTTGTAGTGAGGAAGATATTGCTTGATTTTGATGCCAGCTTCATCACAATACTTCAAAATCTCTTCATTTTGGCTGTCCAATTCTCCCCACTCATTCACTCCACTGGAATGCAATAGCCCCACACAATAAAATGTTTCTTCTTCTGGGATGACAGCTGACATCCTATCATCCCATCTGTCAAAACACCCAAAAAAACATTTTAAAAAAAAAAAAAACTTCTGTCAAAAAATAATTTTCTCTAAACAAAAATCGTTATCATACTTCTCTTAATTTTTTTTGAGTGAGCGTCGTTGCCGCATATAAATATTAAGGAAAGTTTAAGCTGTTGTAGATTACAAATGTTGTGTTTTGTCAAAATAATAGAAGAGAAAGTACAACTTGTAAAGCACAAGGTACAACTTTATTTAAAACACCAGCATGGTAATAATCCATGGCGCGGTAAAATTTTTGGTAAATATTATATTAAGGGTGCGTTTGGTAACCTGTAAAATGACTTCCGGAAAATGTTTTCAGAGTTTTCTGTGTTTGGCAACTCCTGGAAAATGTGGTCAACGGAAAACATGTAAAATCAATTCATTTTTCTGGAAAATGACTTACGGAATTTTTTTCCGTAAGTCATTTTACGGAATCGTCAGAATAGCTGTTTAGCATATTTTCGACCAAAACCAAGCCATATCACCCATGACCATGGACCAAGGAGGTGGGGAAACCGCCGAAAACCTCTACTACATCTATTTTTTATTATTTTTTATTATTTTTTATTTTTTATTTTTAATAAATTCTATTCTTTTTATTAAATACCATTATTTTAATAACTATTATAATTTTTTATATTTTAAATAAAACAATTACAACGTTTAAGTATACAATTCTATCCATTTTCCAGAAAATGAACCAAACACACAAAGACAGTTTTCCATAATACATCCAAACACTGGAAATGAAACTGTTTTCCGGAAAATGACTCATTTTCCTGAAAACATTTTCCAGAAGTCATTTTCCTGCTTTCCAAACGGACCCTAATTTTAGTGAAAATGGGTTTAGCTAGGGTTTTTTAATTACAATGATGTGTGCTTTAATTTGTCAAAATAAATAAAAGGAAAAGGTACAATTTATAAAGCACAAGGTACAACTTATAAGTATTATATTAATTTGAGTGAAAATGGGTTTAGGGTGTTAATTACCTTGATTTGTTAGTTGGGTAGACAAGGATGGGTCCTGATGTCTTGTTCTGTCTGAGAATGATGTCCACAAAAACACCAACATTGAAATCCAAAATTCTGGATTTTGGTACAAAAAGATTTAGCCAAGGATGTGGAACATCCCACCCCCCCTTTTGCCTCAGCTTTACCTCTCCACTTCTTACTCTATTCAGAAAATCAAAAAATGATACATCTTTCTCGAAAACAAACCCAGGTATAAAGCTCAACCCTTTAAACAACTCCTGCAATTCCTGCATATATGTATCATCATTACATCTTTTTAGACCGTGTAATAACCCCTCACATATATAAATAAATTCTTTTTACTATATCAACAAAACTTTTTACTGTGTCCGATAGTATTAGATACAACTACCTATACTATTTTCTGTTATATTGAATAGACAGATAGTATAGTATTAGCACGGGTGCGGATAGTACGTACGTGTACACGCAAACATATTGTCTACATACCATCAGTCATCATGCCAATAATATATGAATGGTTGAAAAGATCGTTATGTGGTCCTAGGGCGTCTAGGCGGCGATTACTCGACAGGCGCCCATGTATTTTTTATTTTGAGTGAAATAACTCATTTAAAAAATAGAATAATAGCTAATCGGCCGACAAGGCACCCTAGTCGGTGCCTAGGAGACGCCTAGTCAGTACCTAGGAAGCGTAGGCGGTCGGCATCTAAGCGGCCGCCTAGCCGGCCTGTTGCCTAGATCACCGATTATGGTGATACACTAGGTAGTCAGCTGGTGCATAGGCGAAATTTTTACAGCACTGCCTAATATTATGGAGATTATTGTTAAAATAGTACCTCGTCAATTGTGGTGGCTGTTTCATCATCATAATACTTGACTACTTCTAGGGAGTAGATGATCCCATGGTGGGATATCAAAGAAGCAATTTGGGGTTGATGGGATGGGGAGAAAAAGGAAGATCTCCAATTATTTGCAGGGCTTTGGTTCATCACAAGAGACCCTTCCACATAGTCTAGGCCATCATCAATTGATATTAGATGCTCTTGGTCTCTTGTGAACTTTGTGAAGTCATCATAAAGCATCCTTACCCACTTCACCTGCACATACACACATGCACCGCAAAAATTATAACCATATAAGGAAAATTATATATGGTATACAATTTTTCTACTATGTATAATATACTACTTAATTAGTTAATTGCATGAATCGGATATTATTAATAATATATAATACCCGATACAATTAAATACACTATACATATTGGTCGGACTGGTACCGATGTTAACCAGAACTATATGCTTGTCATGAATATAAGTTAAATAAAGAGCAGTAAAAGATATGATTTCTTAGGAATTTGTCTGTCTATTTTTGTTTTAGACGTGACGATATTAAAAGTACGAAAGTCGTAACAGGGTAGCACCACATATTTGTATATATAATTATTATACTTACTCTTGTTGGCGCTTTATTTAATACAATTCTTGCCCTAGTTATCACTCCAAACTGGCCTAAGCCACCCAGAACAGCAAAGAATAACTCAGAGTTGATGTGTTTGGAGCAAGTGATGAATTCTCCCTTTCCTGAACAACCAAACAATAATAAAAGTGTAAAATATACACTGTCGTACTAGGCTGCATTTAGAGAGAGAGAGAAAAGGAATAATAATAATTATTTATTGTCATCCCATGCAAAAATAAAAATAGGAAAAAAATAATATAGCGTCATTTTTTTTTTCTTTCGTTTTTATTTTTATGAAGTTGGGCACTATAAGTGTATACGTACCTAACACATGCAATTGAGTAGATTCTTGTGACCATACACTTTAATTAGGTGAATCTTACCTACAAGATATTATTCCAGGTGGACATAACTGTCCTTAAACTATATATCATACCCTACAAATAATAATAATAATAATAATAATAATAATAATAATAATAATAATAAAATTAAATTCTTGTATATACTCCGATTACAAATTAATATGTACACCATCCACCTAATTAACGACTAAAGTCTTGCTTGAAAGTGACAATCAGCTCTGTATGTAATTTACCGACCAAACATGTGAAGATTGGAAAAGAAAAGGTTTCTCTTTTAATATTTTAAAATAAAAAAAGACAATACTTTTCATAGTTGAATTATAAGAAAATAATACTTGTTGCAAATTAACTATACCATACTCACTTTTTGTTTAACTTTTTTAACTCAATCAAGTAGAATTAATAGGTAAAAACAATATTTTTTATAAATAATTGGTAGGCGAAAAATGACAACCTACCAGCGTGTCGTCAAGAAATATGTATAGGAAAAATGTATGTGTATAAAAAAAAAAAAAAATTGTCAGTAAAACAGTTTCTATTCGGAGGAAAAGTCCACAAAAAATTTTGTTTGTAGTTTAAATGGCATCAAATGCATTTGATTTTTACTTACAGAAGGCAAAATCTCTTGCTTTGGGACTCACACCCCGATCATACAAGATTTTTTGGGAAAAATTTGTATTATACCGTCTCATGGGTCTAAATCCATGAGACTGGTCAAATATTTGATAATGGGTATAAAGATTCGATCTATTACTTAAATATTCTACCCGTTTCACGGGTTTTCATACGAGTATTACCCGATTTTTTGAGGTGGTAAATCAGGTGGTTTAGTAGTTCATTAGATGAAAAGTTGTGTCTGGTGCATAAAGAGTCCAACACATGAAGCGTAACTTCTTATCTTTATAAATCTGTTACTAAATAACTAACTGAGCTACTCATGCAGAAAAAGGGGTTAGGTTTATCATTATAGAAGAAGATGTTCATTTTTACCTGTAATAACATCCATTTCATGAACGTTGGCGATCTGAGGACCATACCGGAAAGTCTGGCCGCTGATTCCGGCGTTGGAGAGCGTCCCGCCGACGGTGAGGTACAAATAATCCGTCCACGACACCGGCGCCAGCCCATATTCGAGGCTCGCACGTAAGACGTCAACCCACAACTCATGTCCTCCGACATCCGCGTAAAACCCTAAGGCCTCACTCCACGAAACCCTAATCCCGCCGCCGTTCCTCTTCAAAGACCTCATATCCACCACCACGCCCTCCATGGCCGTGGCCTGGCCACGCGCCGAGTGTCCGTGGCCCCTAGCGGCCACAGCGAAGGGAGAGGAGCTGTTATAAGAGAATTCAATGAGCTCCACGACGTCACCGGCGGTCGCCGGGTAAAGAACGGCGGCCGGAGCTCCGGTAACCATCCCGCCGAAATCGCCGGAAACGGCGGCGACGGAATCGGGGCTAAATGACAGCCTGGCGGCGAAATCGAGGGAGAGGATTTCGTAAGGCAGCGAAGGATTCCATGTTTTCACCTCGCCGACAATGGACATGAACGGGCAAATTATGATCAATAACGGAATTAAGGTGGTCGGAGACACTAAGGTTTTCTCCATTTTTTTTTTAAGGAAAAGAAATTAATTAAGAAAGAGAAGCTATATAGCTAAGATGGATGGTTTGAAATGTGGTGGGTTATGGGAACAAAAGAGGTGGTTGTATTTATAGAATTTTCGGCTTAAAAATGATGGTAATAATACGTAGTAGAAGAGAGTTGAAGCAAGAAAAATATTGGTTGATGGCGATGGAAATCTAGGAAAATCAAAGGTATGACAGACAGTAATTTTTTTTTTTTCAAAGATTCGAGTGAACAGGATCCTCGTTCTGATCTGATCTGTCCAATGTTTTGTGTCTTAACGTAGTTATCATTCTCTATTCTACCTCACTCATGGGATACACATCTTTACATCATCCATAATAATAATAAAGACATAATAATATTAGTCCAGACCGGAACATAATTCTTGTATTAGAAAGTCACAATTTTTATTCTTGTTAATTAACACCATATCATCTTGATCTATTCAGTTGCATGTCTTACATGGGTATTCCATTCCCGATGTAGTTTATCCCTCACGTGTGATTTGCAGATTATTATACAAGAGCGAGATTTACTCAATGTACACTCTCAAGTAGTGACAGTGAATTTCACTTGTAACTCAAATAATAAATAAATAAATAAATGTGAGGTGGGTTCCAATTGAATTTGGTAAATAGAGCAATAAATAAATGTTGTAAAAACAACTAATTTTGATTTAAATTTTCCACTTTCTTAGCTTCTGATGTGTGTGGTAACATAATTATTACATAATTGACGACCCAAAATTAGATTCTCCGAAACACTAGGCGCCCATAGATTTTTCTTTCTCAATACATCTTGTACTAGCAACTTGCAAGAAGCCAAATATATTATAATTTAATATTTAAAGTTATGGTTAAGAAAATTTTACAATAGCAATTATTTTAAAGTGTCGTATTTCAAAATATAAAGGGATGGGAAATGAGTGTATTTGTAATTTTCATAAGTGGTACGTGTAACTCTTTAAACCCACATTACTTTTTAATTTATAAGAAAGTTCATAATCACAATCTAAAAGTATGCTCTGTGCTTTGAGTGAAGCTAGTTCGGTCCTGCTATATAATTAAGGGTGCAATTTGGGTGAAACTAACATTGTGATTTTTGTCGGGAAAGGACTAATAAGAGACATGCATTATATTGCTTTTATGAGCTGGCGTTGTGCTAGCTTTGCTTATTAAGCGATTAGAACCAACACTACTCTTTCTTTTATCTTTGAAATTTTCTTCAATTCAAAAAAAGAAAAAACAATGGAGTGTTGGACCATTGAATTTTGTATTCATTATGACAATTATTGCCTTATATGTTCGCTTTAAACATTGCGTAATAAAATATAGGTTATCTAGAAAATTTGGTTTAGTCTAATTTGGGGTAATTATTTTTCACAAATTGTAGCCAGCATTATTGGTATATATGTATAGTAAATTATTCAATTTAACTATATCAGTAATGTTGGGCAGAAGCTTAGTAAACTGAGTTTAATATCCTGCTATTGAAATGTAACGCTGACAATTACGTAAATATAAGGAAAATCACATATTCGTTACTAGTTATAATTTTTTGTGTAGTGATAGATACTTGATAGTACGTAACTCATGAATTTGAAGGCTTGCAGGTACTCGAAGCAAAAGTTGCGCTTGAATGGAATTTATATAATTAATTAGGGTAATACTATAAAAAATTATCATTATCGTTGCTTTAATATATGGTTAACTCATATTGAATCGGCTAATTTGTAAATAACTATAGCTAATGACGTGTATAACTAAGTCATATCACATAGTGCAATTAATGGTTTCTTCAATTTCTTGAAAGAATGAATAACGTTCAATTATATCCAAATTAGTTGCAATGATACTATTTGTACCAAAATTCATATCATCGTGACTTTATGTAATTACGTGGTAGTGAGATTGATTAATTTACAAAAGATATATATCCGTTCAAACTATGAGGTAGTTGCAACAACCTCTTTCGGATTCAAATCAAATACAGCCTCAACTCCCAATATAAGAAGGGGGCATTTGGTGTTAAAAAAAAAAACAAAACAAAAAAAAAAACAAAACAAAAAATCAAAAAAACAAAAACAAAAAAAAAAACATTAAAAGAGTAATTGGAACAAGTTTGAGTAAAAGAAATATTACTTTTAATTTGTTTGGTAGTAATTAAATATGAACTAGTATTGTCAACTACCATATAGTGTGATGGCATCCCGGTTACATTTTAAATGGGCGGCTATATGTTCGAACGCAAATTATATCGTGGACCATGGTCCACAATGCATTGTGGACCATGATCATAACTGATACTGCAGTTGTGTTGAACGGATACTGCAGTTGTGTTGAAAAGATACTGCAGTTGTGTTGAAAGGAAACTGCAGTTGCACGGAACAGAGGTCGTTCATCCGTTCAACACAACTGCAGTATCTGTTCAACACAGCTGCACTATCTTTTCAACACAACTGCAGTATCCATTCAACACAACTGCAGTTCCAGATAAATGACATGGCCTCTGTTCCGCACAATTGCAATTCCTTTTCAACACAACTGCAGTATCAACCCATGACCCATGGTCCACGGTATAAGTACTGATGTTCGAACTCATAATCAGGAGTATTCAAAAAACATATATGAATTAGTATTAAAATAAAAATATATATAATCATTTAAATATAAATAAAAATATAATAAGGGTCCATCAATAGTTAAGGATTTTAATAATATATATATAGAGGTCAGTTTTATAATTATTACGACAAACATTCAAATTTGTAATATTTATAAAATTGACATGTCCGTTTTTCCATTACTTTTCAGCAATTTACCACTGTTGATCTATCTAAATGGTTGAATATAAACACAGTTTTCCCTTTTTCATTTTTTATTTCAATATTTAAAAGTTGTAGAGGGGAAGGGATTTAGACTCAACAATGAGGTATGATAATTGAAAAAATAAAAATAAAAATTTTTGATAGTATAGCATAAATTAAAGGTGCTCAACCAAGCCCCACATAAATTAATCAAAAAAAAAAAAAAGTTAATGACGCATATATATGATAAGTCGCATCATGTCTGAAGAATTGATACAAATCGATGGCATTTTCATTAATTAGGCATGCTAGCTAGGCTTGTGGAATTGAAGAATGAAGATGACTAATTTATCTTTATTTATTTAATTTTATCTATTTGGGACAATTAACGTTGTACTAATTAATAGTGAGGTGATCCATTAAAATGTGGTGTTACTAGAACATCATTAAAGTGAGAGGAAACATCAAAGAGATTTTTTCCTTTATTAGAGGATCTTATCAACATGTAATTGGTGCAGCAAGGTGATCTAATAAGTCAAATTCTTGGCATAATTAGTAATAACCTAGCTAGGCTTCCAGACTGGTCCCAACCATAAATCACTATAAACCATTAGTTTCCTATGGCGAATGCATTGAATGTAAAATAATTGTCCATAAGACAAGATTTCATTGTGAAGATTTCTTCAAGATTGTGTTCTTAGATATAAATTGTCTTGGTTAAGATCACATTAAAAATATATGGTTCATTTGGTTCCATTCAACTTGTTTTTCAAAGTCTTTTTGATGTAAATAATATTTCTCGTTGAATCACATCTCACCGCACAGTACTGTGATTATTTGCTTGAGCGAAAGCATTGCCAGGAGCACTAAACAGATGTGACCCGTGACGAATGTTGTAGTCCATTAGTTAATTGTTTTAGCTCTATCATGAAATAAATCAGATGTTGAATATATATAAAATCACATCTCATTGCACACCGTGATTAATTGCATGAGCGAAAACATTGTCACGTGAACTAAATTGATGTGCGTGACTTGTGACGAATATTGTAACCCATTAGTTAACTGTTTTAGCTCGATCATGAAATGAATCAGATGTAAATATATCTTGTTTAATCACATCAATCTCCCTGCCCACTCTCATTAATTGATTGAGCAAAATATTGTCAGGCGTATTAAACATTTAAACGGATGTGACCCGTGACGAATGTTATAACGAATTAGTTAACTGATTTGAATTGGCTCGATCACAAAATTAATCAAATGTAAATTACATGTTGAATCACATGTCACATCACAGTACAGTGTGACTTATTGTTCGAGCCAAAAGAACGGTGATGTCTATACTAAACATATGTGCATTTCTCGTGACAAATATTGTAGCATGTCAATTAAGTGATTTACCTCGCTTACAAATTAATTACATGTAAATTTCTTGTTCAACCACATCTCATGTATTTTGTGATTAATTACTTGAGCAAAAATAACGGTACGTGTACTAAATATATGTGACTCGTAAAGAATATTGTAATTTATCAATATTAAGTAATCAACTCAATTAAGTAGATGCGATACTATCATCACAAAAGAGTGATCCAAATAGTTGTACTGTCCATTGTTTTTGGCCTTTTCTTCGCACAATGTTGTGATATATCCTTTTTTTATACTATGAAACTTCACGTCTAGCTTCTTTTAATAATAAAAATTATATTTCATTGTTACAACAGTACGTGGATAAGCACCTGCACCATGAATCCAAGATAATGTTAAATTTGCAAGGATTCTAATCCCTAATAATTCCCTTATAATGTTGCCTAAATTGTGATGATTAATTAGTAAAAATGGAATATTAGGTGGTTATAATTCATTTTCTCACTTCACTTTCAATCCATTGACTAACATTTAAGAAGATTAAATCCACAAGAATTGGTGTGTGTGTGTGTGTGTATATATATATATATATATATATATGGAGGGTTCTAATGAGAACATATCTCTATAAAAAGTGCAGTTACATTTACACTATCCATCTTGAGAAATCAAATGCTAAGATTTTACTATTACTAAACTTTCAAGTTTATATAATTATAAAATGAACATGAGAAAGTTTTTAATAATTATAAATTTGACCTCGTGTGTACAGAATCTGCTATACGAATGTACATGCAACTACTTTTGAGTTTCCACCATCATCTAGTCATACATGGAAGTAGATTGTGTGCATTCACGTAGTATATTGTGATGTGTGCACTTATATATGCAATAGTTTACATGTTCTCACCTAAGGCATGATTCTCATATGGACGCAAACCTATATATATGCACAGACGCATTTCCGGAAGTATGTATACTTATATAAGTATGTACCAGTTTGTCATTTTTTAGTAAAAAAAATATACATGATGAAAGAATATCTATTTTTTTACCAACTAAATGTAATCGGAAAGGGCTTTCAACTAATCTAAGTCAACAAATTTCGACACTTAGGGGGAAAAAAATTAAATAGAAAGTTAGCCTTGATTGCTGAAAATTTTTTCGCCATTCATCATGATGAAAAGACTATCGAAAGATGTGAATTTTAAAGCATAAATTAACCCATCAACGAGCAAATATAAGTCATTTTAAAGCCACCATATGCCACAAACTTTAACGAAAATTTATTGTAACTTTTATTATAAAGCTCACATATGAAAGAAAAAAAGAAAAAAAAGAATATGAAGTGTCCGTGTTTTGAAACAAAATATTGGAATATGTGTTAGCATAAAGAAACGTAGAGGGGAAGGAGGACCCATTACAGATGGCACGTTTGGCATGCTTTTGTATGTATTTAGCGATATAAGTCGTAGGAATTTTGTTGGTTATGTCGTACTAATGCTAAGGTAGTACGCATGATCCTTAGGTCCCAGCCAGAAGATTTGGGTAATAACAATTAATTATATAAAAATACATTTCAACTTGATATCTTTGACGATTTGACCCAAAGATTACGAAGGAAGGTAGGACTTTGACAACACCCACTCCCACCCCTCTCAACTCTCCAATGCTAAGTCCTGCATTATATATGCCCATGTAGATTTGCAATTAACTAATTAATTTTGAATTAATCCCTCTAATTATCCTTCGAGTATTGGGCTACGAAATTTTAAACTGACCAAAGACAATCCTACGAGTTTTAAAAAGTGACCTCCCGTGGTTTTCTATTAATCAAACCGTGGATTCGACATTAAAGTGAAGGGTAAAATTGTCTTTTTAGATCCCCGTCCTTCTTTTTCCTTAATTTCAGGCATTCTTTTCTCAATTCTTATGCATGCTAGGTAGGCTTCGACAATGGAGACGATGGTTGCTCAAATGAACTTCTAGTGAACGACGACTCGTCCCGTAGAGAAAAACCATTGAAATTACGGAGAAAGAAAGATGAGAATCTAAAAAGTCGATTTTGCCATCCATTTTAGCTAAAATATTTATATTAACTAAATTAACAATTGAACAATTCATTTAAGTTCATTTTTAGATAGTCAAATGAATCTCCTGGGTGTAATAATGTTCCTTAACAACTCCATTGCATATAGTCATGTTGGGCGGATGCCTAGACAATCTAAGTCTAGCATTTTATTGCTTGAAATGGCACCGACTGTTTTACAAATATACTGAAATAAAGTTATGTTTTTTATATAATAGTAAACATTTAATCTTAACATGAATTTTCAAGTGAAACTCAAGTCGATCTCATTCAGTAAATTAACCTCACATGAGCGGAAGCCAATCACTTTTATAAGTTGTCAACCATATATCAACAAGATATTATATCATTAGGTATTAAAGTATTTTCATACACACACAAGAACAACAATTTATATTTTAAATACATTTTTGTATTTATAGCAATATAATAAACTATAAAAATTAATATGTGGTTTCTAAACAAACCAAGTTTTTTTTTATATATAGTATTCCGCAATAATTATTGAACATTAATTAATTAATGAATTGCAAGAATTTATGGATGCTTCGAGGTAAGGGCGCACAATTGCATAGTACCACGCAGTCCAAGCTTCTGTTTGTCTCTTCTCATATAATCAATCACTCACACGACAAGGTGAAAAGTTAGCTTCACATGCATTTATGAATCTTATTTTTTATTTATTTATGTACTTTCATCTATAAAAAAAAATTTTAAAAAAAAGGTGTTATAATATGTGAATAATTTTGTTATGCTCAATTAATTATATTAACGGTGACAGTTAGGTTTGTTCCCAATCAGAACTGATGGAAAAGAAAGGATGCAGACAAAAAGTTTCTATCATGCCAGCCCTGCAATCTATGGGGAATATATTTAGAAATTTAGAATGCTATCATCTTTAATTAACAATACAATTACTCCCAAAAGTAAGGAATTTCAATTTTATATATGAATAATAATGCCGACTGGTATGGTTCATGTGAGACTGATCCCATCCATTCAGGTAGATAAATAATTAAGGGTTTAAAAAAAAAAAATAGGTGAGTTGGATTAGTTTTATAAATATTGTAAACTTGAATTATTACAGAGTATAAAATTGACTCGTGTTCTTTTTTTAACTAAAACTCTCAGCCAATGATGAACCTAATAGGCGACTGTGACACATTAAAAAAAATAGGCGGGTTGAACCTTGTTTTCATTTAAACCCTATATATATATATATATATATATATATATATATATATATATATATATATATATATATATATATAAAAGAAAGTTATAATAAAGGGATTGTTGATCAAAACAGGTTGAAGTGTTAAGCCTAGTATTTTGCAGTGCTATAATTTAGTTGCATTCACAATAACCTACAATCTACACAGGAGCTAAACTGCACTAAGAAGATCATATGCGATGAGTTTGACTAAAAAGATATTATTGACAAAAATTAAATGTGTGACATTCTTGTATCAGAATTATATTATGCATATTCGCCTTATGAGTGCATTTCTTCGAATAATACGTGCATACATGTAATGATTATATATACGTCTGATGCAATGTATACTGCAAGTGTGTTGCACAAGTATTGCGTTTGTTTGTTTCATAGTCGGCCTAAGCATGTGCTATAGAGACTATTACACAGAACTTTTAATTCATAGCTAGGGACCAATTTTCTAACAATTATATATAAAATAAAAAGAAAACAAATAAACAAAACGACACATAACTACATAAGCATAATAATGACATGAGGGGGTGGCCATAAGGGCCTAATATCATCCACATCAATAGTGCAAAAGGAGGTTCATAGTACAAAGGCTTATGACATGAAAGAGAGAGTCCAAGAAAGAGAAAGAAATGCATCTCTTGCAAAATGGAGATATTAGAACAGTAAATAGCAGAGGAAAAAGGGAGAAAGATTGCGCCTGACGAGCGTCAGGCGCAACAATGGGCGCAGGCACGCCTGACATCTGAGTTTTTTTATTTTATTTTTTTAAATTTTGATTTGTTTCATTTATTTTTTTCCTCCCATCTCATTTTCTCTTTCCTAATCACACTTACAAAAATTCATAAAAAACGCGAAAAAAACTACATTGATAAGGATGCTCTAAGAGGGCGGCGGTAGAATTGAGAGTGATATACCATGTTAGTCTACTACAATTATACACTTTTTCTTGACAGATTTCTTGATTTCGTCAAATTATATTTTAGACCTCATATACCTATTTCTAAATTCACAATAAATTTTAAAAAAATTTAACACTAAATTATACACTTCTATACAAAAATAAATACAAACTACACTTAAATTTAAAACTTCAATATTCGTGACAGGAATCAAACTTCGCTCTAACGCTAGAAATAACAATTATACACTCCCACAACTCATAATATAGGACAAAAATGTTTTCTTTTTAAAATTTTAAGATTTATAATGTTGGCCATGATGTTTCCTAGGTCCAAGGTCCTTCTGAGGTAGGAGGACTTTCACAGAAGATCAGAAAATTAAACTGTCCATAAACGAACAGGTCCCACACCAGCTGACCAGCACTACTGCAGAGACTAGCATAGTGGAATATAATAATATATATATATATATTACTCACTCTTATTATCACGCAATCTGCATTAATTAATAAAATACAGCTAAAAAATTTTCTCTTAAAATTAACCAGCACTTTATATCTTTTAATTGAGCCAATCAATACGAACGTGGATTAATTTAAGTATAGTACAAGTTTAAAGGTGCTTCTGACCAAAAAAAATGATAGTTAAAATGCTGAAAAGTGGAAAATGAAATATGAATATGCAAGTAGAATTCTAACATATATATAAAGCTGCATCAAATATGAGATATTGAGGTGCGAAGATACTTAGAAAAACAATTTATATATATATGAGAGAGAGAGAGAGAATATTGATAGAATGATATATGATGCACGGTACACTCCACGTACCTCACATGGCTATCCACTATGCAAATTTTGTATATGTTTAATATTTATAGAGTCCTAGCCGATCATAACCAATTCAAAATAAATTCATAAGTTTTGTGTTATACTAACAGGCATGGTGTAAAGTTTGAATGAATTTGGTGGATATATACCAATGTATAAGTATTTATGAGTCTATATATGTAAGCTAGTTAACATACATCTCATAATTTATCTCCTCCACCAATAAAGCTATGAAGTGCCCCTTGAGTATTTATAGCATTTATATAGAAAGTGGTGAGGTTTGGTTTCGATCAACGTAATTGCATGAAGGATAAAAAAAAAATTATTTGCACCACCCTAATTACTATTTACACCACCCTTTGATAAGTTTGCTAGCTTTATTTTATTTTTTATTTTTTTTTTTACAACAGGTTTGCTAGCTTATCTTTATAGATGATGTAAATAGAAATATTATTGGAATTAGAAATATTATTAAATTATTTAAAATTAAAAAAATTAAAAAAAAAAAAAAAACAACAACAACAACAACAACAACTCACGTCTTCTCACCCGAGAAGGCGAGAGTTTTTCTTTTTAATGCTTTAATTTTTAAATTTTTAATTAAAAATTATTAATGGAATATCGTAAATTACATTTGACCAGGGTGGTGTAAATAGTTATATTTATACTCTTATTGCTATTTACGCCCCCTATAAAATTGTTGAAAATTTTCAATCTTTTTACAATTCCAAGGTTATTTACACCACTTTTACTAAAGGGTGGTATAAATAGCAACACCCGCAAAAAAAAAAAAGTTTTATTGTATGATAATTTAATTAATTTGCATTTATTAAGTATTCATTAAATGAAATAAATATTGTAATTTTTTTTGTCTATATTCACTACCTAATGGTGTGCACAAAGTAAATTCTGCCTAAGAACAATGACCACAAGAAGATAAACTAGCCTAGGTTGCATATAGCTAACCAGCTCAAACCAAGACAACTTAGGTTGCCCATAACCAATAAAGTTTCAAAAATCACTACGCGTTATTCGGGCACCCCATTAATTTTCATATTTTGTTAAGGCTTATTAATTATAAACTATTTCATACTTAAATAGTTAATACTAAAATATTAAATATTAATCTAAAAACATCTAGAATTGTAAATTGTATAAAGATTTAAAGAATCAAAACACAATTCCACAAAGTCACAAGTCATCACAAAGTATCAACATTCGAATAGCTTATTTTGATTTTGATTTTTTTTTAATACATTTTTTTGGGTTTGCGATCGATTTGAATGATAGTCGTTTTTAGTGAAATAACTCATTTAAAAAAATAGCTCATCAGCCGCCTATAACATTGATTACGGTAAAAGTTTAGGCGACCGATCGACACCTATGAACGATTTTTACCACATTACACATAATTAACCGGCTCAAACCAAGAACGCCAATAAACCCTCTCATTACGAGTCAAACTTTGAAAATTTTAGTCTCTAAGAGTTATTTCATTTAGATAATTCGAGAGTTTCTTAGAATTAACAAATCATGTCAAAAGTCAAGAGTGAGCTAGCTAGAGTTGTCTAATTAGGTGAGCAATTTGTAGTTGGAAATGTTACAACGTGTCAATTATATGCCTATCACATTTATAACCAAATTAACATGTTTGTGATATATGTGTATTTTTACTCTCCAAATATACCTATTATTTACCTACCTAATTAAGGAGATGAGCACATGAAATTACAGTATGATATGATGGAGTTACAATAAAGTTGTTGTTAATGTTCATCACAATTCACTATTATAATATTCATCTCGTCGTGAAATATGACAATAATTTAATAAAGTTTGAAAATTGCATTAAGAACCAAAATAATGAACATTCAATTTAAATGAAATAGACCAGGCATGAAGACTTCCTGTGTATTAAGTATTAACCATTTAATTTCACTAGTTTTGCGCAATGGACGTTGATTATGTGCGGGAAGGGTTCAGGTGAGAACACATTATAAGAAAAATCGTGATTCGCGACAAAAGTTTTATCACAAGAACATGAAATAAATTTCGTCACGAATCGCGTTTTGTGACAAAATTCATTCTATAGGCTCTAAGATTTTCGTATTTCATTTTGCAAAGAAAATAATCCGTCGCGAACTGTGGCGGCGAAAAACGGCAACAAAAATTTACATTGCGAAGTTGATGACAGAAAGCATTCCGTCACAGTTTTGGCAACGGAAATGTTTCCTTCCATCACCATCGTGTGAAGAAAAAAAAATTCGCCACGAAACTCATATTCAGTCGCCTATTGTCGTCCTGAAATATAACGACATACATAATTGGTGTCACGATTCCGTTGCTAACCTTTCCGTTGCAAATTTCATATTTCGTCACAAAAACTGTTGCAAATCAACAACAGATTACGTTCCGTTGCGATTTTTCTTGTAGTGACATCTCTCCTTGAAAAAAGTACGCGGGTAGGTACATCTACACACTCTCCATCCCCATATCCATCTTAAAAATCAAAGGCTACAATATGGTCTTAATATTACTAAACTTTCAAGTTTGTAATAATTATAAAATAAACATTACTCTTAAAAAATTTTAATACTTATAAAATTAAACCCTTTTTTACTAAAACTATCTACCATTAATAAAACCCTAATGAACGGTTAAGATCAGTAATTACTTTTTACATAAAGAACTTATTTTCATTTGATCATGTACCTATATACACATACTTACATATACATGCATACACACACATATATTGATATATATATATATATATATATATATATATATATATATATATATATAAAAGGCATGCAGCATGCCGGGCGGATAGCAAGCCCCAAATGCTGGGATATGATGATGTAGTTTGAATAATAATAATAAGCTATGAGAACTGAATTATTATTTGACAAAACGAATACATTATTATTATACAATCAGTATATATATATAATATGTAATAATAAGAATATAAGGTTAAACTGCAAGTTGGAGGAAATTAAAGTGGATCGCGTCCTTAGGTCGGTGGTGGGTACAATGCGTGGTGGAAATTGAAAGAGAAAAGACAGATAAATAAATATATTAAATTAAACAACCTAAGCTAGCTACGAGCTACCTATGCATGTTTTCCTTTCCATGCCACCTATTTTCCTTCTTCTTCTTCTTTATTCTTCTTTTCATATGATTTTCAAGAAGATAATAAGAAATATCTATGAAGCTTCAATTCCATCTTACCTAAACCACAATTATTAATACCCTTCTGGCACTCATCACTTTTTCTAATTAAAAAATTAAGAAACTACTCCGTATAATTCTTTTTTTCTAAATCACGTTCATAATATCTCTTTTTAAGAGCAGACATTATTGTAATAAAATAACCAGTCTTAACTAGGTTACTCATAGTATCATAGCTGATCGGTTCAATTAGTAATATCAATAGATCACTCTGGTCTCACCGAAAGTCATATTTGAAACTTTGTAATTACCAAGCTATCAACTTTATAAATTTAATTGGTCATGTTCGGGAAGAAGTGTCTTTCAATAATTAAATGAGAGTACTTTTGACCGGGTCAGAGTTCATGAGTCACATGTTTGAATGGGTAATTACATTATTATTTAGGAAATTGTAATAATAATAATAAGAGTGTTTGCAATAATGGAGAGTGTATAGTATTAGCGTACTATCAACATTGTTTGAGGATGTTCCCTTTGCATGGGTCTTTGAAGTGGAATGAATACTTTATGATAAAATAATAGAATTTTTATGTCTTCATTGCATGTGTACAGCTCACGAGTTACAAGTCTTTTGAGTTGATGTGTTGAGTCTTAATTCATGTCTATATACTTGATGGAGTTTATTTACTAGCTTAATTTATTTTAAGTTATAAATAAATTATGAAGGTGATGTGTTTAACTTAAACATTGGAACCAGAATAGTAATGAAAATTAAATACTTACTAATAGTAATGAGTTTAAATAAAAATAATAGAATATGTTCTTTTGGAGATTTCTAAGAATGTTATTTCGATTCATTCTTGATGACTTATTCCGTGAACCAAACGCACCCTAAACATTGTTGTGGGTCCCAAGACAACAACGTAACCCAATTGCTGCCTTAAGTTGAGGTATTCATATCTTACTATACGGTGCTGCAACAAAATGTGAATAAAGCTAAGGCACATCTACGTGTATGTATAGCATGCAGCACAAACCTTAGGTGTCTGGTTTGGTTTGTGTACTTTAAGGTGCGTGGTTTATGTAGGTGCGTCGGCCTAAAGCTTTAAGTGTGTGTGGTTTGATGTACTTAAGGTGCGTCGGCCTAAAGTTTTAAGTGTGCGTGGTTTGTGTTTTTAAGGTGCTTTTTTTTTGTGTATTTAAGGTGTATTATTGTAATAATGCTTAAGGTGCGCAACCGCAAAATCGCACGAGAACCCTTCCCCGCACCTGAACTATATATATATATATAATCGCACAACAAAGAACGCATTGATATGATTATGGGGATTTAAACAATTTCGTATTTTAGAAAGTAAAAGAGATCAAGATGTGACATTACATGTATGGTTGTACGTACTAGAAATAATGTAGCGGTTCCGGCCAAAAAATGAGTACCAACATGACATAGAAGGATAAGAATGTATGTAGATAGTAAATTCATCTATATATATATATAATTATAGAAGATTTAATTGATAGAATGTTGAACAACTACACAAAAGTAAAGCTGAGGTATGACATTACATCTAAGTTAGTCGGGTAGTTTGTTTGGTAATAACTACAATGTTATAAGTTTAACTTCTAGTGGGAATTGCCTATTAGTCAGAAAACCTAAGCTAGTTTACCATATTGCTTGTATCATTTGTGGCTAGGGTAACAATCAATGCGAGCTTCACCCAGAGTACACCTTCAAGTATAGTAGTAGCTATGAATTTTTTTGTTAATCAAAAAGAGGTAAAAGAGGAATGACATTATATATACTATAGAATATTGTAGTATTGCTCGAACTCACTCCCATTATCCATGTAGGAGTGTAAACTGAGACACCGGGTGCCACTAGCCACAAGGTCTTTGTTGGCATATATATACTAGAATACAATTAACCATTGTAGGTAAAATTTAATAGTGATATTGTAAGGCTAACATCTAGTATGATCATAACATAGGATGCTAGGAATGTAGTTATGTAGAAATTGATTGCATCGTTTTGTATACAATTCAACTACATTAGAATAAATTGAGATGTGACATTACATTGTTGTACTAGAAATGCGACCACCTCAAAATAAAATATTAAAAAAAGAAAAAGGATCGAACATGATGACATATATAGAAGGATTATTGGAGGATAGATATTGGATATATATGCTGGCATGTGGTGATGTGGGTTCATGTCGATAATGTACTACCCTCGTTCCGTAGCCCTCAATAACACGCTAGACTGCTCTGTAATACTAGACTAATTTTAAGTCTCGATCAGAACCCCTACCTAATGATGCTTGAGAAGGTAAATCATAAGTTGCACATTAGTCAGTCATTAGTTTCCACCCTTATCTGTACATTCTGCACGCAAGGAATCTTCATCACATCTGATCAATTTTTTCCCACCTGGCCGCTCGAGCAATACTTCCAAGGTGACCCTTACTTGAACCATTGAGCTAATTAAACCGCATAGGCCCGTAAGGCAACTCCATCATTTTTATTAAAACTCTATTATCCTCATTTGCTGCCATTCTTGAAACAACAATTTCTTGTGGAGCCTATGCAGAATTTGTATCGCAACAGTGCTTCTTTCAGTGGAATTCAAACTCGCACACTATGTTTGTCTACATGTCACAAAGCAAACTGTTAACGTTATTTTAAATTCAATATATAAACTGATTAAATTGTGTCTTAGACAAGTTGCTATATAAAATTTAAATTTTGAAATTAAAGTGTGACCTAACGTTGGTACATTATCCTGTGGGCTGGGGTTGATGGTGCAGTGGCAAGTGGCGATGCAATATAATGATGCTGTGGCCTGTGGGTATCTTTCTAATTTTGGCAAAAAAATCTTGCAAGATCGCCCATCACCAAAATGTTGGGTTTCCAAACCTATGTATTATGATTTTGGGGTCCCATTCTGAATTCATATTTCCTTTTTCCTGTCCAACAGTCCAAGGATCCAACCATCAATTATTATTGGTCCTCATCCACTTTATTCTGGAATTCACTATTCTCACGTGTTTGTACCACGTTGTTTATATACACATACATACATATATATTTGTGTGTATATGTATATGGGAAAAATAAAATCTCTATTCATAATGTGATCATTCCCCTTTGTATTGTCCAATAATATAATATATTTGATTCCTTTACGGTTAAAACGTGTTGCACGCACCCCCTTCCATCATTAGTCCTACATTGCTTAATTAACATAGTGTCGACATAATATCAAGAAGTTGTATCATAATAAAGGATCACATAATGTCATGACCAAATGAAAATATATATGACACAATTAGTATGTACTTGTTTTGCATTTTTATGTGAGGTACAACTAGTGTGTGATTATGCATGATAAAACTTTGTATGTATGTGCAAAGTTTATATATAAGGGTGAGTTTACCGCTAATAATTTATATGCAAATTCTCGAAACCTAATATCTCTATTTAATTAGTCTATTAATACGCACGATATAAACATTCACAAAAAATTCAACAATAACATTCACACTCATAGAGAACAAAAAGAGTTGTTGAGCGCTCGCTTTTGAATGATAAGGGGTTTGGAGGAAAGAACCAGCTCACCTGCTCCCATGGACAGAATCCTATGAAAGGACAAGGCCAGGGAACAAGACTGAGCTATTGAGCACGAGCTCTTGCACAATAGGGATTTGGAAGAGAGAACCAGCTCACCCGCTCCCATGGACAGATAGATCGAATTCTGTGAGAGGACTAGGCCAGGGAACAAGATTGAGCTGTTGAGCACGGACTCTTGCACAATAGGGGTTTGGAGGAAAGGACCAGCCCACGCGCGTGACTTCTCCCACGAACAAAGTCTAGTGTTTCGTGATAACGTACTTATTCAGTATCGACTCAGATGTTTCTCTTGAGTGTTCCCATTTTCATATATGTAAAATATGATTCATAAGATTACAACTACACAAACGTTGCAATAGGAAACAAGAAGTAAACACCAACTAACCGTAGACCACTCGTCGATCTCATTGTCGGACAAACAAATCTTGACTTTGGAAATTTGGATGTTTAGTCATTGTCATTAAGTTAGGTATGCAATGGCGCAATAGTACAGTGTTATTAATCCAATTGAAACACCTTACAGACTTTGAATAATCCAAGTCATCTTTTGCCTTGCTGGAGGGTCTGTCATAATTTGTAAGATTTCGTGAGAGTACAAGATTATGTTTCAGATGCACCAAATCTCCCAAGAATCTTCCATCTAAAATTCCACACAAATGATGCTTCCTTCTCTTCCAGAACCCTTCCCAGATCTTGTACCAGATTTGGTTTTGACAAGAATGGTCCATATCTAATCTAATAGAATGGACTGCTTTAATTAATAAACTTACACCCAATTGTCAGTCTACTTTGGGTCTTTGGCAAATTATACTATGGACCAGGATCCACATTGCAATGTACGTAAATGATAAATGTTCATTTCTAGTATACTGAATGTTCATTTTTAATGTACTAAAAGTTCATTTTGTTTATATAACATATATAAAATGAACCTTCAATACACAACCAAAAAAAACTACTCCGTATTAAAAATGAACATTCTATGTACTAAAATTTAACTTTCAGTATACTAATAATAAACCTTATGTCAATAGTCCATCTTGTAAGGTGAACCATGATCCATAGTATAAAGATTGTCACAACTTTCCACCAAATTCACCACTACTTTCATGGCTCAAACTTCAATAATTTACAGAGTAATGCCACAAAAATACAGTACATTATACATGTCTGATGTCTCTTACTTTTATCATCAGAATGGCATGTGAGAGTGTTTATGAAGGGAAAATAGCATAAGCATTGAGGGTAAATGTTGGTATTGTCTGTCAATCGAAGTTTTAGTGCAAACAGAGTTACTTCAACCATACAGGGGGCGGAATTGCCTCCTTGATTAAAACTAGGGAAAGTTTAAAAGATGGGGAAACTTAAATAGCAAAAGGGAGTTACATTGTTCAGATGTTTTCTCTATACCTTTAAACAGGACCATCAAGTCAAAATCTTTCATTGGGAAAATGCGGGGATCAACTTATACTTGATGGGGTCGCTACGTTTTTAAATAGACCATCTTGCATACGTCCGCAGTAGTACAATGGAAGGTTTTTGCATGAAATGGCTTCCATTAACATGGGTACAGCATCTTCAAAATTTTATACAGCCGGGACCTTTTTCCCATCTTCAACAAAGAAAATTGCAGACTCGGGAACCTGAAAACAGTAGAGCAAATTGCTTTTTAAGCCTTCTGGACAAAGGCAATACATAATTTGTACCAATTTTAAGAGAAAGACAGGAAGTTGCAGTCACATGTAGAGACACTAAGATTTTGAGATTCAAAAATCAAAGAATTTACAAGTGGAGAAGGTCCAGACAAAAGAGACAGCCTTGCTGTCACAGTGGTAGCTGTACACATGAGTACATGACATTGGTCAAGAAATCTTAATTATGTTCCCTCTTGTGATATTGATGCAAAAAAAAAAACGTGCAATATTTTACTTCGGGTTTTATATTAAACTATAGAGCAATCACATTGTGTGTCCTCTATGGATGCATATTTTTTAACTTCAATTTGTCATAACTTCTCTGTTAATAAACACCTCTAATGAAAATAACTACCTCGGATAAGCAAGTAAAATAGACAAAATTTATTTCAAGTTATTGGTCAAATTACCCTTTCAAGTTTCAACCACATATTGGCTATGGATATTCCTCAGGGAGGGTATTTAAGGATGAAAGTATTTGCTCTCATTTTGAGGGTAAGTTAGTTTGTTCATATAGTAATTTTAAACGGGAAGGAGAATAAGAAACACACAGATGGTCTAATTAATAATCTTTAGACCAACTGGCATGACAAGCAAAAATTCCTATTTCAAAGTTTAATAATTAAATTTAATAAAAAAGAGAAAGTGGAAAAGACATTACATCTGGCCAGGTCTCTGTAAGAAAATCCACAATGTCATAGGCTATATCTCCTTGAACATCAATCTGTTCCTTTTCAGTTGGGCCCTGGTATCACAGAGAAAGGTCAATCAAATTTAGGCAGAGTAAAATGTAAAGCAGTTAAGATCAATCCCAACATTTGAACACACCTTAACAACAGAGGCTCCAGTTGCAAACTTTTTACCAAGCTTCTTTGAAGCATCACTTAGTTTGATGCCTGATATATCATACCATGAGATAAGCAAAATGTCAATCAGAAATTGGAACAAAAAAAAGAGACTTAATGATTTTGCACTATATTTGAGAACACAGCATACCAAATAAATCCAGCCCCTTTATGGTAGTGATGCATTTTCGCTTGTTGCGAGTCATCTTTTCAATCACAATTTCCTTCTTCTCCTGCAAAGCAATAGACAGAAAGTTACATCACTCCTAAAATTGTTTAGTCTGAAAAAATCGATCAGAGGACTGCCTGAAAGTAAAACCTTGAGAAAACAATCAAACATCACACATGCTACATTGCTTTGGGAATGTCAAAATCTTCAGAATATGCTTGATTTGTGTTTGGTTAAAATTATTGGAATGCAATATTAATGTATTTGGTTGAGGTTATCTTTTAAGTCATAACAGTTATTTTACTTTAATGCTCTCAACCAATTTTCATGTCCTGCAAGTTTTCTCAAGAATTTGAAATAAAATAATGGTAAAGTATACAAGTAAATGATTCAAAAAATATTTAGACATGATACATACAACAAGTTAACATAAAATAAGTGGAGGGGGGAAAGCAATGAATAAGATTAGGGTTAAAGGACAAATGAGTAAATATACTTGGGAGTTGGGAATCTTAGAAAACCTAAGCATTGAAAGGGAATCACATTCCCCTCAATTTGATAGGGAGGGTATGTTGCATTCCTTTGGAGAAATTATATAAGGTGGACCAAACATAGGAATATTATATTCCAAAAGCCCAAATTACCATGGTAATGTTCTATACCTTGAACCAAACAACACAAGATTCATTTACTACCATCAATATGATACCCAACAAAACATCCTTATTGATGTATGAATTTCAAACCATATTACTTCAGAGAAATGGCTTTGTCTATATTAAGTACACCATCCCTTCAGTTTTTAGAGAAGTATAAAAACCAAATTCACTACTGCAAATTTTCAGCAATACAAACAATACTAGTCACAGAATATTCCTAATTTAGCAATTCAAGTGAGAAACTATTTAATCTAAACTATGGCTAGGAAAGGAATTAGTAGTAAACTAGAAAACACACTAATCTAGGAAAGTCAAGTATTCGGACACTAACTAATTATGAAAATATTCCTATCAATTCTAATAAAATAGTATAGATTCCATCCTTGAGGCAACATCTAAGTTGATTGAAATTGTTAATTTTGCTTCCAAAAGTATGAAAAATTGTTGTGTGCCTCCTACTGTAACCTAATAAGCTGCGATTATTGATCAAAAATTCATTGCAGAGCTCCAAAAAGTTTCAATCTTTCAAGTTGAGTTTTGACACTTGAAAGAAGTCCACAACCTTTATTTAATGCAAGAGGTTACAAAATAGCTATACACTATCATATGAAACTTAAAGCTACAAAAATATCAATTTTCCAACTTGAAGCCCCTGGAAAGCTTCTCATCCTTCATTCAAATTGAAAAGTCAACATTGTTGATTTTTATGGATCTCTCTCTTCAAGAGAGAAAGCAAGATGGCACCAAGCGAGGCCATCCCATAGAGGAGCCAAATGAGGGCATCCCACAAGGCCTGAGAAATACCCATTAGAGAAAGCAAAAATGCTCTGGAAAAGAAGATGTAGTTACTACTCCAAACCAATCTTCAAACTTGGTTACTATTCATACTATATCCAACTCAATCCCTAATCTGGGTTTTGTCAGTCTTTTTTACATATACCTATCATTTTGGGGATGTATTAATCATCTGTAGCACACCTTGGGCCATATGGCCCATATATTAAGATTTTAGTTTTTTATATGGATTCACCACCTCTTGTGCTCTGCACATACATTTCATATACTGACATTTGGTTCTGCCTACACCAGTTGAGAAAGGTACATTTGGTTCTGCCTACACCAGTTGAGAAAGGTCCCACTAACATACAAATTTTCTGTGTATGTTTCTATACCTTTTACTATTTGATTTTAGTCTTTGTTTTACCTTATACTTCTTCCAATCTCATTCTTGCACACTTTGCCATGATGTGCAACACTTGCATCAAAGTGTACAGATTTATCGAGATGTCTACACTCTACAACAACTTTGCTACCTTAGCCTTTTTGGCAAGTTCACTTGGCCATGTTTTGATCTCAAGAAAGCCATTAAAGTGAAGTAGTTTCCTACATAGGAATACAAATGGAAAGTGCTAAAGGAAGTCCAATCTACCATTTGGTTTTGCCTCTCAAATGCTGTTTTATAAGAAGCCATTTCGTCAAAACCACAAATGGCGTTTTATTAGAAACAGTAGGATTGAATTCAACAAAATTGATGGTAAATTGGCTCATCCTGAAACTTGGATTATACACACTTTCAGACTGCATAGCAAAAGGCACTCCCACAAAATATCACATAAGTTTGGCCCTATCTTTATTGAGATGATTTTTAATCAGTTACTAGGATCTGTTTCACTTCCTTCCTCCTATAAGTCATTCAGGAAGTAGTAACTGGAAAAGCTTTTCACTTGGACACATGGAACTGGAAGCAGTGTGAGAGGATTTACAATGGGGGCACCAGTAAAAACGAAACTAGTCATTTTGCACAGTGAGTGGGACACATAGGAAGTAAGTCGATCGTGGAAAAGGCCAGATAACTCATTCAGGTCTACTTACATTTTGTACATAATATGGAGACGACACTAAGTTACAATGTTTTGCTAACTTCTATGGGAAATAGGCAGGGAACAGAAATTTCAAGAAAACTCTCCCATAACTTCATGGTCATGTGAGTTCAGCTTATTGGAAGTACAAACAACCAGGAAAAAGGAAATAGATACTCCTCAAGTCCTAATATTTGGACCATTTGGTTAGGTCAGGGGTGAAAATTTTCAGTATATATTGTAAAACCCCAGATTCATAACATTTTAATAATTTTAGAGCTAATGACTGAAACTGCCACTTCTTTGAGGAAGTATCTACAAAAAGCTCATCAACTTGAGGGACACACATCCTGAAGTATCTACAAAAAGCTCATCAACTTAGAAGTCGTGATGGCCCATGTAAGCCATGACGGAATAAGTATCTTGGCATACAAGTCAAGTCAGGAAGATAAAAGATGCATACATTTGTTAAACATGAAATTTTCAATAAGTTCTTACTTTCTTTTTTATTTTTCCACCTGGAAGCCGTTTCACTTCTTCCTGCTTAGGAGCTGAAGAACCTGCTCCAGCTAAGAAACAAGAACATTAATTCAAGTATATAAAGTAGAAGACAATGTTGAACACTAAAAACCATTAAACCCAAGGTCTCCAATAGTTGAAAACTATTTTATCATAATTCATAACCCAAAAGCTGCCAAGATCAAAACTTGCAATGAGTGAAAACTATTTTAGCATAGATTCAGTACAACCTGTTGTTAGCCTACCACCATGCCATCATCAAATAAATTCAATGTAGTATTTTAGAGGAAGCAATTATGGAACGAGATTGCACTCTATGTGTTTTTTAACGTCACTGCAATTATTCAACAGCATGGATACAAGAGCAAAGGAAACAAGTTTACCATCGGAGATTGAAGTTGATTGGAGCTGATCAGATACTTTATCTGCTTCTTTTCCATCGGCTCCTGAATACGCAAAAATTAAACGATTTAGTTAAGGAAACTAATCAAACGGAATAGCAATTCATACACATACGGAAATACGTTCCCAAATCAATGGTGCAATTAGGGTTCAACCTTTAAGGAGATCCGGGTAGAGATCGGGCGCGTTCTGGATCAACCAGGGTTTGCATTTCTCGAAGTCCGGCCCGAACTCACAATACTCGGCGGGTAACCCGCATACTCCGCAGTACAAGACCTGGAAAGGTTGAGGCTTCTCCGCCATCGCAGCACTTCACTGAACCTCTCTCACTGCTTACAACTCTTCGCAGAGAAAAGCGTTGTCAATACAACTCACCGCCAAACGAAGAGCGAGCGAGCGAACGGCGTCGTTTTCAAGCAGTAACGAGTAAAGAATTCTCCCTTTATTCTTAGGTGTGGCCGACTTTTGAAATGGATTTTGAGCCCTAATTTTCTGTAAAGGCCCATTTCCTTTATCTCTATTTGGACCATTTCCTTCAAAGCCCACAGACTTCTCCTCGAATCATTATACCATAGTCCATAAATCACAATTGTTATACCATGACCAAGGTTCATATTATATCTAAATTGACACAAAAAATTTGTACATTCAGTTAACACATTATGTACTTAGCTAACAGTTTCTATACATATAAATAAATACAACTTGATAAATACTGACACATTGTGCCAACTATAAATACAAAATCTGAAGGTTATATTTTTTAAAAGTCATTAGATAAAGAATCATTAATTTTTTTAAGTACATAAAAGAATCATTATTTAATATACTTGATAGCCTAAATGTAAACAGGGTCTACGGATACGCTACGAATACGTGTGTTACGAATGGATAAGAAACAACGCTCGGGTGGTTAGACGGTTGGCCGGTCTACCGGACAACGACTGAGCGATCCAAGGCTATATTGCACTATGGGTGACGAACATTAATAAAAAAGTTAGTACAAGCAACAATGAGCAAATCACAAGTGTAATGGTGTAGTATTGATGAGTTCAATCCCCTAAGTGAGGGGAGTGACCCTCCTATTTATAATAAGCAAGTCCCGTGTGCACTTGGCGGATGATCTGCAGGTGGTCTTACGTGGCACGTCTGCAATGCCCACACTGAACAGTCGCTCTGCAGAATCCCCATGACGGTTGGTTGATTGAGGTAGTAGGTCCACTGATCACAAAACACCATCGATTGTCGCTTCGTAGAATCCGCATGATGGTTGGTTGCTCGAGGTGGTAGGTCCACTGCTCACAAAACGCCATCACTTGTCGCCCCCGGGAATTGTAATCGGCTTAAATCACCGGGGAGATCAAATGGATTCCGTAGGCCGAAATTTCCTAGATTGCCTAGTAGGTCGACCTACATCGGGTCGATGAGTGGTTGCCGACAGACCGATCAAGTGGTTGTTGACGGGCCGATCGGATTGTAGTTGACAGGTCAACCGAGTGATTGTTGACAGATCGATCGGGTGATTGTCAACGGGTCTACCGAATGGTTGTTGACCGATCGACAGGGTGATTGTTGACGGATCGGTCGTGTGATTGTCAACAAATCAAATCGGGTGATTGTTAACGGATCGACCGAATGGTTGCTAGCGAGCACCGCTGATAGATTGTCCGAGTAATTGTTAACAGACTGATCAAGTGGTTGCTGACAGGTAAACCGTGTGGTCGTTGACAAACCGATTGAGTGATTGTTGACAAATCGATCGAGTGATTGTTGACGGACCAACTAGTACACGTGCCTATTTACTATCAATACTATATACTCCGTACTAAAATTTCAATACATTAATAATCAACCATCGCTATATTAAAAATGAAATTTACTCGAGGTTATAATTTGCCCTTTCCGTCGAACAGAGACACCCCGTCATGGCTCCGCCGAGAATCCTTCTCTGCGGTGACGTCGCCGGCCGTCTTAACCAGCTCTTCAAACGCGTTTCTTCGGTCTCTCTATCTCTCTCAGCTAGCACGTGCGCATATGTATACATTTCAGCAGTTAAGCAACTGGTATAGTAGTATTGCTGAAATTTTATTTTACTTCTCACTTTCAGGTGAACAAAGCGGCGGGTCCGTTCGATGCGCTGCTGTGCGTGGGGCAGTTCTTCCTGGAAACGGCTGACGGTTTGGAGGAGTTTAATGGATACATAGAAGGCCGCTCCAAAGTTCCTCTTCCGACCTACTTCATTGGCGACTATGGCGCCGGTGCGCCGAAGATCCTGTCGGCGGCTTCGAAGGAATCGGGCAATCAAGGGTTTAAGATGGACGGGTTGAGAATAAGCGATAATTTGTATTGGTTGAAAGGCAGTGGAAAGTTCACTCTTCATGGTAATACCAAAAACCTATCAATTTAAGCGTTCTGACAATGTAACTTGTGGAATACTGCATTTTCTGTTAAATTTATCTGCATTATGTGGTCAAGTTTTGTTTCTTTTAAATTTCAATTTTGACAAAATATTGGATTAGGTGGCTAATTGGGTTATTGGGTTCATATTGGATAGTGCATTGACTGCATTCGCTCTGCCGTGTTGAATCTTTAATGCATTTTAGTATTAATGGAATGCTATTGAACGATTCCTTACTGATGCCAACAAGAGTTGAGCCTGGTGTAATGTAGTTTACTGTGTATTTGGTGTATTGGTTCCATCTGTGAACAAGACAAGTGCAGTTTATGTATGCTTTAGTTATATGCCTGAATTTTGATTATTTATCAGCTTATGGTACATAAAAGCTCATTAAGCATGCAGGGAGTATCAAATTTTCCATTTCTGTGTTGTGCACTCAGCTGTACTGAATGACAATTTTTAGAGTCCGGTGTCCAGTTAGCAAAAGTTTCAAATTTTCTATTTTCATAATATAGCTGATCTACTGCGTTCATATCTAGGTTTATCTGTGGCCTACTTATCTGGTAGGAAATCTGAAAGTGGTTCTCAATTCGGCACATACAGCCAAGATGATGTTGATGCACTGAGAGCTTTAGCTGAGGAGCCAGGAGTCATAGACATATTCCTCACATATCCTTGTTAGTTCTGAATGATCTGTCTTTCATGCTCTCTATTTGGGAGTTTGTATGTCAACAGTCTGCAAGGAACAGTTGTTTATTTCCTTAATCAGATATCACTAATGAATGGCCCAGTGGGATCACAACTAGAGCTTCTGCATCTGCTATTCCACCAGAAATTTCAGACTCATCAGGCAGTGATTCCACTGTGTCTGAACTAGTAGCAGAGATAAAGCCCCGGTGAGTTTCTCTCTTCCAGAAAACAAGGTAGTTAATTGGTGTTCATTACTTCTCTTAGATTGTCACAAATCTTATCCCATCACAACAAATCCATCTTTATTTATTGCTTTGATCTCAAGAAGATTATATCATGTCATTCATTCTTCAGGATGACATTTAAGTAATAACAGCAATATGTAAACTTTTATGGTTTCATTTATTTTACTTTCTGTGATGTTTTTTTCTCCAATGCTTTTCTGAGCTTCATTTCTACCACAGGATGCACCAATACCCTCTTTCTTAGCCTTGAATATATTATCAAGCTTCTGAAAGTTACTGCTTTGGCTGTAATAGAATGACTCGACTAGTCAGCTGTTAAATTTACAGATCCTGTTAATGAATAAGAAGGTGGAAGGTCCAAATGGTGGCAAATGGCAACCACTTTCTGGTGAAGTGGCATGCAAGTAGATAGTTTGCATGATTACAAGAGCCTAGTGTTTATAGGCTATTATAGATACATAAGAGAGTCTAGATTCATTACTCTCATTTGACCACATTTGAATATGTGATTACAATGTGACTATGACTATTCAAGTCTCAATTCTCAAACAGATGTAAAAATTTTACAAGGTCTTGAAATTGATAATAGTAATCTACAGTACAAAATTTGCAATCTTTGGAATATAGTCCACTCAGATTACCTTGATATGGATTTTAGTTTAATATATGCAAACAGTAATGTTTTCATTGACTCATTCACCTGACTGCCTGAGTGCACTATTAAATATGGAAAAGAAAGGAATGATAAAAAATGTTGTTACCCTTTGGTGCCTGCTCTTTCTCTGTATCACATTCCCAAATTATCATGGTTGTTGTAATCAACTGGATTTCTAGAATAGTTTGAAACTTCCCCAAATAAAAAGTTGTGCATATTGTAGGTACCATATTGCAGGAAGTATGGGTGTATTCTATGATCGTGAACCATATGTCAATGCTGATGCTGCACATGTAACTCGATTTCTAGGCTTAGCATCTGTTGGAAATAAAGAAAAACAGGTTCTGACATTGCTTCATGGTCTTTCTTTTTCCTGTTTTTAATTGAGTTTCATTATTTCTCTTTGATTTTGATATGCTTCTTATATTTGCACTTTGTAAATTATTTGATATCCTTTTTAGGTGATTATACTTGTTGATAAATTTTTTTGTAATAAATATTTCTCTGATCTAAGCAATTTCATAAAACTTATAGTTTTGGACTAGTGAGGATATAAGTGGTGCTTAATACTTTTGTGAAAGGAATTAGAAAATACTTTTTCTGCCGTATTGTTAATTCACCGTCTCTTTCACATCAGTTCTGTGCACAGATGGGTTTGTGCATTTGTAAAATTGTATTGATCCATTTGTGTACTTATAGACTTATGGTTACATGGTTTGGATGTTACACACTTGATTTTGACAGAAGATTGTTGACTTGATTTCCAATAAAATTTTCTCTTGGTGAAAATGGCTAGAAGTTGTTTCACTACTGTCATAGTGGTAGATATATCTTATAGGCACTTAGTAACATAGGTTGATTTTGGAGGAAGATAATTAGATTTACTTCTAAAGAAGTTTAGCTATTGAAACGTAATCTACATTTGTAATAGTGAAAGGCATGAGTACTCCTTGGCATTTGATGACTCATATTTCCAATTTCATGCTATCCAGAAATTCATTCATGCAATTTCTCCCACTCCAGCAGCTTCAATGTCTAAGGCTGAGTTAAGCACAAAGCCATCAAACACTACTTTATCTCCATACGTATGTGTTGACAAAACAGCCCAAACTGAGGGATCAGCTAAAAGACCTGGTGATAGTACTTCTGACTCACAGTATTGGCGATATGATGCTTCTCAAAAAAGACAAAAACATGGAGATGGCGATGGTGATAGGCTGTGCTTTAAGTTTGTCTCTTCTGGGACTTGTCCGCATGGGAAGAAATGCCACTTCCGGCATGATGAAGAAGCAATGGAACAGTGCATGAGGGGTGTGTGCTTTGACTTTCTCAACAAAGGGAAATGTGAGAGAGGTCCAGATTGCAAATTCAAGCACAATTTACAAGATGAATCTGACAGGTCTCGATCTAAAGCTGCAAGCTCCACCAGGTGTATATACTCAAATCCTCTATGCAATCGGATTACGGATATGATCACAATGTTTATTACCTTCTTCCTAATTTCCTTGAATATTCTGTTTATGGTAAAATCTTATGATTATAACAGATGCTTTCTTCCAGATCAAGAGAATGCTGGTTTTGTATGTCAAGCCCCAATGTGGAGTCACATCTGATCACGAGTGTTGGAGAATATTACTACTGTGCACTTGCTAAAGGACCTCTAGTACCAGATCATGTGCTGATTCTGCCCATTGAGCATGAACCTAACACCCTATCTCTACCATCTGAATGTGAAGAGGAATTAGAAAGGTTTCAGAACAGTCTCAAGGCTTACTTCAAAAAGCAAGGAAAGGAGGCAGTTTTCTTTGAGTGGGTTTTTAAACGAGGAACTCATGCTAATCTCCAGGTATGGAGAACAACACTGAAATTTGTCTTAATTAATGGCCACTTTTTGGCCACTTGAACCAAGGGTTATAGTTGCATTAAGTTTGAGTCTGATTGCTTTTGTATCATGCTATCTATAGTATGTGAGTATGAGAAACCTAAGCAAATAGAATGGTACTGTTATTATGAGTTGTGACTACAAGATCTCATAGCCTGGCTTCTTTCCTTTTAGCATGTACATGTGAAGGATTCGTACCTGATAATCTCTGCTAATAAAGGCTCACTCAGATGAAGCCCTGAACAGAATGAATGGGACTTTCCTCCTACCTTTGATGGTTAAAGCTTTGCTTTTCTGCTTGGCTAAGTTATGCGTAGTTGCGTGCTCTTACTCTTTATGCTTGCAGGTAGTTCCTATCCCATCAGCCAGGGCGTCCTCTGTTAAAAACATTTTTGATTTGGCTGCTGAAAGATTGGGGATTAAATTTAAAACAATCAAAGGTAAACATCACTATCATCTGTACCAGCAAAAATGCAATACCAAAACCTCAAAGAGAAGTAAACCATAAAGACTAAAAGAGAACAGGGAAAATATCTGTATGTTTCTCAAGCTTAAAATATTCAGCGCACTTATCTGCTGTAGTTTTTTGGGGATGGCTGTCTCTGCACTTCAGAAGTTTAATTGTTTCTCAACTTACTCTTTAACTTATACATTGGACCTTCATACATTGATACCTTTTATTTAGTGTTGGTGTTGAACAGAGATGGCTATGTCACAGGTATCATGTTTCTGATCATCTTGCTTATCTTTTTGTTCATTATAGCAGGGCGACAACTATTGCGGACACAGTTTGATAATTCTTGCAGCCAATTTTATGTGGAACTTCCTGGAGGTGTAATTCTCTCACATTCTGTGGAGGAGAACGAAAATTTCCCTGCTCAGTTTGGGCGTGAGGTAAGATGCTAACAAACATCCTATTAAATGGGGCTGTTCGTCTGTTACGACATAATTCTGCAATTCTTGTTCTAGACAATACTTGCCCGATAAATATAGCTGCAAGATCCCCCTTACAACTCCCTCCCCTCCGCGCGCGCGCG
>CP025646.1:14128104-14161883 GCA_003576665.1 Ipomoea trifida
CCCCCAAAAAAAAAAAAAAAAGTTTGCTCAATCTTCATTAGGAACCATCTCCCCTCGCATAATTCCCCCTTGCAGAAGGAATAGTTTAGAACTGGTAAAGAATGCCTTGCTGCATAAGAACCAAATATTTATATAGCAGCCTAAACTAGAATGCCAAATGGCATTCCAATTGGTATCCTTGGCAACAATAGAAAAAGCTAACCATAACCAGATAAAGGGCGTAATTTGAGACAAATTGCTGCAGAGATGTGCTCCACCAACAATACTAAGACAGCTATACTTTGTATAGTAGATGTGTCAATCTAGTCGAGATGTCAATCTAGTCGAGATTTTAAACTTCAGATTTTAAACTTCTACAAAACACGCAGGTTTTGGCTGGCTTGTTGAATATGGCAGATAGGGCTGACTGGAGGAACTGTAAGCTAAGCAGAGAGGAAGAAATAAAAACGGTTGAGACTTTCAAGAGCAGATTTCAAGAATATGATCCAACTCAGTGATTCAACGCCAAAAGGTACCAAAACAAAACAATTTCTGTCATCGCTGTTATTGCTTTTACATTTGTCAAATCATGCCATTATGCCATTGAAGCATGTTCTACACTATTATGTCATGTACTCCTTATTAACCTCGTGTCATTTGCATCATTAGAAATGTTCAGATCTCGTAGTATCTTTGCAATGGAAGGATGTAATCTCACCAATCGCAGCAGACTGCACAATCCCGGAAAACACAAGCATCGCAAATTTGGCTGGCACTGCAATATGGTCGTGATCAACACAATATTTCGAGTAAAACAAAAATACAGGCCAATTTAATTCAGGCCTTAGGAGAACCAGTAGTACTGGATGACGGCTACCATAGGCATAGCATATCATACTCTCTTGGTTTAATTCATTTGGCTCCATTTGATTTTATATTTTGTGATAAGATATGAAGAGTGTGTGTCTAAGAGATTATGCGCTATTATTAGTGCTCCATAACTATACTTAAGAGATTATGTGCCATTAGTTACCATCTTGAATTTTGAAGAGATATTATAGATATGAAGTGTCTTATTTCTGATTTTCTGTATAATCTTGATTTGTACATTTTGATTTTAGTTGAAGAAAGACTTGACTCAAAATTCTTTAACATGTTTACCGTTTACGTATATCAAATCCATTACATATTACTTGAAGTTCTACAGGAATTTAACATTTTCGTAATCTAATATTTCCAGCAATCTAACTAAACTGATAACCCAAATGTCACCTTAAAAATATATTGTGTACTCCGTATGTGTTAACCACCAAAAAAGGGTTAATCACACCATTACAAAATGAAAATTATATAAATATAAAAAATAAAAATAAAAGTAAAAATGATCTTTCTTCAAAAAAAAAAAATAAAAAAAATGATCAAGATAGATCGACGGTCAAAATTACACATGCGTTGGGGAGAGTTGTGTACTAGACTGGTGTTTCTCACTTCTCAGTAAAAGGAGTCTTCGGGTGCTGATTCTTCTTCCGCCGGTGAGGTCTGAGACAAGATCTATCGCTAGCTTGCAATCTCCAGAAATGGTATCTGAAATGTACACTCTTACTGTTTTCTCTCAATTTTCCTCATTTTTTCCGATAATTGAATGATCTGATTGGTGTGTAATTTGATTTAAAAGGCCCAATCAGCGAAGCCGATCTCGAGCCCGGTGCCGGAGTCGATGTATCCAACCCTAGCGTTCCTCATGCTCGCCGTTGGTCTCGTCGTGACCGCCGGTTTCTTCATGTTAGTCTCCGATCTATCCATTTTTCATATTTACGGGTTTGCCTTTTAATATTTTATCTGGTTAGCATGTTTTATTGCATTGAGAGGGATGCATTTGCAGTTTAGTAAATGAATGAATTCTGTTGTCTTTGATAGTGTAGAGCAGCCTTTATAATTAGATATCAGATGTTGAAAAGCATTATTGTTTTGTTGATTTTTTCTCAGTTTTGCATTTGAATTATGTTCTCCATAAATGGTTTGTTGGAAAGGATAAAATGAACAATGTTGGTTAGGCATCCAATTAGACATTATTTGGGGTGACGTGGGAAACTCGCACTCACTACTACCCAAGAGTGTGCATTGGGTAAACCGCCTTATGACCCTAGCTGCAAAGGACTACAAGGAGGTAAATCAGTCTGGGTTGCCCATAACTGACCGCCTCAAAACAAGAAAGTTGAGATTCGAACTCGTGACCTTGTGGTTACAAGTTTGCATCATTAGCCACTTGGCTTGGGTTACCCCTAATTAGGCGTTATTTGATTTGATAATTGCTGGTATTCACTTGTCAAATGGAAGGCATTTGATTTATGTCTTGTACACTGCTGAGGAAGAGATCCATTACTGGATATGAATAGCTTGATATTGATCCTCTGTGCAGTGGTACATTTAGGTGTGTCATATGAACTATGTTCAAGACTTCAAGTGAATTAACGGAATTCACTGATTTTGAAATGATAGATAATTATAGCTAAAACTTCAATTTTTGATATGTTAATTTTGAACCAAAATTTGAAATGCCGGTACAAATCTAGACAATTTTTTAACCCTGTCCAAAGACCCTCCCAACAAAAGAGGATGAACAGTCACTGAAGCTACTATTATGGTGCTTCTATATAAGTATATTGCAGACAGCATTTAGCATTCAATTGCCTCATCCTTTCCAATTATGCAGTGAGATGTGGCTACTGGAAGAACCTCTGGTGCTTTGAGTGGAAATGAAAGAATCATACTAAGAATAGAGGCCATAATAGTAATTGGCATCTTAGATGCAAAGGGTACCAAACCTTGAGGACATGCTCATTGAGGGTGTTTGGCAGCACCAATAAGCTAGCTAATAGCTTATTGACTTGGGTTATGTTTGGAAAAGCGGTTAGAGTGGCCTATTGCTCTAGTTGCTCTCCAATCACCTATTTAGGAATGATGTAGTTGGAGTGGTCCGCTGCCCCATCACTCCAACCCCTTTCTA
The DNA here is from genome assembly GCA_003576665.1 of Ipomoea trifida. Lineage (NCBI taxonomy): Eukaryota > Viridiplantae > Streptophyta > Magnoliopsida > Solanales > Convolvulaceae > Ipomoea > Ipomoea trifida. The sequence goes on from CP025646.1 coordinate 14,131,091, forward strand.
TGTTGGGACTTGGGGTAAGGGTCTTGTGGGAGTGGTGAGCCGCCCTCCCAAATGCACTATTGGCAAAAAGTTGGGCTCTGGCTTTTAGAGATGTTTGGTAAGCAGCCTTTAAAAAAAAAGATTGCTTATGAGAAACTACTTGGAGTAATTTATAGCTTCTTAGAAACTACTCAAACTAGATTTCAATTTACCCCTGTACTTTTACACTAATGACATAATAAAAACCTTTTTTCTTTTCTTTTCTCTTCTCTCTCTCTCTCTTCCACCATTTTCTCCCTTTTGATAATTTTTTTTGTCCCTCCCTTTAATTACACAGTGATTTTAACTCTTTTCTATAACATTTTCTCTCTTTCTATAAATATTTTCAACTATGAAATAACAAAATAAGTGTTAATAATGATTAATTTAATCTTATAAAACATAAATATAATATAAAATGAATTTAACATTTAACATATTTATAACATTCTGGTCATAAATAAAAATAGATTACATTATCAGTATGCTTTTTAAGATTTTTTTAAAAGGACAGAAAATTACATCATTTTACATTAATTAACTACTTAATTACCAAACACTTATAGTTTACTTAGCAACTGCTAGTTTATCAGCTAGCTGTGCCAAATAAAGTGTTTGCATCCTAAAAGAAAGGGGCTGAGGATAAGTGTGATTTTATGTCTCATCTTCTGGAGGTGTTCTGGTATGTTGGGATATGATAGAGAAGAAGAGAAACCAAATTGTTGTATATGACCTGGTTTCTTTCCCATTGAATTTAATCTATTGGTGGATAGGGTTTAGGGGCTTGAGAGAGGCATATTGGATATAAGGCTTTTCTATCCTCCAATATGCAATTAAATTCTATAACATCATGATGTGCCTAGAAATGCAAGTTCCAAAGTGTTTGTGTTGTATCTCTAAATAGAAAGGAATCAATGTAAAGCTTCTTGTCCCCTCATCCTCTGCTAGGCTAATATTGAGTTCTGTGGCATCAAAATAGACACATAAACCAGCTCTTTACAAGGACATTATTCTTGCTCTCCCTCTTCCTCAAAAGACCTGTATACCATGTAATCTGGTAATAAGACACTTTTTTTGTGCAGCTATGGGGCTACTTCTTCTAGAAAGAATCTGAGTCTTGCCAAGGAGCTCACCATAGGTGCTGTGGCATCAGTATTCTTGGTACGTTATCAATAAATACCGAATATTACAGTATCTGCCGTTTTGTTTCATGTATGTTGCTCATCTTAGACCTCCATTTCCTTTGTGCAGGGTTTCGGATCCTTGTTCTTACTGCTTTCCTGTGGTGTTTACGTTTGATAACTTAACATCGTACTAGACCTAATTTTGTTTTTGCAATTTCTACGCGAGTGATGCTTTTTGACAGTGTCGTTAGAACTAATTTGAGTATGAGTATTTGAGCGGAGCATCTATGATATGTAATCCTCATCAAACTATAAATCTACTAAACTAGGAACCGTACCAATGGAACTTACCTTTTTCTTGTTGGACACAAAAGTTACATCGCCATTGCCTCTCTTCAACACATTTGCATCTTAGCCATGCTATATGAATTAGAGATCCCCATGTCTAAATTAGAAATTGAGACATTAGCCATGATGATGATGAAGTTGGGTGAGGTTGAGGGGGGTGGTGATGGGTGGCCATGACAGAAGTGGAGAGGGGTTGAGAATATGTGGTCATGATACCCAGAAACTCAAAAGTTACGATCAAGCTTTTTTTTTTTTTTTTTTTTATTTTACATCAAAAATTTCAATTCTTGGTCTTTGACAATAAAAATCGTTTTCAAAAGTTTAATCACATCTTCCTAACCCATTATGAAAGATTCATAGGTTATTTGAGTCTGCCCCATGCCTGTAACATTCATTGCCCCTTTAAAATGTAGTGAAACAAATGTCCTTTTTTTTTTTTTTTTTAATTTTGGAAGAAGTGTCCCAATTTTAGATTGTGGGTCTTAATTGGAGTCACAAAAGACATGTGGGGTAGAGTACAATAAACGAAGCTATTTTAGTACTTAGAGCAATCCCAACAATTTGACAATTGTTGTGACTTTGAATTATAAACTTAAAAAAAGAAAAAAAAAGTGATTATTATGACGACCACACCCATGCATTTTTATTTGTTTTTAGAATAGTAAAGAATTGAAAAATTGTTTTTTAACTGATGTGGGTCTTGATTTTTAACAACACAAAATTGTTTTTTAACTGATGTGGGTCTTGATTTTTAACAACATTTTTTCTTGTAAAAACTGTTAAAAATTGTGAAGTGTGCGCTTGGAGTGCACTCATGCGCCCAGTGAACGTGTGTTCCACACGCGCCCGTTGGGGTGCGTCAGAGTGGCCAAAAGCTGGCGGCCACTTTGACTTTTAACCGTTGAATCTTTTTTTTTTTTTTTTTTTTGAAAAAAAAAGTTAGAAAGTTTTTTTTTTTCCTTTTTCTTTTTCTCTCCCATTTTTGTCTCTATCCTACATGGCAACCTAAAAAATTGTGCAAAAACTCAACTAGTATGGATGCTCTTAGTTGACAACAACCCTCAATTGCACGACATGTGCACACTAGACACTATTGGTGCACGAAATGTGCACCAATTTTTATTTTTATTTTTTTTTTATTTTTAGAATAGTAAATAATTAAACAATTACTTTTTAACTGACGTGGGACTTGATTTTTAGCAGCATTTTTTTCTGCAAAAACTATTAAAAACCGTGAAGTGCCCGCTTGGAGACTTGGAGTGCACTCATGCGCCCACTGAAAGTGTGTTTCACACGCGCCCGGTGGGGCGCGTCAGAGTGACCAACAGCTGGTAGCCACTTTGACTTTTAATCGTTGAATCTTTTTCTTTTCTTTTTTTTTTAAAGAAAAAATTGTTAGGACTTTTTTTTTTTTCCTTTTCTTTTTATCTCCTATTTTTGTCTCTATCCTACATGACAACTTAAAAAATTGTGCAAAAAACTCAACCGGTATGGATGCTCTTAGTTGACGACAACCCTCAATTGCACGACATGTGCACACTAGACACTATTGGTGCACGAAATGCGCACCAATTTTTTTCCCCTTTCTCTATCGTATGACTCACTTTACCTAGACAAGTTATTTCTCAAAGAACCTCTATCTCCTCTCTCCTATTTCTCCCATCCACTTCACAAAAAAGAAAAAAAATCCACAAAAAAAAAAAAAAAAAACACTTCCATAAAAACCTTTGTTGCACATGCTCTTAAAGCATCCTCAATATTTATGGGTCGTTTGGTTCACGGAATCTTTGGTTACCTCAGGTAATAGGATTACCTCCAGGAAGATAATGTGAGATTGTGAGAATGTAAGATTACTTGATGTGTTTGGTTTGGATTGTGGAATATAATATTACTTAGTTTGGTTAAGGGTTATATTTTAGGTTATATGAATAAATTTACTATAATGTCCTCAATAATATATATATATATATATATATATATATATATATATATATATATATATATATATATATATATATATATTATTTGTTTATTTATTTATATATATGTGTGTCTTCAGTGTGTGCATTTATTAATTTATATGTATGAATATATGGATGCTTAATATTAAAAAAATAAATATATAAATATATACACATGTATATTTGATTATATAAATATATATTTATTTTATATACATTGTTGTTAGTAGTAGTAGTAGTTGTTGTTGTTGTTATTGTTATTATATAAAGATTATTTAGCAAGGGCAAAGTTGGAATAATTCAAGGTAATTTAAGATTACCTAAAAAAACGGGGTAGTCACATTATCTTGAAACATTACCGCCACATCAGCTGTGAGGTAATATAACATTACCAAGTAATCTCATAACCTGAACCAAACAAGGTAATATAACATTACCAGACTCAGATTACCTAGGTAATCTAAGATATCCTGAACCAAACGCCCTCTTAAGGATATGTGTGTGTATTTGCTACATAAGAGAGAGGGGAAGAGCAAAGTGGGAGAAAATAATAAATCAAAGAAACTACAAAAAAATTGTCCATTCCTCGTGGGTGCGGTTGGTGCACGCAACGCACACCAACAGACTTTTCATGATTTTTTCCCTATCTCTTGAAGATTCCACAAAAAATCATCTATTAAAATTTAAAAATACATTTTATTCCATTTCATACTCTATCTCTTTCACGTGGACAAAATAACTAAAAAAAAAACCCAAAAGAGTATTGTTGTGTTTGCTCTTTAGTCACAGTGACTGCGTGTCTTCCGCATTATCGCTTCCCAATCTATTATAACCATTTCATCTCGTCTCCCTAAACCCCTACTGTTTTGCTACTTCTCTATATTGCTAATATACTACTCTCGTAATCGATGCCTATTGCGTGCAGTGCACGTGCTCGCTAGGTGAGTTTAATATGATTTATTTTATTTTGTTTTCCTCCTCTTTTTCTCCTCCCACCAAATTTTTTGATGGTTGGGATGCTCTTAAGGGGCCGTTTGGTTCAAGTAATCTGAGATTACCTAGGTAATCTGAGTTCGGTAATGTTATATTACCTTGTTTGGTTCAAGTTATGAGATTACCTGGTAATGTTATATTACCTCAAAGCTGATGTGGCGGTAATGTTTCAAGGTAATTACCTTCCTGGAGGTAATCTTAGATTACCTTGAATTATTCCAACTTTGCCCTTGTTACTATCCTTATATAATAATAATAATAATAATAATAATAATAATAATAATAATAATAACAACAACAACAACAACAACGCAATAACATATATAAAATAATAAATATATGTTTATATAATCAAATATACATGTGTGTATATTTATATATTTGTTTTTTAATATTAAGCATCAATACATTCATACATATAATAAATAAATACCACAATAAAGACACATATAAATAAATAAATAAATAAATAATAAATATATATATATATATATATATTATATATATATATATATATATATATAAAGGGTATTATAGTAAAATGATTCATATAACCTAAAATATAACCTTAACCAAACAAAGTAATATTATATTCCACAATCAAACCAAACACATCAAGTAATCTTACATTCCCAAATCTCAATTACCTTCCTGGAGGTAATCCTATTACCTAGGGTAATCTAAGATTCCATGAACCAAACGCCCCCTAAAAAGTATTGAAAGAAATGCCCCAATTTTGGATTTGCAAATATATTCAAAAAACCAAAGACTTTTGGTTGATAGAAATAAGAATTGACATTTCCATTAATAAGTCTCCAGATTTCACACCAAGTGCGTGTCTTTCGCCTTGTCGTTTCCCAGTACATTCTAGTCATTTCATCTAAACCCCCACTGTTTTGCTGTTTCCCTCTACTGCTACTATACTACTCTCTTCACCATTTCCAAGTAGGTCAGGTCCAGCTAGCTAAACCAGTAACCACCGTCTCTAACCTCAATCCGCCATGGAAACTCCTCAGCAGCCGCCGAGGAGGCGCGGCCGTCCGAAGGGATCTTCTGCCAAGTCCAAGGAGGACAGAGATCGCGAGCAGCCGCACTCCGCCGCCGCCGCCGCCACTCCCAGGATGAGAGGACCTGCAGCCGACAAGAAGGCCGCCGCTGCCGCCGCTGACGAGAAGTACGCGCAGTGGAAGTCGCTCGTTCCTGTTCTCTATGACTGGTTCGCTAATCATAACCTCGTCTGGCCGTCGTTGTCCTGCCGGTACGACGCCGTTTTAGCTATCGTTGTTTTTCTTTGTTCTTCAGGTTTTGGGAGAATTTCTCTCGGCGTTTGCGATCTCAAACCCTAGAGTTCCTGATCTGCTCCCAGGAGCTCTCTATTCCTGCTTGTTAGTATATATATATGCTGTTGATAATGCTGGTAAAAAGTTGCCTAGCGATTTGTGTGAGAATGGTGCCGTTTTTTTACTTGCTTTTGTATGTATGAGGTTCGTTAGCTTGTGAAGTGTTGCGATTTGGTGATAGAAGTTTATGTTTTCTGAATTTACGTTTGTGTTAGGTGATGAAATGGGGGAGGAAGCAGAAGGGCCAAAAATTTGGAATATTCCATTCTCCTACTTTTTAAGGAAACATAATTGATTGAATATTCTTCTGACACTATAATTATAATTAAATAAGAGTCAGGACCATTTGTTTACTGTATAAATTGGTTTATATAGGTTATTCATTATTGTGTTGAGATCACAGATAAACCATTATGGTATGGTATTCTGTTTAAGTGAATTGGCCAAAGGAGGAAATTGCCAAGTAACTCAAATGGAAATTGTTCATTGCCAAGTTTGCCCCATATGGGATCTCTTGACAGTTTTAACTAGTGTAGCTAAAATACTGGTTGTGGTGAACCCTTCTACCCTGTAATGTATTTTCAGTTTCAACCTGGGGCTGATCAACTATACTTTTACTTTTTGGAATGGATGGAATCTGTACATTATTCAGATTTGATGCTCATATTAATATTTGAATGGATAGATGGGGTCCTGTGGTTGAGCAGCACAGTCACAAAAACCGCCAACGACTTTATCTTTCAGAACAGGTTTGCCTACTTTTGCCATAAATCATATTTTCTTATATTAAAATAGTTAGTATCAACAATTTTAGTTGTTTGCTTTGCTTGTATTATTGCAATGGAATATTGCCAGTTCCACTCCTGAATCTGGTATAGTTAAAATCATGCTACATTGGAGTAATGGCCGTGTTTGTAGGCAAGTAAAACTAGTTGCAGAGTTTCTTCTCTTTGTCTGATCTTGTATGAGGTTCCAATTCTTTTGGGGCAGGGGTGAGACTTAGTTGCTTGATGGATATGATGCTATGGATTATCCTTATCAACATGTTTGGTTCATAGAATAAGTCAGGAATGAAATTACATTTTGGGAATATGCCTATTTTGCCAGTAGGTTTAGTGTTCTATTTCTGGGGATATCATCCCTAGGAATGAGTGGTTACCTTTGCTAGAGGAATTTCCGAGGAGAGGCTTAGCATTAGCTAGTCTTGACAAGCTAGGAATAGCTATTCTTCTATGAACCAAATAATGGAATAGAATTCTTATCATATTCCTCATTTATTCCACTTTATGGAATAACATTTTTTTTTTTTTTTGGAATAATGGAATAACATTTTATATTCGTCAATTTTCATTTTGTGAACCAAATGTGCTGTAATAGTTATGTGAAATAGAGTAACTATTGTTTCCTTTCTACATACATATTTATCTGGATTTCTGTTACACAAATATACCTTCTTCCATACTTGCAATGGCACATTGTTGTCTGAAGGTGCGATCTTTGGTGCTCTCACTTCTTTATTTAATTGCTTCCACACTGCCATGTGGCTTATGTAGTTTTCATCTCCTATTTTTACATGTTGCTTAGTATTCCATATTTGTTTGTTCTCGGATATCTATTTGACTCACTTTCCCCACTCATCATCAGACAGATCAATCAGTGCCAAACACTTTGATTGTAGCCAACTGTGATGTGGTTCGACCCAGGATTGCAGCGGACAGTCACATATCACACGTAATTATATTGTATCTTATATTCAAAGTCTTATTTATCTTGCTTAAGTACTTGTCTCTAATCTTTCTATCTGATTTGATTTATGTATTTCATTTCTAGTTCAATGAAGAATCACGCTCACCTTATGTCAAGAAGTACAAAACCATTATACACCCAGGGGAGGTATGAAAACTTTGTACACAAATATTTTAAATTCACATGTCCTAATAAGGTCTACTTAATAAAAAGAAGGCATAATAAAACATTTAAAAGAGTTTAAAATAATAGAACGCTTAGGTGAGGAGATATGGAAAAATGTTTTGAGAAATATAGTACCTATCCTTACAATTATCCTGTGTCAGTTGGTAAGACATTAGGAAAGTAAAAAATGCAATAAGCTTGGTGGTTTATTCTTTCAGATCTTTTTATGTGGTATTTAGGCATAATGACTGAAAGATGAACTTTATGCCCTGTTTGAACGTTATTATATTGCAGGTTAACAGAATCAGAGAGCTTCCTCAAAATAAAAACATAGTGGCAACCCATACTGATAGTCCTGAAGTAAGCATTTGTATTAGATATTTAAGGTCTTCTTGTTTCTAATATTTTATTTTCTCCCTTTCCAGCTTATCAATATTTTCTCCTAGTTAGTTATTTGAAAGAGAAATCATTTGACAAATTTTATCATTATGCATTAGGTTCTAATTTGGGATGTGGAAGCCCAACCCAATCGACATGCTGTTCTTGGAGCTGTTGCTTCACGCCCAGATTTGGTTTGTATCCTCTCATTCCCCAAAATATTTTTTGGCGATTTTTAGCGCATATAGTTTCTAGCGTTTATTTTATCTTTCCAATATATAACTTAAGTTCACAGATACTTCACTGGCTAGCAGTCTCAGACTTAAGATGCAAAGGGATATTGTATATGAAAAATAGTAGTTATACACATCTGCTGGCTGTCTGAAAAATATTTCCTTTGTGAATATGGTACAAATTAACTTGAAAAGTATAATAAAGTAGGGCTCTGCATTTGTTTCTTATAAGAGTTGCACTGATGTAATGATGTTATGAGATAGAAATGTAAATTATTATTGGTTGAGCATTAAGAAATATACTGTAGTTCACAAACTCCTATCTTTTTTGGCATATATGATTAAGGGGAAGGTATTGAAGTTGTTATGTTTGCATCTCATATTCCAAATGTTCTCACTTGTTGATTTTGAACATAATGGTGAACAATTTTCTCTCCTGCAAGAATTTTATGGGCAAACAAATATGCCTTATAAAGCCCCGGAGTTTTGAGGAAATATGAATCTATGATGAGTGGTGAAGTTATCAAAATTATTATTCCTGAATTACAAGTTCCAAATGTTTCTCCTTTTGAGCACAAGAATGGGAACTATTTTGGGTCTGGTATTGCATTTTGAAACCCATGTACTCTTTCTAAGTCAAGAACTTTATGAGTGATGTAGACTGCAAAGAATTATACTTGTAAGGGTTATTTTTTCCTTATTGGAATCCTCAATTTCTTTCTTAGTGTTGGTTCAATTCTAGACCTTCTTGGAGAAAATAAATGTGGTTTAGTTTAACAATATATGTTGCAATTTTAATTTTCTTCTTAATGTATTAACCAACTAGTTGAATTGTTTTTCCCCCCTTTTTCCTACCAGACATTGATTGGACATAGTGAGAATGCAGAATTTGCATTGGCAATGTGCCCCACTGAACCCTTTGTGCTCTCTGGAGGTTAGAATTTTTTCCACTATTATGTGATTGTACTCTCAATCTTTATGGTGTGATTGCATCTTAGGGTTATCTAACTAATTTATACTCCGTAATTACTTTCTTCCATAGAAAAGTTGATTACTCTTTTTTGTCACACTGAAACTTCCTCATTAGCCTAATTTAATGATATGGATACTTTGAGTACATCAAGATGAGCTGTGCATGCCTGTGTGATTTATTTTTATTTTTATTTTTATTTTTACTTTATAGGAAAGGACAAATCTGTGGTACTGTGGAGTATTCAAGATCATATATCAACATTGAGCACAGATGCACAAAAACCTGCTGGTTCATCTATTAAGGCAGCTGATAATCCCTCTATTCAAGCTCGTGGAATCTTCCAAGGCCATGAGGATACCGTTGAAGATGTTCAGTTCTGCCCATCAAGGTAGCTGGATTTTCCCTCCTATATTCTTTTGTGATCTAAGGTTTCTTATCAGTCTTCTTACTTTCGTTTTTGGTCCTGGCACAGTTCACAGGAATTCTGTAGTGTTGGTGATGACTCATGTCTCATTCTATGGGATGCTCGAGTTTGTACTAGTCCAGTTGTAAAGGTTGAATGATCTTTTTGTAGTTTGAATCTCTATTCTATTTTGTGCATTTTTATTCAATTGATTATTATAAGAAATTTCTTTTCCAAGTTCTAACATAAGTTGGTGGTCTCTACTTTTCTGTATATAGGTTGAAAAAGCTCATAATGCTGATCTCCACTGTGTTGACTGGAATCCTCATGATGGCAACTTTATTATCACTGGGTACTTCTCTCACCAACTTTTCAGCAAATCCAGTTTATAAATAATATTGAAAATCACTGTTATGAAGGACTCACTAGTTCTGTGTGAATGTGCGATATCACTCAGATCTGCAGATAATTCTGTCCGCTTGTTTGATCGACGTAGTTTAACTTCGAATGGAGTTGGCTCACCAGTCCATATCTTTGAAAATCACAAAGCAGCAGTTCTTTGTGTGCAGGTATTAAGTAGGTTGTCTTGTTCATTCTACTTCTGATGCACATTCAATACTTTTGCTAGAGGATTTTCAGATTACCACAGCTAGACTGAAATGGTTTTTTTTTCCCAGTGGTGTCCAGACAGGTCCTCTGTATTTGGGAGTACTGCAGAGGATGGTCGTTTGAATATTTGGGATTATGATAAGGTAAAGTGATGATAGGAAAAACTATCAAGCAAAATAATTAATGCAATAATGACATAATTGCTCCAAGGTTAATTTAACATATGGACAATCTTATGAGATGCCTCTTTCCATATTCTTTCAGGTTGGTGAGAAGGACAATGAAACACCTGCTCCAGGTTTATTTTTCCAGCATGCTGGGCACAGGTTGGTACCATACAATACTTTCAGTGCTCGAACTGGATTTATATATGTTAAATCTCTGTAGTAGCCTTTATCCATTGCTTTCTTCATTTTTCTTGATCATATCATTTTCTGGAGATAGCTGTGTGGTGATTTATTTATTTATTATTATTTTTTTAAATACGTTATTTGGGTTTGGGAAAACACAAGGAAATGCGAGAATTATAACACTTCAGGCATGTATTAGATACTCTTTCTTACAACTTTTTCTCACCCTGACCTTGTATGAGCAACCTAACTCTTAAATAAAACTTGTGAGATATAAGAAGTTGATTATGTCACTTGGGTTGCTAATAGATGATTTAACACAGGGAAGAAAAAGTTAGGAATAAATTTGCAATAATGGTAACCATCAGATATGGTCACATGAAGGTTACGAGAATTTTAAGAACTTATGTTACCAGTTTACCACTACTCCCATAAATAAAGTAATAATTTAAAATTAATATTTAAATTATATGCAAATAAAATATCTGTGTAAAATGATCAAGAATTTATTATATTAAAAATATAATACTCTGTAAAAACTAGTCCAGAAGAGTTCATTAGAAGAGTTAAAAGTCAAACTTTATAAGAAAATATCCTTGGCTATTATTCAAAGTTTCAAACATTATAACTTTGCGTTAAAGATCTCTTTTGGGCTTCCCAAACTTCGGGAAAAACCGAAAAAACATCTTCCAATTTTTTGAAACTCTTCCATGAAAGAAACCTCATCCAATTTTCCATAGCAATCAAAGATAGCTTATGAGGTTGAAAGGTTGTGTGTGTGTGTATCTATATAAGTATCAAGTGAGAACCAAACCTTAGGTAAAAATAGTGGATTAATTCTAGCGCTTGATATGGGATGATCAACAACTGTAAAGTAAGGGAAAAAACGTTGTAAGTGCATCTAGCAACAACAATCGTAGATATGTAATGATGCAATTAACTGTTACATGTCCTTGATTACACTTGTAGTTGCACAATGCACTTCTAAAGTCCTAGTTTGGGTGCATGTTTACATATCAACTGTTGCACTTGTAGTTATTACTCATTGCATGTTTGCAATTCTCACTGGAACCTGCCCCTATATATATAGAGAGAGAGTTAATCCCACTAGAGGTCTCTTGTCTTTGATGGCAATTCCAAATTTAGTTTCAAACTATCGTTTTTGACATTTAACATCCCAATCTATTATTTTTGGACACTTTTAGTCCTTCTCATGACTTTTCCTATTTTTAGTAAGGGCATTTTTGTCTTTTCATATTTTTCTTTTGTTATTTTTTCGGTTTCAACCAGTTTAATTGGTTTAGGACTTTAGGTAACCTCTAAACTTTAGTAACCATATTTTTCAACGGATTTTTAATAAAGTCCTAAACCAATTAAACTGGTTGATTATTGAATATAGCAAAATAATATGACTAGAGTAGTGGAAATACGATTTTTAACTAATCTTAACATTACACGACACCCATTTGAAGCATTTAAACTTGATAACTGACTAAGCATTGGGCAATGAACCCTTACAATAAATGAAAAATACACTTAATCATATATAGGGTTAAAGGACTTGTCTTGGGACTAAACAACATCCTGTGAGACGACATGCATATTCTACTTTTGCAATTCGGCACTGTGTCTCTCCGGCTCCATAGAATTTTCCTATATATATATATATATATATATATACATTCTGATATATAAAACATATAAGACTCAGAAGACAACTATTCTGTAATGTCTTGCCCATAAGATTATCAGAGCCCAAACAATTAACTTTAGATGACCAGCATTCTGATTAATAAATTCCTACCAACTTAAAATAAAAATTTTAACTTTACAACATCAAAATATTACGGAGTATTCAAGTTATTGATTGTCATGTCTGAACCTTAAGTACTTCATTACTATATCAATCTCCAATACTTTTGTTCTTTTTCTGTCATAGTGCAAATCCATAACAGAAATTCCTTGCATCTATCTTGATTTCAGGGATAAAATTGTTGACTTCCACTGGAATGTGGCTGATCCATGGACAATTGTAAGTGTATCTGATGACTGTGACTCCACAGGTGGAGGTGGCACACTACAGGTATTGACATTTAAAACGTAATTGTTGGAACCAGTCTTTTCACACGTTCTCGATTTGCCTGATATGTTTCAATTGGTCCATGCAGATATGGCGGATGTTGGATTTGCTGTATCGTCCTGAAGAGGAGGCTCTGGCCGAGCTTCAAAAATTCAAAGACCATGTAAGCAAGTGCGCTCCAAAATCTGATTCCTAAGTATTAAATGCTTGTGTACTCGTTACTCCTTTGAAGTATGAGTCTAGTAGTGTACCAATCCAAACATTGTAGGTGGGAAGGGAACCCATTGTTAGGACTGTCCCTGTAACTTTATAACCTTTTGACTGAAGATATTTGGAGCTGTGCTTGATAATCCTATTTAACAGATTGTTTTGTTCCTAATGTGTATGGAGTACCTAGTGAGTTTGAAGTCTATTGTTGTATCCTAGACCTTGATACACGTTTATTTTAGTATATTGCAAGTTCATTTTTAACCTACTATATGCTCCTTTTTAGTTAGGGGAAAATATAGGATATGTTTATTTTTTGGATCAAGGTCTATCTTGCAAGACAGACTCTTGGAGTTGATATAATTTGTTGTTTGAGGTTGTAACTTTTTTTTTTTTTTTTTTTTTTTTTTTGAGTTCTACTAACTCTATTACATTGTACTAGTATTTATTCATACCTTTCTCAAAATTGTTGCATCACAAAGAGTCAACAATGCTTCTACTAAGGTTCGATCTCATGACCTCTCTTATGGGAAAGTCATGACATGTTATATGAGCACAAGATGACTGGCTTATTTTGCTAAAATTGTTTTGGGGTGTTAGAATTTAAGATGGGCCGTGGGCAAATGAACGGCTATATTGAACTAATCAGTTAGTTTAACTTGTGACAGACATAATAAACTGATTAATTATAAGGTGAGATTCTCTCAACAATTTTAAGGGGCTGTGCTTTTCTGCACCCAACCGGTACCTAACTAGGCAACTACCAAATTATGTTGTTGACCTCAGATTCGTAGATTTCGTAACTTTTCCCACAATCTTGCAAATTGCAATTTCCAAGTGTTCACTGTAGGGATATTAGATTTGGTAGATTGTGTGTGTATATGGCGTGGAACTGATGCAAGAAAAACAAGAGTACTAAAACCAGTGAGAATGGGGGGCCTTCTTGTCCCACCTCTATTCTAACAATTACAAACTCTTAAGATTTGATTTGTCCAAATGGTCTCTGCCATGGATTTACAGATAGTGACATAACATGAGAGCCCTTATTATTATTACAAAGGTTTTATTTTGCTCAAAACAAACTTCTATTTATTCTTGTTTTTTGAGTGGCGCGAGAAAAATAGTCATTACTATATTGGATAAACTCTTGCTGATCGGTTCAAACCAAGAGGGTTGGGATTCGAACTTGTGACTTTGTAGTTACAAGTTACTCCCTTTGTTTATTCTCTTCTGCTCCATAGTCCATACAATAATGTAACTTTTAAAATATTACAATTTGATAATATAACTTTGAAAAAAGTACTTATAGATATATAGGGTTATAATTATAACTCTCTTCTGCTCCATAGTCCATACAATAATGTAACTTTTAAAATATTACAATTTGATAATATAACTTTGAAAAAAGTACTTATAGATATATAGGGTTATAATTATAACCTCAAGGCCTTGCCTAAATGGCAATAACCATTTATTTGTAAGGTGAGTGTTGTACTCTTTATAGGGTAGTTAGTTATTGCTTGTTTGGAGGTGTTATATTTAATTCTTATAATAATTTATTCTAGTAACGAACCATTTACTGGTTGCTTAAGTGTGTATTTGTCCAATCGAGAAAAAAAAGAAAAAATTACAAAAAAATATGATTAATAGAAGTCAAGAGATGTCCTTTTTAGTGAACAAGAGAAGGGTTGATCATATTTTTATAATAATTTATTCTAGTAACATACCATCTACTGGTTGTTTAACTTTGTATTCACTTGATGGAGAAAAAAATAGGGAAAAGTTACAAAAATATGATTAATAGAAGGTCAAGAGATGTCCTTTTTAGTGAACAGAGTAGGGTTGATCCTATTCTTAAAATAATTTATTCTAGTAATGTACCATCTGCTGGTTGTTTAACTATGCATCCACCCGATGGAGAAAAAAATAGGAAAAGAAAAATGATTAATAGAAGTCAAGAGATGTCCTTTTTAGTGAAGAGGAGTAACAGGGTTGATCCTATTATTGGCTGAAAAGAGTGAGAAGAGGAAGCAGTAAAAGGAGGATGATAAGCAGGAAATAAGAGAGTAGAGTAAAAGTATGATGATGATGATGATGATCTGAAACGTCGACAGTGGCATAATGGCATCATATCATAATTTTGTTATTTAGTAATTAGGGAGTACACTGGTGGCCTTCCTGCCCATTACGTGTGGAATCATGCAAAATTACAGGACACATCCTACAAGATGCTCTTTTCTCATTTATTTTTCAACTGTTGTGCAAGGACAGATCTTTATATATATATATAATATAAGTTTTCATACTATTACTTCTGAGTGGTATACATAAGAGAAACAAGTTCAAATGAGAATTAGACTTCACGTGAGAACATGTGAATTAATCTTATTCGTCCATCTAAGATGATCAATGATTAAAAATTAAGGAAAAAATGTGGTGTCATTTCTGTAATTAGGATTGTGTATTTGGAAACGCTTGATAATGGATTTGAATTTTTTTTAAATGTACTATCAATTATTAGTGAATGCACCACATCTTTTCCCTTTTCTATATATTTTTCAAATAGGATAATTAAAATTTACTACTTTAAGGAATCACAAAATATAATTTGAATTATTTTTTTTATAAGTATTTTAATATTGAGTATAAACTTTTGCACGCATTGGGTATACAAAATGCTAGTATCAATATAAACATCTAGATTTTAATACTCTCATAATCAAAGCATCTACCTTATTGCAGAATATGATTCTAGGGTACTAAATTAACCACCTAAAATTAAATTCTAAATACCAACGATAATGATATCCTCGATAGATGCTTTTGATCATAAAAGGTGCGTTCATTGTTGAGCATATAATATATAAATATAAATATACAATCTAACTATCAATTTAGATTTTTAGTTCAGATGGAACACATGATTCAATTCACCTAAGAATACTTTTTTTTTTCCTTTAAAATAAAAGTCTTTAAAAGCCCTATCTACTATCTACTAGCCTAAAAGCCAGCCCTCTATATATTCCCTTATCACTTCACTTATTCTTCTTCTTTTATTTTATATTTAAATTAAAGGGAAATCTTTTTATCATTGACCACTTTAGAGCAAGGATTGGTGGCAATATAATATTTAGTAGTTAAATCAGTTTTATGTGTATATATATTCCCTTTGAATATCATTATAATTGGCCTTATTGGGATAGGGTTGGGAAAGTTAATCTAATTTTTGACTTAATAAAGTTGTGTGTGATTTATAAATCGCATTTCTATAAGTATATAGTTGTATTTGATGTAACCATTTATAATTTTATCATTTTAATCATTACTTTCAATAAATTTAAAAAGGATATATATATATATATATATATATATATATATATATATATATATATATATATATATATATATATATATATTTTGGTTCAAATGCGGCCGTGCTCTCCTGTGCGGTCACACACCACTCAATGTTACGAAATACACCACTCAATGTTAAGAAACACACCACAATGAAACACAATGAAACACACCACAATGTTAAGAAACACACCACAGTGCATATTTGTGTGGTGTGTTTCTTAACATTGAATGGTGTATTTCGTAACACTGAGTGGTGTGAACCGCACGGCCGCACGGGAAGGCGCGACCACACCTGAACATGACCCTATATATATATATATATATATAATTCAGATCTATCTAAAAATAAGAGCAGACTTGCATGAGAGAACTAAAAATCAATCAAAGTCATCAATCTAGAAATATCATAAACAATTTAAAAAAATGCGGTGGCATTTTTATAAATAACACGAACTTTGAAGTGCAAATAACAACACTATGGAGTGCATTTAACAACATAGAGTACAACAATATAAAGTGCACATGAACTTTGAAGTGCAAGGAAAAACACTTTGGAGTGCACTTAACAATATCACAGAGTATAATAACAATATAAAGTATACTCAAGCAACAATCTTAAGTGCAATTAACGTTATCATTACTTGCACCAAATGTGAAAGGTAAATTACTTACACTCTATAATGTAAAAGGGTTGCACTTTATAGTTATGTTACTGGGACTTTTTACTTGCAGTTGTTATTTATACTTCAAACACCTTTTACTTGCATTTCAAAGTTCGAGTTATTTACAAAAATGTCATTGCATTTTTTTTAAAAAAAATTTACTTCTGAACCCTTAGATCTTTCTAGATGGATGACTCCAATTAATTCCTACCCCCAGTTCTCACAGAAATGCACCTCTATATAGGGTTCGAGTTAGAACTGACTCTAGGTAAAAAGTGCAGACTAATTTAACTCATCCATTTGAATAAATCAATTGTTGAGGATGACTGAAAAATAAAGAAAAAATGATGGTGCTAATTTTATAAATATTATGAACTTGAAAGTTTGTAATAATTATAAAATTAGATATATATTTTTTTAAGTAAAACTCTTTTTGAGTACTACTAATTCTGTTACAATGCAGTATCTGTTCATAACTACTTTCTCAACCTACTGAAGCACAAAGAGTCAACAATTGTCTCCACTGAGGCTAACCCCACTCCCATCATCCATGTGGGAGTGTTAAACGGGACAACGAGTGCCACTAGACCACAAGATCTTTGGCTTAAGTAAAACTCTTAATCATAAATGAATTATGATGAGTGATTATAATCAGCCTTCACTTTTTTATCATAAATGAATTATGATGAGTGATTATAATCGGCCTTCACTTTTTATATATAAAAAATCATGTTATTATTTCAACCTCCCTCCTCACACGAGCACACATTTATATATATCAAATTTGAGACATATAGCATCTGTTTAGGATCATAACATGTATCATGTATGTTTCCATTATGAGCATCTAAGAATTTTTTATCTCTAAAAAAAAGTCTTGGAAAACCGTACCTACATGCCTAAAAGCCATTTATCTAGATTCCCTTATCACTTCACTTCTTTATTTATTTAATTTTAATTAAAGAGAATTTTTTTAAAAAAAATTTAAATACTTTTTTTAATCATTGACCACTTTAGAGCAAGCAAGTTATGGGTGGGTGGCAATACAATATTTAGTAGTTAAATAAATAAATATACACACAAACCCACATTCCCTTTGAATCTCATTATCATCATATTCTGATCTTTTACTTAAAAGATTGTTAAATCTCAAAGTTAGATTGACTCGATTTATCTTTTTATAAATCTGAAACAAATTTATAAGGTATAAGATATAATCTAGTGGATTGAAGCAGGAAAAACATGGATTATTAAAATAATAATAATAATAATAATAAATGATGTAGGTGACAGTTGATGCTCTCACTATAAATAATTTTTTTTTTTTTTTAAAATAGTGGTTTGGATGCCAACTTCAAGTAATTAAAGCCATGCCCCTAAATTAATATTCTGCAAAATTAGTGGTGATCTAAGCTTTGTTGGCTTATTGCAACTGCTCATCAGCAAAACTCCCAAAAAAAAGTTAATTATTAAGGATAAAATAATTATTGCTTGTCCAAATGAGAAAAGAGAAAAGCAAAAAAACAAAACAAAATATATGATGTCTTGTTAGTATCAAACTATCAATCTGACTAATTAAGATTAAAACATTTGTTGTTGTCTGGTTCCTAAATTTCATCCCAGCCAGACCTGTTTCAATCACATCACAACCAAATCTAACTTCCCTGTTCAAAGAAAATGAAGTGTTTAATTTTAATATATATATATTTGAAAGGATCGGAACTTGTAAATATAAAACAAGCTAATCAATTACATATATATTAACATTGTGTGTTCGTAGTACATATACAAATTATGAATTTTTAAAAGGTAAATTGTGTATGGGTCCACCTTGTAAGGTTAATAGAAAATTGAACAATTATTTGCCTAACAAACACGTACTAATTAATATCTATTACTAGGGGTTAAAAAAAACCAACACTTATTTGATATTGTAGAATTTCCATATAAAAGTTTATTTGAATAAAAAGATTAGGCACACAATGCTTATAGCCTAAGAAAGTGGTCATTACTCATTAGGTGTGTTGAAGACTAGTTAATATTGATTAGTTGAGATGATGAATGTTAAATTATATGGCCCTCAATTAGATGTTTTTATTAAAACCTGTCACATTATGGTCCCCAGGCCAAGTTGAAGAAATAATCCCAAAAAAGAGCATTATTGTTAATTTTGATGATAATGATGATCATTAGGTTAAAGTTGAAAGGGGTCAAACTTAGTAATAAACTTGTTTGATTAGCCACTAAGTGGGAGGGTGATGAGGAATATATATATATTGTTGAATCAAACCACACTAGGACCAGTGTAATAATGAAACGTGGTTTCTTTTAAAATTGAAAATTTTAAGGCTAATAACAAACTTTTTTGGTTGGACTACGAGGTGTCCTGAGAATGTCTCAACTGTGGGAAGCACCTTTAAGTCGTAACATACTCAGATTAGTCCTCGTTCGCACCGGTCCGGCCCAATTAAGGGATAAAGTGTTGACTAGATTTGTTTTTCCATACAAGAGAGCGTTCGAACTCCCGACCTCTCTTTAAGGGACAAGAGTGCACAGACAGTAGTGAAATTACTAGCTTTTTTGACAAGTAATTGTAAATTTTGATAGACCTATTAACGGAGGGTTCAAAAGTGCTACTTTGCTGATAATTGAGAAATTTAAAGTAACGGCACGAGTAACTTAACGTAATGACTAACTCCTTATTACCTTATAACTTAGGGATAAAAATGCTAGTTTTTTTTTTTTTTTTTTTGTCCTGACCACGAGGTGTTATGAGTAGACCCTAACTGTAAGAGACACATTTAAACCCGTATCATACTCAAAATAATCCATGCTCGCACCGGGCAAAGTACTGACCAGATTCGTTTTCCATACGAGAGGAGGTTCGAACTCCCTACCTCTCTTTAGGAACTAGAGTGCACGGCCATTCATATCAACCAAGCTCGTTTAATTAAAATCATGTTTTCTCTTTAAAATTATGGTTTAATTAGAAAAGGAGGGGGGATGGATTTGATGGGAAATGATATATGATATGGACAATGATCAAAGGGTGATTGATGAATGAAAAAGAGGCATCAAGTGGGCCATTCCAGTTTTCATGGGGAGAGATCAGAGCTTGGCAAAATCTTGCAATAATGGAGTCTTGATGAACAGCTCCATTGATTGGACCATTCAATATCCAACAATTTATTTCAAAAAAATCTTTGCAGATTGTGATATACCCACACCTTACCTTCATGAACACTAATAATTATATATATATGTGCCTCTTCCTTCACATATGGAAATCATTACCACAATAGTTGATGGAAAATCCAAGGTTACATCAATTATGAATCCACGGGTCAACTTTAATTAATCGCTCTGATATCTTAACTCCACCTCAAAAAATATAAAGTGTACCTATTTTTCATGGAATTGAGCGACCTGTCGGTATTCTTGGTTTGAATTGGCCCAACTATGTGTAACTAATGTTGATTTACCTCATGCGGTCCTTTGTTAGCTAGGGTTACAAGGCGGGATTTACTCAATGCACACTCTCGAATAGTGACTGCAAGTTTCGATCTGTCGGTCAGAAAATAATGGCACAACATGATTACAAGAAGGCTAACTAAGCAGATTTGTTATTGGATTTTGTTGTTGTTTGTTCTGTCTGTAGTTTCAGAAGATTGATTCTATGTAGTAACATAAGTGTTGGGAAAAAAACACTATTGAGGTTTAATGAGGCTTAACTGTCTTGATATGTCTGCATATGCATGGAATGAGACCTTTCATTTCTAGTGGGTCTGAACCTAAGAAAGCTCTATCTGCACAAAAAAATAAAAATCAGAACTTTCACCAGATGGCCATAACTATCCCTACTTACTGTCTGTTTGTCAAGGACATTTTGGAGATTCCAAAAGTAAAATATAAAAAATGTTGAATTTGAATTTCAGAAAGAAATTCAATTCTACTGTACAATATATCTATCTATATACAGACACATTTCTACTGTAAAAAATTATTTTTTTATTATCCTAAAGTTGAGAAAACGACGTTTGTGGTTCCTCAGTTATAACTGTAGTGTAAATTTAGTATCTCAGTTATTATCAAAGTAGTGCATTTAGTCCTGAGTTTAATTTTGAGGGACCAAATTTACCATTTTGAAAATAATAGAGGGACTAAATCTACACTACGGTCAAAACTGAGGAACCAAAAGTGTTATTTTTTGTTTTAATATTGCAAAAACCTTCAACTCTTTGTTTTTGGACTAGAGTAATACTAAAGTACTCTAGTTTCTACTCCAATTTTTATTCTCAGCTTATGTGGCATGTTCTGATTCATTCAAAAAAGAGCAGACTACAGTTTTTATCACACTCTTCTCGGACTATATCCTGGACCCTGAACCTACCCCAGGCTCATGAGGATGTAAATCTAGTCAATCTAACTTCGGGACTTAACACCAAACTGTACACTTCTATGCGGAGACCAATCCAAACCCGAACCCCAATATTTGTGGCAAAAATCAAACCCCACCCTACCGCTAGAAGTAATTCTTAAGTGAGATTTCTCATCCGATAGACCAATGCCCACAAACTTCATTGTGCCACTGAAAGTAAGCCTTAAGTGAAACTTCTAATCTAATAGACCGACTACTCCAGAGAGCTGATATATCGTTTTCCTTTAACCTATCAAAAGTGCAGAAAACTATAGTACAAAGAGAGATTGTTTTATATGCAAATACATGTGTGTGTGTGTGTATAAAAGTGTTTGCAATGTATCATCAGATTTCCCTAATTTCACTTTCAGCATAATGGTACAGAAAAATGGGACCCTGACATGGATCCTTCAATAAATTCCCAGTGACAGAAAACATCATAATTTCACCCAGTCATACCCAGGTATAGGCATACCTTGTGCAAGTTTGATCTGGTGCAAGAATTCAATTATAAATATTTATGCAAAAAACCCAAAAAAAAAAAAAATTATTGAAAAGAAGTTGAAACTGGGGGGATTGGCCGGTTTTTTCGGATCCTGTCATGTTAAAAGATGGACCAAAGAATGATGAGATCCAAAGCTTCTTTAACCTCTTCTTTTTGCCACTTTAGTCTTTAGCTTTCAAATTGTTTAATTAATCCTTTTATTTATATGGTTAGCATAATAATCAGTAGTTTTGGGTTTTTGGGTTTTGGGTTTTTGCTTTAGCAGATGAAGATATCATTAAAAACTCCTACCAAAAGTAGCTCTCAACACACAACTCACAAACAAAGAGAAAAGCAGCTAAAAATCACAGTTTTTCAAAGAAGCTTCTTCTTTTTTGTGGCTCCAAGGAAGTAAAGACATCAAGGTTAATGATGTTTCCTGGTTTTCCCAAGACAGCTGCTTTAATTTAATCCCACCTTCATTTTCTCTCTCAAAACCTCCTCACAGACACAGAAAGAGAGAGAGAGAGATAACAAGATGAATGTAGAGAAATTAATACTGATGATCACAAATAAAAAAATGAGCCTAATTTTTTGTCATAATAATACAATAACACCAAGCTCTTCTTCTTCTTCTTCTTCTTCTTCTTCTTCTTCATCTTCATAGATCAGAACAGTTGTAGTGTTGGAGGAGCCTATTGGCTTCTCTGAGGCCACTAAAGTAAGCTCCATGGGTAGTTGAGTAATGGGTTCTGTGAGTTGCTTCCCCTGCAAATAGGATTTGGAGAGGAGGGGAAAATGAAGGACTAGAAGTGGGATGATGAATCTTGTTTAGTGGCAGTGGCTCAGCCATGGTGTCTAAATCATCTCCACTTGATCCAACAGCCACATAGCTATATGAGCCCAAGAAGAGAGGGTCAGTGCCCCATTGGGTCTTCAAAGCCTTGACAATAATCTCAGGCTGTTTGTGGCCATTGCAAAGTGGGAAATGGGGCAAAAAATTGGAGATTGTGGTTGAAACCCCATCAATGATTTCTTGGTCATCTAGGGACTCAAGTGCTAGAGCTTCTTTCCCCGCGAACCACGAGAGGGCGACGCTTGATTCGGTGTAGATTGGGCATATAGAAGCAGTTCTCCTCATCCACCATGGGATTCTTGAGTGGTTTTTTGGCTGGTGAAACACCATTTGCAAGTGTGGGAGCTTGAAAGAAGGGTGGATTTGCAAGAACAGCTTGTTGACAACACCAAAACCAAGCCTGGAAATTGCTTCAGTTTTGAAACTGGGGAGTGGGGGATCAAACAGACCAAATTCTTGTGTGATTCCTTGTTTCAAAACCCCTAGTGAGACTGTGAGGATCACATGATCAGCTTCCATGATTGATCCATCCACAAAATGTAGCCTCACTGGTCTCCAGGCACCATTATTGTTATTCCCATTTTCTGCAGAAGATAATGAATGGGGGTTTTGGGGGTTTTGGTTGTTCCATTCAATTCTCACCACTTTCTTGCCTAATTGGATCAAACCAGGAGGCAATACAGAAGCCAAGGACTCAATTATGCTCAAATACCCCTTGGCAATGGTGATCTCCTCCCCTGGAAACATTCGATATTCGCTTTCTGCACCATAGTCAAGAGTCTGGAGATCTCCAGCTGAAGTATAAGTCCTTTGAGTGTTCTCAAACATCCCAAAAATGGCTTCTTCAAGTGATTTCCTGCACCAAAAACTCCCAAACCCTTCCACCTCCTCCTCCCTCTCCTTCATTGATTCCCAATATTCGTCGAGCCCCTTTCGAAGAAAACACCCCACACTTCCATTGCAGCAGCCATTTGAAGAGCCCTCCTGAGCAAAATCCATGAGTTTCTTGAAAAGATTGGAGATTGGGGCAATTAGGGATGAGTTGAGATTATATCCACCTTCTGCAATAGTCACAGCAGCCTCATCCAAGCAACCATCCATACACTCCCATGGCTGCTCAGACTCCAGGGAGTTGATTTCTTGAGCAATCCTGTGAATTGGGCTCCCACCAATCCCATGGATCCAAGTGGCACCCATCTCAATCCTGTCACCCCCAAACTCTGAGGTGTTTATCCTCCCACCAATCCTCTCCCCTCCTTCCACCACACACACCTCTATCACCCCCCTTGACCCTGCACCTGTGTACAGCTTGTTTGCAGCTGTTAGCCCAGCCATTCCTGCTCCTATTATCACCACTTTTGGCTTCTTGGCCTGCATTATTCTTTCTTTTTTTTGTTTTGCTTTTCTTGCTTGGCTTGGCTAGGCTAATGGCTATTCCTCCCCCTTCCTCTCCCTGTGTGACTGTGAGTCTCACTCAGGCAAATGATAGAACACAAACAAGACAGAAATGAAGTGAAACAGTTTGTGAGGTGAGTATGATTTACTGAACAAGAATCAAACATATATATACATATACACACCAGGACTACTGCCCTATCTTTTGCCTTTAAAGAATTCATTTTTTTTACCCCAAAATTTAGTTTATTACTCCTAGGCGAAATCCTCTTGTGCCTATAACACCTTAGATAAATTATGACGACTTAATGACTCATTAAGCAGAAGGACCAGTATTTGGTGCCTACAAGGAGCCCGCTACATTAATTGTAACCTTACAATTGTAAGAGCCTAATCTTGTGTTTTTTTCTACATCTACCACCGAGAACTAACTGAGTTGTCTGCGCGGACTATATTTTTTGAGATAAATTACGATGACTTAGTGACCCATTAAACAAGAGGACCAATATTTAGTGCCCACTGCATTAGTTGTAACCTTACACTGCAACAGTTAGAGCTTAATCTTGTGTTTTTTCCTACAATTTACCACCGGGAACTAACTGAACTGTCTATAAAATTATATAATTTATTAATCTAATAAAGACATGGCTTTACTTTTCTTGACCCTCTCTACTTCTTTTTATATATTATTATTACTGTTAATGCCCTTGTGACACTCCCACTTAATTAAGCTACCATTTTAACTCATCTTCGACCGACAAACCTTTTTTCATAGGGGGTGGGGGGTGGTACCTAAGAGAAGATGAGGAAACAAAAAAGGAGCCCAAGAGGTCTACCAAACAACAATCTCAAAACTTCTGTTCCATAGTTGTGTCCTCCTTGTTTGATGATGCTTCCCTGCCCCAAAGTTTGCAATTGCCCTCATATCCACCTCTGTCCCACATTATCGGACTGATTGCTACATTTGTTTTCTTTTTAAAAGGTGTTTAATGCTTAAGGTACCCGCAACTTACTTATGACGTAAAAATATAGTCGGTTCATTAATAAAATTTTAGTACATATGATGGTTCTGATGAGACATGGTCTTTCAGTACAAAATAAGGATCAATCACAACCAACTATTAAGGTATAGGGTTTCATTAAAAAAACAGCGTCAATTTTATAATTATTACAAACTTTTAAAATTGACCTGCTACTAATTTTTTCATTATTTTTCAGCAACTCTTAACGGTTGATTTACCCAAGTATGATACATAAGATCAGTAATCATTTTTTTTATTTAAAAAGTATGTTCTCACCTGAACCCTCCTAATATATAATTACCAACAATAAAATTCATAATCATTTGAGTGCTCATTCTACATTAAACACCATTTTTCCTAAGAACACTATAGAAGATGTGGATTACGTACAAAGCAAGAACAAGTATAGTATTGTGATATATGCCAAATTAAAACACCAATAATATGTTGATGATTCCTTTCACCAACCTCACATGTGAATCAGGTAAATCAACGGCCCACCAACTGAACACTTTTGAATATATGGCCATGATTAAATCAATGGTAGTGTAGACTCAATGCGTATATATAAAATGAAGTTTCAATATCAAGAAATAAGTAACACGAAACATTATATTATTTGATCAAGATATCATATATATCGATCTTATCAATGAATAATGGTCATCAAACTAAAATTTCAAGGTTTCACAATTCCTACAATAAGCTATCAGCTAACAACTAATTTACCAAACACTTTTCTACCATCAGCTAATGTTATCAACTAATTAAACTAACCCACAAACCTAATCAGGTAACAACTATTTACCAAATACCCCGAAATCAGTTTGAGAAATGCATTTGTGGTAGGATCAAGAAAGTTTTTTTTTTTTTTTTTTTTTTTTTTAATTTTATTTTATTTTATTTTTACAATGATAATTAAAAAAAAAATGAATTCATGTTATAAGTGATCTAGGCATCATCAGGTCAGTGGTAAACTATTGTTCATCTTTCTTAATTTATTGTCTTTATGTCATGTCCCAAAACCAAAATGTTTTTTTTCAAATTTGTATAATCTCTGCTGAGGTTTGCAGTAATGTGTTCACAACAAGACGTTTGTCAAGTGCTAATTATGCCCCATATGTTTTCTTGGAACTTTATGGCGCATTATATTCTGGAATCCAAACACTAAACATGTTTAATTATTGCTGATTTAACAAACATAATTATACTAATTTATTGCATTCGATGTAAATCTATCAATCTCTACATATTTAACACTTTAATTTAAAGGGATTTGAATATTAATCTCGACCAGATTCGTACTATCTAAGTAGTTTGGTATACCGCTTTACCTAAACACAATACACATACATTGTTTAACTAAAGTATCACATCATGTTGTATATATGTAGTTGTACTTGTATATTATTATTTTTAATTAAAATAACTATTTTATTATTTTATTGTTAATTATATTAGTGGTCACAACTCACAACTAATCCATATTTTAAATCATGCATAAACTTCTTTGGTAAAGCAGTGTAACTTTAATAAATTTAATTTTAATCACCCAATTAAAAATCTCTAATCTTTATCTAAAATCTTCTTGAAATGCAGTGCAGATAATTGAAGACTGTACAAAGATTTGATGTCTCAAAGGTGGCTCTAAAAGATTAATGATGCTAATTCTCTTTTTGTGTCGGATTAAGATGTTTTCTCCGCAACCCTAATTACCTCTCATCATATCATTATTTGCACTTTTTTTGTGAGGGCTCATTGGAGCTTTTTTTGTTTTGTTTTATATTTACTGCACAACATTTACCTTAATTCTAATTGGTCTGTCCTGCTTTTGTAGTGAGTTATTTACTGTTTTTAAGAATCCACCAATCAGTATTCAACAACAAAACAACCTGACTCAAAGTAAAATAATTAAGCCGACTCCTAATGAAATCATTAAAAGCAATTTGTGTTCGCTCTCAAAAAAAAAATAAAAAAGCAATTTGTGTTCAATATATATATATATATATATATATATATATATATATATATATATATATATATATATATATANATATATATTATATATATATATATATATATATATATATATATATATATATACAAAAAAAAAAAAAAAAGCTATCATAAATAAATAATGGGTTGTGGTTAATTAAGCATCATTACCAATGCTTAATCAACAGGAAAGTCAAACCCTTCTCCATATCGTTGCTCGTGACCCAAATTTTTCCTCGAGTACCTCATTCCAGATCTTCCAGAGAATATATATATATATATATATATATATATATATATATATATATATATATATATAAACTATCAAGTGAGAATTAATAATTCCTATCCATGAGAAAATGTGGATTAATTTATTTGTCTGTTTAATAATTACGATAATGCATTTCGAAATCCTTAATAATGTAATTGCAAATACGTGAGAGTGCACTTAGAATCTATAATAGTGTAATATTATTTATTAGCATGCGACTATTAAATGTTTCTAAATGCATTATCGTAATTATAGAAATGTCACAATGTTTTTTCTCAATTCTTTTTATTAATTTCTAGCTCATGATAATCCTAGATAGACGGATGAGATTAGTCTGCGACATTTTCACATAGTTACTAGCAAGTTCTCATTTGGACCATGATAGTAAGATATATCTAGGATGATCAAGAGCTATAATTTATATTGAATATATATTTCAGTCAAGCAACATCTATTACTTAGAAAAAATAAAATAAAGTATTTTAGAATTTTGTTGAATATATATATATATAGGGAACGCCATATATCAAATTGATCAATAACTCTAGTGATTAAAACTCTATGACATTTGTGTAATATTAAATGATTTTCAATAGCACTAAATTATACACAGTATCATTGGAAATCATTGTCAATGATATAAATACAATTTGTAGTGGTTTCTAATAATATCAAATACAATATGATTTATTGGAAACCGTTCTATATTATTGTACTTGGCATTATTGACAACTATTTCAGAATATACATGACGTTATTGGAAACCAAATAATATATGGTATTATTGGAAATGGTTTTCAAAGGTACAATCATTTCAATATTACACAAATATCACCATGTTTTAGTTGCCATTTGTTTAAGATTAATATGACAAAATTGTCTTAATACATTGAAAAAAAATATACGGTCTAATTATCAATTTAGACTGGTCGAGACAAAACACATTGATTGTATCATAGCCAATGAAATGTTACAGGTTGATAAAACAATAATAAACATGCAATCCAACTATTAGTTTAAATGTTAAGTTAAGACAAAATGCATCCTTCAATTAAATTAATAATCATCACATATTACGTTAAAGATAAATAATAATAATATATAAATTTTTATTTACAACACGTATGCTCATAAATCGAAAAAAAAAATTAACAATAAAACAATGCTTAATTTACAATTTTACAATATATCATAAAATTCAATAATCTTTTATTTAATTTCTAATAATATAGCAAACACAATCTCAATAATGTGAAATCTGGAGAAGTGAGGGTGGGACTCTATGCTCTTAGAGTAGACTCCCTACATTTGTAAATTGGGTAACCCACAGGCTACATGATCCATATCCTGATTTGGCTACAACTTAGGAATTGATTGCACTAAATTGGTAAAGAATAGGCTGATTGGGCTGGGGTTGAATGAATAAGGGAACATATGATATGATAAAATAACTCAATAATTGGGTTAGGATAGGAGTCTTGTAGCCCATAAAATATTTTTTCTTTCTGTCTTGTGTCACAACTCAACTGGTGAACCAACTCAAAATAAATTAAATCCACCTTAATTATGTCAAAGGATACTTGTTCGGTTGTTCCTAAGTTGTCATTGATTCGAAATAAAACAATTGCAATATAATTATTCCATTCACAAATGACATTACAATTTACAACAAATGAATGAATTGGAATAACAATTTTGTCGGGGCAAAAATGTGGGGCCTTGGGCAAGAGAAATTTTGCGTTTTGGGGCAAAATAACAATTTTATTGAAACCATATTTCTCTAAGCTAAGCCACAAATGGTATAGGCTTAGCTTATAACAGGGCTGGTTGAATATCATATCCGATCCCAAGCTGCTGTGCATTTATGCCCGCATGCATATCTTCATAATTGAAAGAATTAGAAGATTTGCAGAGAATTGAATGAAGAAAGATTTTAATTTGCATACTGCTTGGTTATTCTATTCAATTTAATTCCCTTGGGGTCCCCGCCCCATTCCTCAAACACAACTAACACATTCCCGGATGGTTTCAGCCATGATCGTGGCACATGATACCTGAAATCAGGAATAAATTAACCCGAGTGGCCCGAAGTACTGTATTGTACTTGGCTAGTGAAGAGAAGAGAGGGCTTAATTACCATCTTTGAGAAGGCTGCCCACATTGAGTCAGGCATTTTGTCTCACTGTAAAATCCAGTATAGGTGCACTTGCCACATTTGCCACGAGCGGTGTTTGCTGGCCAGTGGCGGGCGACAGCTTCACCGTTTATCCATACCAGACCCTTTCCCATGCTGCCCAGGTCTAACGTCAGCGGCTCGTTTCCATCAGGGGCATTGAAAGTGCTCTGGAATTCATGAATAATGGATATATATATAGTACAGTCATACATGGGGCAGCAAATTAAAGTTAAAGCTTAGGTTTAATTTACCTTGTACCAGGTTAGGGGTATTTGTAAGTCAGATGTGAACCTCCTGCCCATGCCACAGAGTTACTTCCAGTATTCAGATGTAAGTAATCACCCTTCATACCAACCTGTATGTCACCCATTCAATGAAATGAGGTAATAATAATCCACCCCGTTTGCCAGCTACCTATATTGGCCTTCTTGGTCTGAACCAGTCAATTATTAACAACTTAGGCTGGTTTACCTTTAGACCAGCTAAGGTCACAAAGTAAGGTTTACCCAGTGTACCTTTGAGTAATGGTGATAGTTGGTTTCTCTCGTTACCCAAAAAAAAAAAACGATTGAAAAGAAATGAAAAGAGCAAACCGTACCCTGTAAGACCATTTCTGCTTAGACAAGTCTCTTGCGTTAAGACCACTCAAGAATCTCTGTCCCTTCGTTAAGACCACTCAAAAAAAAGAATCCACCACAAATTTATCACCTTTAAATCTATTTCCATCAACTTTGATGAGTATCAAGCAATACGTGGACTGTAGTTTTGACTCTGATACTAAATTAAAACATGTGTGGTATCTCAACTAAAAACTTAAACTGATAGTTAGATTGCAGTGCACATTTATGTTTATATATATTATTATATGCTCAACAATCAGAGCATTTTTTTTAAGGGTTTGATAATAGTTTGATTTCGGATTAGTGAGGTATAATAATATCATTAATATATAAAATATTATGTTAACAGATCTCATAGCTCAAAATGGAGGGGGTGAATGAAGCATTGACTAAGTAGCAATTGAATAATTAATGCAGGCAGTATTCTTATTATTATAGTGATTTCCATCCAAATAAGCATAATTAATCTCCTTAATTATAATATGGGTTGTGGTTAATTAAGCATCATTACCAATGCTTAATCAACAGGAAAGTCAAACCCTTCTCCATATCGTTGCTCGTGACCCAAATTTTTCCTCGAGTACCTCATTCCAGATCTTCCAGAGAATAT
>CP025646.1:14161908-14307401 GCA_003576665.1 Ipomoea trifida
ATAATATGTTGATGATTCTTTCACCAACCTCACATGTGAATCAGGTAAATCAACGGCCCACCAACTGAACACTTTTGAATATATGGCCATGATTAAATCAATGGTAGTGTAGACTCAATGCGTATATATAAAATGAAGTTTCAATATCAAGAAAATAAGTAACACGAAACATTATATTATTTGATCAAGATATCATATATATCGATCTTATCAATGAATAATGGTCATCAAACTAAAATTTCAAGGTTTCACAATTCCTACAATAAGCTATCAGCTAACAACTAATTTACCAAACACTTTTCTACCATCAGCTAATGTTATCAACTAATTAAACTAACCCACAAACCTAATCAGGTAACAACTATTTACCAAATACCCCGAAATCAGTTGAGAAATGCATTTGTGGTAGGATCAAGAAAGTTTTTTTTTTTTTTTTTTTTTTTTTAATTTTATTTTATTTTATTTTTACAATGATAATTAAAAAAAAAATGAATTCATGTTATAAGTGATCTAGGCATCATCAGGTCAGTGGTAAACTATTGTTCATCTTTCTTAATTTATTGTCTTTATGTCATGTCCCAAAACCAAAATGTTTTTTTTCAAATTTGTATAATCTCTGCTGAGGTTTGCAGTAATGTGTTCACAACAAGACGTTTGTCAAGTGCTAATTATGCCCCATATGTTTTCTTGAACTTTATGGCGCATTATATTCTGGAATCCAAACACTAAACATGTTTAATTATTGCTGATTTAACAAACATAATTATACTAATTTATTGCATTCGATGTAAATCTATCAATCTCTACATATTTAACACTTTAATTTAAAGGATTTGAATATTAATCTCGACCAGATTCGTACTATCTAAGTAGTTTGGTATACCGCTTTACCTAAACACAATACACATACATTGTTTAACTAAAGTATCACATCATGTTGTATATATGTAGTTGTACTTGTATATTATTATTTTTAATTAAAATAACTATTTTATTATTTTATTGTTAATTATATTAGTGGTCACAACTCACAACTAATCCATATTTTTAAATCATGCATAAACTTCTTTGGTAAAGCAGTGTAACTTTAATAAATTTAATTTAATCACCCAATTAAAAATCTCTAATCTTTATCTAAAATCTTCTTGAAATGCAGTGCAGATAATTGAAGACTGTACAAAGATTTGATGTCTCAAAGGTGGCTCTAAAAGATTAATGATGCTAATTCTCTTTTGTGTCGGATTAAGATGTTTTCTCCGCAACCCTAATTACCTCTCATCATATCATTATTTGCACTTTTTTTGTGAGGGCTCATTGGAGCTTTTTTTGTTTTGTTTTATATTTACTGCACAACATTTACCTTAATTCTAATTGGTCTGTCCTGCTTTTGTAGTGAGTTATTTACTGTTTTTAAGAATCCACCAATCAGTATTCAACAACAAAACAACCTGACTCAAAGTAAAATAATTAAGCCGACTCCTAATGAAATCATTAAAAGCAATTTGTGTTCGCTCTCAAAAAAAAATAAAAAAGCAATTTGTGTTCAATTATATATATATATATATATATATATATATATATATATATATATATATATATATATATATATACAAAAAAAAAAAAAAAAGCTATCATAAATAAATAATGGGTTGTGGTTAATTAAGCATCATTACCAATGCTTAATCAACAGGAAAGTCAAACCCTTCTCCATATCGTTGCTCGTGACCCAAATTTTTCCTCGAGTACCTCATTCCAGATCTTCCAGAGAATATATATATATATATATATATATATATATATATATATATATATATATATATAAACTATCAAGTGAGAATTAATAATTCCTATCCATGAGAAAATGTGGATTAATTTATTTGTCTGTTTAATAATTACGATAATGCATTTCGAAATCCTTAATAATGTAATTGCAAATACGTGAGAGTGCACTTAGAATCTATAATAGTGTAATATTATTTATTAGCATGCGACTATTAAATGTTTCTAAATGCATTATCGTAATTATAGAAATGTCACAATGTTTTTTCTCAATTCTTTTTATTAATTTCTAGCTCATGATAATCCTAGATAGACGGATGAGATTAGTCTGCGACATTTTCACATAGTTACTAGCAAGTTCTCATTTGGACCATGATAGTAAGATATATCTAGGATGATCAAGAGCTATAATTTATATTGAATATATATTTCAGTCAAGCAACATCTATTACTTAGAAAAAATAAAATAAAGTATTTTAGAATTTTGTTGAATATATATATATATAGGGAACGCCATATATCAAATTGATCAATAACTCTAGTGATTAAAACTCTATGACATTTGTGTAATATTAAATGATTTTCAATAGCACTAAATTATACACAGTATCATTGGAAATCATTGTCAATGATATAAATACAATTTGTAGTGGTTTCTAATAATATCAAATACAATATGATTTATTGGAAACCGTTCTATATTATTGTACTTGGCATTATTGACAACTATTTCAGAATATACATGACGTTATTGGAAACCAAATAATAT
The DNA here is from genome assembly GCA_003576665.1 of Ipomoea trifida. NCBI lineage: Eukaryota > Viridiplantae > Streptophyta > Magnoliopsida > Solanales > Convolvulaceae > Ipomoea > Ipomoea trifida. The sequence continues at coordinate 14,164,457 of CP025646.1, forward strand.
ATGGTATTATTGGAAATGGTTTTCAAAGGTACAATCATTTCAATATTACACAAATATCACCATGTTTTAGTTGCCATTTGTTTAAGATTAATATGACAAAATTGTCTTAATACATTGAAAAAAAATATACGGTCTAATTATCAATTTAGACTGGTCGAGACAAAACACATTGATTGTATCATAGCCAATGAAATGTTACAGGTTGATAAAACAATAATAAACATGCAATCCAACTATTAGTTTAAATGTTAAGTTAAGACAAAATGCATCCTTCAATTAAATTAATAATCATCACATATTACGTTAAAGATAAATAATAATAATATATAAATTTTTATTTACAACACGTATGCTCATAAATCGAAAAAAAAAATTAACAATAAAACAATGCTTAATTTACAATTTTACAATATATCATAAAATTCAATAATCTTTTATTTAATTTCTAATAATATAGCAAACACAATCTCAATAATGTGAAATCTGGAGAAGTGAGGGTGGGACTCTATGCTCTTAGAGTAGACTCCCTACATTTGTAAATTGGGTAACCCACAGGCTACATGATCCATATCCTGATTTGGCTACAACTTAGGAATTGATTGCACTAAATTGGTAAAGAATAGGCTGATTGGGCTGGGGTTGAATGAATAAGGGAACATATGATATGATAAAATAACTCAATAATTGGGTTAGGATAGGAGTCTTGTAGCCCATAAAATATTTTTTCTTTCTGTCTTGTGTCACAACTCAACTGGTGAACCAACTCAAAATAAATTAAATCCACCTTAATTATGTCAAAGGATACTTGTTCGGTTGTTCCTAAGTTGTCATTGATTCGAAATAAAACAATTGCAATATAATTATTCCATTCACAAATGACATTACAATTTACAACAAATGAATGAATTGGAATAACAATTTTGTCGGGGCAAAAATGTGGGGCCTTGGGCAAGAGAATTTTGCGTTTTGGGGGCAAAATAACAATTTTATTGAAACCATATTTCTCTAAGCTAAGCCACAAATGGTATAGGCTTAGCTTATAACAGGGCTGGTTGAATATCATATCCGATCCCAAGCTGCTGTGCATTTATGCCCGCATGCATATCTTCATAATTGAAAGAATTAGAAGATTTGCAGAGAATTGAATGAAGAAAGATTTTAATTTGCATACTGCTTGGTTATTCTATTCAATTTAATTCCCTTGGGGTCCCCGCCCCATTCCTCAAACACAACTAACACATTCCCGGATGGTTTCAGCCATGATCGTGGCACATGATACCTGAAATCAGGAATAAATTAACCCGAGTGGCCCGAAGTACTGTATTGTACTTGGCTAGTGAAGAGAAGAGAGGGCTTAATTACCATCTTTGAGAAGGCTGCCCACATTGAGTCAGGCATTTTGTCTCACTGTAAAATCCAGTATAGGTGCACTTGCCACATTTGCCACGAGCGGTGTTTGCTGGCCAGTGGCGGGCGACAGCTTCACCGTTTATCCATACCAGACCCTTTCCCATGCTGCCCAGGTCTAACGTCAGCGGCTCGTTTCCATCAGGGGCATTGAAAGTGCTCTGGAATTCATGAATAATGGATATATATATAGTACAGTCATACATGGGGCAGCAAATTAAAGTTAAAGCTTAGGTTTAATTTACCTTGTACCAGGTTAGGGGGTATTTGTAAGTCAGATGTGAACCTCCTGCCCATGCCACAGAGTTACTTCCAGTATTCAGATGTAAGTAATCACCCTTCATACCAACCTGTATGTCACCCATTCAATGAAATGAGGTAATAATAATCCACCCCGTTTGCCAGCTACCTATATTGGCCTTCTTGGTCTGAACCAGTCAATTATTAACAACTTAGGCTGGTTTACCTTTAGACCAGCTAAGGTCACAAAGTAAGGTTTACCCAGTGTACCTTTGAGTAATGGTGATAGTTGGTTTCTCTCGGTTACCCAAAAAAAAAAAACGATTGAAAAGAAATGAAAAGAGCAAACCGTACCCTGTAAGACCATTTCTGCTTAGACAAGTCTCTTGTCCCTTCGTTAAGACCACTCAATGTGACTGGGGCATGAATTCCGTAATTCCATTGTTCATAGTGCGTGCCAACATTCTTCAAATGGAAACACACATACATACATAAGTATTGTAAAAGTACGATTAGATGGAAGAGTTGATCGAAGAAAAGTGACTAACCGGGAGACCAACTGTGGCACTGAGCAGGGAAATCTTGTTAACACCAGCCTTTAGTTTTACACCCTTAGAAAATGTTAGTCTTGGGTCTGCCAGTGTCCCATATGCAGTTCCTACCATCTGACCATTAACGAAAACGCACAGTTCGTGTCCACCAGATGGGACATATAGAACCGTTTCTTTCCCATCCTTTAGAAATTTTTCATTAGATGCAATGAACACACTGCATACATAACATTCTCATCTCATCAGATAACACGGAACGAACGAAGATTCCCGATATATATGAAGCAAATCTAGCTAGCTAGCTACGGGACATACTCTGTGGTGTACCACAAGTAGTCTGAGGCGTCTCGGGTCATACTCACTTGTTCCCATATTCCATCTGTTGCGTGTGTGTCCTTATCACCTACGGATGGAGGGTATTCGACGTAGGACTGCCAAGTGAACCAGGTATTGGTTGGCACCATCCTTAGCAGAGGGGTTGTGGCCTTAACCCTTGCAGTGTTGAAAGCCTCAGTTTTGCAGTCTGGGAAAATACTCACTGACCAAGCAGGCAGTTCATATTGCTTGTTCCAAAATGTCACTTTTGCTGGATTTTGGTCCGTGTTGGAGAGGAACAAAGCGCAATGCCCCCCAGTCTTTGCACTATACACATGAGCCTATATATGATTCAAAAAAAAAAAAGAAAAAAAAAAAGATAAGTTTCACTCAAAGCAGGAGTGGCTGGCCTATTTGACATTTTCTGTTTGAGCCGGCTAGTTATAAGCAATTTATTACCTGTTGACTTTTGCCAAGCCATGTAACTTTGGGGTAGGATGAAATTATGGCCGGTTCAGCTTGCTTGATCACTTTATGCAATTCTGCTAAGTGCCAATACTTGGGTTCATTTGGTAGCCCTGCATATATGCATCCCATATACATATATATCATCATCTTCTGCATATATGCTACCTTTAATTTAAGGCTTTGATCATACAGATACACTCAACATACCATATTCATCGAGAAGACCATCGTACTCATAGCTAGTTGTAAGAAATAGAGCACCGGTCCGACCAAAATTCGTTCCTCCATGGTACTGAACACAAGTTAGACCAAGAAATTAAAATAAAAAATCTCGATCCATGCCTGGCTGGTTAAGAACTAACCATGTAATAGTTGAAGTATGAGCCACCATACTGGATGAACCTTGCCACTGAAAAAGCTGTGTCTTCTGCAGATCTTCTAGGAACCGGAGTTCCATATGCTGTAAACCTGAATTCATCGAAGCAAGCAAGCTAAGAGTGAATCAAGAGAGAAAGAATAATTCTGTTCTAGCCTTCTAGGCTTACCATGCAGTCCAGCTGTAAACATTTTGGGAGTGTGTGGATGGTGTGGCTTAAAGTTTTCGCAGTAGAATCCATTGCAAGCATCAATCTGTATGCATCAAGAAGAGGAGATCGAATTGCGTTGAATCACACAGCAGCGAAGACAAAACTGCAGTCTTTTTTGAATGACTAGCAAAACCCGTAGCCAGCAAAGGACCGCAAGGGTAACCTAGTCTAATAACATACCCATAGAAGGCCAATAGGCTACCCTGCCTGTGACCCTAGCTAGCAAAGGACCGCAAGGAGTAAACCAGCCTAGAATGTACGGGCTCCAGCCAAGAAGGCCAATAGGCCACTTTAGCTGTTCTGATCTTGTGGTTACCAAATCAACAGTCTAGTCGTTTACCATGGGAGGGGGGGCGTCCTCTTGTTTACACACGATCCAAGGGACATGGGCAGTGTTGAGACCTGCAGCCATTTGTGTAAACCATTTTGCATAAGCTTTACCCGGGGCACCAATATCCCACTGCACCGGTCCATACTCGTTTTCAATCTAAAGTAAACACAAAGACAATAGTTATGGTTGTAGAAGCACCATAGATAAGATAAACACAAGCCAATATACAATAATCCATCTTCAATTCCTTCAATTCTAACCTGATTCATAATAATAGGTCCACCTTGAGGTTCAAACAATTTCTCCAAATTCATGATGTTCACAATTTTTTCAACAAACCGTTGCATAGCCACCTTGTTGTAATCACCATAGTTTAGCAAACCAGAATATATATATATATATAGCAAAATATAATACCACATATATGAACAAATTAATTAAGTAGACAACCTTAAAAGGCTTATTGTCTGTTCTAAACTCCATCCCAGACACATATCTTAGCCAAACAGGGAATCCCCTGCACCACAATTCATACAAGCTAGCTAGGATCCCACTTTACATGATAATATATATATATAACTAAATATATATGCATTGCATTAACATATAAAATCTTACCCATAATTCCATTCTCCACAAATATAAGGCCCAATGCGGAGATGAACATAGAGCCCTGCCTGATGTGCCAGTTTGAGGAACTTCACCAAATCATATCTCCCCTCAAAATTGAACTGAAAAAGTAACAATTTCATATTTTAAATACAAATTAAACAGCATATAAGGGGCATAGAAAAGTAAGAATTATATATAGTTCAAGCATATATTACTTTTCCAGGAAATGGTTCATGTCCATTCCAGAACACATAAGTCTGTATAACATCCAAGCCTCCTTCTTTAGCCCTCTTTAGAATATCAGGCCACATCTAAACCAAACAAACAAAATTATACCCCAAAATAAGAAATGCCCACTTTTTTATAATTAAAGAATTGCCAAACATGTGCCTTGGTGAATCCTTGCATAACCAATTAGTCAGACAGCTGACTTGATAATCATAAGGTTCCAAGTTCAACCTCCCTATGGGAGCTGTATATTCGCCTTCTCAGTTTGAAAGCAGGCTAGACTGGTTTACTTCCTTGTGATCCTTTACTGGTTAAGATCACAAGGCAGATTTCACCTGAAACGAGTCTTTAGTAGCCTTTAGTAGTAGTTGCGGGTTTTCCCCGTAATGCATGCATGGAACCAAAAGTACCCCAGGAGTGCTTCTTGGGTAGTGAATGGAACCCGAGATGAGAATCTTTTTGTGTCCATCGATGATGAAACCTTTGTCATCGTAGGTAACTGCGGCTCTCGCTGGAGCAGAAGCCAGTGAGAACAACAACACCGCCGCCACAAAATTCATAAGGTTTAATTGGTGTTAGTTTCACCAAGAATGTTATTTGTTTCTCTTAGGTTGGCATTTGGCAGAGAGGGAAGTGAGAGATTTAACTGCATTATATATAGCTTTTGAGAATAGGAAATGGATCGGATCCCACTGTCTCGGGACTTCGAAAATGATCCATATTTTTTGCTCATCAAAAATGGCAATTTCAGTTAGGATTAGAATGGGTCTCAATTTCACCTCACCTCATACATCCCTTAGGGGCCGTTTGGTTCGGGTCATCTGAGATTACCTAGGTAATCTGAGTCTGGTAATGTTATATTACCTTGTTTGTTTCAAGTTATGAGATTACCAGGTAATGTTACATTACCTCAAAGCTGATGTGGCGGTAATGTTTCAAGGTAATGTGATTACCCCCGTTTTTTTAGGTAATCTAAAATTACCTTGGATTATTCCGACTTTGCCCTTATTAACTAATCCTTATATAATAATAATAATAATAATAATAATAATAATAATAATAATAATACTAACACAATAACATATATAAAAATAAATATATGTTTATATAATTAAATATACATGTGTGTATATTTATATATTTATTTTTTTAATATTAAGCATCAATACATTCGTACATATAAATAAATAAAAATACACACAATAAAGGCACACAAATATATATATATATATATATATATATATATATATATATATATATATATATATATATATATATATATATATAAAAGGACATTATAGTAAATTGTCCCATATAACCTAAAATATAATCCTTAACCAAACACAGTAATATTATATTCCACAATCCAAACCAAACACATCAGGTAATCTTACATTCCCAAAATCTCGCATTACCTTCCTGGAGGTAATCCTATTACCTGGGGTAATCCAAGATTCCGTGAACCAAACGCCCCCTTAAAGTTGCAAAGTTTATGAATCTATAATTAATTAATTATGAATAGGATATTATATATGTTAGAAGTATTAGGGCTCTATGTGTATTGTATATTTTAACTCTTCTATTGTATTTATTTATTATATTCTGTTAATTAATTTAGATTATACAGTTCTCATTGGTATCATAGTCTAAGTTTCTTCCATGGCTGCTCCCGTTCTGAACTGAAGAACGGACCATCTCGGATATAACTGATGTGTCCTCGATGACTGATGTGTCCTCGATGCCTGACAACATATTCGTTGTCCACAACTCATCACTTTGTTAATATTAAACTAACTACGAGGAATTTTCTGTTCAGAGGGATAAAGAAATCCTTTTTTTTCTTCCTTTTTCTTTAGGTTTCAACAAATTTCGTTCTTGATCTACTACTGAACTAGTGAGTAGTCATATCATTTGCTGCAGAATAATTTGATAATAATAGCAATATTGTTTTTATTGATTCTGGTGTATATTACAACCAAAAGGAAAAAAAAAAAGTGCCTTTATTGCTCTAACATTATACATATCTCTTTATCATCATCATTTCCTCTACATATTCAACAATTTTGTTGATACCAAATTTGTGTAAGCTACAAGTTGTAGCTTTGTATATAATATATACACATAATGCTTGTATCTCTAGCTATATATGTATAGTTATAGGCTTCTGTGGAACATGGCTTCTTGTATACTTGTATAGTTGTATGTATATCCCAACCTGCTTCATATCTTCTGATTTCAAACATTATTGCAGAGAAGAAAGATTTTCAGAAAGCTCTGATCTTTCTTGAGCTGTGATCATTAATTTTTATTACTTGGTTCTTGTAACGAATTTAATTCCCGATGGGTCGCCCCCCCATTCTTCGAACACGACTAAGAGATTCCCAGATGGTTTCAGCCATGATCGCGGGACATGATACCTGAAATTCAAAGATTATATATATAGTGAAGATTTCAGCAAATTAAGCATTCTTGTATTTGGCAAGTGCAGGTAGAGAGGGCTTATTAGTTACCATCTTTGAGAAGGCTGTCCACAATTTGTCTGGCATTTGGTCTCACTATAAGTTCCAGCATAGCTGCACTGACCACAGCTGCCATGGGCAGTGTATGCAGCCCAGTGGCGCCCGACGCCTTCCCCGTTTATCCATATCTCGCCTTTTCCCATGCTGCTCATGTCCAATGCCACCGGGTCGTTTCCTCCTGGTGCATTAAAAATCGCCTGGAACAACCAGAGACAGATGGGTTTATAAGGTCATGGGTCAGACTGACTAACTGACTGGATTCAGTAGGCCATGGGTCAAACTGACTAACTGATTGGATTCAGTTTTTTAGTGTCGACCTAATCTTAGATTATAATATGGTATCAGAGTAGATTACCTTGTACCAGGTTAGGGGCTGTTTGTTAGCCAGAAGGGAACCTTGTACCCATTCCACAGAGGAACTTCCACTCATAGTATTGAGACTTAAGGATTCACCTTTCAACCCAACCTGCAAACAAACAATGTAAAGTTTAGGTTTTGTTTATTGGCATCAGAAATTTACAAGATTCTGAGTTTAAATGAAGAAATCAAAACCTTGTAAGACCATCTCTGCTTAGCCAAGTTTCTTGTCCCTTCGTTAAGACCACTCAACGAGACAGGGCCGAGAACTCCAGTATTCCATTGCTCATAATGCGTGCCAACATTCTGAAAAACACATAGGTTGTAAGTACTGTAAAACTCGGATTAGAACATGGTTATCTGTGCTAACTCGGAAAAATTCGTTTTAAACTAACCGGGAGACCAACAGCAGAGCTGAGCAGCGAAATCTTGTTAACACCGGCCCTTAGTTTTACATTCCCAGTGAATGTTAGTTTTGGATTTTCCAGTCCCCCATACACAGTTCCTGGCATAAGGAGATAAGCAATTGAAGATGGAGAAGCGAAAACCTTAAAAAAATATGGTTTAGCCAAGGAATACCTGATAATTGACCATTAATGAAAATGCGCAATGCATGTCCAGCAGACATAACAGTTAAAACGAGGTCTTTTCCATTCTTTAGAAATCCTTCGTTAGATGCAATGTTCACACTGAGGAGCAAGCAATAGCGGGATTATATTAGTTTTAGTTTAAGTAGTACTGATTCTTCGAGAAATGCTAGCTAGAAGATGGAAATATCGAGTACTTACTCTGTCATGTACCACAAATAGTCTGAGTTGTCTCGGGTGACATTCACTTGCTCCCATAGTCCATCTGCTACAAGCGAATCCCCATCATCAGCGGTTGGAGTATCTTCAATGTACGATTGCCAAGAGAATCCGCTCTTCACGGGTACCATCTTCATCTGAGAGCTTCCTACACTTACCTGCAAAAGCAAAATTAAAAACGAAGGCTCAATCAGAACCTAGCAAATCGAAAATCAGAACTAGATGAGCAAAGAGGATAGTCCTGTTTCCTTGATTCCCTTACCCTCGCGGTGTTGAAAGCCTCAGTCTTGCAGTCGGGGAAAATACTAACTGACCAAGGAGGCAGATTGTATTGCTTGTTCCAAAACGTCACTTTTGCTGAGTTTTGGGGGTCGTAGTTGGAGAGGAACAAAGCACAATGCCCCCCCGACTTTGGACTAAAGACATGAGCCTACATAAATATATACGATTCAAAATCAAAAACATTGTTAAGGTTTTTAAGGACAGGTACCTATGTTTGAAAAGTAATCAGATGAAACCGACCAACAATTACCTCTTGATATTTTCCAAGCCATGTAACTGTGGGATACGACGAAACTAAAGCAGGCTCAGCTTGCTTGATCACTTTATGCAATTCTGCTAAGTGCCCATATTTCGGTTCATTTGGCAGCCCTATAACGTACACCATATATATCTAATCATTGTTTGCTCTATATGCTTTTCGTTTTAAACTTTAATCATGATATACTAGCAAATGTGATACAGATACGTTCGTGTTTAAAACTAGTCACAGAACATAGAAATCGATATACATATATATGTTTTTATGATCTGGTGTATCGTACCATATTCATCTAGCGGGGCATCATAGTCATAGCTAGTTGCAATAAACCGACCAGCAGTCCTGCCAAAATTTGTCCCTCCATGGTACTGAAGACACCATAGACAGTTAAACAAGTCAGACCTTTTCGGGAAAGAAATTAACGCTTAACTGTTAAAAAAATCTAAACGAGGAAAGCGTGACCAACCATGTAATAGTTGAAGAACGAGCCATTATTTTGGATGAACCTTGCAACTGCAAAAGCGGTGTCTTCTGCAGATCTTCGAGGAACGGGACCTCCAAATTCTGTGTACCTGAAGAAGAAGAAGAACACGAACATAATAAAGCTAGCTAGGAGAGAATGAGAACGAGAAAGAGAACTGCCCGTAGTTTGAATTCTCGAGGCTTACCATGCAGTCCAGAGTTCTGTAAACATTTTGGGGTTGCGGGGATTGTGTGGACGGAAGTTTTCACAGTAGAATCCATTGCAAGTATCTATCTGCAATAAAGTTAATGAATATGAGCTAACAGGTAGCCTAAAAACGCCTAGAATCAAAAGATTGCTCTAAATTCTCTGCTTAATGAGTTATTTACACAATAAAAATCAAGGAAAACTGATGATATGACAAAAGCCCAGATAGATATGCCACACTTGTTCAATATATCAAGAAAACGAGAACACGAACTGCAAAGAAAATCATGAGACTTCATTTGAGAACAGACAAAACTACAGTCTTTATCCATTTAATTTCCTTGCAGATACTATGGCATAATCAAAAGGACATCAAAATTTCATGGATTCATACTCGAATAAGAAGAGATCGAGCTGAGGTTTCTTACCATGGGATCGGGGGCATCCTCTTGTTTGCACATGATCCAAGGAACTCCAGTTTTGAGACCGACAGCCATTTGTGTAAACCATTTCGTATATGCTTTACCTGGAGCACCAATTTCCCACTCTATCGGTCCATACTCGTTTTCAATCTGCAGTAAATTAAAGAGCTCACGAGATTACTTTAAAGAAAACGTTTTAATCTGCAGTAAATAATTCATGAAATATCTTTTAATCTGCAGCAAATAAAGACAGAATAGCAAAAAGAGTTTTGGGTTTCTAGAAGCACAATAAAGACAAATCAATAATCCATCTTCTAACCTGACTCATAATAATAGGTCCACCTTGAGGTTCAAACAGACTCTCTGACTTCATCATGTTGACAATTTTCGCAACAAATCCTTGCATAGCCACCTTTTAATCACAGTCAACAACCAAACCGAAATTTAGTTTAGGAACCAATAAGAAAACTATAAAATTATGAACAAACTAGAAGAAAGGCAATTAGGTAGACAACCTTAAAAGGCTGATTGTCTGTTCTAAATTCCATCCCAGGCACATATTTTAGCCAAACTGGGAATCCCCTGCACCACAATATAATACAGCAACTCAGATTTTTTTTTTTTTTTTTAATTAACACAGCAAACAAGGAATTAATGAGAACAAAATATGCATTATATATACACATACATATAAAATCTTACCCAAAATTCCATTCTCCACAAATATAAGGGCCGATACGAAGATGAACAAAGAGCCCTGCTTGATGCACCAGTTTGATGAACCTGACTAAATCATATCTCCCCTCAAAGTTGTACTGGAAAAATAACAAAAATTAAAAAAAAATGTAAAATTTCATATTTTAAATACAAATAGCATATAATATAAGGGGCATGGAAAATTAAAAAATTAATAGAGTTAAGGCATTACTTTTCCAGGAGATGGTTCATGCCCATTCCAGAACACATAAGTCTGTATAACATCCAATCCTCCATCTTTAGCCTTCTGTATAAGCCCAGGCCACATCTAAACCAAACCCCCAACAAGTACAATTTTAGCTAAAAATAATAACAAAACTGAAAACCCATTGAAAAAATTAGAAGTACCACAAAATAAGAAATGCCCATTTGTCAATATGGCATAAAATATGCAAAGCACACAGCTTTATAAAATAAAGAATTGGCAAACATGTGCAATGGCACTTGCTGATGAGTCCAAGATGAAATTTTTTGACCAAAATATATGAAATTGCAGCAAAACAAGACAAACCCACATCTCAGGAATGCATGGAAACATAGGGAAAGTGGGGAAAATGAAGAAATTTGTTGGGAAAAAAATTATGCATTTTGGTACCTCAGGAGTGCTTCTTGGGTAGTGAATAGAACCAGAGATGAGAATCCTTCTGTTGCCATTGATGATGAAGGCTTTGTCATCATAGGAAACTGTGGCTCTCACTGGACCACAAGCCAATGATGAGAAAATCACCACCACAAACACCACCAAGAAATGGCTCCTGCAATTCTTAAACCTCAACATGTTCTTTATCAAACCCAAACAAATGTTTGATGTTTCACTGCTACTTTTCTTTCTTTTTTTTGCTTTCCCACTTTTTTTTTTCTTATGTTTTCCCTCTGCTCAACATCAGGAAGAAAGAGAAAAGAAAATGCCCCTCTCTGCCTTGTCCTTTTTGCCTTCTCTTTCTGTATTCTGTTTACTTGTATACGTATCTACAACTCTATATTGTGCATATATGTATATATATCAAAGATGAGTGTTTTGTGTTTTTCTCTTTATGGAGGAGAGTGCAGAGGGAACTGGAGAGACTCAACTGCATTATATAGATTTTGAAAAGGAGGGAGTGGGGCCCACAGTTTCCTTGCAATAACAAGAATGGATTTTTTCAAATTGTGTGCAAGGAACCACCATAATTTGGAAATTCTTGATTTCTTGAATTGCCCATAAAAAATGGCAATTCCAGTTAGGATTGTTGGAATGTCAGTGATGACTTCCTAACTAAATAAGCTTTTCATCGTTTTATATAAATGACTTTTTACTTTGGCATGGCAAGTAAATGAAGTTCAGCCTAATGAATTTAGTCGGTAAATAATTACAAAAAGTCAAAATATAAATTTATTTATAATTAATTAGCTCAAATTAGGTAGACCAATAGATCACTATTCATAAGAGTCAAACTTATAATTATGTAGTTACTAAGTCAACAACCTGACCAACTTACTTATAATTATCCTCACAAATTTGTCTTTAGACATAAGGTTCTCATAAAAAAAATTTATGTTAAGATTAAATGAGAAATATAAATATGAATACAATTATAATTTTTTTCTTCAACGAGAAGCTAGCCATGGTAGATTGGCAGTATAACCCATGAGATGGACAGGTGTATCACCTCACCAAAATTTCTGCTGAAAGCTAGCCACTATTTTACCAGCAAATTGTCAATCATGCACCACAACCCTGTTCACGTAACAAGAGAAAATGTAACAAATTGTTATGTGTGATTGATTAGGTGGAATATGACTTTTGTAATTAGTCACGAGTTTGATTCTTACAAATATTTTTTAGTCAAAATCGTCATATAGGGTCTAAGTAGTGATTGTGAATTTCTCTTTGTCACAAAAAAAAATAGTATTTAAATTTGGAAAAGATTGATTGTTTCTTTTTCGTGATTTGATAATGTAATATTTTAATTTTAATATAATATTTACATGTTTAAATTAAAAACATTATTAGATGCATGACATGGGAATATTTTTCAACAAAAAAAAAATTGATTGTTTTGTTAAATATAAATATTTTTATTTTATGTGAGTATAGTAACTTAGGTTATATATAACTATATAAATGAAACGCATTGAGTGAAACTTGCATATTCAAACATGCATTCTAAGTGAAACTTGCCTTGTAACTCTAGTCGGTAAAGGATCAAAAGGGAGTAAACCATTGTGCAAACTAACTTAGGTTGTCCATGCTAATCGCCTCAAACCAATAAGGTCAATAAACCGCTCTCGCATGAGATCAAACATGAAACCTTGTGGTTACCAAGCCAATAATCCAACCAACTTGGCTAGAGTTGTCCCAATTAAGATATGGCGATTACTTAGTATCCTATGTGGTGGTAATTTGGTATAACTTTTTAGAATATATATGAATTAAGTCACTGTTACAAGTTCATTAAATTACTACTATAAGTTCACCAAGTCACTATTTTATATACATTAAGTCACTAATATACGTTAATTAAGTAACTACTACAAATTCATTAAATCATTAGTGCATGTTCATTAAATCACTAATAATATGGGTCCATCACACAATTATTGAAATGATATATATATATGTGTGTGTTATTTAAAAAATCTTAACGGGATATTTTTAACAATATATTTTTTATACATTAAATTTATTTATTAAAAATACTATTAAGTGATGATTAATCAATTGATGTCATTTTAATGTATCTGCATTATTGTTAATTTGTTATAATGAACTTTCACTCATATTTGATCTTTACTAATTTGGGTCTATGAACCAATATAGGTCATGGTTCATGATATAATTTGTCAATGAAAGTGTAGTGACAATTGTAGGGGTGAATAACATTTTTCTTTAATATTTGTAAAACTTATACAAATTTTTTTTTTATATAAAATTTATTTTTCAATATTTATATGAGTACTAGTTTGTGTATAAAATGTGAAACGCTACGTTTCTTCTTTGACCTTCTTGCCTAAGCCATACCGAACCTTTTATCCTGGTAGAATTTTAGTCACCAACAAAATATTATTATAAGATGATGAAACTAGAATTATTATTATTATTAATTTACTATTATTATTCATCCTGTAATGAGATTGATCAATTCACATGTAAACCCAATTCAATCAAAAGGGATAATTAAATGAATAGAGTATGATTATAGAATCTAAAAATTATGAGTTCGATTTTTGCTAACACCTTCTTTGTCGAGTTCATTGTACAAGGTCTTTCTAGTGCAATTTATCTATTATGTGTAGTTTGCGAGTTATTAAACAGAGATACATACTTTCCGATGGTGAATACTGATTGATACTTATGTAATAAATTGAAAGTGATAATAATTGCGAATTTCTCTCTTCATATAAAAAATATATAGATTTTTTTATTATATATGGGAGTAGGATACTTTGGATAATTGGACCAAAAGTCTAGTTGTGAATCAACAAAAGTAAAATTCGATCGGACTCCGATCCGACAAGTTAGAATAATTTACTGTAGTTGAAAATGAAATGTGCAGTACGTGGACACACGTAATACAATATCTTATTGTCTTTGATTCTTTTTCCATATTTTTAATTTATAAAATTAAATTAAGCTTAATTAATTAATTGTTCAGCTTTTAAACGATTACCATTTTCCTTAATCCGATTTCTAACGTTAAAAACGCATAGAATCTGAATCATGTCTTTGACACGCTGCTAATACAAAACAATATATATGCCATATGAATTTTTTCATATTAAAATTAGCCGACGACCAAATTAAACGCTTATTATTATTAATATGTTAAAAGTTATAATTAGTAACGAAAATGTAGCAATTAACGTCATATATTGATGAAATAATGTTAAATTTGACGTCTTGGTCCTCCAAGGCTTCACACCCAACAAAGTATCAGCCTGTAATCACTATAAGGAAGGTTTCATGATCAAGTGTCATTCCAATCAGGATTGAAATTACGTTGAATATATATTACTAATAGGTTAAGGTATACCAAAAAAGACTAAATTGCAATAATTAAGGGTCAAAACCGTCAATTTTCTGAACAAAAATGAATTATGTATGAAGATTAAGCAAAGGGACGTGGAATTTGAAAGATCGATGAGAGGTCGCGTCCCTGCTAGCTCCGATCCATTGTTCCTTCAATTCACAGCCCACCTTTATTTGCTTGGCAAATTATTGCATGGACCATGGTCCACACAGCTATGTGGACCAAAAATAAAAAGTACATTATTTTTGTACTGAAGGTACATTATTTTTGTACTGTAGGTACATTATTTGATAGTATGTATCAAATAATGTACCTTCAGTACAAAAATAATGTACCCTAAAATAATGTATCTACAGTACAAAAATAATGTACCTTCAGTACAAAATTAATGTACTTTTTATTTTTGATTCACACAGCTGTGTGGACCATGGTCCATTTAATAATGATTGTATTTGCTTACATGCAACGTAACCCTACCAGAATTTTGTTCTGATCTTTATAATTATATCATCTTTCAAGGATTATTGGATTTGTTTGTGTTTGATACATACTATGTTAGTCATAGGAATCAGCTAGTGGCTTGACTTTAGGAGTACTAAATTATTTGCAAATAATTATGAAGTCATTTATATTAGTTACTATATATGTACCATCTATCTTGTTTTTCTCTCTATTTCAATCTTTTGCATCTCTATCCTATTCAATTTTTTCTTGTGTGCACTAACCTTCATTTCGTTTTCTCTTCTAGGAGTCTATTTTGAGTGTGACAATTTGTATAGAAAAGAATGAGAGTAAATTAATTATTTTGACTAATCAAATTTGACAACGAGAAAGAATTAGAAAGTATCAAGTCAAGATGGCCGAGTTGGTCTAAGGCGCCAGTTTCAGGTATTGGTCCGAAAGGGCATGGGTTCAAATCCCATTCTTGACAGTTAAAATTTTTGGAAAATATTGGACTCGCTAGCTTTTAGCACTCCACGTTTTGACTGTGACAATTTGCGTAGAAAAGAGTGGCCGGATAGTAAATTAATTAATTTTGATTAATAGAACTTGACATTGAGAAAGAATTAAAAAAATATCAAGTCAAGATGGCCGAGTTGGTCTAAGGCGCTAGTTTCAGGTACTGGTCCGAAAGGGCATGGGTTCAAATCCCATTCTTGACAACTAGAATTTTTGGGAAAATAGTGGACTCACTAGCCTTTAAAGTTAGCACACCAATCAAAAACTTGGAACTCGAAGCCTTGATTACCGGTTAACTACCTTGTGATTATTAGTTAACTATTGACCAACTCGGCTATAGTTAGACAATAAATAAATAAATAAAGGAATGGATGGTATGTAGGTTGAAACATAGTGGTTATGGATGAGAATGCCACATAACATAAAAGCAGACATAATTTGGTACATATCCAAACAGCCTGGTTTGGGTGGCCATGAAAGTTGATGTAGGTCCATATATGTTTGTTAATTGGGAGTTGGGGTCGTTAAATCCTTTTGTTCCTGCAACTGTACAGTGCATGTCATATATATATGATTTTGACTCCTAGGTAGACGACGTTACGTTCCCCTCAAGCAACCAACTACATACGTACTCATCTAAATCCGCACCTAGCTCCAACCACGATTCATAAATAATTGATCGGGGTCAGACTTTACTCTTGAACGACTAATTAACTTTTTGTAATGGAGTTAGGAGCTTGGTTATATTGTCTATTAGCCGTTCTCTCGTTGAAAGGTCGGTATGTAGTTAGAAAGGGCTACTTAGAAAAGCCTGAGACCTTTCATTTGAGAAAGTTACAATTATGCCGTTTGAATACAAAGTCTTTGGATGAAATTGAGTACATACATTAATTTACACTGCGGATTATTGTAAACATTGTATTATTAAAAATAAAAAAATCAGTATCCTAGCTTAATGATAAAGGAAGGAAAGGGTTTTGCTTTGGTGGTTAGTCTACTCAACAATTAAAGATAATGTTAATTGCACTCAACAATTAATTAAGATTCAGAACGAAATCTCGGACTCTTCGAGTCCAAATGTCAAAGTGGAACAGATTGGCAACGTAACCTCGTGACTCTGCATATGTGCTATCAAAACCTTATCCAATATTATTGCTTTGATGGGTCTCTCACATCTACTATAATATGATATACATAATAAATTTTTGAGTTAGAAAACTCAAAGTCACATTACTAGAGCGCAAGTATTTGGTAAATTATATTTTGTGATTCTAGTCGGCAAAAGATTACACTGAAATAAATCAGTCTAAGTTACGTTGTTCATAGTTAATAGGTTCAAATAAAAAAAAAGTTAATAAACCAAACTTGTAATATTTTGATAATTTAATATATATATATATAATAAATTAAGAATCTCTTAGAACATAAGATAAGGTACCATTGTCATTGTCATGCAGTTTCAACAAAGATGGATTGGTTACACACTTACACCAGATGGGCGTTTGAAAAATAATTGCATCAACAAAAGTAGTTAAGAGGGTTTTTTCTAATGCTACTACTAGCTAGCTAGTAATAAAAATCAAACAAAATAATCATTTTTTTCTTGCTAACCATGGTATTTTGTTATTTACAATACTAATATACATATCTATGCGCATGCATACAAAGAGAATTTTTTAACTTTCATGATTCATATTCGGGTGTCTCCTTCTAAAAATAGAAAGAACATGCGTATTTTGGTCCTAAAAATGTAATTTTTTGTCAAAAGTACCTTAAATTTCTTCTCTTTTTTTTTTAACAAGTGATATATATTAGAGTAGAAGGCATAAAAGTCTCTCCATATACACGTATACTCACAAACGAACAACACACGCGTATAAAGGGATTTTTTTTTTATATTTTATTTTTGGAATCAAAAGGAGAGGTTTACCCTGAAAGATAAGTAACTACGCCTCACAAGAATATTCCTAGACTGTGATAAGTCCCATTTGTCCTTTACCAAAACATGTATGGACATTGAGGTGAAATAATCTCAAGCGCTTTCAATCCTAGCTTGTTGCATGTGAACATATAGCTTGTTGCATGTGAACATATAGAATATTCCTAGACTTTTTTTATTCTATTAATGAAAATTTACTGAATTACAATTTAAGTTATATATTATTTACTTAATCTTGGTAAAAAAGATATTTGCAAATTTATAAATTAAATTTAAAATTTTTATTAAACATAAAAAAAATATATTTTAGAATTATAAAAAAAATGAAATAATAAGCAATAAACAAAAATAGTTTGATACTCATGTAGTAAATGACATATACATAAAACGACAGAACAGAAAGTGTAATAGTCATCCATTGTATATGTCCATTTTGGATCCAATATTAAAAGCTAATGACTACAGCAATAATTATCATATTTATATATAGCAAAGGTATCCTTTTAGTACCATGGCATGCATAAATTTAATATTATATTAGTTAACAAATTATCGTTCAATATATTATCATCCCAACCCATGCGCACGTATATTCCCCCTGCATAAAAATCAATAGTATTTTAATGTATTTATAATTAATTTTTTTTTTCAAATTGAGAAAATAATGCTAAAATGTTTTATAGAATTTTTGTAAGTTTCATAAAAAGAAACGCTTCTAAAACGTAAAAATATGCCCATCTAAGAATTTTTGTGCATCATAACATTATATGATATAATAACAAATTTGAAATTTGAACCACTGCACCCACAAATTAAGTTCGTATAAATAGGATTAATTAATTTCCATGGGTCATTTTTTTGTTGAACCACCACCAACCCTTCCATTTGAAATTTGCCTTCTTCATATGTCAAAGCTTTTAAGGTGTCATGGCCGGACTAATAACTATACATATACATATATTTCAAAGGTTTCACACAACACAATAAATTAAATGACCCATGCAATTTAATTTCCTTATAAAATATAAGGTTTAATTTGTTTATAGGAGAAGTTGGCCAAACCTAAGACATGTTCACCTATACTATACCATGTTAGTTGAATACTAATGTGTATTATGTAGTAGTATATATATAGGATAGATATTGACATATAGTTAGGGACAAATAATGCCATGAATTGAAAGAGACATGTGGCTGAACACCAACCTCTTAATTAGCTAGCTTGCTAACCCTCATCATAAAGATGATGAAAATTGAGGCTCAAATTAGTTATGGTGGGTTGGTTTTGGGATAACTAATTAGGTTGATTGAGGGTTTGTTATAGTCAAACATCACAAGCTAGCAATTCACATCAATGGGTGATGTTGATATATTAATGGAAACTCACACTATTTATGTACTTATCCACAAAAACAAGTTATTTTGGTGCCCCCATACATAATTAGTATAGTCGGGTGGTGAATATGAAAATTATTAATTAAAAAAAAATCAAGAACGGTAACGGATGATCAGACTTTCCGCTACTGTTGTACAACGGTAGCGAAAAGTCAGCGACATTCAGAGACTCTCTCATCCGCTATTGTTGTACAACGGTAGCGAAAAGCCTTTTACAATAGTAGCGGATATGCAGTTTTGTACTAGTGTTGAACTTTAATTTTCTGTTTATAGAATTATTTTTTTCATCAAACAATATGTGGAAAATGTAGATGAACGACATACTCATGGGGTGTGAATGAGAATACATGATCAATTTGAGAGTAGTGGCTTCAAAAGATGTATCTAATAATCAAGATGTAACTTCATTTCTTTATATATATTTACTTAGTTAGTAGTCAACGCCAAGTTTTGATAGCAAGATGCTAGACATAGCCCTCACGACCTCTACCCAATAAATTTTGTTGGATGATGAGTGAAATTTACAGTTATTACCCGATGGTATGCATTGATAAACTTTACTTTTGTGCAATAGCTCGCAGCAGATCACATAGGAAACCTCTACCCAACAATTTATCTTTTAAGTCACATATAAAAACTTTATTTGATTTAAATGATTTGAAAGAACTAGCATTTTCCTAATATTTTGAATCAAATAATTTGACTCGATTTATAGATGGAATTAAATATACTATAAATTCAATAATCTTTATATATTCATTCATATCGATACATTTATATGTTTAATTTGAAAGTTGAAATATAAAAAATAATTTTCTTGAAAGTATTTTAGTTTTCTCTTCTTTTTTTTTTTTGAAAGGAGTTTTCTCTTTTTTATTTATTTATTTAGTTTTATTTTTAATGTATAAGCAATACAAAAAGTGTGATGTACCCCCACTAAGTAACATCTCATTATCTCAATATTGTTATTTCTTTTTCTTCCCCTAATTAAGCTTGATTCAATCAATTTAGCTTCTTTTCCTGCAATCTTTTTTTTTTCTCACTCTTTTTATATACCATCCAAAAATGGTATTCAATTCTACCATCCAATCCGGTGCAAAAACGACTTAAACAGACCGAACTCGATGGGTTGGGTGAATTGACAATTCTACCATAAGTAACAATTATTACCAAGAAATAAATAAATAATTTGATGATGATGCCATGCATATTAAGCCACATATGCTAAATTGGAATATATACATATGTCTATCTCAAAGACTTGAGTTGAATTTGATATCGTCTTTGATGACGAGTCCCATCAATATGTACGGAGAGTATAACAGTCCATTATTAACAAGTATGTAAACATTTTTAATTCATTATTATCTCAATTATCACTCCTCATAGACTAAACAATCAATATAATGTTACAGTGATCTCTCTAAACGACAAATCTAACAAGAATTTGCATTTTAAAAAAAAAAGCATATGACAAATATTGAAGTACTAGTTTCCCTTCTCGTCGTTATATATAACTTTATTGAATATGATTAGCTTTATCGAAAATTTTCATTACATTATTACCAAAGTACTAAAGTGGTGTTCAATTTTATCATTTTGGATAGCTTATAAGATGATATGATCAAAGCAGCCATCAGAGGTCATTTTTATACTCGACAAGATTCTTTTAATTTGATTTTTTCCTGGAAATTATGGCAGAAAAATATATTAAAAAGTTGGTCAGAATCATAGGAAAATGTATTTCCATTAATTTTAGGTTACGTGAAGGGATGAGAATCAAGAAAAATGAAATAACACGTGGCGTGGGGCCATGATGACTAGGCCTATCCAAACCAATCTTTAGCGGCTTTCTTTTCCGACCATTATCCACATTCATTAATCCCACAATGCCGTAGCCTTGTTTGCTTGTTGGTCTAACCCTTTTTTTTTTTTTTTCAAAGAAAGGTTTATATATTAATTACTATCCAACATAAATTTCATTACAAAGAAAAGAAAGAGGGTTACAAAATTACTCCATCCAATTTTACATAGAAAGAGATTCTCTGATAAGACAATGAACAATTATATTCACAAACTGCTTAATAAAAGAGATATTCACTTGCGTAAGCTCAAAATATATTTAATATCAAGAAACAAGAGATCAAAGGAAGACACAATACTAAAAGATTTGAGATTTTAGACAATAAGTAAAACGTCAATTTTGACAATGACCTGAGTATAGCCATAGTGTTTGATCCAACTTAAAGCCTCACGAGCTATCATTGCCTCAACTTTCTTTGGGAAGAATCCTCCTCTACACACCTTCTTAGCAACTTATTCCGCTAATAAAATTAACAATAACATAAGTAGCTCATAGAGTGCGGATGTGATGACGTAAGTCTTTTTCATTTTATTCAAAAGTCTAAAAATATATAGTTACTGTGATTTGACACCCTAGATCTTACCTAGCATAAATATAATTAGCTAGTCTCGGCGTGTGGTAGGTAATCAATTGGTTGAAGGAACCTATCCAATATTGAGATCTTTGTCATGAAAATTGATCAATCTCACTTAACATGATTGATCTTGGTATAGTTTAAACTTTGTTATTTTTCCGAACTATCATCACTTGCTCGAAAATTCAAGCTTATATACTTGAGTCGGACCAAACCTAAATAGTTAAAATTCAAAACTCTACTTGATTAAAAAAATCGAAGCTACCGATTAGAGTACTCATGAGATGCTTGAGTTGAATATTAAAAATGCTCAAAGTCGGTTCGACTCATTACTCAAAATTTGAGCTCAGTTTGATAGTAATTAAATCAAATTTAAACATTTATTGAATTGGAAATGAATAACTTTGACTCGCTTACACCATATATATTAATCTACTAATAGAGATATATAAGGTACTGTGGTAGTACACGAGAGAATAAAAGTGGTGGGCTTGGAAGAAGCAAAAAGTGGATTCATTTCATTCTGAAAAGGTTTTAGATGCCCAATAAGGCCCATACAAATTGGTAATAGGCCTCATTGGACTTATTAAGCCGGAGTTCATCTTTCAAACCCCATTTTACCCATCCAATGGTAATAATGATGTTATTCCTACTTTGGTAAAGTTCCGCTTAGTACCTCCAAGTTATGGAAATTCCATTTACTGCCCCTAAGGGGTGTTTGGTTGGGTGTAGTTTGGGGGGAATTGGAATTCATGAATTCCCAAACTACATTGTTTGGTTGGAGGGAATTGCAATTCCGCGGAATTGCAATTCCCTCCAAATGATGAATTGCAATTCATGGGGTACCCCCATGAATTGCAATTCAATGGAGAGGAGGGGCAATTTTGTTGGTGTAAAGACAATTTTGCCCCTCCTCTTATACCCTTTGTCTTTTTTTTTTTTTAAATTATTTGAAAGAATTATTATTATTATTATTATTATTTAAAGAATTATTATTATTTTGAAAGAATTATTATTATTATTATTTTGAAAGAATTATTATTATTATTATTATTATTATTATTATTATTATTATTATTATTATTACTCTTCTACTATTACAACTACATCTACTACAACATAAGGACATTTTAGTCATTTTGTCATTTATTACCTTTCAATTCCCTGTACTCCTATTCCTGCATACCAAACACTGTAATTGCAATTCCTACCTTATTCATTGAATTGCAATTCCACCGAATTACAATTCTTTTCCCCCCTAATTCCCTCCTCCCAACCAAACGCCCTGTAAATAAATAACTACTCCGTAATTGATTAGGAAAGTTATATTCGACCAAATGGGAGGTAACATGTGCAAACTCCAGGGGCATTAACTTTTTGTACTTCAATAGGTTGATAAAGTATGTATAGATAGATATTATATTATAATTTATAATAGAGTCAGTAAAGTTAGGCATCTAACAAGAATTAAAAAATGTTTGTGTAATTATTTATTGAAAAGAATGATTCATATTATTTTGATTTTAATATTTTTTTAAAAATTATTTTGACTACTTTACCCTCTATTATATCGTTTACTTTTCTAAATATCCTTGCATTCCGTCAGTGTAAACTTTAGTAGCGAAATATTTCAATAACTATTTATTATTCTTAACTTACTCATTGATTTTCATAAGGAAGATCTTAGGTTTGAATCCCATCACATCCCAATTATTATTCTTATTATTATTATCATTATTATTATTATTATTATTATTATTATTATTATTATTGAGTTTTTTCTCTTATTTAAAGCAATCTCATGAGGTGTGGTGCTCAACTTCTCTTATTAATATCCAACTTATCCATATTGTTGGAATAACATCCATTAGTTGATTCATGATCACTTCCCTGTATACGGGAGGTGGTGGGTTCGAGCCTCAGTGGAGGCGTTGCTGTCTCTTTGTTCTTCAGTAGGTTGAGAAAGTAGTTTATGAACAGATACTACACTGTAATAGAGTCAGTAGCATTCAAAAAAAAAAATATAAAATTAATTATAAGCACACATTGTTGATTGATCGTAGGTACGCAATCTATATATGCATATCTCATATCTTAGTTTTTTTTTTTTTTTTTTTGAAATAATATCTTAGTTGTTCTTTCTTCATTATACCAAACTAGTACCGCATAGACAAATTCAATCTAATCTTAACTCGTCTTATTTGAAACTTGTATATACATGGATTCAACTTCTAACCTCATATTTAAGCAACTCAATCGCATTTCACTTGAGTCAATACTTTTTAATTAATATATATTATTATACTCAGTAATAATTTTTTTTCTTTCCATGTCAAGATCAAAGCTATATATAGCCGTTAACACTATGACCTCTGATCTCCTAGCGCTGTTAGCTTCAATTACACAATATGCTTTATTACATAGGCTATTCTAATCTAATCTTAACTGGCCCTATTTGTGACTTGTATACTCATGGTTCAACTTCTAACCTCATGTTTAAACAACTTAATTCCGATATTTTTTACTTGAATTCAGTCAATACTTTTTACTTTTTAATTAGTATATACTATTGTAACATTTTATCTATTTCCTTCTATGCTAGGATCAAGCTAGCTATAGCAATCAGCATTACAAATTTACAATCCTCTCAATCCAATCAGCCTCAACTTCACAACACGCTTTTAATAAAAGCGCTTACCATTATGTCAAATTAAAAATTATAACTAATAGTGAATGCACAACTTTATTTTATGATACTAGCATATATAACAGTTAGCGTCACGTTTCAATAAAAAATGTACTGAATTGGGTCTTCCGGACCTCCACGCACCATTCTATTAAAGAAAACTAAAGGTTTGCAGTTCGCAATATTACATTCGATCGACCGATCGAGACTCGATATATATGGATTATGGGACAAACAAGTCATGTTCAACCTATAAATGGAATTTGGGAACATCCATGAAACCAAAACCCAATTGCAGATAAGCTATATCTCCTACTTGCATCATATGCCTGCAATCTTTAGACAATACAACTTAACTATGAGCTTTTGATTGGCTTGCCGAAATCATGAAGATAATGTCTAAATGTCTTATGATTCACTTGTAGAGTTGTAGTATAGTATAGGGGAATTCAGAAAATGCAATACACTTCTTCATAACCACAAGATTACAAGTTCGCCTTTCAGTAAGATTCGCTTATATATTAGCATTATTCATAGTTTGAACGGGTCAACTATCAGCAATATACGCTGATTTACTCCTTGTGATTATTTACTAATTACGATCATAAGGCGAGATTTGACGTATTTTTAGATAGTGAGTATGGGTTACCATCCATCACTCAAAAAAAAATTGTAATCCACTTTAAGCCATGGCAAGTAATTTAAACCAATAACATCATAATCATGCATGCATCAGATCAGAATACAAGTTTTGTTGCTGCTTGCATTCTATAGCTTTCCTTCCTAACATGCATGGTTTTCCACACACATGCTTGGTCCCATATATGAGTGAATGAATATAACAACATTTAAGCCTGTCATGTCGTCACGATACTCATAAGATACATGATTTTTTTTTTCACACACATAGCAACATGAATAGATCTAAGAACGCGCGCCCAAAAAGAGAAATAGGAACTTATTGTAATCGTTAATTTGGATAGATCTAACAGATTAGAAACACTTCTTTAATTTGTAAAGTTCTTTAAAGGCATGAAGCCTCTCTACTGAAACTCAAACCCACAACCTACCATATAAGGGAGCAATTTGATACCACTAAACCACAAGATCCTCAACAATACATAGCGTCTTTTAAATCTATAAATTTGAATTGAACTTCAAGAGACCAGAGCCCCTCAATGCTCTATACTAGAAATTAATAGATAAAGTAAATCGTTGGCCTCTCAATGCTGAGCATCATTATCAATGGAGTTTTTTTCCTCTTCTTTATTATTATTATTTTTTTTTTTTGTGATTTTTGAGTAGTTCTTGTAAGTGTGATTAGGAAAGAGAAAATGAGAGGAGAAAGAAAAAAAAAAAACAAACAAAAAAAAAAGAGTTGTTGGGCTCGTGCATGACACTCTCCCACATGGGCGTGTGCTGTGCGCGTTTCGCACACAGCAACGGATGTTTGGGCAATGATTTGGTCAGAAATTTCATTGTGCTATGAACCTTCATTTGCAGAGAAACTCTTCCTACTCTCTCTCTTCCTCTCTCTCCTGTCATGTTGACAACTTTGACATAAACCACCAAATATGCACGAGTATAGATGCTCTAAGTCCTACCCTAAAAAGCTTATCATATTCAAATCGACATAAATCTTGGCAATGCTTCTGAAGTTTTAAATATGAATTACAATTCTAACAATGAGAAACATTATAGCCTACTTTCAAAAAAAGAAACATTATAGCCTTATAGGGAGTATAATATTTATTATAATTTCGCATTAGTCATATACTCATATCCTTCACTATCACTAGAATGTTGGAAACATATTTAATACTAATATTTTCTTATAACATATATATATATGTATTAAAAATATCATCCGATCCATACCATACCAACACCATATTTTTCTACTAAATTCTATCACATGAATGGATCCATGATTGCCCAGTGCCCAGGAATGCCAGGCCAGAACCTTGACAGCTTATCATCAAGCTAAGAATGAAGCAAAGACAGGAGGTGCAGTGATGTGGGCCCAGTTTGACATTGAAACATGCTGTCATCTAGCCTGGAGGCCATGGCCCCTTAGATTTTGAAGCACCAATGTGAAAACTACCTGCATTTGGACTTACATACTATATCATTCACACACCACATCATAATTATATATTTTCAGAATATATAATACTATTTGTAGCTACTTAATACTTTTTTATCTTCTTTTTTTTTTTCTTTTAAACTCTTGACTAAGGAGACAACTTCTGCTTAATTCAAAATAAAAAGTGGATCGTACCTGAATGTCATGTTCTTGCCCGTACCCTCTCTCTCGCTCAAATTCATTGTATCGAATTTTTTTAGTGTAATTTATTTTCCATGTGTTTGATTTCCAACCTATTACGTAGGAACGGAGTTTATCTAGTAGTTGCAGATTAATTTTCATCTTCACCCCGCCAAAAAATAGAAAGTGGGTCAGAATTTTTTTTTTTCACTTCCTATATTTTCTTTCTCACATACATGTAGAGATGTTAATTGTGCTAGCTTGTTTAGTTTTGGACAAGCCTTGTTGGACTTATTGAATCCATTCTTATCAATTTTTTTTATTGTCGGATTTTAAATTATTCTTGTCTCTAGCTCTAAAACGTCAAACTGTCAAGCTTATCAAGTAGGTTCAACTAAATTTTTTGACATTTTTAAATTGAAATTTTAAACTTTTAATTTTAACAAACTAGAGCATTTACACTATTGAATATAAACCTATACATCATTCAATCAATCTAAACCTCTATTTCCAAATTTCAACTAAAAATAATTAATATATTCACACTATAATATAATAATTATAGTAAGTTTTTTTTTTTAAATTTTTCATTATTCATTTTCATAAAAAAATATTTTATTTTGTAATAAATTTATTAAAACTTTATTAAAATTGTATTTACAAATTGAATAAAAAATACTTAAATATGAGCTTACATATAAATTCTTTGTACATTTTGTTCCACATCAAGTCATCACTTGTGAAATAAAAATAGTTTAAATGGCTTAGACTATCGAGCTAGCCTATTAAATTTCATGTTAGTCTATTAAAACAGTCAGATCTATCAAACTGATTTTTTATCGATTTTTTAGCTAACTTTAAAATTTTTCAATCTTATAGCGCCAACCAATTCTATCAATTTCAAACCGAAAATTTTACTCTCTGCAATACACTTATTATTATTTCAAAAAAAAAATACACCTATTATTTTCCGAATTTTCCCTTCACCCATGTCCCTATCCCTGTCTCCAGCTCTTCATATACTTGGCAGCGAGTGATCTTTAAGCCCTCATACGTGGCCCAATTTTCCACCGTATATATATACTCCAAGTTTTAACTGCACAAATATTTACGATATTATCATGCATGTTGTTGCATGCAGACAAAAAGTTCATTTATAGTTTTTTGCCCTTACTACGTTACCTGTTCATCGTTGCCGTTTGATGTTCGTCTTTTTTCATGTTTGGGATATTTTTTTCTTGATATATCGGCGTCGGTTAATTCTGTTACTTGTTCTTGATGAAATTAATATTTTGTCTTCAGAATTTATTGTGCTTTCTTTATATATATATCTCTCCAGATTCATGAACAGTGTATGATATGATAAAGATATTTCTTCAAGTGTTTTCTTGACTTCAGGGACTCCTATATACTTAGTCTAGGGGTTTCTTTTTTGAATGGATATGTTCTAGTTAAATATTTATGCAAAATAAATAAATGTTAAAGGGAAAAAAGTAATAAATTAAAATTTTATATATATATATATATATATATAGGGTCATGTTCAAGTGTGGCCGTGCTCTTAGGTGTGAACAGTGCGGCCTCACCACTATGTATACAGATATACACCACTCAGTGTTAGAAAATGCACCACACAAATATGCATCGTTAGGGACGCATCACCCAAAAACACACCACTAGGTATGCAAATATACACCACACAGTATTAGCAAATGCACCATTAGGGACATGGGAGTTATGGTGCATTATTTTGGGTGTGTGGTGTGTTTTATGGTGTTTTTGTATATTTTCATTGTGGTGTGTTTCTTAACATTGAGTGGTGTATTTCGTAACATTGAGTGGTGTGTGACCGCACGGCCACACCTAAGAGCACGGCCACATTTGATTAATATTCTATATATATATATATATATATATATATATATATAGATTAAGGATCGAATGAGGACTAGGTGAGGATCTTGTGAACTTATCTGATCCTTTGATTTAAATAATTCAATGGTTGTGATAAATTTTTCGTGCTCATTTTGTTGTGCATTGATATTCATTTTGTTGTGCATTGATACTCATTTTGTTGTATATTCGGTCACAGTTTGTTGTGCATTCTGTCTCAGTTTGTTTTGCATTCATAGTGTGATTGTTGTGCATCCCTCCATTTTGTTGTGTAGTTGCATTCATAGCCGTTAGATCACTCCAAATGGATGATCTGGATTTATCCTCAGGGTCCTCACCTAATGATAGATCCTCACCTGATCCGGAACATATATATATATATATATAATCGCGTTCAAGTGAGAATTAAACCACCCGTCCAGGAGAGAACTGAGAACGATTTTCAGCGCGTCACGTGTCCCAGATGTAGTTGCACCTAATGTTATAACTAGGTGCACATAATGTTATAACTAGGTGCACTTAGGTACATGAATGTTAACAAGGTAAATTACTTCGCACTTGTAAGTGAAAATATGTGCATTTGTAAGTGAAAAATAGGTGCACTTATAAGTGAAACTAGGTGCACTTTTAAGTGAAACTAGGTGCATTTATAACACAATTACTTGCACCAAAATTTGAGTTATTTACGAAAATGTCACAGTGTCGTTCTTTAAAAATTACATTTAATTGATTCGTTGATCTGGACACGTGGACGCCTGTGAACCATTCTCAGTTCCTTCTTGGGCGACCGTCCGCACCTGAGCGCGCCCATACATACATACATACATACATACCACGTACACTCACAGTTGTTCTTTAGGCACAACTCAAAAATTCAAAATAAATTCATAAGTTTTAATTTGTTTTGATAGCTGTTAAAAAAAAAAAACCTTAAACGTACATACATTGGCTGTAAAAATAATTTTATTTTTACATAGCAAAACCACACCAACAACAGGCCTTCAAACAACAAGGACTGCAACCTCGAAATGGAGTCTAAAAGCATGAAGTTCGAACAAACTAGACCAGGCCACTTAAACGCTATTTAATCTGCACATTTATTTATCTCTTTATCTACGTACCAAAAAAAAATCACATCATATCTATTTACCTCCATAAATAACAATAATTTGTGTTATATTGCTTAGGTCTACTCTTTTTCAATTGGGAATATGAAGGTCTGACAATTAGAAATGATTGCATGTTCATGTGAGGTGATTGAGCAAGTAGCAGAGAAATATAATAAGTTGCTTTCAGAGGCCAAAACTTGTATCCCCCTTTCCCTTTTTGGTTCATCTTTCCGTATCTAACGTTTAATTGAAGTCTAGATTTTCTGCCCATGATGAGGACCAGTGGTACCAAATCCCTAATTGTATGGTTTCGCATAATTTTATTGCACAACATATATATTAAATTTAGTGGAATTAATGGAAATATGTAATCTGCGTTTCTGGGTATTATAGCATGTTTAGTTTGTGGAACAATGTGATTGACTCTTTTTAGGCACCAGGCATGGTCCTCCGTCCTCCCACCTAAGCCTTTTGTGTGTAAAATTATCTCCTCTATTCACTATCCAGCCATCCCAAATTTGTAAAATAATCTTCATACTTATTACATTCTTTTAGCATATAAATGCACTATACTTATAATCCAATCTCTTTAGATCATTTTTTTTTCACAATATGACACTACAATAAAACAACAAATGACTAACAAATTTAACAACGTATTAAATAATTACATCTTAAATACTTACAGATTTTGATGTTTTATTTACAAAAATTCTTTAGTAAATTAAATATTTATAGATGTCAGTAATTTACTTATAAATTTTTCTATTGATAATTTTTTTTTTTAGGAGAAGAGATTTCTTCCTTTCTTCCGTCGCCTCCCATGAACCGTTTGTAACACTTCGAAGCCTAATATGCTAATACTACTTCAACATTATGAAATCTCTTTTTAATCTGTCTCAACTCTCAACCCATCAAGAAAATCTCAAAATTGCGGTGAAAATATGTTATTTACCTCCACCTCCCTATAAGTTAAAATTTTCAAGATAAAATACTTATCACAATGTCAAAAATTATAACTAGTAACAAAGACATAATTTTATTTTATTTTTATATTTATGTAATGATTAATGTAATATTTCTATAATATCCTAACAATTTCTAGTATAGATCATAATTTTTTCAAGATTGAATATGATTGAAGGAATATAATTGTATATGCGCAAAATTTTAAATTACAATGAAGAAAACCCTAGAATAATGTGCGTTCAAAAAAAAAACCCTAGAATTATGAAAATATAAAAAAGGGCTTATTGTTTGTGATTGAGGATGTTTTATGTGGCTACCATAAACTGTTGCATGCTCTTAAGACATATATATGTTTGTAAATTTTCTCTCTTTCTTTTAATTTTGAAAAAAAAAATTAATAATCATATAGAAGTATGGGGATGAAACTTAAACTTTGTAGATAGGGTTCTGTCCATTTGGTCGTGTGGTAGTATTCTTCTCTTCTCCTTTTCCTTTTGTCTCTTGTAACCCTCGTTTGTTTGGTTGTCATCAAGTCACGTGAATACCTCCCCCCACCCCCCACCCCTACTCACCCCCAATACGGCAATCCTTGATCAATTTTATATGATTGCTTCTTCTTTTTTTTTTTTTTTTTTTTTTTTTTTAAGATTTAAAAAAAAAAAAACATAAAAACTGTCATTTACAGTACACTCTCTAAAATTAATTAATTACTTTTTACTCTATTTTTCAGATCCATTATCTAATTAAGGAAACATATTTGTATTCAATGATTAATCATGAATTGATTTGGTGAAATTTAATAATACTTTGAATAGCATAGTTGGTTGAATTTTAATAGTTTGAATGATTTAGGTGGTTGAATTTTAAATTTTATATGATCCTAATAGCTCGGGTGGTTTATCTCCTCGCTACTTTTATCCTAGAAATTGGTAGTGAAGGTAAATCGTAAGATGCATCTTACATGATTTATCATATACTCAAATATTGATTTCATACCTCTCATTTTTTAGGTCTTTGGTAGGATTCAAACCCTACACAATTAATAGCAAATCAAATCTTATAAACTTGTTTTGGGTGATTACTGATTAGTATGTTAATCATGAAATAAAGATATGATGTTATAAAAAATTAAGTATCACTATAGTAATTAAATACCGTGAAATGAAAGTGTCATTATTAAATTATGACATTATATCATGTTAGAGAATGAATATAAGTATATAACAGGATACTTTAATTTATGTATAAATTACTCCTCACTTTTAGCAATTAGGCTAACCGAGCTAGATATGAATTAACAGCTCTAGTTAGTTTTTTTTTTTTTTTTTTTTCATACTACACTAGTATTCACTTCTCATGTGATGAGTTTCAATCAAACACAATATGAAATATTTTTTTGAGTACACACAATATGAAATATAATTCTTTCAAAAATATTATTTATTTCATACATACGAGCTTAAATTCTCAAATCAACCGACCTCATGCCCAACACCTTCTTTATAAAGAGTTTTAACAGTAGTCTTGTAATTTGTCCCCCTTTTCCATTCCACCCCCCATCCAATACCATATATTTAGCTGGCCAGCCTATCATTTGGATCACAGGAAGAAGGAGAGAGAATTTGTTATTAGTTGCATTTTTTCTTCTTAAATTCAGATCAATTCCTCTCTACATCTATCATCATATCTGATATCTGATCTTCCCATGACTCCACCTTATAGTGCAAATTCTTCATCTTCTCCTCCTTTCCCTTTTAAGCTGAGTAATGATGAAGATCATGATGATCATCATCAAAACCATAACCTTAATTTGACTACTCCAAACTACCATGTCTCTTCATCATCCTCTGCTCACTCCCAACCATCTCATCATAATCTTTTCTTAAACTCATCATCATCCTGGGATCAACCTCAGCTCTACTATGATTCTGATCCTCAATTCTTCTATCCACAACACCCCAAGGTATATATATACTATACTTTCATGCTATGATATGATCACTTAGTTTAATTTAATTATTTCCCTTTTTTTCTTTTACTTATTTGGAGACATATATGTTTACAGGTTGATAATCATGCTGCAAATGGTAGTGGATCATATGATCAAGGGCCTAAAACAAAGGCAAGTTTATGGAGGAGTACTAGTAATGATCATCATACTCATGATGAGGTAATTCCGGTTAAGTGGATGTCTTCAAAGATGAGGGTGATGCAGAAGATGAAGAGCTCGAATCACGCTTGCCAGGGACCCACCATGGCAAGCGCCGCTACTACTACTGTTGCTGCTACTACTGAGACGACGATGATGAAGATTATTGAAGATGAGAAAAGGGGTTCTTCTTGTTTGGAATCTGAGCATAGCAGCAACAGCTCCCCCAATCATAGTAGCAGTAATGTTGTTGTCCCAATTAGGGTTTGTGCTGATTGTAACACTACCAAGACCCCTCTTTGGAGAAGCGGTCCAAAAGGCCCTAAGGTAATAATAATTAAATATAAACTATTACTAGACTACTAAAAAACTCGTTACCTATTTCTGTTTAATTTTTCAACCAATATGTTAAAAGTGACAAAAATTTAAGATTCTTTTTTCTTTAAACTTTTCAGACCACATTTGTCTTGTCTTAATGTTTATGTATAGTTTAAAGTAATTTGTTTTTGTCTTGTCAAGATTTTATAATTTTTTATTTTTTATTTTTTTGTGGTGATTTAGTCGCTCTGCAATGCTTGTGGAATAAGACAAAGGAAGGCAAGGCGAGCCATGGCCGCGGCCGCCGTAACGGCGGCGGCAACCGAAGCAACAGCATCCTCACTGAAGATCAATAAGGCGAAACCAACAAAAGAGAAGCCGACAGCGGCGGCGAAAAACCCCACCGGCGTTAACCACCACCACCATGACGTCACGCCCTTCAAGAAACGCTACAAGATTGTGGCCGGAGGGCGGCCCTCCGACCACCAAGCGAAGAAGACGAAGAAGAAGATGAATGGGTTCGAGGATTTCTTGATAAAACTGAGCAAAAACTCGGCTTATCAGCGCGTTTTCCCGCAAGACGAGAAAGACGCCGCCATCTTGCTAATGGCCCTATCCTGCGGTCTGGTTCATAGCTAATGACCCAATCATCAGCAGTTTCAATCATTAATTAATTTCTTTCTTTCTTGGTCTGATCTGTTTGTTTAGCAGGTACGGTAGCTAGATAGATATATAGCTAGCTTAGCCTAGCCTAGTTTGTGTGACAATGAGACATCATAGTTAAGTTAGAACGAGAAAATTAAGAATAATAATAAACTCGTGTGTATGTCGTCGTCCATGGCTAATTAGAGATAGTATGGAACAAGAAAGGACGACATTATATTATAGCTTGTTTTCAATAACAAGGCTGTACTTACTTATAATCCTCATTCCAGCTAATAAATTAATAATGTTGTTTTGTTTTTTGGGGGGTTTCTCGTACAAGTGAATGACGTTTTGTTGTGTTTTATGGTACTGGATCGTTGAGGATTCAGGATTGAGATTAAAAAGGAATGGGAGCATGAAAAGACAAAGAAAGATGGTCGGATATTGAGAAGGAAAACGCTGCAGATCTGCAGACTACAGTGGTGGCCTCAATGCTGAATGGCTCCTAAGAAAGCATACAAACAATGATAATTGTGATGATTCACGTTTCGCCATCAACGCCCTACACAGCCTGCAACTATGTACAGTAGTCTTTTGGTGTTCCCAGAAGGCGTTTGTGCATAGTTTATTAGTGAAAACTCAAATTGTTTTGGTCCATATGCATATAGAAAGATTAAGAAATCTAAAACATGCATCATTTTGGGATAAATATGTTTTACAAGAAGTTTCATTATTTTGCAACAATCATGCAATTCCTATCCCTAATTTGTAATTTATAATGTATTTTTTTTTTATTTGAACAATCTTATTCGCATTTGATATTTTGTATTTGAACAATTTTGAATTCATTTTACTTTTGCTTCTTCGCCCCACTCAACTTAATTTCTGGATCCGCCACGGGTTATAGTTACAGTTATATATCATTTTCACATATGTTTGAGGGAGAGAAATGTTAGTAATTTACAATTTTTTTTAAAAGTTGTTTCCTATTTGACAACTTTTTTAAAATAATTATTATTCATTATTTTCTATTCATATGTATATAGAAGGAAAATACAATGTGTTCAATATCTTTTAACATGATATGCACTTATTGATGCTCATGATTATTATTTTCTAATTTCTAATTCCTTGAATAAAACTAGGCCGGATTTATTATGATTAAAAAATAATAATATTCTTTGAAAATAAACCTAATTTTTTATGGAGAAATAATGAAAATTAGAGAAAGAGAACTGTTGAATTAAGGTGCGAATTGCGTGCACGAGACTGCCATTAAGACTTGAAGTAATTATTCTCATCACACATTAAAGTCATGACATTTTTGGAGTCACCTTCAAATTAAACACCCTATCAATATCATATATATATATATATATATATATATATATATATATATATATATATATATATATATATCCCGCTCATTTTAAAAGTTTATAATATTTATGAAAATAATTTCTCATCCGTCAGATCTTGCAGATCAATGGTTTGGATTTGTCCCCACGTTCTCACTTGGGGGCATAGTTCTCATATGATTAGGATTTTAGGGTCATGTTCGGGTGTGACCGTGCCTTCCCGTGCGGTCGTGCGGTTCACACCACTCAATGTTACGAAATACACCACTCAATGTTAAGAAACACACCACACAAATATGCACTGTGGTGTGTTTCTTAACATTGTGGTGTGTTTCTTAACATTGAGTGGTGTATTTCGTAACATTGAGTGGTGTGTGACCGCACGGCCACACGGGAGAGCATGGCCGCATTTGAACCAAAATCTTTAAATATATATATATATATATATATATAATCTCATACAATTTAATACTCCATTTTACTACCCAATTAGTTTGTATAAGCCCAATCCAACTGAAATTATGTGGCCCGGCCCAGCATTCTTTATTTTAAAAAAAGAATATATTAAAAAAAACAAAAACAGAGAGAAAATAGAAAGCCATAAAACCCTAACTCCAAAAACCCTCGTCTCCGCCTAAGCTGCTTGTTTTACCCTGTTCTCCATCTTCCTAACCTAAACAAAGATGGTTCGAAGCCTCAAAAACCCTAAAAAAGTTAAACGCAAGAACAAGGTACGATCATTTACCTCTAATTTCAAATTCTAAAGCCAATTTTCACTAAATTTGTTGATTTTTTTTTAAATAAAATAAATCAGGGTGGGAACAAAGGAGAAGGATCATCGTCATCGAATTTGATACCTTCGCCGCCGGCGAAGGTGTGGCAACCTGGAGTAGACAAGTTAGAGGAAGGAGAAGAGCTTCAGTGCGATCCTTCTGCATACAACTCACTCCATGCCTTCCACATTGGCTGGCCTTGCTTAAGGTATAATTAGATATTAGTGAACGATCATGTTTTAGCTAAATCAGAAAATTTTCTAGGCCTTTTGTTGGTTCTGTTCTAACTTGGTACTAAAAGCTGCTTCCTTTTTTGTTTTTACTTGCTTTAAGCATTATATTTGTGTATTTAGTGGGTAATATGTTGTTAAGAAAAATAGAATGGTCACAGTTAGCAACAAACTTTGGGAGGTTTCAGCATGCTGCTCAATATATTGCATGTTCATTTGAAATACGTTTTAGAATGAGTCATATGCACGGGGTTTTGCAGTCTAGTGTGTTTATCTATGATTATGCCATTTAATTTGGTTTGTGATTTGGCAGCTTTGATATCCTCCGTGACTCTCTAGGATTGGTGCGGACAGAATTTCCACATTCAGTGTACTGTGTGGCAGGGACACAGGTGAAGTTTGCTTTCAGTTGATCTCCACAAATTTTAGGCAATTATATATAATTTTTTAAATGCAATTTTATGAAGTATGGTCTTTTAAAAGATATAGTAGTCTTGGGTTGAAGAGGAATGATTAACATGTAACATCTAAGACTGTTTTTATTAAGCTTGGCTTGGATTTAAGAGCAATGATGTACCTTTGATGGAATAGTGTGTTTTTCAAAGTTTATCTATTCAAGCAAATCATTTTTTGTTTTTGTTTTTTCTTTCCTCCAGTAACCACAAAGTGATAGTTCAAGTGTGATCTAACACAGAGATCAATTATGAAGTGAACTATTTTCTTTTTCTTAAAGTTCTCTAAATGTAATAAATTGTATCTTATAGAACCTTTTTACCAATGTATTTCTTGATCTTTTGGGTCCCTAATATTGAACAGAACTTCTTTAGCTCATTCAATGATCAAGGTACTAAGCTCATTTATTTTATTGTTTCTTTCTCTTTTAGGCTGAGAAAAGCTCCTGGAATTCTATTGGAGTATTTAAGATAACTAATATATCTGGAAAGAGGCGTGAGTTAGTACCAAAGACAAACAATGATGAAGATACTGATATGGAAAGCGATAGTAGTGATAGTGATGATGATGAAGATGAAGTTGGTGGATCTGGAGCACCTGTTTTACAGGTTATTTCTTAATTCTTAGCTTCATGCACAATTGGAAAATTTTAATATATGTATGTATGCATGTATATGTATTTATGAATGTGTGTGTTGTCTAGTGACTATTTCCTTATCATTTCCACAGATTCGTAAGGTGTTTCATGAAGGGTGTGTTAACCGCATACGTACCATGACCCAGAACCCACATATATGTGCTTCATGGTCAGGTGGTGGGCATGTTCAGGTTAGAATTGGTGTTATCTGTTTGTCCAATTATTTTTTGTTAAGCCTACACAGTATTTGAAAATGCGATTGAGGCGACAGATTATCCATCCTTAGTTGTATACTCCTATATAGTAACTATGTGTAATTAGAATATTATTGGATGTCTGTGTAGATTTGGGATTTCAGCTCCCATTTAAATGCTTTAGCAGAATCACAAGGTGATGTTAGCCATGGGGCTTCGGCAGTTTCTAATCAATCACCTCTAGTCAAATTTGGTGGACATAAGGACGAAGGGTATGCTATCGACTGGAGTCCTCTTGTTCCTGGAAGGCTTGTATCAGGTACTGCAGAGCATAATTTTCACTCTTCTGCACACCATTACATCTTATGGTTTCTATTAATCTATATAATAATGGACTTCTGCATCTTAGTTTATTTACTTTATTTTTGCTACTTATCTTTCAAGGGGATTGCAAGAATGCTATTCATCTATGGGAGCCAGCATCCGAGACAACTTGGAATGTTGATTCTAAACCTTTTGTTGGACACATTGCAAGTGTTGAAGACCTACAGGTGCTTCTCCTTATCAGGCCTGGGAATGTTTGATGTGTTGGGCCTGCAATTTTCTGGATGGGGAAATTTCCCCACACTTATTATCATTTTTTTGTATTTATATCTAAACAATTTACTTTCTACTTCCTACACAGTGGAGCCCCACAGAACCTTCTGTATTTGCGTCTTGCTCTGTGGATAAAAATATTGCAATATGGGATATACGCATTGGAAAATCTCCTGCAGCATCAATAAAAGCACACAATGCTGATGTGAATGTTATATCCTGGAACAGGTCTATAAACATTATCTTACTTGCTACTTCACAGCATTCTTTTAGCTTTTATTTACATATTTGGTTTGTATTAGGTTGGCAAGTTGTATGCTGGCATCTGGAAGTGATGATGGCACATTTTCCATTCGAGATCTTAGATTACTCAAGGTATGACACATTCTGCTTCTGTGGCATTGATGATCGATCCTTGTCTACATTGAATGAACTAAATGTTCACTTGGTGTGTTATCACGGTGCACCAAGCACAGTGCACTTTGGCACACACCATAGTAATGTTCAACCCCTTGATCTGATAATCACTAATTGAAGTATATACTATCCTTAATCAAATATTTGTCAAAACTTTTTTTAATGCTGCACAGGAAGGAGATGCTGTAGTTGCCCACTTTGAGTACCATAAACACCCCATAACATCTATTGAATGGAGTCCACATGAAGCATCAACACTGTCAGTCACGTCATCAGACAATCAACTCACGTAAGGGCCCAATACATACATACATATTGTTCTATATATTTGTCTCTTTATGAATCAATTTTTGACGTGAATGCCTTACTGATTTGCCACAACTCCTCTTTTACTTTCATTTAAATCCACAGAATTTGGGACCTTTCTTTAGAAAGAGATGAGGAAGAGGAAGCAGAGTTCAAAGCAAAAACCAAGGAGCAAGTGAATGCCCCTACTGATTTGCCACCGCAACTCCTCTTTGTTCATCAGGTTATACTTTGTCCTCTATCTGATGAGTGAAAACTTGTATATATTCACCAAACTTTATTCTCACCAAGTTGTGCCTAATAACAGGGTCAGAAAGACTTGAAGGAACTTCACTGGAATTCCCAGATTCCAGGAATGATTATATCCACTGCCGCTGATGGTTTCAACATCCTAATGCCATCAAACATAGAAAACATGCTTCCTCCTGCTAATGAAGCATAAAAACTTAATATACATGTTTTTCTTGTAGAGCAAACCTTGTGTTCTTCATTAACATTTTTTGTGTTTGTGTAAGAATTAACTTATTTATCATTTTTTACATAGATTTATTCAAGGGTTGCCAATTTTCTCCATCTGCTTCCCATATCCTATATATGTAAAAACATTCTTTACTCTTTCAAGTTCCAACTTTTGCCCTTTTGTCTCCTTTTTTTGCCTGCACGTAAAATAAAGACACTTAAAAGGAATGACGACCTATTGACCTTCTTAGTTTAAGACAATCAACTATGAAAAATGTAGATCGATTTATTTCTTTGTAATTCCTTGTTGGCTAGAGTCAAAGGTGAAATTTATTCAATGCAAACAAAGAAGTATTGATTGTAGATTTCTCTCGGCACTAAAAAAAAAAAAAACACTTTGACTTTTCTTGCCATGATCTTAGGGCATTAAGCACTTGGACATGTTTATGCTGCCAATTTTTAATTTTTTTTTAATATTATTGACTCTGTTATAATATAATATCTGTTAATACACCAAATTTAGTTCTGCTTTCTTTCATTTAGACTTGCACAAAACTGAAAATGTCGAATCTTTACCTAGTGTCAAAATT
The DNA here is from genome assembly GCA_003576665.1 of Ipomoea trifida. Classification (NCBI taxonomy): domain Eukaryota; kingdom Viridiplantae; phylum Streptophyta; class Magnoliopsida; order Solanales; family Convolvulaceae; genus Ipomoea; species Ipomoea trifida. The sequence continues at coordinate 14,204,058 of CP025646.1, forward strand.
TGGAGACTGATCATTAAACAAAGCAATCACAAAGGATATAAATAGCTACTTGGGAACATAGGAGATGTTTCATGTGAAGACAAACAAAAATGAAGCAATATAGCATAGTATGTTTACAAGTTACAACTACAATCAATTTCATGTCAGAATGGCCTTTTCCATAAAGGGATCTCCAATATTCCTTGCCGAATGGCTTTTGCATAATGATGCTGTTGCTCAGGAGGAATGCGATTGGTTATTTCCAACTAGTGCCATAACTTCTTGGGACTCGATATGCACCGATAGCAACTACATCTCTATAAATTGCCCGGTTTACCTGTCCATTTGGGGAAGGGATCTTGCTTGCTCAAAACTACCACTTTGCTCTTATGAGCAAAATAGCCTTTCATAAGATTTTTATAGATTAGAATGGACATTATGCATTCTACCTGTACAACATGAAGCAACAATTAAAATTTAGCAGTGCCAAAGGTATAACAGTCACAGAAGCTATAGCTTAACACTCACAGCGCCAATAAAGCTGAAAATCAAAACGTTTAAAGAAAGAGTAAAAAAGAGAAAAATACCTCATCCACATCCATGTCCATTTCAAGCCACTTCAGGGCTTTTACAATTAAATCTAGTTTAATTTGGTGAGCTTTATTCGGATCCTTTTGCTTTTGTATGATGTAGCTGCCAAAACATTTACGGTAGTTTTCTAGTCAGCAAAATTCCAAGATTAAAAAAATAGGGGACAAAGGACAACTCCGTTAACATTTGAACTTACATCTTCTTCATTAACCTCTGATAAACTTGAAGCTCTAGCTTCTCCAAGACAAGATAAACACCAGACCTCAAGAACCTAATCATAGGCACGCAATATAAGGATCAAACTTGTAGGTAGAAAATAAAAAATTGATTCACCAGATAAACCGGGACAAAGTAAACATACTGGTCTTCATGCTCCTGTAGAGCACTTCGAAGAAGCCGGAGATCACCCCTTCTGAGAGCAAGCACGATGTTGCTGTACTGTATGAATGTAAATTATATAGATTGTGTTAGATAATCAAGAACTTACATATCTATCGATGGAATGGAACTTTAGACCTCCCCATCGTTCTAATTGAGTTTTTAGGTAAACTAACTATGAATAAGAGACATGTACCTCATTCAGATTATACTTCTCAAGGAGTAAACTTTTAGGTAAAATTCCTATTGAAAGCTTCACAGGTATCAGATATTTGAGTATCATCCTGTCAATTTTTTAAAATACGCATCTTTAAGTGGACGTGAAATCAACTTAAACCACATAGTTTTTCTTAAATAAAACCAGAAGATTATTGATAGAAGCAGCATCAAACTTAGGACACGGTAGTTATATTTGAAATAAGAAGTGCACCTTAACAGACCTTACATTTCCCTCTTTTTGAGGATCGCAGTGTGCTAGGGCATATGACAACTTTTGATCAGCAGTGGGAAAGTTTTCGTTGTAGACCTCCAAACGACCCGTGTAGTACATGTAAGTGACCTTATCCCTGAGAGGAAATTCCTCAAAATCGAAGATCCGAGCAGTTTCAATACTTCTCGTTACACTTTTACACAAGTGTACTGTTCCAAGCTTGAAATAAATTTTAAAAAGCTGGCATGTCACATATAATGCTCCAACTCGTTTGGGCCCTTTACTTGCAAGTGCCCCAAACACTTTCATGAGGAATGACCCGGCCCCTTTCAATTTCTCAGGGGTTTTTCCCATGGAAGCCAACTCTCTATCTGCCTACAAGTTCATTAGCATGTATCAGTACTTCACGTCAATTCATCTAACTAAAATAAATAAATAAAAACATGCAGAAAATACACAATATATGCAAAAGGAAACAGGAAGAGCAACGAAACATTAGTCTTACCCTTTCAGCAAGAATTCTAATTTCATATGCTACAGTATAAAGGGCTTCCAAAGCCCAGGCTGATTCCCAGTTGCGAAACTCTTGAATAAATGAGCTGCATAACATCATATCCTCAATGTGAGCATAATAGAAACTCAAGCTAAACATTAGTGAAATCAGATAAGAACTAAGAAGCTTCACATACTTGGCAGATTTTTCAAAAGCCTGGTACGTCTCGACCAAATTATTAAGTTTATAACTCTGGAAAGCACGGAATAAAGGAAGCAGTAGGTCTGAATACTGAGAACACTCTGATTGTCTAATCACTCTACTAGCATCCTGTTGCATACAGACAAAAAAAAAAAATCTTCAATCAATTATACATTGCACACACCAAATCTAGAAGTTCTCTTGCATTCGTATGGATAAAGGGTCTGTCTCAAATACACCTACTTTGCTAGAAAATATAACTCAGCAAAAAGCGGTAATGCATGAAAAAGTGGAGCTCATAGTTTACTAAACAGGCTCGGACATTGCATTGTAACTTTGCTTCTTCGCCAATAAACCGATACACTGTTATCTAACTTCATTGAATCTTGACCAAATTGCAAACACAAATTCACTTCCAAGTTCCAAACAGTCCATGAGTAGTCTCAAGACACATGCTAAAACTCCACATTCTACCATCAAACTATTATAGCTCCAATGTAAAACTTCCAAAATAATATTTCATATACCAGAGTGAAATTCTATGGCTATAAAGGGATGTGATTATGTGAGCCTATATAGTTCAATCAGATAACCTATTTCAAGAGCTATTTAAATGATTTCAGAGAGACAAAAAACTACTGTACTTATCCAAATCACAGCAAAGAAAAGAACTTTACAACAAAATCCTCATACCCTTCAGAGTATGAGCTGTCAATGTTTATAAAGAAGAAAAAAAAAGAAGCATATTAATGTCTGTGCACAGTGCACTAGAATATACCTGGAATGTGTTGAGAGCATCGGATAGAGAGAGGAGGAAGGAGGAATTGGAGGACATGAAGAAGAGTCGGCTGAGGGATTTGCCGTCTTGAGACGAAACGGCGTCGCTGAAGCGGTTTAGGTAGTCTGTGATTCGCCTGTGTGCTTCTCCCATACTCATAAACGCCGCCATTCTTGATCAACTCTCTCTTTCCCCCAGAGCGAAAATAGAGACGTCGAAGGCGATTGAAACGCTGCCGTTTGGCGTTTTGGGTTCTCGAAATCGGAAGGGAAAGCTGGCTGGGGTTTTGGTATTTTGCTGACGAGGAAGAAGAAGAAGAAGACAACGACGAATAGAGGGCAGTCAACTGTGGGCAATGTAGACGGAAACGACGTCGTTTATTTATCACCAACGGAAAAAAAAAATTTAAGATTTTTTTTTTTTTTTAAAAAACGATATTTCTTTTAAAAATTTCCTTCCACTAAACAAATTTGTAAATTTATTAAGACCTTATAGTTTATTGGTACAAAGTTATATTTTTATATGGGAGGTCGTGGATACGAGTCTTGCTCTTTGTACTTCAGTAGATTGAGAAAATAGTTATAAACCGCGAGTCAGTAGTATTAAAAAAATAAATTTGTAAATTAGTGAATAAAAATCAAGTCACAACTATAATTTAACTTATTGGTCGATTTAGAGAGAATTTGTACTTTTCTCTTCCTTTTTTTGTGTGTGTTGTTTACTGATAATGGTAAGATATACGGAATAATATAAAATTTGAAGTGGTTAAACATATGGATTTACTTGTTCTATCAAAATTTAAGGTTATTTTTGGTAATAATAAAAAAAATCTTAATTAGCAGTGGTCTTTCTCCTCTCAGCCCATAGAGTAGTCTTCAACAAATCAAGCGAGCAGGCACCGGTTTCTCACTCACTATCATCCTCAAAATAAAAATCACGAAACCCCACCACACATTTTCAAGAAAAGTTTAAGTATTTGCGTTTTGGGAGAGATTTGGAAGCATTCCCATTTGCAGGTAAGCTGAAAATTTGTTAAAAATCGCATCTTTTTGAGTGGTTTCGTTTGTTTTGGGAGTCAGGGTGGCAGTGCCCAGATAACCAGGATCTCTGATTTGAATATCCGTTGTGGTTTTGGCGATTTGATTGTGTGTATGATGGGTTCAGATTCAGCCTCGTTGTTGTCATCATCAAACAATGGGGCTACCCTAATTCCTGCAAATGAAGAAGAAGACCCTCCCAACTCAACCGCAGGCTTGATCTCTTTCAAATCAAAGCCCACTTCAACTGCCCTGATTTTCACTGCCCTAATGGCCACCACTTGCATTGCTGTTTCTGCAGCTATGGCTTTTGCCTTTCTGTTCTTCTCCTCAATCAAGCCCTCATCTTCTTCTGATGTTGCCAGGCCACTCACAAAGCTCAAGCACCCAGTTGTTCTCTTGATTTCCTGTGATGGGTTTAGGTTTGGGTATCAGTACAAAACCCAGACCCCAAATATTGATAGATTGATCAAGAATGGGACTGAGGCTGAATTGGGGTTAATCCCAGTGTTCCCAACTTTAACTTTTCCCAATCACTACTCAATTGTGACTGGTTTATACCCTGCTTATCATGGGATTGTGAATAATAAATTTCTTGATCCCAACACTGGCCAGGCTTTCACTATGCAAAGCCATGACCCCAAGTGGTGGCTAGGCGAGCCGCTTTGGGAGACTGTAGTGAATCATGGCTTGAAAGCTTCAACTTATTTCTGGCCTGGTTCTGAGGTGCATAAAGGTTCTTGGACTTGCCCTGAGTTTTATTGTAAGCAGTATAATGGTTCTGTGCCATTTGAGGATAGAGTTGATACTGTTTTGAAGTATTTTGATCTGCCTGATGATGAAATTCCTTCGTTTATGACGTTGTATTTTGAAGACCCTGATCACCAGGGTCACCAAGTAGGGCCTGATGATCCTCAGATCACCGAGGCTGTGGATAGGATCGATGGTTTGATTGGGAGGCTGATTCAAGGTTTGGAAGGACGAGGAGTTTTTGAGGATGTTACCATTATAATGCTGGGTGATCATGGGATGGTAGGCACATGTGATAAAAAGCTAATCTTTTTAGATGATTTGGCTCCCTGGATTAAAATTCCCGAGGATTGGATCCAATATTATACTCCATTGCTTTCAATTCGTCCACCGGCTAATTACTCAGCTAAGGATGTTGTTTCCAAGATGAACGACGGGTTAAAGTCAGGGAGCGTCGATAATGGGCAGTATTTGAAGGTTTCTCTTAAGGAGGAGCTGCCTAGTAGGCTGCATTATTCTGACAGTGATCGGATTCCTCCGATCATTGGGCTAGTTGATGAAGCGTTTAAGGTTGAGCAGACAAACACGAAAACTGCAGAATGTGGTGGTGCACATGGCTATGACAACGCATTCTTCTCGATGAGGACCATTTTTATTGCACACGGACCTCAGTTTGCCAGGGGCCGCAAAATTCCATCTTTTGAGAATGTTCAGATATACAATTTGGTCACTACGATACTGAACATAGACGGCGCAGAAAATAATGGGACAGCGTCGTTTCCACATGAAGTTCTTTTACCCAACCAGTCATTCAAAGACTAGTTGGCCTATTTAAGTTGAGTTTTCTGCATGATATGTTGAAAGCGAGTGAGACACGTCTTATGTGTGTTTTCTGTAGAAGTGAAATCGTCAAGATGAACTCGTCGTAGGGTTTGGTCATGTATGAGAAGTACCAGAAAAAAGAGTCGTTTTTATCTGAGTCGAGGACATAACATCATGTTATTTGCTTTCTTATGAAGTATGTTGTTGTAGTTTTTGCAAGACTAGCTGCTGAATGTGAATCTTGTGTTCATAATAACTCCTGCTGCCAATATAGAGAAAGAATGAAATGATAGTAGAATGCTCTAAACATTTGATCTATATGTATTCTTTACTCATCTCAATTTACCCTGCGAAGCTAGCTTTAGCTGATTCGACTGATTACTCAAAAGTCTTGCAGTAATGGCAGTGTGGAGGTTCAGATCCCACCGAGAATCTGGAAGAGGTTATTGGGAAACCTTGACTGATCAAAAGTGAGGAAGACCAATTGTGTGTTTTCTGTGTCCTGTCGGGTTGTCGGTCTAATGTGAATGGTAGAAGTTACAAAACACATTTTCTTTAAAAGCTCACATGCTAAATAACATGAGCATACAAATGTGTGGTTGTTATTGAGGTGAGTGCTGTTTGACTTGTATGTATCTGGAATTCTGGAAAGTTCTTATACAGGAAAGGTATGCAAATTTGCAACCATAGAAGCTGAGAAAATGATATTCATGCCATCCTTTTGATGATTCCCATACTTCCCCTCCATTGAACATTTTAGTAGTTTTGAATGGTTATACCCATCACAAAATCACAAAATAATACTAATAATTTCTTCGGGTGATGAGGAAACTTGCCGCCACTATTTGGAGCCTTGGAGGTGTATATTGTGTAAATTATGTTTTTGTGTAATAGTCTTAAATTGCACATGAGAGATAAACGTATCAAAAGATTTTTGTGAGATGGATTTAGCCGAGAGGGCATTGGCAAGAATTGTGTGACAAGTTCGATACGGAAGATATTAGTAAAAAGTGAACTTGTAGCCTTCTAGTACTATAATCACGCAGTGAATAATTTCTTTATTTCGTTTTCAGTTTGATTCTCCATGGAAGCTGTCTATTGACAGTTTCACATTCGATTCTCCATGAAAATTGTTTATTGATAGTTTTCACATTCAATTCTCCATGGAAGCTGTCTATTGACATTCATCTATATTGATTCACCTTTTATGATATTTTGTTAGCTAAAGTTATCGAAATAACTTCCACAGAGTACACCTTTCCGTGGAGATGTCTATTATCATTCACCTAGGATGGTTTACCTTTTAGGCTAACGTTACCAAATTGGGTTTCCCATAACCCACCAAGTTGGAACAGAAACGAAGATTGCATGCATGAATTATGCATCCAAACGCGGCCGTCAACAAAAGATAGCAGCGAAAACGCCAAAAAGGGAATCACCAATATCTCGAGAGCTTACCGGTCCACCAGCACTAATCTTGAGCAATATGGTTCACACAAATTGAATCTCATTCTCAGCTCGTGCCAATTCCTTTATGATCAACCCTCACACAAAACCCATTAAAGAGTCGTCGTTTCCAATGGGCTTCCATTTTTCACACTGCCAATCCTTTTCATTGATTTGATAGACCTATATATATATTCCAGACATACTAACCCAGAAAGAAATTAAAAAAAAAAAAATCTCAGGAGGTTAATAAGAAAAGATCGTTTCTTTCTTTCTTTCTTTCACTTTTTTTCCCTCTGTTTCATGGCTGGGACGCTTGGGTTTTCTTTGAGTGTGGCCTCTTTTTGTTCTTCTGTGAATACTGGGCAGTCGAGTGTTCCTCTCGCTGCACCTAATCAGAGATCGCAGAGAAGGGTTGGTTCTGTTTCTGATTGTGCTTCCACTTCTGGTGAATTTCTTCCAGGATTTGCCTCCACACCCGCAAAGAGATTCCCTCTTTTTGAGGTAAAGACTTGTGCTTTATCCAGGATTTTCTTGAATTCTGGTGAATTTTGGTTGGATTCATAATTTCAAATGAAATCTTTTGGCGATGCATAGTTCTTTCAGTTTTCTGGAGAGTAGTGAATTTGTGCAGCTGTTCAGGATTGGTTTTGCTCAGATCCATAGGATTAATACTCATGACTATTTTGCTTAAGTTAGCCTTTTAGATGATCCACAATTTTATAAAAAAGAAATCTTTTGCCATTTGTGTGAGATGGTTTATGTTTTTACATGATCTGATGTTCTGATCTTAGTATTACTATGCAAACTTGATGTTAATGACACTTATGGAGACTTTTTTGAGTGACGAGGAAAACCCGCAACTACTGCCCGAGGGTGTGTATAGGGTAAATTTCGTCGTGGTCTAGGTTGTCCATAGCTGACAGGCTGAAACTAAGAAGCCAATAAGCCACTCTCACTGGGAGTAGAACTTGTAACTTTGTGGTTACTCGACAAACATCTTAATCAACTTGGCTGGGGTTGTCTGTCTCGTCACGTAGACTTTATAAGCAGACACTAAAATGACCTTTTCTTGGTCTGCAAGATCTTTTGAATTGACCAACTATTTGGCTAATCACTATGTTTCACACTTAGAGTAAGATAGAAAAAAAAAAAAGTTGATCTTTGATGTTTGTCAAGTTTAGTGAACAACAAACAGGTGCAATGCGTGTATATCACTGATATATTTGTTCGAAAGGCCTCGCTTTGTGGTGGTTGCTTAGTTCTTGGTGGATTTTAACCAGGTACATGCGACTCTTGCTCAAGCCCAGGCTCCTAAATGGTGGGAGAGAAACGCAGGGCCAAACATGATTGACATTCATTCTACACAAGAATTCTTGGATGCTTTAAGTCAGGCTGGAGATAGACTAGTAATCGTTGAATTCTACGCCACCTGGTGTGCTTCGTGCAAAGCACTGTTTCCCAAGGTTAGTTTTTGTTCACCGTCAAATCTGCAACTGCTTTGCACCTTTTTATTGCAGTATCCTACTATGGCCTTTTCAGTGTTTCCATATGTATCAAGTTATGATGTTTAGAGTTTTGTGGTGAATTTTCACTTATTTCCACCCTTTAAACAACATTAGGGATTGTATTTGCCCATCTGAAAACTCGTAATGTGTGTTCTATGTTCACACAAATAGCTTTCCTTCTCCAAAAAGAGCTTCAGAATTTGATGTCGTTTGTTGCTATCTCGTTTCAGCTTTGTAGAACAGCACAAGAGCGCCGCGAAATTTTGTTCCTAAAAGTAAATTTCGATGAGAACAAACCTATGTGCAAGAATTTGAACGTAAAGGTCCTTCCATATTTCCACTTCTATCGCGGGAGCGATGGACAATTGGAGTCCTTCACTTGCTCGCTTGCCAAAGTAAGTCACACATCTGATATACATTTCCTTTCTTCTACTGCTGGCTCGAATTGCTTGATTCCACTCGCATTCTGAATTTCTTCTTTTCTTGATTTTTGCTAAAATCGATGTTATGATTTAAGATAGGAAAAGTAGTGAAACCTCAGAAGGAAACATAAGACTAGCACATCCATTCTACTTTATATTATGGAATCAGAAGGAAATTAAACATTGGCATAAAATCCCGTTTTAATTTTCCTGTCAGATAAAAACCGCTGCATTTCATATGAGATGAGGCATATATACCGGACTCTAACAGTTGTGCTTTGGTTATGATGTTTGTGCAGTTTCAGAAAGTAAAGGATGCTATCGAGTTACACAACACAGCTCGGTGCAGCATTGGTCCCCCGCTTTTGACAGCAGCACATCTCAAACTCGAGCCCCTTTTAGTGGGGAAGGATTTGCCTGCAGCGTCGACGTCTTCTTCTTCCTTATAGTTCCTCGATTGAAAGATTTTCGCGTGGCACACATACATTCCCTTTGATTCAATGGAGTCACAAGCTAGCCCAGATCAGAGCAGCAATTTGCTCATAGTTCCATTCCTGTATATTTACATTCTTTTTTCAGGGTTTTAGGGAGAAGTAGGCAACTTTATATCATTATATATTATGGTACCACTCTTCTTCAGATCAATTCTTTGTATGGAAGCCAGTCTAATTATATTGTACTGCACTAGTCCAGTGCCACTGCCATATCACACAACAACAAGATTTTAATATAAAATAGTTTAATTTTTAGTGTCCTATAAGTTCATATTTAGTATATTTTGATATATGTTCATTTTTAGTATATTGCAAATCAAAATAAATATGTAATATCTTAAAAATAAACTTGTATTAAGAAACCATCTTGATATGTGGATCCTGATTCACAATATAAGCATTGGGGTGGAGCTAGCAAAGGAATGGCCATGGTTAGATTCGAACCAGATGCCGAACCGTCTACTATTGAAACTGAACCAAAATTGGAACACGGTTCCGGATCTATAATTGAAAAAAAAAAAAAATTATTATTTTTAATATAAAAAGCCAAAGCCTACGTAGATAACTTAATTTTGGTAAAATTAAGTGCAAACCCAAAATTATTTTTATTTTTTTAGTTTAATATTAAAGTTTAAATATTTGATATAACCATTAAAAAAATCTAAATAAAAAAATTAATTGTTGAATTTGGACCATTTTAAAAATATAACATAGAATCTTACAAAAAAAAAAATCGATTAAAACTGGAACTGCTAGTTCCGAACTAGAACTGAACCATGGTCATGGCTACTGGCTAGCTAGCACAGGGCAATGGCCCTCAGCCCCTCACTACATTTTTTTTTAGTACTACTGTTATATATATACACTTGACAATTTGCAACACAATTCTCAATACATTACGAAACTAAACACAAAATTAACATATTAATATTTAATTTTAACTTGTCTTGGGTTGTAAATGAATTGACCCATTAAAAACACATTATTTTTTGTCTTAATAGATCAACTCGTAAAACTAATTAAGAACTCGAGCATTTCTGAATTATGAAGAAGTTTTCCAATAAATTACTTTCATTCAAAAAAGAAAAATATTTCCAACACAGCGACGTCGTTTGCTGTTGTTCCTCCAATTATTCTATCAAGGGTTTCTGCTGCCTGCACTCCACAAAGACCCAAACCCAACTTTCCACCTTCAATTATCAAGTGGATCGCATCCTAGGTACCTCCTTATTTGCTTTTTTTTTTTTTTTTGAAAGCCCTATTTGCTTATTCATATAACAGAACATTTGAGAATTGTGATTACAGAGTTTTTTTTTTTTCCAGAAAAATATAGTCTTGGTATGCTAGTAATGGATGAAGCCAAATGCACACAATCTGTTTGTTGAAATGTCATATAGTTTGCCAGTTGCCAATTAACATATGGTATTTAGACTGTGTTAATTTATAGTTAGATTAACAGCAATTGATCATTTTTTGACAGAAATTGAGATTTAAGTAGTTAGCCACTGCATTTCTCGACAGGTTTTAGGTGAAGCTTTTCTACATTGTGTTGTGAACTTTCTTTAGAAGTTGGGTCATTAGTTCCTGCATATCTGGAAGATATCTGTTCTCAAATTGAATGAATATTTCCTCTTGCAGCTCAGGTTGAAAATGGTGTCCTATGCGTTTAGAAAATATTCAGAGTATTTGTACACGAAATGGGAAAGGACGATTCTTTGGGACATGGTTGAGCCATACAGGAGACCAAGATCGTTTACTCCGCTTGTCACAATCTACATCTGTGCATTTTATACTGGGGTCGTTGGTGCAGCCATCACTGAGCAACTCTATAAGGTAAACCCGGCTTCACTTCCTCAGGACCATAATTTCAGACATCGTCTTTTCTTTACCACCCCCCCAATAATAAGTTCTGTTTTCACAACAAAATTTATTATAAAGAACCATATTTCTTTCTCTGTTCCTAGGTTTGCCAGAGTAGTTATAGCATTGAAGGAAATCCTAAATATACTTAGTTATAGCAACTCTATAAGTTATCGCATTACTGTTTCCGTGTAAGTTGAGCCTTTATTTTTTCCCCGATGATCAGGAGAAGTATTGGGAGGATCATCCTGGTGAAATGGTACCTTTTATGAAACCGATGTTTTATGGCGGCCCTTGGAGAGTAATGAGAGGTGATGTTCCTCCAACTGGAAAATTTGAGCTCTGAACCACTGTTAGTTAGTTCTTAGCTTTGTTTTGTTTGTTTCTCCAAAAAAAAAAAAAAGCTTTGTTTTGTTTGGAATGTTTTGTGTATATGTTACACCTTCTCATGTTTGCTGTTGCTCTGAATGGCAATATTTATAGATAATAAGCTCCAAAACTACACAGCTTTGGAGCATAGACTTTATGGTATTTTGTTGATATTTTTTTGTTGTCTCGAGTATTTTTATTCTTTTGGAAAATGACTAAATAAGCTCTCAAGGTATTTGGAAAAGTTTAATTACATTCTCAAAGTATTTGACATTGTTTTTATGGTGGTAGGAATGGTATATAGTTTTGTTTTATGTTAATAAATGAATGAGAAAATGTGGGGAACATGTGTCATTGTTTGAGAAAATTTCTGGGAATGAAAGACCAAAAGGAAGCAATTTCCCCTCCCAATCTCCATCTCCATTTCTTTCTCTCTCACCATTTTCGTGAGGGAATCAAATCAAAACTGGTTGGGAAATGACGACAACCTACGGCACAATCCCAACATCAGACAATGGATTGGAAGCGAGATTAGGCTTCCTCGCCATGCGGCGGCCATGGAAGGAGATGGTAATCTCCTTCTCCACCCCGGGCACCCTCGCCATGGCGCTCTCGCGGCTCAAAGGAAACGTCGCCTATTTCTACACCAACTATGCCATCCTCGTCCTCGTGGTGGTCTTCCTCAGCCTGCTATGGCGCCCGGCGTCCCTCATCGTCTTCATCATCATGATGGCCGCGTGGCTCTACCTCTACTTCCTGCGCGACGTGCCGCTGGTCATCAAGGGCTACGCCGTGGACGAGCGCGTCGTCCTCGTCGTGCTGTCCATCTTCACGACGCTCTTGCTGCTCACCACAGCCGCCGCGAACATGATGACGGCCCTGGCGGTCGGGACCGCGGCGGTGGCGGCGCACGGGGTATTTAGTGGTGCTGATAATTCTGCGCCAATAGACCAGGAGGATGGCAGGGGCAAGGTGAATTTGTTAGAGACTGCTTCTTCTGGCTTTTCTTCTGTTTGATTGTAATGGTAATGTAATCATATGATTTGTCGCTGACACTAACTTTGCCATTGGTGTAACTTAGTGCTGATTGTATTATACAGTTTTTTCTCATAAATTTCAAACTTATGGTGTGTTTGGAAATTAGAAAAATAGCGAAAGAAGCATTAATTAAACAACAAATCAAAATCAAAATCAAAAGCCAGCATCTTTCCTACCATACAGTCTCAAAAATAGCAGGTATGGTCTCTGCAATACTTTATTCAATGATTAGGTATCAACTATCTATAGTAAAGCACATACCTAGACCATACACAGAATAGTAAAAAGCATAGATATTTCATGTTAACATATTCAAACATGGAAATTGCCAGTCTAAGGCCAGCTGGTTCATGTAGGACAATCAACATGATTCATGAGCTACCACAACAAAATAATTAAGACTCTGCAATTATAATACTCAGCCTGCCACAAACACAAAGAAAGAAAGAATGAATTCTTGAAAAAAGATGATTTTTGAGGGCCAATCTCAGCCAATTTGGTTAGACTTGGTAACCACAAAGTTACAAGTTCGACTCCTAACTGGAACGCGTTTATTGGCCTTCTAGGTTACAAGTTCGACTTTTAATGGAAAACGGCCTATTGACCTTTTTTGTTGGACAATCTAAATTGGTTTTACTCTTTGTAGTCTTTTATCGGCTATGAAAGAAAAGAATGATTGAGTTAAATTTGTTATTCCATTTATTGATTCATCATCACATAGATTGGTATTTTACAGTGGGGAACATACAATTCCATGGTGTTGAGTACTGAATTGTGAAAGTTACTGATGTGAATGAGATCAGGTTGAAGCCTTTTTACAGAGATTTGCATCAGAAGGGCAATGGTAAACCTTGAATTCACACTTGGGAGAAATCACCTTCAAGAGTAGGTTAGCAGTGTCTTCTTGCCTGACCGGTGGATCTTCCTTCTCCACCAGCGCAGCCGCCACAATCCGCTCAAATCCGCCGCCTCCTCCGGCGATGAAGGCGATCAATGCCGCCTGAACCGGGCCAAGGCTGGGATTGTAAGCGACGGATTCCGTATAAGAGCCCTTATAGACTTTCCCTTCACAATCCATCAATGCAACCCCGGAGGGGCAATGGCTATAAGGAGCGTGCGATTCATTGGCCGCCTCGAGCGCCGAAATCTTCAGAAGGATCGAATTGTACGCGAAATTCGCGTCGGAGACGATTTCGCCGAGAGATAATCCGTTGTTATGAGGCTCGAGGAGCAGAGGCGATTCGTGATCGAGAAGATCGAAGGGTCCGAAATGGCTGGGGAGGAATTGGGACAAGGGTGTGAAGGTGACGTCACCGGGTTTGGGGATGACGTCATCTTCGGATTGGGAGGAGATGAGGATTTGGAGGGAGGAGGAGTAGCGGAGCTCCTGGAGGAACTGGCGGCAGTGGCCGCAGGGGGCGGCGGAGACGGCGAGGGAGACGAGGCGGGGCCCGCCGTGGGCGAGGAGATTCGTGACGAGGAACTGCTCGGCGTGGACGGAGTGGGAGAGCGGCAGGCCGGGGAACTCGACGTTGACTCCGATGAAGACGCGGCCGTCGGAGGCGAGGCCAACGGCGGCGACGTGGAAGTTGGAGATTGGCGGACGGGCGAGTGCCTGAGCCGGCTTCACGAGAGCCGGAAGGAGATGGGTCACGCCGGGAAGGCCCACTGATTGGGCCATGGACTCCGCCTCTGATGCTTCAATCACAAATTTGGGCTGACCCATAACATGAATAGGCATTTTCAAACAATTTTTTTTTTTTCCAAATATTTTTTTTTGCGGCGGAGGAGATCTGATCGGCGGCGGCGGTTAGCGGCGGCCACTTGTAAGATGGAGGAGTGAAGAATGCTCCTTGAAATGAGGAAGGCGAGTGTGTGTGGGGAGGACAGATGGATGGGGAAGATGGCTATATATACGTCTAAAATTTTATGTTCACGATTGTACGATAATAAATTGTCATAAATCTAAGATAAATTATGGTGATTTAGTAATATGTATTCAAAAAAAAAAAATGGTGATTTAGTAATATAGTATATTATCTAAGAATCAACTTAGTTGTCTGTGGATAAATCTGTAAATATTACTATTTTCATTTCTATTTAGAGTGATAAATACCATATATTTTTGATATTATAAAATATTTTAAAAATAGGAACATGATTGCTATAATTTCTTCTTAAATTACGTGATCTTAAGTTTTATTTTTCATTATTATATCAAACTTTTTTTGTGTGTACTTTATATTGTTACTAGGTGCACTTTAAAGATAAATCATAACTATTAAAATCTAAAGTTAACCTCTAAATCAAATTAAGAAAATTAAACTCTAAAAAAAACTAAATTATAAACTTTTAAATGTGAATCATTTCTTTGCACTTTATATATATATATATATATATATATATATATATATATATATATATATATATATATATATATATATATATATATATATATATATATATATATATATATCATGGGATGCACTCTTTGGTGTTGCTAGGTGCACTTTATATTGTTGCTACTTGAACTTAAAATTTGAATTATTTGTAAAATTAACACAATATTTTCCCTCTCTTCGTTTTAAAGTCGTTTTTTCGTTTTAAAGTCGTTAGATATTCCTAGATCAACAACTATAATTAGTTCCAACTAGCTATCTTCTGCAATCAAATTATTATTTAATTCAACTTCTATGTGTGTGTAGAGAGAGACGACGATGAAGTTGCATAGTAATTGCCCAAACTAAATAATGGATTATTGAATCTTTAGGATTGACTCTTTAGTCTTCAAACTTTTATTAGTTTCCAACAACTTTTAGATAAAATAAAAGACTTGTTAGACTTTTAACATTTTAAAAAGAATAGCAAGAAGAGGGCGTAGGGCTTTTCATGTTCATTTTCTTCATCATGTAATTAAAGAGTTATTACAATGAAATTGAGCGTGTTCGATTTGACACATGAGGCTAATCCTTGCACGGATAAGATTACTACACTTCATAGTGAACTCCAAATAGGTATCCATTTTTCAACAATATAATCCTTAGGGGAAGGAGGGGACTTTATTTGACGATATATATGACTGCAAGCTAATCTTGTAGGTGTAATTTGATCTATATTTATATATGTACCTTTTTGCTTTCTTTTCACTTTTTACTTAAGTGAACCAAATAAGCACCAAGAATCTAGCATCACATGCAACTATATAGCCAGCTTAGGTTTAAGAACATATGCCTTTACAAAGTAAACATTTGATAGGATTCTTATTAGGTTCCATTTATTGTGATAACAAAAATACCACTCAATGGTAAATGAATAGATAAAAAGACCAAACATTATTCAATTAAAATTAATTTGATCTTAAGAATTAAATATATAATTAGTAAACGGATTCATACTATTGATAGTGTCATTGTTCATCTGTTTATCGTCATGTTAAGAGATCAATGAATATTGTAGCTCATATCTTTACTAAGGCTACTACATACGGGTTCTCAGTTTGGTCCAAAATTTGAAAAGTCATTTCTTCTTTTTGTTTTTGCGACTTATTTTGCTCTATTTGAAAACTTAATCAAATTTCTTTCAACACACAATATCACACATAAAACCATCTTGTAAATTTGACTATTTAGGATCGATAGATATGTTTTTTTAAAAATGAGTGCCCTTTTTATTGCATATAGACAATGTATAGAAAGTTGATGCAAGCTTGCAAGCATTATCATACAATTTTGTTACATAAGCTTTTCAATAATAAGCAGTAGTTGCAAGGTGCTATTATATGTATCACTTCACTATCAAGAGTAGTTTTAGAATTTACATACTTTTCCATATAAAGTCCTTTTTGTTGTGTGGAGCCCCTTTGGTACACCTACTTACCCCATATATTTCATAGCAATCAAAGTGCATGTATAATATCTTAATTTAGTAATAAATAGATTAATATAGTCTCAGTATTTTATGTATTAATATTAACACAATTACCATCACAGCTGTTTTGCATGAAGTAGAGAAGTTTCAATGGGTACGGTTAATCAACTAATTAGTGACATGTAATTGACTACCAACTAGATACATACAATATTTTGCTGATCACAATAATTTAGACTTAATATTATTGATACCGACTTTACAATTTGATTTTCGTGACAATTTATATTATTAAAAGACTTTGAAAGAAGACAAAGTAAGTCATGATAATTATAATAAAATATTATATATATCGCTACATATAAATTTTATCAAGTTTATTTTTTTTTTAAATAATGACAAAAGATCGAGAGTTGAATTTTGACCGTCTAAATTAATAGAAATTAATTAAAAGCATTTGGGAAGATTGGTGGAAATTATTGAGACTTGGATTTTTTTTGCCCAACAGGGAAATAAGATAAGTAAGAATTGGATGGGCATTTAAAAGTGGACAAGTCTTAGAACCATAAAATTGGTTGGAGTAGAACACCTAGACAATAATTGTGGTACATAGATTTTGACCCCTACAAAAAATAATGGAGGACAAAAAGGGCATAAAACTATTATTTTATTTATAATTTGATTTTTTCAACTTCAAAATTATAACAAAAAACAAACCAGTGGTTTTGCAATGGTGGACTCCATACCATAGTCAATGTTCCATTGATTTTGTTAAATGTAGGGCTATGCCTTATTTAAAAAATGATATTTAATTTGTATTAACTTTAATTTTTGTGTAAAATACGGTATAAAATGACATGATTTGTGACAAGTGTTATAACTTTTTGAAGATATTAATACGGAATTAACACCAAAAAATAAAGAGAAATTAAAAGGGTCATGAATTGATTGTATTGTCATAGATTAATTGAATGGAATTATTTTAAAGCATTAAAAGTTTAAAACAAAATTAGTTTGTACATGCAACATGCATTGCTTGTATTTTTATATATTTTATTTAGTTAGAGTTTCTTGTACGACAGTAATAATTCACAATTATGTAATGTCTATGTCAATAATGAGAACAAAATGTATAACATCATTGTGACCATTGTATGATGAGTATCATTGCACTGAAAAAAAAAAATCTTATTGTATAGTATGTGAGCCATTTTCATGAAATGATGTAACATTTTATTCTAGTGATAAGAGTTAAACCCGATTATAAGATGATGAGATAATTGAATAATTACACGAATCTCAGATTCAACTCGAAACATTATATTAATATTGCACCTTATAAGATAAGACTAATCCATTTGAGTATTATTGGTTATATTCCATTTGAACTGGAGAAGCTCTACTAAGAATGTTACTATATACATATGAGTTCAAACAAGACTAATCTAATTGAGTATTGGTTAGATTCCATTTGAGCTGGGAAGCTCTATTAAGTACTAAGAATGTTACTATAAACATACGAGTTCAAACATTTAACTTCATGATTAAACGATTCAGTCCCTTTTACTTGAATCAACACCTTTTTTTTGAGTTCTACTGACTCGGTTACACTGTAGTATCTGTTCATAGCTACTTTCTCAACCTACTGAAGCACAAAGAGTCAACAGATGCCTCCACTGAGGCTTGAACCCACTCCCTTCCACATGGGAGTGTACACCGGATGCCGCTTGACCACAAGGCCTTTGGCTGAATCAACACCTTTTGATTCAATAGATTTTTTATTTCTCTTCCCCTAACATTTTCTCGTTACACCAACTGATCAACACAAGAAATAAACAGAAGACAACATTATACAAACTTTCATAGTTAAGTCACAGGGAATTCGAAATATTGTTGGATCAAAATTAGTGTTACAATGATGGGCCATGAAGTTCTGACCCAGCACCTTCTTGGCCCAAAGGCCTCAGTTGCATCATTATCATCTCAAATGTGAC
This sequence comes from Ipomoea trifida, assembly GCA_003576665.1. Classification (NCBI taxonomy): domain Eukaryota; kingdom Viridiplantae; phylum Streptophyta; class Magnoliopsida; order Solanales; family Convolvulaceae; genus Ipomoea; species Ipomoea trifida. Next base: position 14,222,515 of record CP025646.1, read on the forward strand.
TTTTTACCTCTTTTGAGTTTTTCATAAATTATTGACCTTTTAATAATAAATATTTATATTTTTAAAGCAAGTTACTTTTATAAAAAAATAGCAATAGAAATTTTTTTTTTTTATCGGAAAAACAGGAGACACTTTAAAAAACACTTAGCCACGTTACAAAGGGATCCTCTTTGGCCTCGGAATACCTAAACAAATTTCACGTATAATCACCATCACTACCATGGCATGTGGCATATAAATTAAAGTATAAACCAACTTCGGCCAATCACCCCATTTTGACTATCTATTCTTGCAAGACAATCGACATCTTTTTTTTTACTCATGATAATACATTGTATAATTACCAAATATATAAAGCCATTCATAAGAACATATGTGTATATAAGAAATCTTGAGATAAGTGTCAATTCCCCTCCTAAATATACCAATAAAAGAAATGCATAAACCACCCTGGCTTATGGGGATGGATAAGCATAAACGTACATGTTGCAATTTTGCATATTTATAATAAAGTAAGGAATCAATCTCCTTGGATTAGATTCTCATTTTATCAATAGACTATATATAGGCTAAGAATATAGCTAGCTAGGTAAATAAGAAAATGTAGTCTTCCATTTTTTATTTTTTATTTTTAAATTTGGTCCACATTCCACTTATCTAGATTGTAACAAAAGAGAATATAATGTACAACTTAGAATAAAGACACATGCATTCACTAACTAAAGCAACAAGAAAGCCACAATAAAACCAAAACTATTGTTTTTTAAAAAGTCTCCAATTATTTCCACTTAGAAATTAAATAAGTGTAATAATTTGTATGGAAGACTGAGTTGATATATAGTACTGAATATATGTGTGTGTGTAATATTTTGTTATCATATATCACTAATTAAGCGTTTGCGCCAATTAAAACGACTGAAGTTCTTGTATATTTATAAAATAATTTTGAACCAAATTCTACTTGCGCCCAGGCGCAGCCCCCTTATTAGTTTGTGCGTTCTTGTATGCACTACAAGCAATGAAATAAACTGAAATGAGGAGGACTACAGTGACAATCAATATCACATTCACCTTCCTCCATTCACTTCTAAGATTTCCCAGTAACCCAGCTTTGCAAGAATCGCAGTTGTAACACAATTGGGTTGGGTCATTGTTCCAGATGGAACAATCAGCGTCTATCATCGAATAAGTCGGATTGATCCACATTGTCGGGCTCACGTATTGGTAACCACATATTGTTGGGGGCTTGCAACATCCTGACTGCAACGTAACATTCATTATAATATATATATAGTCACAATATTTTCCCAACCTTAATGTAATATTAAAAAATACTACATACTAACATTCTCGATATGCCAACTCAATTTGCCACGATATAATTTGGTAGCCAACTTTGTTTAGAGCTAGGATGGAGGGAAGTGAGAGGTAGTGGAAGGAATTTTAGGGTAATTTATTTGATAAATATTAAATTTTAATCTTTACTCGTTTATAAATAAAATAAAAAGGAAATCAAGGGTGACATCTCAAATTAAAAGAAATTGGGCAACCATTGTAATGCAAGTGTCATTATCATAAGCTGTCATGCTAGTGACTATGAACTAATTATTGGGCACCATCTACTTTAATTTATAATTACACTAAAGAGTTAGTGATCTAAGATTTCATGTCATGATAATATCTTATATTTAATGAAATTATATTAAAAACATATTTAATAGAATGAAAGGCATAACGCATGATATACAGGATGTCGATACGATAATATAATCTATAATGTTTATATCTTTTTTAGTCTAATAGTCACAAGTTTTCTTAACTTGTCGACTAGCAACTACACACTGATACTAGTTATGCTAGTTAGCTTAGTGATCTTACTATGACCTAAATATTGGGCACCATCTAATTTATAATTATAGTAAAGAGTTAGTGATTTAGGATTGCATGCCATGATAATATCTTGTATTCAATGAAATTATATTAAAAAAACATATTTAATGGAATGAAAGGTATAACACATGATGATATGATGTCAATATCATAATCTATAATGTCTATATAACCATGCATATAAGACCAACACGTACTATAATACTATACCTCAATATATCATTCACATAAAATAAAAAATTGTAGTTACTTGGTATTATCTTTTTTTTTTTTTTTAAACATACTTGCGGTATTATTTCATACACTAGCTAGTTTAACCAAACATCTCAAATTATAAAATTATTTCTGTCCCTTTTAATTTAATTTTTAATAATTAGTTATATTTTTACGTGTGATATTGTAAAAAGATTATATATAATTATAGTTATAATATATATATTTTTCTTTTAAAATGCCAAATTAGATCATGCTCCTTTCTTTGCAGACATGATTAGACCTCTTTCTACTACTAATAATGCTAAAGTTTTTATGCACCTTTTGGAAGCTAGTCAAAAAGCCGAATAAATTATATTCTCCCAACATATTTAATTTTATACTTTACCATATACCATACCATTTATACTTTTCCATCCATCAATCTGGTCCAATATTCCCCTATAACTTTTTTAATACCAAACCTACTCTCCTTTTACGGAGTATTTACTTTTAGCCCATGCTCATAAACCACACAAAATTAATTCCCATGCATATATATATATAAATATAAATATATATATATATATATATATATATATATATATATATATATAAATATAAATTCTTCAACTTTTTTCCAAAATAAAAACTTGAGAAAGAAAATAAAAATAATACATTTACTTCTATTTATTAAAAAAAAAAACCGGAAAACAAACATTGAAAATAGAAAAGTGTTATGCATAGAAAAATAATTATACACTAAAAATTGACAAAAAAAAATAAAAATTTAAGGATGAATTCAAATTAAAGTGTTATGCATATAAAAGTTGTACGGTCATTGTCATGAGATCAAGAGACGAAAATTTTCATTAGTGTTATGTAAATATTGTTTAATTGCCTAGCTAATAACTAATAAATATAATGATTCACGATTCAAATGAAAGTAATTCCGTTGATTTTTAATTTTTTCTTTTTAAGTAATATGACAATATATTGCTTGTGACAATAGAGTAGGTAGTAAAATGAGTAAATACCAGCTGGGTCCTTTAAGTATAGCAATACCTCGGTGTTTAGTCCTAAATTTTCAAGTTAATTACTCATGGTACTTAAACTTTCAAATTTAATCAGTGATGGTCCTTTCGAGTTTCGATCCATTATGTTATGTAGTTAGGACCAAAAATTTGAAAGTAGACCATATTGTTTTTTCGACTCTATTACATTGTAGTATCTGTTTATTTCTGAGGCTCGATCTTATGAATTCCCATTTGGGAGAGTTGCACATGTCACTTGACCACAAAGTTATTGGCACATGTTGTTTAACTTAGAAGTTAATGAAACATAACAATTAAAGATCACGAGTGATTAAATTAAAAGTTTAGATTAACGGTAAGTAAAACATATAATTACCTGGAGAGGAGAAAGACGGGCGGCGAAGAATAGCTCAGCAGTGAAGTAGTTATTACTCATGGCGGGACAAATATCACGATCCGCAGCCAAACACGCCCTAATATCCGCCCAATAATCGTCCCCGGTGACATGATCCCTGAGCCAAGCCGAGTAGCCAGGGAGGCGGTAATCGCGGTAGCGGCGGCCGGGGACGGCGTAGGAGCCGTCGGGGCGCGTGACGACGGAGGCGAGGATGAGGAGGGAGAGGAGGAGGACGATGAGGATGGCCATGGAGACGAGGTAGACGCCGAGGAGACCCTCTTTGTTCCAGTAGGCGCCGGCGAAGCCGGCGAGGGCGATGAGGAGGAGGGCGACGCCGATGAAGACGAGCGGCCAGCGGAGCCAGTGGACGCACTGGTTGTCGGAGTTGGAGGCGAGCCAGATTCCGGCGGAGATGACGGGGATGGAGCACATAACGGCCACGAAGTTTAGGAAAGCTGTTATGTTGTTGCTTAGTGACGACGCCATTGTTGTTGGTTTCGATCTGTGACGACTAAACTAAAGCTAGCAGCTCAGCTCGATCTTAGCCGGGGACTGGGGAATATATATATATAAACAAAAAACACAAAAAAAAAAAAAACAATAACTAACCAGTAGACTAGAGGCCTAGCATGTATTTAGGAGGCTTAAGCCTTAAACAGCCTAGTCAGCTGTCTGGACCATCAAAATATATTATAGTGATATGTTAAGCATAGATTGTCGATTATAGACGCTTAGACGAGATTTTTGTAACATTGGTATTTATTGTGAGTGAGGGAACTAGAAGCGTGGTCTTATTCAATTAATTTGTCTAATCATTAAATTTTAGTACTCATTTGTCACGGTGTTACTGCATGCCAACATAATCATTGACATTCAAAGTGTGACTATTACATGCACATTTCATTTGATTTATGACTAACGCAATACTAGGTGTAATTAAAAGCTAATAATTAAGTTAAGCTGCTGCTAACTTATTTGCATTATTCTCATCATTAGCATTTCTAAAAACCAAAAGCACAAAACTCAACCTCATACCATATCATGGTAAGAAGTATAACCAAGTAGGTGCAACCTATATTATCCCAGTCATGTTGATTAGGCTGTTGACTTGGTAACATAACCACAAGATTACAAGTTCATCAACTTCTAGTCACGTAGGAGCAGCTTATTAATTGGTTTTGTTGGTTTGATCGAGCTGAGTCAATTTGCTATGATGAGTAACCTAACTTAATTTACATCCTTGTAGTCCTTTGCCGGCTAAGGTCACGAGATTTATCTAGTGCACACCCTCAAGTAGTGACTACAAGTACGTTTTTCCCGTCACTCAAAAAAAAAAAGTATAACGAAGTAAGAAGTGTAACTTTTTCTTTCAAATTAGTAGACTTTTAATTTTTCGTGCTTATATTTTCAACATTGTGTTGATAATTGCCTATGTGACTCTGACCTCCTTTTATCTCTCCGATCCATTCAAATCTACACCTTTAATTTGTCTACAAAAATTTAGACAGTATCAATGGGTTAGTAGCACATGGTCCTACTGCTACAAATAATTTTGCTTTGCAGAACCGTACCTCACTCGTTATACTATATATGCTTGCTGGGGATATGCTATCTAGTTCATCCGGGCCATATATGTTGTATTGGATACAAGAAATATATATATAGGTCACATTGTGACAACTAGAGTTGTCCATATTGAGCCCTATGACTTAGTTTGGCCCTCATATAATAAGAGTGGGTTGGATTGAAATTTTAGTGATCCACCAAAGGTGACCTAAACAGACTAACTCGTTTAGATGGTATTTTGCAGTGGATCATCAAGTGTTTTTCTGTGATTGGATTATGAGGAGAAGATGTAGAGATCTTACAGTTCATTTAATTTCCGGCGAAAAAATTCGGTAACCGACGACGGTAAGCAACCAAAAGGTCGCCTTCTCGTCGGAGAAAGCGACTTGAGGTCGCCTTCTCTTGGAGAAGGCAACCGGATCTGGTCGCTTTCTCCGGGAGAAGGCGACCGCCGAATTTTGCCGTTGAAAATTAAATGATCTGTAATAACATGTGATTTACGGCCGGTTCTTGGGCTTCATTGCCTCAAATTGACATGTTAAATGGTTTAATTGCACTTTTTAAAAGTTTAGGTGCCTAATTGACTTTTGATGTAAAGTTTAGAAGTCTTTTTTTTTTTTTTTTTGAAAAAGTAAAGTTTAGAAGTCTATTTGACTATATTCTCATTATTTTATTTAAAAAATCTACATTATGACATCCCAAAATATTATTTCTTTCTTAAATTAATCATTATATATATTATCTTTAAGAAGTCAAAAGTGTTTTCAACCTTTTAGTGACAAAAGAATAAAATTATACATGGCTAATGATCTAGAGGGGGTATGTTTGTAAGTCTGCACATGCAATTAAATTAACTTGTATAGTAGGCAATAGTTAACTCTACAAAATTTGTTTACCAAAGGAATTTGGTGGGATTGGTGCCATGCTACTAGCAGCTCTAAACATGGCAATATTGGTCAGACTGTTGATTTGATAACTATGGTTACAAATTAAACTTTTAGCGAGAACAACTTATTGATCTTTTTGGTTTGAGCTGTTGAATTATTGGGTTGCGAGTTTCCCTGGCCACTTAAAAAAGATGATTGATACTTTTGCACACCATCAAAACATTTCCACAATCATGTGAACTATATATGAAGCTGTACACACATGCATCAGCTTCTCATAGACTGCAAATTAAAAGGCCATTTAAACACACAAGAACAACTGAAAGAAAACACATGCTTTAGAGTGCAGATTAATGCCCATTGGCCTGCAGTTTCTTCATCGTCTCGAACCTCGGGCCCTTCTCTCCAAACTTGGTGCTTCCATAGTGCTTCAGATAGTCTTGGAAGCAGACATTCTCAGGGTACAAGAGCTTAGGTGCAGGAGAAATCATGGCATCAGATGCAGGGTTATAGAAGGTAGCAATAGACAGTCTGTTCCCATCATTTTGTGCCAACACCCTATGCAGAGTGCTCTTGTACACTCCATTGCTCAGAATCTCCAGCTGATCCCCTGTGTTGACAAAGATTCTGTTGTTCTTGGAGGGTGGAATCTTCACCCATTGTTCATCCTTGAAGAACTCGAGGCCCGGGACTTGATCATCCTGCAGCAGCAGAATGATGCCACCTGCATCTGTGTGTTCTCTGAGCCCTCTAACTAGTTCAGGGTTTGGGCATTCTGGGTAGATTGCCACCTTTGTTCCAATGGATTGGCCCTTGCTCCCTGAAAATGATTCTTTAATGTGGTTCTTTTCTAGTCCTAGGTTCTCACACATGAGTTCTGAAAGGTTCTCTGCTAGCTTCATCAGTTGTTCAATGTACTGCTCCATTGTTTTGCTGTAAATTTCACCAATACATTGTTAAGCCGATAGTAAGACTATATACGTCCATGCCCCTCACATGTGCGGGTCATGTGAGGAGTATGAACCTTTCGTCTAAATTAAAAGGTTAAGTTGATATGAGACTACACATTTATATTCGATATAAGTTCCTTACATTCAATGAAATAGTAGTGGTGCTCTTTGGACATTGGTCCAGTGGATAAGTTCCTTCTATGCAGAAGTGCACAATTTAGTACTGAGTCTCGAAATTAAATTGGCTCGATTTACCTTTTGATGGGCCTGAAGCAAGTTTGGGCTTGGGTTGGCCTTCTTGTGTACAGAAATGTACAGTTTGGTATTGAGTCTCAAAACTAAATTAGGTATCTCCTTGTTATGAGACTAAATTAGTTATCTCCTTGTTATGAAGCTGGGGCGAGTTCATGGAGTTTAATATAATCTGGTTAAGTCGGAAAACTTGGTTATCAAAAATGAAATAGTAGTGGTGAACTTACCCAAAGTTCTTTGGGAAGTTTTTGAGATCATTGATGTTGGAAGTTGGATGATGCCAAATGAAGTAAGTGCTTTCCCAGTCTGCATCTCTGATACTCTCTTTCTTATTCTCCACACACTTGACAACATCTGAGCCATAAAAGCTTTCCTTCAAGCTCTGTTCATAATGCTGTGTCACCATCTGCTTCACATTCTCCATCAACTCTGTGTCAACTCCATGATTCTCTACCTACAAAAAAACTGGAATGAAAACAAGAAAAAAAGGAAAAAAAAAAAACTGCAATTAAGATGAGCAAAGGGCACTATATATAGTTTTACCATAAAGAATCCCCATCTCTCACAAGCATGGTGGAGAAGTTTCATGGTTTTGCTTCTCTCCTCACCAGCTAGCTTACTGAAGTCAATAACAGGGATCTCCATCTCCATCTCCATCTCCATTTCTCTATCAAGGAATGAATGGAAAAGCAAGTGTGAGTGAGGGCTATATATAGCCACAGGAAAGAGGGTTGAAAATTCTTGCTGGTTTCAATAAAATTTCAAGAAGTGGCATTGTAGGCCCCTACGGGTAACTCAGTTGATTTCTGACGTATGATTTTGGGTGGACAAGAAATGGTAATCGCGGTTAAAAAAAAAAAAAAAGAAGACATTATTCAGTACATTGGGACTTGGGAGTGGCAAAGAGATCCAGGTTCAGTTCATGAACAGCCATGTGATTGGGCTTTTATTTATACTTCTTAGATTGTGAATTAGAGGATGAATGGGTGATATTTGCCTGACTAATCAAAGATTTTAACTTCACTTTGCAGGAAAGTTTCCCTGATAAGATGCATCTAGAGCACAATCTTACCCTTCCACGTGGGATTATTCTCGAAAGGGTTTGGACTTCAAACTCGAGAGTTTTACCTGTCACTGTTCTAGTGTTTTAGTGAAGGAATATATAAATTGTGAGATATATCTGAGAATAATATTACACACACTCTTAATTTTTATGCCAATTTTTATCCCATGCATACATGGCATGCTCTATTTCATTCCGAACAGGGTGAATTATTGATTTCTTTTTCCCTCTTTTTTTCCATCAATAAAATCACAATAGTGATGGGAGCTTTACTCCCAAGCAATTCGATCATATACCACTTTCTCATGCCCAATGCTTACAACGGAATAAATTCAAATTGTTTGCTCAATTGGATTCAAATTTGCAAACGGTAATTATCAGCAAAATAGACGGTTAATCTTACTTTAAATCAGTGTTGCAAAAATCTCAAGTGTTAAGCGCCAACCAGTTGCTTGATGTATTACCATAATCTGTGATCTAGCTAGACGGCCTCCTAGGCACTAGGCGCTCCTCGGACATTTGAAAAGCGCCTAACAATTTTTTCAAACATGCTTTAATTGGTCAATTAATTAAAGTGGGGTAGAGTGCATGTGAGAGTATTCTCCATCTCATTGGAATTTACATGACAAGTAGGGCTTTTTTTAGTAGTTGAAATTGAATAAGAGAGTGAGACATTTCATACCAAATTGGTATAGATTTATGTTTAGTTGTTGTTGATTGGATTGCTAAAAACTGGGGGCAGTGTGGAGAGGAATTATCCATCACGCACTAAACAAATTCCAATGGGCGGTTTTGGTTTTGGTTTTGGTATTGAATTCTCGATAATTCGAAGTTGACTGTTGGACCAGCAGCCTCAGATCATCATCATCAATTGCTTAATTTGTGGGTCATTCTCACTAACCTTTACTTAACAAATATTATAAACATATCTTTGTATTTTTTTAATCTTTGAATCCACGACTTTATGACTTAATTGGTCATACATCTTTCCAAGAAGAAAAATCTGTGATTTGACTAGAGATGATGAAGAGAGCGTTATGCCTTTAACTAGTAAAGCATCACAATGAAATAAATTAGTTGCTCATAGTTGATCAGTTTAAATTTATAAAGTCAATAGGTAATTTTCATAGGGTGTAATTATCAAATCAACTATTCCATTAACTGAACTGAAGTTACCGCCATTTACTTTTTATTCTGAATTAATCAAGTCATGTCATGTTAGTAGACAATAAATTACTTAAAATAGTAAGGGTGTGTTTGGTTGGGGGGTTTAGGCATAGGGAATGGGTATGAAAGTGATTGCTAGTGTTTGGTTGATAGGTTTTGAAAATTCTACTATGGGTTTGGAATACCCCATTAATGAAAAAACCTATACCCTTATTAAATAAGGGTTTCATTTCACTTCCTCATTTCTTCCCCAACTATTAATAATCATTCTCATTCCACCCAACTACCAAACATGCTAAATACTTTCACCAAAACCCATTACACTTACCAAGTATTTGATACCCATTCCGATTCCCATGTGCGAACCAAACGCATCCTAAGTAAATTTGGGACTCCTAAATTTACTCCTACACTCAAATGCTTATGTAGACTATTTTTCTTGATTCCCACGACAGAGAGTTTAACTTTTTTTGAAAGCCAAATAAACGAGAATATATTAAATCAACAAATGGTTTGAGAACGGAGGTGGAACATCACTCCACTCCAAATGGATGGAACTAGCTCCTACAGCTTTAGCCAATGTATGGGCTGATTGATTTGCGTTTCTATTGATAAACTGGATTACACCTGAGTATCCTTGATTTTTCAACCAAGATAGAGCTTCTCATACCACCATAGCCTCAGCAAGGAGTGTGTGTTGTGGACAGTAGAGGGGACCATTTGTTGCCGCTTACCCAAAGATGTTGTTCCCTTGGGGCCTGAGTTTAATTGAAATAGTAGAAATTGAGAATTCATATAATATCATTGTACTCAAGTAAATAATAAAGTAAAAAATAAGAATTCAAATAGCGCGGGCCTGGGTGGGGGTTGAGGGCAAATTATGCTATAGACTCGGGTCCACCCATATTCATGTTCATAATTTAAAAACTCTATGTTCACAATTTTAGAGCTTTATATTCACAATTTTAAATCTCAATATACAAAATTACATTGCTCAATATTTACAATTTTGTTATATAGATTCAAAAATTGTGTTATACGATTAAATATAGAGTTCTGAAATTGTGAACATAGAATTCAAAAATTATGAATATAGAGTTATAAAATTATGAACATGGATCTTGGTCCACTTTGCAAGGTGAACTCAGGTGCATGCCATAACAACTAGTATTTGAGTTCAATTTGGCTTGTTAGTTCCTATTTTCCTTCAATCATGAACTGCTACAGCGCCACCGGTATTGCAATTATATTATTATTATTATTATTATTATTATTATTATTATTATTATTAAATTTTAAAGATGATCTTGAGCTAACCGGGTATTGAATAATGATTAACAATTACCAATTATCGATCGGTTGGATCACGACCGACATTCATCATTATAATTGAAAACCCTTCATATCTTTCGACGCCATTTTCTCCGGCCGGCGGCTGCCATGTCCGTCCACCGCCCTCTCTTTTCGCATGTATCTGCACATACAATTGATATGCTATGTATAAACCTGATTCATGTGTTTCTGTTTTGTGTTATAACTTTTTGTATTTTTCGTTATGAATTTTTGTACTGTAAGTATGAATTCTATACTTGGAACAAATTAATAATTGTAACTTATGTTATGAATTTTTGTGTGTTCTGTTGTGAAATTTTATATCTATAAACACAAATTATGTATCTAAATCAAGGTATTTAGCATCTATTCTATGAATTGAGACTTATTATCTAATAATATAACTAATCTAACTATAACTATACATAAAGAGTGGATAAATGTTATATCATTAAAATTTATGCTTTTCAATCCAAATTAAATAATTTATTTCTTTTGCTTTAAAAAGTGCATTTTTTTTAATACACAAATGCACTTACCCTATTAAATTATGTTGGGCGTTGGCAGAGTTGACCGAGTTCAGCCCCTGCTCGATTCGAGACGTGGCACTGTGGCTTACCGCTTACCATGAAGGGATGTGGTTAAATGGTTAATGTCCACCTACTTATCACCAATTGGTTTTAAGTAGAATATGACAACCAGATAGCCAAAGAACTCTGTGGTTAAGCGTGCTTGACTTCCGACAGTCACGGGACAGGTGCACGCTGAGAACCATCAAATTAAACTTTGGGTAAATTTTTTATTTACTTCTTTTTCTAAAAGAGATACATCTAAACAATGCCCAATTGTTTTGTTTGTTTGTTTTTTGTTTTTTTTTTTGTTTTTTTTTTGTTTTTTGTTTTTTGTTTTTGTTGTTGTTGTCATTCTTATCATTCAATTTTTAATCAAAACTGATTTGACTTATATAATTTCTTTTCTACAAATATACTTCTTCAAATTGTATCTCTATGACTCTTATCACAATAAGTAAAATATAATTCTTATTTTGGTGAAACTAAAATTTCAAAAAATTAGTTTAATGAATGATATGTAAAATAAATTAAAACAGGAGTATAATAATAACGATTTTATTTAATTGTTATGAACATAATTGTAAAGTGCTAAAAAACACTTCCTTAAAATGTACAATTAAACTACAAAATGAGGGTCACCTGCCGATTTCCTGTTTACTTGGAGTGTGATAGCATTGATTAATTAATGTTGAGTGCAAAATGAAATTTTATTAATTTTATAGAATCAACAATATAATGGAGTCTATTTCTCAAAAAAAAACAAAAAAAAAAAAAAACAATATAATGGAGTCCACCTATACATCAAGAAGCAAGGGCCTTTCTCTATTTTACTCAACCAACACCATTACTTCTATTTTTCTTTAAATTGCCTACAAATACAATTACTAAAAACGCAATCCAATTATCACTTTAGTTCTTTTTGTGCAATACAAGTTGACCTTTTATATGCTTTTGACTTCTGATAACATATCTTTAAATTATTTAAAATAAAAAAAATAAATTTATATTTTAAAGATACAATGAGAATTGATTTAAAATCCTTTTATATAACGAATCTTACACTTATTAGATTATACTATTTTAATTTCTTTTTGTTTTGAGAACTCATGAAATGCTCTCTAATTCTTTATTAGCTAGGATTATCACAATATACAAGTTTCACCCAAAGCACACATTCAAATACTAATTGTGTGATTTCTCATAAATCAAATGAGTTCTTTTTATGCACATCCCTCTTGACTATTAAGCAAAGAATCATTAATAATTACTCTAGCTTCTTAGTGACAATAGAACACTAATGCAATCAACATACCACAAATTTATTGATAAACATATAAATCAACACATTTTAGTTTTGATTTCTTTGCAAATGTTGGTGCTTAATTGTCTAAATAAATAATGTGTTTTAATTGAATTTATTTCTACTTTACGATTGATTGTGTTGCTATGTATGTCTTCAATGATTCCCTCCCCCCCCCCCCCCCTTTGTAGGTACCACATATTGATTATTTTTGAAGATAAAAGAAAAATAACTTGAACATAAGCTCATTGAGTTTTGAAAGTATTCTAAGAGAGTAAAACTCCTGCCACTTGTCTGAATGTTACATTATTGGAGAAATAAAAAACAAATTAGTCAAAATTATGGCTCACTTTTTATGGATGAATCAAATTAAAGTATACGCCACATTAGCAAGGAATATAAAATAGAGTAAAAAGTGAAAGTATGTGTAATATTACTCATTATTTTTATGCATATCTTTGTATACAGTGATTCACTTGAGATGATCCAAGTGGCATTGGAAAGCTAACTTACAACTTTACAAGGCTACAACTTTTCCAAAGACACTAAAACCTAAATTTGAGTTTAAAAAGGTCAAAAGATCAAGCTAAAAAAAAAAAAAAAAAAAAACCAGATCAAGCTAAAAAGTAAAAATGAAAACCAAGTCAACCAATGAACGACGGTAACATTAACAGAGCAATTTCTCACACTTAGAATAAATATATTTTCAAGAATGAAACAAATAAAAAATAATAATTAATCAAAAAATTAAAAATACAATTCACTTTATTTCAAATATAAAAACTTATAATAGTGGTAAGAAAAATTCAGAAATTTTTTGTGATTTATTCAATAAATATCTACTGCGGAGTATTATTCAACAGCTAGCAAAAGTTGCTAGCTTGTAACTAGTAAGCTATGGATAATAATAGCAATACAATGATACATGGCATAAGAACAACAACTTGTTCTTCTCAAAAAAAAAAGAACAACAACTTGTTTGTCCCCCTTTATTTGTGCCAAAAGTCAGAGAAATTAATTAGGGAGCTAGTACTATATATTTGATGAGAAAAACCCTAGATAGCTAGGACTTACAGCTAGAAATTATGATAACAAGCATGCATGAACCAACCAAAATGTACCTATGCAGTACTTATACTGTGGACCATGGTCCATGGTTGATACTGCAGTTGTGTTGAAAGGATATTGTAGTTGTGTTGAAAAGGAATTACAGTTGTGCGAAACAGAGACCGTGTCATTCATCTGCAACTGCAGTTGTGTTGAACGGATACTGTAGTTGTGTTGAAAAGATACTGCAGCTGTGTTGAACGGATACTGCAGTTGTGTGAAACAGATGAACGGCCTCTGTTCTGTGCAACTGCAGTTTTCTTTCAACACAACTGCGATATCTTTTGAAAGCCTTTTAATTTTTATTAATATTCTTTTTTGTTTAATTAATTAAATATTTAGAAGCAATATTGACATTTTTAATTTTATTCAAACAATTTTCAATATATTTTTAATAACTTCCAAACTAATTTTATTTAATTCAATATTATTTCCAAATATTATAAATATTACGGAGTAATATGTATTTTATTTTATTTAATTAAACATTTGGAAACAATTTCTAAAAACAATAATTTTATTCTAGGAACCCCACAATATAATTTTTTAAATCTGTTACAATAATTTTGTTTAATGAAACACTGTTTCCAAATGAATAAAGTTTCTAAAATAAAATTAATTTTTTAAATATTGTTTCCAAATGTTTAATTAAGTAAAATTAGTTTAGAATTTGAAGTTTTTTCTAAAAGCATATCGTAGAGTTCCAAGAATAAAATTACTTTTTTAATATTATTTTTAAATATTTTATTAAATAAAAATAAAATGATCATGAGTATTTCAAAAAAATAAAAATAAAATGTATATTAATAAAATTTAAAAGCGTTGTGATAAAGTGTTTTGTTTCTAAATATTTAAGTTCTTAAATAAAAATAAAAGAAACCTAACATTAATCAAAAAGGTTGGAATAGAGTGGTTATATATGATTTTAATTAAGATATTATGTAAATGACTCGGATTCAATCCTTATACTTAGCTTGATTGGCGATGACAAAATAGCAGCTCTAATTCACATCAATAATCATCCGAGAAAATATGAAGCAAAGCCTTCGAATCTGCAACAGTTTAAAGAAAAAAAAAAAAAATCAATCCATGCCAATCCTAGGAAATCAAATCTCAACCATTCAAAAATTTAAAAAAAAAATAAAAAATGCACAGGACCCGTCATTAATTCTCATATGGGGTTACACTATTACATATATATGTAGAAATTGGATGGATCATATCAAATTAAAAAAATACGGTAATATTTTTTTTTAAATTATTGTCAACTTCACTTTGCAAACTTAATCACTTAAAAATGCAAGCAATTTGTAACAGCTAAATATGCAAGCTCGGATAAATTTTAAAAAATCAATTAAAAAGCTAAATTTTAAATTTAAACCGTAAATGTTAGAGTCTAAGCAGTAAAAGTGAACCCTAAACCAAATAAAACCAAAATCTTAACCATAAACTATTGCATTTTTGAAAGTGCAATCTTTCAATACTGAATGTGCAATATGTTAATACTAAATGTGAAACGTGGAAATTTTGAGAAGTGCAGACTTTAGCGTTGAAGTTTGTATAGTAAAATTGATGATAATTATGAAATGCCACCGCACTTTTTAAAAAAAATTGATCTAATCCTTCCTATTTTTTGAAATATAAGATTGTTGTCTCTATATATATATATATATATATATATATATATATATATCCACACACATACTAAATGATATCCACTTCTTTTGTAACATCGGAGAGGATATGTTGAGGTTGTATAGGATCGAACATAGATTTGTTTACAAGCACTAGTTGTCGTGTTGCACAACATATTAGAGATGGTCCATAAAGTGTCCTCATGTGTGTTGTCTCAGGTTGCTTTCCTCACAGCTTTTATATCCCAACGATACTAACAAAAAGCCGATGCATATGTGCAACTTTCTTCATCACCCAATCCATAGCTTCCTACCACCACCTAAACCAATACAAGATAATATATCCATACACTTTTTTTTCTTTTTAGTTTATCTAGTGTAGGTGTGTATAGTATATATATAATTTTTATATCTGGATTCACATAAGTTCTATTTGTCCCCCACATTTGTGATAATTTTTTTTTGAAATAACATTAGCAGTAATTTGTTAAATATGTCACTTTGCATTCAATTATATTGCACGTTTTTGAATTTAAAGAGATTTTTTTTAAAGTTATGAACTTAATTAGGGAGCTTGTGTTTACTCATTTTCTCATAATTTTTGTTCAAGTTCATTATATTATATTATCTTCGGATAATATATTTACTTTTGATATGTATAGTGAACAATGTTATTTAGAGTTATTTAAGTAGCAATTCTTTTTAGGGAAAAGTGAAGTGTTTGAAGGTGAGATCTGACGATCTAAAATGCTCCACATGAAATCAAATAAGAACAATGATTGAGATTGTGGGTCTAAGAATTTATCCCAACTTTACAGGGAAAGTTTCTAGTCTCCTCTTTGGTCCTGCTTCAAATGGTCCAACTCTGTAACAAACAGAAATGATGACTAGGAATTGTCTGAATGGAATCACAAATAAACCCCCTCTCTTGTCCTTTTACTTGCATGCAACAATATCTATAAATACAAGATATCATTAAAAATTAAAGATCCGATCCACAAAATAACCTTTGCCCTTACAAAACCTTAATTTTTGCACCTTATAATACTAATACAGGACATGTTCTTTTTTTTTTTTTTGGATAAATTCACGAGGGGTTCAATAGATAAAGCGATTATCACTATGGCAAAAAATTTATAGCAAGTAACGAAGACACAACTTTATTTTATTATACTTACGTAGAAGTCAGCGCTATATTTCGATACATGATACAAGACTTGGCCCTTCAAACTCGGCCGAGTTAGCGCCTTATCAACCAGTTAGTCAGTCATTCTCCTATGGCTGAAATCGCCTCGATCTAGGGACGCCTACGCCGATTTTTACAGCGCTGTTATATATAATTTGTAGATATGGAAACAAATAAATGTGGAACACATAAATGCTGGTGTGAGAAGCAGACAAATATATGTGCTCCACAGTCCACACCATAAACCTGCATGTGAACATATATGAGTACAGATCTATATATACATATATGTATATAGGAGTATATATATATACTTGTCTAGGTGAAAAGGCATAGCTTTAATTAACAAGGCCTGGCCTGCATCCTGGTGGGTACATTGGTCACAATCTCTTAAAAGTGAATGTACTATGTGAAAATGACAGATAAATTTCCCAGAGAGAACATAAAGTCTTAATTAAAGTGCATAAATTAGGTTAATTATATCATATCAACCCTTATTTTTTCAGCAAATTAATTAAATTAAGCTCCTAATTAATAAGTGAAACAAATTGAAGATTAGTGGAATTAAAGAATGTAATTCATGGTCACAGCCACAATGCTATTAAAGATACACAAACTACATACATACCGACGACCTAGGAGCTAAGGTGTCTTAAACGTTTACAGATTTTTCAAAGTGCTTGTACACTGGTACCTGTAATAAGTCGATTCTGATCTATACCTCCCAACTAGTAGGAATCAAACTAACCCTACACATTGTGAGTGCCCACCCACGAAACAAACTGATTGGTCGACCAGATGAGCTGTGCAACTGAGAAAGCTACACATTATTCTTGGGAGCTCCAATGGTGAGCTCCAAATCAAGAAGTGCTGCATTTGATGAAGAAGAGCCAGTGGATGATGATGACATTATAACCCTAGAATTGAGGGCTTTCCCAGCTGCTACAATATTATTATCATGAGCCTGCAAGAAAGAATTAGGTGAACAGTGCTTGTTTGGGGTGTGTTCTTGATCATCATCTTCCAATTCCTGCTGTGATTTGATGCTGTGCTCCACCATGTCAAAGAGGCTAGCACGGCGGCGACTCTTGCTGTTGTTGTTACTATTTAGACCGCCCTGTGATCTGAGAAAATACTTCTGAGCATGACTGGCAACCTGGGTTGGAGTCCTTGTAGTCACAAAGTTTCTCGAAATCCCTCTCCAGTCTCCCTTTCCTAGTCTTTCTAGTCCAATTAAGAATGTCCTGTGTTCCTCTTCTGTCCATGGAACTCCTGTCCCAAAAACCCACACATCAATTAATCACTATCATTAACACATAATACTACTAAACATTATCTATCTAGCGTTGGACAGAGACCTGAAAGGCCAAGTCTAGCACCAGGAGCGGTTATTTTCAGCTTGTTGAACGAAAGCTTAATGGGCTAGTCCAACACTGAACTGAGGTCTGAAGGGTCAAGTCCAGCACCAGCACTGGCGTTGTAGCCAGTCTAGGATGCATGCTACACAGGTATAAGGAAATAAAGTTGCGTCTTTGCTACTAGCTATATTTATAACTTTTGGGGTTGTGATAAGCGTTTGATCCTAACAATTAGAACAGTAGTAGTACATTTAATGTCAGGAGACAAATTAAAAATCCTTACTATATATAGTACTACCTTTCTTCTTTTCTTTAGCTTCAAAAATGGTGGCATCAGAAGAAGCTGGGAAGGTAACAGATGTCTTCTCTGCTGCAGAGATTTCATTGGCAGAGAATTGGGAAGAAGACAGAGAAGAAGAAGAAGACAAGCAATCCAAGCTGCAACTTTTCTTCATGGCAGAGGAAGAAGAAGAGGAAGAGATTTCAAGTTCAACTCCAAAAAGCCTCAGCCCTCCCACATTAACACTGCTGCTGCTGCTGTGATAATGATGATGATGATGATGATGATGGGAAGAAGCTGCTTTGAGAGTGGTGCAAGTTCTTGAATTGTGGCCAGCACTTCCACAATGTGAGCATTTTCTTCCCATTTTTCAGAGCTAGGCTAGGCTTCAGAAGCTACCTAAATCATATATCCTCATAACATTCACAAAAAAATGGAGAAGAGAGAGAGAGAGAGATGTGGTGTAGTGGGAGACAGGTATTTAAAATGGGATAATTTAACTTGGACTCACTATTCTTTAGACACCCTCTTGTTTCTCAAAGTTATTTCCCAACACCCTTGGATTTTATTACTCATTACAATAATATCCAAGTTTTTTTTCTTTCTTTTTTCTCATTTTGCTTACCCTCATTGATGTGGGATTAATACAAGTTTGACCAATTCATGTTAGTAAAATTTGATTCTTATTGTTGATATAGGACAACTCAGATCAGTTAGTTTCTAGGTGGTAAATAACGTGCAAGGACACATAATTGAAACATAGCGGTGTAAAAATTTCACCCATAATGAACTCTTTGTAGACATTATGGTCTTCCCACCTAATGAGCCACTGAATCATATATTGATTTACCCATTTACTATTCTATCGGGTAAAGGAGTGGAGGTGAAGAAATTTCACCTTTAATGGGCAAGTTTAATTTTTACTTAAAAAAAAATTAATCCAGAGCTTACTATTTAACATGCGTATATGCAAGAATCAATCATTTGATCTTACAATTGCATTATATTATTAATATAATTCCCTTACCAAATGTCTCTAACGGTTTGATTAATAATAATATCAGTCTTAAAAATACATGAATTTTACCCCAGTAAAGTTCCATAAATACTCTTATCACATTTAGAATATGTAGTTGAAGTGGGATTTATGAGAATATTGGGATGTATATGCAAAGAATGAGAAAATATATGATTGGATGGAAGTTGATTGTTTTTTGTTGGATATTTATTATTTATTATCCAGCTTGAAAAGGAAAGCAACAACCTAGCTGGCCTCTCTTTCTTTGAAGAAAGACAAGACAAGGAAACAGCAAACAAGAAATACAACCTTATCTCACACGAGATAAAATGTTCAATTTTTTCTTTCTAAATTCCACAATTATCTGTGTTATTATTTATTAAATTATTCCTTTTTTATCATAGCGCAGTCCCATGGAATTCAATGGGTCAAATATATATAGTCATTATTTTAAAAGTAATTACTTTATTTTTTTTTAATTTTTATTCTTGCGTGATATATACTTATTGACTTGTCCTTTTATTCTTCTCCCATTTGCCCTTTTATTCTGTATGGAATAAGGTCTAAATTGACCATTGAATAAAACGTGAAAGTGCAATTTAACTATTAAACGAAAAAAGTGTAATTAAACCACTCAACACTCTAAATGTATGCAATTTCAACTGATAGCAAATTAACATTTTATTTAACAGGTTGCAATGTTGCATGTTGACATGGAAAATGACTTACATTTTTTTTTTAAAAAAAAAAAATTTCCTTTTCATCTTTTTTTTTTTTTCTGAAAATCCTTCTCTTGCATAAAATCCACTGCAACACGCACCTGGTCTTTTCCTTTCTTTCTTCACTCTTTCTTCCACCATGTACTAGGCAAATTAAGCAAACTAAGCTTCAATAATCATTCTTTCCAAAAAAAAAAAAAAAACTTTCAATCAGAAATCCCTAAATCAACTGTGAAATCCTCAAATCATGCCTGAAATCCCTATTTGGTTCGTTGTTGCTTCGGGGTTTCATCAGATTGAAGTTTATCAGTTCGTAGCTTCATCAATTTGTTGTTTCAATTTCTTATAGCTCGTTTGGTTCGTTGACAAATATTTGAAGGGTGTATATGTTCATACAAAAGAACTAGGTACATACTGCAGCAGATTTTTTACAAATTATAATGATAGGACGTGCATCAAAGTATGTATTTGAATATAGCTCCAAAGTAGTGTTTGGTCCACCTTTTGTTTAATTTAGCTCCAAAGTAGTGCACTGCGAAAGGAATCTTGTTTCATTCTATTTATTAACATCTTAATTATTATATAAAATTATAAATTGAATATATATCTTTCAAAAAAAAAACGGAATATATAAATTGCAGCAAATTTTAGGTTAGAAAAGGGTTTTCAAAAATAAAAAGAAGAAATGAAAAGGAAATTAAAAAAATGTCAAATCATCGTCCACGTCAACATGCAACCGGCTAGACGGGATGTTAACCTGCTACTAAGTGAAATTGCATACATTTGGAGTGTTGAATGGCCTAATTACACTTTTTTTTTTTGGTTCAGTGGCCAAATTACACTTTCACGTTTCGTTATGACCAACTTGAACCTTATTTAACCTACATTTAACATTTTCCTTATTTTAATGAAGGTTAGGTCATATATGCAAATATATGAAGGTTAGGTCATGTATGTTTGAACAGATACTACAATGTAATAGAGTTAGTTGTAATAAAAAAAAATGAAGGTTAGATCATGTATGCAAATATATGTTAACCCAACCGTTTAAGCTAAGGTAACTATAATATTAAAAATATTTAGATTAATCTAGCTTGTTTGTGGTGGATCTGAGATACTATATGAAAATAAATAAATATATAAATACGGGAACGGGTTCATGTGAGAATAGGTCTTCTTCTAAAAAATGTGTATGTGTCTTGTGCAAAACTAAAAAGTGTATCCGATAACATGTAAAAGTGTACTAAGATTTGTAATTTTAAAAGTGCATCACACAAAATTACAAAGTGTATCAATAAAAGTGCGCTTAAGACGGTCACACTCTTACATATTATCGAATGCACTTTATAGTTTTGTTGGTACACATTTAATAATTTAAAAGTTATAATATTTATTATTATATTATATTATTATAAGTATTATAATTTATAATATTATAATAATATTATTTATAATATTTACTCTCTTCAAAAAAATTATAATATTTATCAAATTGTCATCAATGATATATAAAAGTGTGTTCAAGACCGCTACACTCTTTATATATATATATATATATATATATATATTGCAAATTGGCAAATTGTTCTAGAAGAGAATTTGGAATAAACCATTGACAAGTTAATTCTTCCAAGGAATATAAATTAGTGTAGGTGATGTCAAAATTAAAGTCAAATTTGGTTGTGAATGTTCCAAAATTTTACCAAAGACTTGAATTAGCTACTTGCAATTGGGTCATGCGTTTCATCTAAACCTGAGAAGCTAAGCATCAAAAGCCTTATTCAAAGTTTTTGAGCATTCATCCTCCACACTTGGACTTCACATTTTCCTATAAATAACTATACTATATTGTACGGATAGGAATATTGGATTCAATCACATTCCAACTCTCAATTAGTCAAATTTGGTGTGAATGTTTTATTTAATTGTTTATTCTATTTATTTATTTTAAATTAGTAGTGTTATTTGCTCATGCATTCGCTAGAGTTGTGAGTTCTCAATATTATCTTTCTATACTTGAATTTTCAGTATTACTCCTTGTATTTGATTCATAAGTCGGTCCACATGTTTGAAGCATACCAAAATATAAGTTCTCAATGTATTATTAATTTGTTGTTTTTGATAAAATTAAAGTTGCAGACACATGTTTCCAGTACTTATACCGTGGACTATGGGTCATGACTGATACTACAATTGTGTTGAACTGATACTGCAGTTCCTGTTGAACGGATACTGCAGTTGTGTTGAAACGGAACTGCAATTGTGCGGAACAGGGGCCGCTTCATCCGTTTGGAACTGCAGTTGTGATGAACTGATACTGCAATTGTGTTGAACGAATACTGCTTGTGTTGAACGGGTGAACAATCTCTGTTCCGCGCAACTGCAGTTTCTTTCAACACAACTGCAGTATCTTTTCAACACAACTACAGTATCAGTTCAACACAACTGCAGTAACAATCATGATCATGGTCCACAATACATTCTGGACCATGGTCCACAGTATAATTTGCGTGTTTAATCTTATCCCTTTTATATATTACATGCTCCACAGAAATATGCATGATCAAATTAAAAATCAATAACTAAATGAGATAATGTCACAATTAAAAATAAGACTAAAAGTGAAAATTTATGAATTATTTTAATGCATTTTATCCTTATCTTCTTAGACAAGAAAATAATATCCTTCGTTACATTCATTATCATCATTATCCCATATGAAATTGACAAATATAATAGATTATCAATAGGTAAATGGCTTTCGATATTATCACTTTTGGTTCCTTAATTATTATTTATTTTTATATTTGACATCCAATTATTAATTTTGTCACATTTAAGGGGTGTTTTGTTGGGTGGAGGAAAATGTTTTCTTAAAAGGAGAGAAAAATGTTGTTTTATGTTGTTTGGTTGGATGGAAAACATTTTCATTGAAAAATGAATTTTTCAAAGTTGAGGAAAATGAATACGTTGCAAAGAGGTGGGTTTTTGTTTTCCACAAGACTTCTGGAAAAAAAAATAACATAATTGAATTATTTTACCCTTATCAAAGTTTCTTAATTACATAAGCACCTGTTTATTCATTCATCTTTGTAGGGGCATATTGATCTTTATATTTATATAATAATTCCTTACCATTCCAAATTCAACCAAACAATAAAATTCATGATCCAATAATTTCTTTTTTACCAACCAAACAATGGAATATATTTTCTTGATAATTTGTTTTCCATGAAATTTGAATTCTATTTCCTTCAAATATTTTCCAGCGAACCAAACAGCAAGTCAAACCTCAAACAACTACTTATGTAAATTTTTTCTCATTCAAAGTAGCTACAATGGAAAAAATGATTCATGAATTCTAAATACACAATACTATTATTAAAATTTGTTCATGTAGCCCACCTCAAAAGATAAAAAATTTACATTTTTCAACAAGTGATTGCCGAAGATTTGGCTAGTAGGACCAAAT
Source organism: Ipomoea trifida (assembly GCA_003576665.1). NCBI lineage: Eukaryota > Viridiplantae > Streptophyta > Magnoliopsida > Solanales > Convolvulaceae > Ipomoea > Ipomoea trifida. The sequence continues at coordinate 14,245,891 of CP025646.1, forward strand.
ATGACAACAAAAACATGCTTAAGCCTTCCCATGGTTGGTTTTAAACAAATTTTGGAACAGTAAAACACAATGAATGGGTTTTTATCAAATGGAAAATGAAGTTTTTTTTTTTTTTGAGTTCTTTCTATTGCAAATTGGAGTTTTTTACAAGTTGGAGTGGACCCCACTGGGAATGGTTACTGCGCCGCTTGGTTTTCGCGCCCGCCTGGACACATAATTAAAAAAAAAAAAACTTTTTTATGTCAGTTTTTGTTTTGTTTATTTTTTTCCTTTTCTTTTTTTCTTCTACTCTCATTTTCTCTTTCCTAATCATACTTACAAAAATTCCTCAAAAATCACACCCAAGTTTAACTACTGAGGAAAACTTATACACCAAATACTTATACACCAAATGTGACAAAATTTATGGACCAAAAGCATGAATAGCTCCTTTCTAATCAGTAACTTCTAAATCTCCACAAGATCAAACATAAGAGACACAAGAAAGTTCCAAGGTTTGAATCACAGAAACACACAAATCCTATGAAAATATCTTGTCTGTCATCTACAAGCCAATAATGAACCTTGCTTTTATGAAACAATGCCGAATGCTATGAAAACTATGAACCTTGCATTATGAAACAATGCCAAATCTTATGAAAACCATGAAATAAAAACGCCTTCCCATAGATCACAATAAAGATAGATGTTGAAAAATATGTCCAAGAAGACTTATATGATACATGCAATCCTTCGAAACTTTGATCTGTCAATTTTCTGAACTTGCGCTGAGATGTATTGATCGAGACAAACATTGCAATCTACACCAGATGGGCAATTGGCCATCGGGTTTTGTGTGGAGCACAGCGGGCGCATGTGTGTTATCTTTACTTCTTTCCTTGTATAGAAGCAGTAAAGATGGTCTCGTTTGAAACCTCGATGCTCCCATCAAGCCAAAATTTACACCTGAGGCAAATACGAGCAATGCAATCTGCAAGAAGAGGCAAATGAACTTCCTAATCTAAGCAGTAAGGAGTTCAATGCAATTGTGAACATTCAAATAGGGTAGGATTGGAAATTCCTGACAATGAAGATGCGTTTCATATATAGGTTTAGGTTTAAACCCTAAACGGCTAAACCTGAGGGCCCCTCACCCCCTAACCTGGGAACTGTGAGAGGAGGTAAATCGCGGGATGTGCCTCATGGACACAGGGTCTGAGTGCTTGCTTTTTGCCCAAAGGCTGAGATCCTCCACCATTGAGGATTCGAACCCGGGTATTTGCTTTTTGCTGGGTATTTGATGTGTTTTATATTATACAAATAAAAGAAATGAACTATAGATTTTTGTGCGGCAAAAAGGCATATATAGACTTACAGTGCAAAGATGCTAAGTTTCATTCCAAGTTCTGAACTTGCAAATGCCACGACGACTCTCCACAAAAGAATCTCGTATCGATTTCACCATAGAGGAAACAGCTGGCACAAGGATCAGCTCCTCATCCTGCTCCTGAAAATTTAAGGCAGTCTTTTGACTTAAATACATACATCCATACATCTATACACATTATACATATATGTGCGTGCACACACTTTAAGTTTCAAATATCTGAGTAATTTAATACCACTTCAGCTAGTCGATCTTCAAAACTCCTAGAATCAGCACCAGCTGTCATGAATATCTTTCTATAAGCAGATCTGAGACTCCTAATCTGAATCCATGCAGGAAAAATATAATTGATGACAGAAAAATTTCAACCATGTACATATAATTTTTTCGGTTTAAACAAACCTCCATCACAGAGAATCCACGGCGACGAAGACCTTCGAGATTTAATCCACGAAGCTCAGCTCTTTCGCCAGACACCATCGTGTACTTTGGAACATCTTGCGAAACCTAGAATGTGCAGAAAATCAGCCTAGTAAAATGAAAAGTTTCCCAATATTCAAAGTTACACGTATTGTCTTCAAGTGTCATTATACGACATTACAAGTTTACCAGAACTATGGAAAACATTAGAAAATAATCTTACCACCGAACCACCGCCAATGAAGGAAAACGAACCAATATGACAAAATTGATGAACCACCGTGGCTCCTGCAGTGTGGGTATAGTCCTACGTAAAAAACATTAATTCAATCCCTATTAAGAGAAAGCTCCTTCGTTTAAATTGTTATTCTTAAACAAAGCTCCACCTTATTGCAATGAATTAATGAATTACCTCGACTACAACATGCCCGGCCAAAAGTGTATTATTTGCCAAAATGTTGTTGTTACCCACTTTGCAGTCGTGAGCTATATGACAAGAGCCCATAATAAGATTGTTATCACCAATCACCTGCTTAGTTAGTTCTCAATCGAACATAAGTATATCATGAACTTAAGCATTTTTTCGGTTTTCAAATATTAACAAGCATGCTGCATACCGTTTTATCACAAGGCTTTGAAGATCGATGGATGGATGTATGCTCCCTGATCTCGTTGTTATCACCAACCTCGAGGAAGCATTCACTCCCCAGCTAAAACAATAAAAAAAAAAAAAAACAAATATACTTTTAAAGTTGTGATTAAAAAAAAATTGATATTCAAAGTGCATCCCACTAATTTTGTCACATTTTTGTTCCCCGAGGACCAAAGTATAACTCATTCTAACCTTATATTTCAAATCCTGGCATTTAACACCAATAACGGCATGATGTCCTATTACATTATTGCTCCCAATGATGGTGTAACCGGGAAGATCATCTCCAACCACAGCACCACTGCTAGATATAGACATGTTAAACGTTGAAAGGAAGAACCAAAACGAAATACGATCTACTAAAGGAGATAGAGATAGAAGCTTCAAATATACGTCATCAAAGTACAATTCTCCCCAAGAATAGTCTTTCCAAAGATGTGGCTCCCAGGGTATAGCTGACAAGCATTCCCCAATGTCACAGAAGCACCAATGGTACAGAATGGGCCGATCGCCACTCCCTACACGCGCAAAACACTTGTTTAACCATTTGTGCCAACAGGCTATGATTTAACATTAAGATTGACCTCAAGAAGCAAACTAAGTCAGCAAAAATGACAATGTGATTGTTATATGACATTAAATCCCAAAGGACCAAAAAAAAAAACACCCTGATCAATTCTATGCCAATTTCTTGCAAAATTATTATCATAATTGATTAATTTCACTCTCAATACAACCCCACAATCTACAAGAATATCATAAAATTAAAGCTATGGAGTAACTAACTCACTTCTTTTAAGTCCCCATTTCTGGTTCATATGTGTCATTACTTGGACACCCATGCCTCAAGTTGACACTATGACTATCTCTGGTGATCAAGATTGCACATTTGCTTTAAAATATGGAGATGCAAAGCATTATATCAATAAAGATGAAAACTTTTCAATTATTCCTACAGTGGGCAACTCCTTCTTTGATGATATACTCCAAAAACAGCACAAAATGTACATCTAAATTACTAAATATCTAATATCCCACCCCACCTCAAAAAGAAGGAGAAGAAGAATCGTGTACCTCTCCAAGAACAGCACTGGGGTGGACAAGTGCAGATGGGTGAACGAAAATGGGGTTTTTCTCCGTAGTATCATTAGCTTTATCTTCCTCCGAAACATCTGAATTCAAACAAATGATTAGAATTTCAATTCTTGCAAGTTTCAGAAATTCATAAGTAGAGAGGGAACTGAGAAGGGGTGTTTGCAGGGGGGAGATTTACGCGTCACTGTAGATGAAAGTCGGTGCAGAGGCAGAGAGAGTGCTTTGAGACTGAGAGCGAAAGAGAGGTGCCGGTGGCTGCGGGCGCAGAAAAGTGAACACATTTTACTCGCAAAATTTGAGGGTCTAATTCTAATTTAAGTGTACTTATTATAGGACCAGCAAGAAACTATTTAGTGAAAAAATAAATTAAATAAATCTGAAATATGAATGAGATAATGTGAGTCTTTTATAACCTAATCAAAGTCTTAGTCGACACAATTTATGATTAGTTTTGGTTAGTTCTTGGATGGTAGAGTGGATGGTAGAGTGTAGATATGACATAAGATCGATACTTGACAGCCACAATGTGAAAGTATGCTGCTTCAAAGTAGAATCGGTAAAAATCTTTACTTTTTTATTTTTATTTTTAAAATTTTATTGAGGACGTCTAGGTGGTCGACTGATGGAAGCAACTTCCCTTCTTCCCTTGATTATTTAAAAAAAATGGATAAAGGAAGAGGGTTACCTCCTCCGTCATAGGCAGGATGGAGGTAGCCTCCTCGTGTGATTTGACAGGGGCGGGCGGCAATCTCCTCACCTCTTTAAAAAAGGTGTTTATATGTTTTGAATGTATTACCGAATAAATGGAACTTAATTCTCGTGCTTCAGTTATAAATAAGTGAATTTAAAAAAATCGTTAAAACAATTCATGACAAAATAAAATCAAGAAAAACAAATTTAGTTCAAAAACTAATGCTAAGTAGCAATAGAATATAAATTTGTCTAAAGGGAGCAAGAATGATAAGATTCGAACTGAAATTTATTATTAAGACATAATTTATCACTAAATTATATCAGAGTCCCGTAATAGTAACGTGTTAAACAAGTAACCTCCACCTTTACACAAAAATACAAGATTTAACTTCCATTTTTACCTTGAATAAAAATAAATTATTCAACAGTTTTACAGCATAGGCAAGATTGCAACAAAGGGAAACATGAAAGTACAAAAAAGCCCTCACTCCATGTTCTTTTTTCCTTGGAGAGATTCCCTTGTCTCATGGGAGAAGCTTCTTGCCAGAAACATTATCTTATGCAGCAAAGACAGTGAAGCATCCTGGTTTTGGTTCCATCTTTGTGTCTTTTTCAATATCAACTCTGAGTTCTTAAATGTCACTTTCCAACATCCTAAGTACCTATACATGCAAAGGAAGCATCAAAGACCAGTTCTTGCTGCTGTATTTACATTAACGCATTTTCAATGATGCACAAACGAGGCCTTTAAGGTACTTTACGAGGTGGTCCAAATGTGCAATCTCAATATTAGCTTAGACTTTTAGTTAAGATGAAACACATCATTCAGTTTAATATCAGAGTCGGTTGAAAAGTGTAGTTGAGTTCGAACCATATTGCATGCCATGATAATAATATAGGCTCTGGAATTTTGAGTTGTGTGTATATGTCATACCTGAGACATCCGAGGCCTGGAAAGAGGGTCGGGTTGAATGCACGATGATGCACAGTGCATCATGCGGCGAACCTCTTGTTCGAGGTAGCAGTTCCTTATGCATGGATCTATGAGATCAGCGATGGCGTTCTCTTTCAGCAATGGGCGCGCCTGTGCCATTTCAAAACACGAAAAGCAACCGAGATTGCGTTAATGAAAAGGAATTGAAGAAGTCTGTGAACATATGTTTGCTGTCAAAAACAGATCCAAGACATTAGAAGGATTTCGTCTTCACACCCACTCTGTGAGGCACTGTTGGCCCTTGGGGCGGTATATATCCATCACTTTTCTTCCGGTGATGAGTTCCACTAACACCACGCCAAAAGAGTAGACGTCGGCCTTTTCAGTGATTTGGCCACTTCGAGCATACTCTGGAGCCAAGTACCTACATACACAAAGATGTCCTCGTTATAGTTTCACCGCTTAATTGTGGCTGTGGATTGGTGTTAACCGTTATTCTTCATCTTACCCAAATGTTCCAATTATTCTTGTTTCAACACCCAAGTCCCCATCTGGCTGCCACCTTGCTAGTCCAAAATCTCCAACCTATTTTAGAGAGTGAGTCGATCACTTAAACTCGATAATTTGATGATTGATTTTATGTATCTTGAATGCAACTAACATCTATGATGTCTCTATTTTTGCCAAATTATGTGAAAGAAATCATCTCAAGGCTAAAAAAAACGGAAGAGGAAGACATACCAATGGCTCAAAATCATGAGTGAGAAGAATGTTATTAGGCCTCATGTCACGATGTACAATGCATCCTACTCTGCACTCCTCGTGAAGGTATCTCAGCCCTCGAGCAGCTCCAAGTGCAATTTTTTGCCTCGCAGACCAGTTTAATGGATCTCGATTGTGCCCTGTTTTGTGGAGAAATGTAACATTAATACATAATTGAAATAGCCTTCTTCAGAAATCCCTAACTTCAGATGAAGATTTAATAGAAACTGACGACAGGAAAAATGTCAATTTTTATCAGTACAAAGTGCATTTAGTGGAGAGGAAAAAAGTACCATATAGGTGAGAATCCAAAGAACCATTGCAAATGTATTCATATACAAGCAACCTTCTTCCATCCTCTATACAGAATCCAATTAGCGTCACGACATTTCGATGCTGAGCACAGCTCAAGACCTCCACTTCTGAGCAAAACTCCCGATCACCTTGGGAACTCGCGGATTTGTGTTGCTTGACAGCTACGACTTGGCCATCTGGTAAGACTCCACGGTGTACAGAACCATATCCACCCTCGGCCAAAAAATTAGCTTTAGAAAATCCACAGGTAGCAGTTTCAAGCTCGGCATATGTAAACCACCGTGGGGGTTTTCCAAAGACAGGCGCCTTATGTTGACATACTGAACAAAGAGGGGGAGGGTCAGGAGGTGAACTCTTGGATAATAATACCATTTTTCTCACATTCTTGCTTAACTCCATAGAAAGTCTCTCTCTTTCTCCTCCCACTTCAAGGTTCGGATCAAGTTCAAAGAATTTTCCATGAATGTCCTGGCCAGTAAAATTCCGCATCTTAGATAACTTTTGTGAGCCTTTCTTCAAGAACTTTAAGTATTCACCAGATGAACTGAAAGTATCTGCTGTCGATTGCTTGGAAGATATACTCGTGGAAGGAGAAATCAGCTTTTCAAAGTCTGTGTCAGAATCAGACTCATCAAAGAGATAACGGACATCGCGGTGTGGAAAGCCTCCTTTCTTTAGATCCCAACGGAAATCAGAGGTAGCAAGTAGACAAGCTTCAAGCTCTGAGCTTGAAATTGAGGATGTTCGAGCAGCGGTTGTTGTCGATGATACATGCTCTGGACTGCTAACAGGAGTTACATTTGGCACCCGAATCTCAGTTAAAAGATTTCTAGATATTTGAGACCAAGCGATTACTTCATTTTCTGTGCTTGGCGATCCAACGAAATTCATACGGAGAATCTTGGGATGAGAATTTTTCATCATAACAACGTTACATTCTAGCTCCTCCAAGCAAATTTTTGCCTCTTTTTTCATTTTCCTGCCAAATGATTAGAGATATGAAATTTTGATACAAGATACATAAAATCTAAGCTGTGTATCATCCACAAAGAGAACGTTACAATAACATCGTGATTTCAAATGCATCTATCAAATCATATGGTATGAGGATCAATTATTAAAAAAAAAAAAAAAAAAGAATTCTGCATTACTTATCCAATACCACCCAGTGAGTTTGAGTTTTCATGGCTTCAGCAGCTACTACTCCACACTCTGATCCAGAAATGACTTTGATCTTCAACTGTATCTGCAAACATAATTGAAGATGTGAAATACTCTGCATTCCAATGATACCCAAGAAAGTTGAAAATTGACAGATGGACTTACCTTGTTTGGATCATAAAGATCATTGAGCTGAAGCATTATTTGGGCGCATGAATCTGTAATGTAATCCTTCTGGTCAAAAACTGTTCCCGAGAATGATTTCCCATTTGTGTGCGCACAATCACTGTGGAATCTTGAAAACCCCCATAGTTTACCTGGAATAAAAATCACCAGCTCTTCAAGCATTAACACTGGCTCCTTTAGAAGATAGAAGAGTCCAAATACTGCTGTATTAAACAAATGGCAGAAAACTAGGAATACAGCCACTGCTCCATATATACTTGAGGTAAAGATACATTGTAACAGAACAATTATACTCTGAATGACTTTAGAAATACAATATTTCAAGTAAGCTTTTATAGCCAAGACCTTGTGGTCTAGTAGCACCCAGTTGCACTCCCATATGGAAGAAGGTGGTCGGTTCGAGCCTCAGTGGAGGCGATATTGACTCTTTGACTCTTTGTGCAAACGAATGGGATTGTCTGTGATGTGAACATCCACAATTAAAAACTGAAGCCATTAAAATTTCTATCTAAACTTCCAAAGAACAAGCTCCAATTGTTTTCTAGTAAAGACTATATGACTTAAGTTTACAGACATTAATTAACCAGTGGTTCATATGATGCCACATTAGCAGCCAAGACCATAAGACTCATACTTTTATAATTTACTAGTATTTCATAGCAATATATGCTGTTAGTTACAGAGTTACAGATATCATGGCAGCTTGCTTATTCAGCATTCACAAGGTAAAAAAAAAACATGCAGGTTTTAATAGCAAATTCTTAGCATATGTTGACAAGAACATGTAATATAAACATTATATATATAACAAAAAATTACAGAGTATCAATGCAAGAGAGGGTACTTATTGAATGATGATCTGGGATGACCACCAGCAGCTTAACACAGTCTCCAGGCTGAACAACATGAGTCAGAGTCCATGCCAAAGCAGCTCTTGGGATTTCCCTAGAAGCTTTAACACAAACCAACACAACCCTTTTTGCCACATCCAAACTTCTATCTTTCACACTCTTTTGCCTCAGATTCATCTTGACCCACCAAATTAAAACAACCAAAGAAGCACCTTCATTTCATCGAACACCTTGTGCCCATTTTAGCAAACTTCTTCAGACCTCAGTTTCTCATCCCCTAGCAGCTTTGACTTGCAGGACAAAAGTTCACAAAGGTAAAAGATCGTTGGAACTGTTTATTTCAATCTAATTCCCACCAAAATGGCAACAACTTTAGTCAAGAAATGGGCTTCTTCTTAGTCAACAACGGAACGCTGTTCCAAGCAAGAAAATAGTATCTGGAAATCTTGAATACATGGCCAATGAGAGATTGACAGAGAGCAAAGGGACGTATTATTGGGGTTAAGTAGAAGGGAAAGGCCAAAATGTCAACAAAGCCAGCAATTTGCAGGCTTGATTGATTCTCTTTTCTTTTATTTTTATGAAATGGGGAGCATTTATTCATACACATACAAACAACTGAGAGGTGCCAAACCTGGAAAAGGATTGGATTGTCTAAAGAAAATGTCAAATCCAAAGAAATTCTCAGATTGGGGTGAGGAAAGAGGAAGGTAAACAAATTTTTGAACAGATTGAGGTTTCCAGTAAGGATATTTCTTGAGCCCACAAGAAGAAACTGTAAGGCAATCATATTTGGTCAGACAAAGTTGACATTGAAAACCATGTCCCTATCAGACCTCAAGTCAGCCTACTTTTATAGTATAATCCCTAGGGAGGGGATAATGTTTTTCTGATTGCTAACCTTTGGAAATTTTAGGCAAATGTCGGGTTGAAATGGTTTTTTCACTTTTTGTTTCGTGATTATATGAACATTTTCACATTTGATTTTTGATTATTAATTGTTTCATATTTGACCCCATACAAGTTAAATTTTCTGTCACATTTGATCCCGATCTAATTTTTGCTTCTCAATAACTTATCTTAATTATTCAAAAAAAAAAATAACTTATCTTAAAAAGTAAAATTGTCATTTTTATTACTTTTTTCTTAAATTTCTTAAAAAGGTGATCAGAAATAACAATTTTGCATTTCAAGATAAGTCACTTATTTAAAATTTGGGCATTGGTGACTGAAAATTAGGTCAGAGGGACCAAATGAAAGTCCTGACACCAAATTTAAAAAAAATTAATAATCGGAGACTAAATGTAAAAATAGTTACATAGTTGTGACACTACAAGTGGAAAAAACTGAGTTGAAAAATGTTAATTTGAAACATATTTTTACTATAGACATAATAAAATTTCTCGCTTTTACAATTTTACCTAGTTTCTCCCATGCTGTAAGTTTAACCAAAAAAACGTTGGCAATGATCGAATTTGTAATATTTAAATATAAGAATCATGTTTTACCCTCTTAATTTGATGATTGAGTACTAAAGTGATGATTGATGAAGGATTATAAGTGGACAAATGAACTTTATAAACAAATGAGATGAAGGATTATAAGTGGACAAATGAACTTCATAAACAAATGACTAATATATGATATAAGTTTAATTATTATGAGGCAGTGTAGGGCATATACATACACTTGTATGCTTATTGGTGGGATTAGGTCACTTGTAAAGACAAGCCCTGCCTACCATTGGGGCTAAATGATGAATAAATGAAAACAATTGCCACCTTTAGTGGAACATAGAAAGCATGAAATTCATACCTAACTTTGAAATTTGGGATTTATCTTTTGGTTGCCTAAATGTTTGCACTTTATGTCATTCATGACAAATAAGGTCTTTAAGTTATATCCTCCAAATATAAAATAAATTATTATTTATTATAAAATTAATTTCTTATAAATTGGTGTTTTATAGTTTTATCTATGTTTACATTAAATAAATCTACATACATATAAATACAAATACAAACCTAATAAAAGTCAATAAAATTATGCTCCTAACGAGAACTAAAAAGTGTAAATCTTGATCCCAATATAAACTCGTAGAATTGATATTTCATAACCTGCAGACATTATCAGTGCTGAGGATTGAATCTCAGTGCTACATTATTTCCTGACAGTCATCTGTGCATATATACAGACATTTATGTACAGAGTATATCTATATATGCTTCAAGTACAGAAACAACCACCAGCATTGCTTATTTCTTATTCTGCCATGTCTAGCTTGTTTTCTTGAAAAAATCTTGTCAAATCTATTGCTATGCATCAAAGGAATATCATGTACAAATGCAGAAAGGAAGGCGGGTTCTGAGAGATCTTCAACTCTCCCGTAAATCACAACGAAGACATGTCTGAAAGGCGAGAATTGTTAGGAGGGGAGGGATGGCGCTGCTTGAGTATGCCTACGGTTTGTCACGACTTCTATAACGGCCTCATCTCGCGATGGGACTTTCAGATATGATTTCATCACATCGTAAACAGTAAAACCGATTGCAACTGATGGTACAACCTGAAGTTTACACGTGCAACGTGGATCGGACAACTGAGAAAAAAAAAAACTGTTGGAAACATGCGGTTTTATGCTTTTATTCTTACCTTTAGGTAGTTGAGACTAAGCCCCGAAAATAAGTGTTTCCATCCTTGTCTCTGGACGATCATAACTAGAGTTTCGGTTGTCCCTTTCATCTCCCTGCTGTTAGATGCTGAAAGTCGTTGGACCTGCAAACTTCGTGTTATCTTATCTTTGCCAATCATGAAATATCGATGCATTGATTTGGCAGTCATATGAATAACAGTCGTACCTGCATTTGTCGCCTAACGACATCTAGAGGATAAGTGAAAGTCTGGCCAAGTAGTCCCGCTACTGATCCACACGCTAGTTTTATTGTGATATCCTTCTTGTGCTCCTCGGGGACATGGCTTTTCATTTCTTCGTAGAAATAAAACTTCAATCCCGCATACGGAAAGATTCCATAAAGCGAAGGAGCTGAAAATACAACTCAAACGTAAAGAAGCAGACAAAAACCTAAGAAAATTTCTACTCGGGAATATTTATCTATTCAAAGCATTGTGTACCAACACCACGGTAGAGGCCTCGTATTCCTGCCTCCTTATATGTCTTCGAAAAGCAGTGCAGAATCCCCTTGTAAATTTGATCACCGGGAACAAGCCCTTTGACATTCAATTTTGGCGATTCAATAACCTAGACTATCATACACAGTCAGTCATCAAATTCTCTTGTAATTAAACTATGAAAGTAGGAATTGAATTCTTGTTTTTTTTTTTTGTTTTTTGAGTACTACAGACTCTATTACAATGTAGTATATGTTCATAGCTACTTTCTCAACCTACTGAAGCACAAAGAGTCAACAGTCGCCCCTACTGAATTCTTGGTTTTATTAGTGTCAGTAAGAGATGAAATAGAGCACATCTTTATATTATACTTACCTGATAAGCTAATTTTGTTCGAACTAAATCGAGCGGATAAGTAAAAAGGACTGCAGTTCCTCCAGCAACCGATCCAGCTATTAGGTCTAGAACGGGACCTCTTTTAATATTGGGATTATAGTGAATGATCCACCGCCTGTACTCTTCATAGGCCATGTAATGCAATGCTGCATATGGCACGATACGAGCAACACTCGCTCCATTTCCCCTACAGGTTAGCCCATTACAACACACACATTAGTAAACGTGTGAGAAAGACATGGAGAACAAAAGATAACCACATAAATAAAATGAAAAAAGGGAATAAACTCCCCACCTGTAAAAACCAAGCACCCCTTCTGTCTTTGCGATCTTTGTAAAGGATCCAAACAACCCCAAACTACGAAACTCAGCTTGTCTGGTCTGAGACACAATGAAATACGTTAGTCTATTTACAGGTCTTGGGAGATCGCCATGTATCTGTTCATTAAGTGAATAAGTTCACGGGTGACACTCCAACAATCCCAACATTCAAACGGGATTTCTAAAGCCAGAATTCAGAGTTTCAGGAAAGAAATTGTTTCTCCAATTATTACATTGCTAGTGCAGTGAAACCCGTATTTATGTCAGTGAGCTTTTTTAAAGGAAAATGCACGCCAGTGCTCTACGCAACATAAATTCCCATCTACATTACTACCATCAAAGGAAAACATTTGGAGATTATGCTAATCCATAAGAAAGTTACTGAACACTATGTATTAAATTACTGAATAGTTTATTGCAGTCTGTTCATTGAAGGATTTGCTTCACCCACTCTGATTGATCTCTTACAAGTTACACCCAACAAAATCTATTCTCCTGCCACATCAAACACCAGTCTCATTCATTTTCCATCCAACAGACAAGAACATTAAAATGGACAGAACCATATTTTCCTCAAACTTTCTTGTACCTACATCCCAGTATAAAATGCATTCGATTCATTTCAGCTCTAGTTTCTCCAATCAAGTGTTCAAGGCTAAGTGTCAACAACCATTAGAACATCTCAATCCAAATCATTGGCAAAGAAAGTTCATTATTTACTTTTTTTTGATACATTATGTTTCCTAACCTTCCAATCAGTCCCTGTCATTCACTATTCACTCTGCACACAAGGGATACCTCGATCTCCAATCTAAGGATTGGAACTCTAGCTTGGGGAGCCTAGCTCCAAACAGTTATTGGTGGGAGTTGAACCCTAACCCTGCCGCTAGAGTGCTGACTTAAATTCATGTGATCGACCACTTGAGCTAGCCCGGGGGCAGAAATTTCATTCATTGCAGGCTAGATAGAATCTAGATACAGTTACAAAATTGGTGAAACTCCTAATACTCAATGTGAAGTACGGATTAAATTTACAGCATTCAATTATGTATGATCAAGGCCAATGATCCTCCATTAACCCAACACCGGAACATAATTCATAACTCGAACCCAATTTAAAAGAAACAAAAACAAAATAACCCAAATTTGCAAAATAAAAAAAGAATTCATCTTTGTTATCAAGAGTGGGCTGAGAAGAAGACCTGAAACAAGATCTTGACACGCTCAAGAGGGGCAACGGCGGACTTGGCAAAGCCACCGGCGACACCCCCGGCAATCAACTCCTTAGCGAACACAGGCAACCCTTCGAAGACCCTTTCCCTCTCATTTCCCTGCTTTGCCATTCAATACCAATAATCTCCCAGACACGACAACACAGAGAGAGAGAAAGCGGAAGTCAACAGAAAGAGATCAATCCCCCTTCCTAGATTCTATGAACACGTACACCGAGAGAGAGAGAGAAGAAAACGAATACGTAATGTAGATACGCAGATGAACGATTCTTGAAGGGAAAGAAGAAAGAGGGAGAATCGAAAATGCATTTATATATGACTTTTCTTTATTGAGGAATATTCTGTAAAATTGCATACTTCGTGTGTAGTGCGGAACTGAAAAAATCAAAATTGTGGTTCTGGGTAAGTCATGCCTCGTTAAAGTAACAATTTTCTAAAATATGTTTTACTATAATATCCCATCCTAATAAAGGAATAAAATGAATATTCGGACAATTTTTTTTAAATAATATGAGATTTGAGGTCTAACATTATACCAAAAGTCAATTATACATTTAAACTTTTAAAAAGTGCAATTAAACATTTTAGCATGTCAAATTGAATCAATAAAATCCAAGAACCAGTAAATGACATGTTATTACATGTCATTTAAACTCAAGCAACAAAATCCGGCGACCGATGATGGCGGGGAACCGGGGACCAAAAGGTCGCAATATGGTCGCCTTCTCCAAAGAAGGCAACCTTTCTAGTCACCTTCGAAGGTGGGTCTGGTTGGGTTGCCTTCTCCAGGGGAAGGCAACCAGTTCTGATCGCTTTTCACCAGAGCCATCACCGGATTTTGTTGCCCAAGTTTAAATGACATGCTATTACAGGTCATTTACTGGTTCTTGGGCTTCATCGACTCAATTTGACATGTTAAAGGATATAATTACACTGCTTAAAAGTTTAAGGGTCACACTTGTGTGAAACCGTCTCACGGATCCTTATTCGTGAGACGGGTCGGGTCAAAACACCATGCAAATGTCATACTTATATGTGCAAATCTCATACTTATATGCTCAAATATAACACTAATCAAAAATACAATTTTTGTTACTTAGAAGAGAAAAAGTAATACATTGTTCATAATAAGTAATGTTGACAAGTGCCTCTCACTTATAAGAGCAAATATAATACTTTTGAGGAAAAATGTAATACTTTTAAATCGAAATGTAAAAGTATTGTATTTTCCCTTAAAAGTATTACATTTACCCTAATAAGTAACAAAATTTTTATTCCTAATTAGTATTACATTTGAACATATAAGTGTTCCATTTGCATCTTGACCCGACCCGACCCGTCTCATAGTGAGACGATCTTATACAAGTTTTTGTCAAAGTTTAAATGCCTAATTGACTTTTGGTGTAAAGTTTAGGGTTTCTTTCCAAAAAATAAAATAAAATAAATAAATTATGAAACGTACGAAATGGTTGCATGATTGTTCTCATTAAAATATCTTTTATTGAGAAACCAATTATAGATGCAATTGACGTAAGACCCTTGAAATAATTATACTATGTAAACAGTCTTG
This sequence comes from Ipomoea trifida, assembly GCA_003576665.1. Taxonomy (NCBI): domain Eukaryota; kingdom Viridiplantae; phylum Streptophyta; class Magnoliopsida; order Solanales; family Convolvulaceae; genus Ipomoea; species Ipomoea trifida. The sequence continues at coordinate 14,260,974 of CP025646.1, forward strand.
TTCCATTCCATCATAAACTTATATATAAATATTCATATTATATGTGATACTATTTAATTATTTGTTTGCTATATTTGATTAATATATGTCTGTGTGTGTGTATATATATATATATATATATATATATATATATATATATATATATATATATATATATATATATGCAAATCGTGTTAATTTATATATTAGGAGTCCTTTTTACTTGGCACGTATAGCTGAAAAATTAGCAACGAATAAGTTAATTAATTGAAATTAAAGTATTTTGTAAAATTAATTGTGTGAATTAGCTAATAAGTGTAAAAAGACATAAAATGATAAATTAAGATATTACGGAGTATGATTTTGATTAATGAAGGATAAATGATTTATATTTGTAAATTAATAAAGATTTTTTTTAAAAAAAGTGCTACTTGATGTACCGTTTCAAAATAAACTATTATTTTAAACTTTTCATATTTTATCAAATAGAACTTATATCTTATTTGTAATTTAAAATAAACTCTACCAAATAGAGCCAATGTTACACCAATTTTTTTAAAAAGCAAATTACTTAATATTGATAAAGCATACCAACTACTTTATTTTAGATTTTGATTGACAGGCCTACCTTATTTGAGTATTCATCCTTCATTAAAACAAAAAAAACAAAAACAAAAACAAAAAATTACAACCAACTAGTATTATTTATGAAAGTGCAAAAACTTGTGTGAGACCGTTTCACGGGTCTTAATTCGTGAGACGGGTCGGATCAACATAATTTGGGTCATAATTAGTATTATGAGTTGGCCTTTGATTGTTTTTTTATGATCCAAATTATGTTGACCCGATTTGTCTTACGGATCGAGACTCGTGAGACAGTCTCACACAAGTGTAACCCTTACAAAAGAGATTATATAATCTAATAAAAATAAAATATATAATAAAAATCTAATAAAAGTGAATAAATATTTGTACCATTCATTATGTCTATTTTTTATTACTTTTGTTGATACATATATTACAAGAATTGTACTATTTGCCCCGCTATAATTTATGTTATTTTTCTCATTATTGTTACCATGCACACTTTTTTACTATATATTTTGTTATATTCTCCAATGACATTATATGTGTAGATATTATATTAGAGTAACATAAATTTACATTTCTATTGTTAGTTATTTTCTAAAATATAATTATCAAATTTATAAAAATAGGTTGCATTATTACTATTATTATTATTATTATTATTATTCATTTTCTAAAAAATATTGTCATTTATAATAATAATAACAAGAGTGGGCAATAATCTGGTGAGGCAGAAGTACATCCGTGTCCCAACAGCTATCACGTGCATCTTATTATTTGCAGACATCGATACCACTTGATTTTTTTTAGTATATTTAAGTAATTTAACTGTACAATTTCAGGTTAAGTACTCCGTAATATTTATTTAAAAAATAAAAATAAAAATAGTTTTTTTTTTGAGTCTACACAATTTGAGTGTTTTCCTATTTTGTATTTGCATTATTAGCTTTATGTTTGTTAAGCGATATGGCAGCTCATAAGTTAGCTAGGGAGGCCGTGCTCTTTGCTAATTGTAGCGAGTGGTCTGGTTTGGTCCCTCTTTTTATTTCTGATGTAATCTTGTCGGATTTATGAGATTAACTAAAGCAATTGATTGCCAAGGGCCTTGTGGTCCAGTGACATCAAACCTTTCCCTGTATAAGGGAGGTGGTGGGTTCAAGCCTTAGTGGAGGCCTTGTTGTCTCTTTGTTCTTTAGTAGGTTGAGAAAGTAGTTTATGAACAGATACTACATTGTAATAGAGTCAGTAGCATTCAAAAAAAAAAACTAAAGCAACTGATATGTTACAACCTAAATGTTCACAAGACAAAAATCTTGAATTTTTCTAAATCCATAAACCTCTTGAATATTGTCACGAGGTGAGCCTAACAATCCAAATCCAAATTTGTCCATTCTTGATTCTTTCCATGTGCACATGCGCGTTAGAGAGCTGTTATGTACAGATTGAAGAATGGGGAATATTCATTACTTGGGAGAAGAAAATCCATTGTCCACAAATAAATATATTCATCATCATCATCATACATCAATCACCAGCTCCAACAGCTGGATTATTCACTGTTCTCCATCATCCCCTTGAAAAAATTTACAGTACAGTTCAACAAAATGGTGTGTTTTTTTATATGGCCCTGAACTACAATAAATGAATCCAAATCTTCCTCCCTCCCTATATATGTCCATCAAAGAATTTGCTGATTTTCTATTATATCTACACAACCATATCTACCCTCCCTTGTCACCCCGATGTAATGTAAGCGCCCCGAATCTCCATAAATTTTTTTAAAAATAAACAACAAAAGAAGAAAAAATCTATATGGTTGACTTGACTGGTTGGATTTACACCACGTTCTGGCCGGAACCATATATCAGCGTCTCGTGCTCGGGAGTTGATGGGGCGTGAGCCGGGTCTTTATCGGTTTTAGTTTCAGTCCCATGCTTTCGGGGGAGAGAAGCTCTGGCGCGATGCAAGATGGGCTTAGAGGGCTCCGAGGGCTCCCCGTGAATTGGCTTGGCCGGTATAGTCCAAACCCCATTAGGAAATACTCTAACGGGATCAACATTGCGTGCGGTTGCTCCTCGGTCACCATTGATCCGCAAGCTTGTACCTGTGTCGTAAAACGACCCGATGTTTTTATGAACAGCAGCGCGGGGATATAAATGCAGCAGTTTATTTCATACACTACAGCTGGACACATGATCCAAAAAGTATTGACAGCTATGCCTGAATTAAGCTCTCAGCATTCTACAGAATCTAATCAATGCTTTCTGGTTTTAGTATTAAAATTGATCAGGTAACTTAAATGCCGGTATTACTCTATTACCTAATTGGTTGAATATCGCGTAAAAATTGCAGAAAGTGAAAATATAACTCAGAGCATATACCTCGACTAGGGCACTGTATCTTCTATCGAGTTTAGCGGTCATGTGGAGAGCCTCTGAATGGAAAGGCGAACTATCCCCGACAAATATTAGGGTTCGACATTGTAGTGTCTTCAATCCTTCGGTGATGTCGGGCCTCCTGCTCATTTCCAAAATCAGTTCAGAGAAATTCGACTTAATAACTTGTTGAGCCATAAGTTGAAAAGATAACTTTATCGACAAAACCGTGATCTTATTCTTACCTATCGATGGCTTGAAGAAATCGCGATACGTTGATGCTCTGCCGCTCATCAAGCAACTGAAAAAGTGGAGAAACAGATGAGTGTCGAGAAATGTCAGGCCATAATGCAGAAAGGGGGTTTCTTGTGAGTTGCATAGACCAGACTGGATAAATTACGGGACTTACTCTTCTGCAAGCCTGAACGATGTCGGATTCCGGAACTTCGGCACTGCCACGTACTTCCTGAGACCATTCGAAGCAACCTTATTACTCGAACAATGAGTAGTAACAAACACACGGGAAGAATGATCTGAACAGATTATAGAATTACCTTGCTGAAGTATCGGTGTAGTAAACACTCCTTAAGCAGGCCACACATTCCGTAGTAATATAGCAAATTAGACATCACCTACAGAGATTAACATCGATCTCAACGCCATTCACATCAATTTTCCATCCCTATCTAAAAAAGTAAATGAAGGAGAAAATACGAACCTTATTATAGAACCACTCGGTCCAAGATGGCCCCTTGCATAGTGGGGAAACAAGAATCAAACCAACAACTCGCTCCCTAAATTTTATCTGTCACGGATACCACTATCAGTGAAAAAACGTACGGGACATCTTCTTATATGTAAGTAAAATAATTCAAAGGAGACGTACAGCAAATAAGGTGAGGATATAAGCACCGGCCATTACCCCCATGCACATTACTGCACCAAGCCTGAAAAAAGTTACGGTCATACCATTAGAGAGAAGTTAATAAAAGGCGTTTGTGACTGTAGCAACCAAAATAATACAATCCAAAGAGTCGGTATAGTACCCGAAATAGTTAAGAACTTCAAGTACTTGATCTGCTAAATCATCCACAGAAGGCACAGGTTCCTCCGGACAAATTGAACCAGCTCCCAACTGCAAGAACTCTTGTGGAAGTCACAGAACATCATGTGAATAAAACAATAAAAGGAATCTATGTTGCAGTTTGAATAGATAAAATCCCAAAACTAACAAGAATATGTAAGAGCAGACAGCTTAGCCAATTGACAGACCTCATGACCGGGAGGGCTGATATGGTAAATGCAGAAGTTATGTAGCAGCAAAGATGCGGCTTCTGGACAAAAGAAAAGTCCCTGAAAACAGGACATATCTGTACAAAACATCGAGATCCACCATTAGGCTCAGACAAAGGCAAACTCTAAAGAGAATTCAGGAAAATCGACTGGAACAAACTAAACAAAATTTCTCAGTTCTAACTCACGATTTAGAGCTAAATCAGGATAAGTGATTAGTGCTGGCTTTTCATGGTCTCCATAAACTATAACAGACACGGAACCAGAGCCAGTGTGTATGATATGCTCCTGAAAAAAAAGTTCATTTAGGTTAAAGTTACAAAATATGCCATCAATCCCATAAGTAAAAAGGCACACTATTAAAACATCATATACTCCCTCATACTCTCCTTACTTAATAGGTTACTAATTGCTAAACCACTAATACACTATCACAGCTCATAACCACCAACTTAAAAGAACTGTCATTTAGTATGCAAAATACACATCCTTTAATGCTCACATGGCTAATCATTTGACTAGCACTAGCCATTAAGCAAAATAACGGAAACACGATTTGTTTACTTATTTTTCAAGTAGAAAGATGAAAACTAAGATAATTAACATTGCTTTCAAAGATAAACTAATACATCAATGATAATAACTCCAATGATTTAAAAAGGTAACACATAGAGTGTAAGGCAAGGTGTGATCAAATAAAATAAGAAGATGACAGGTATGACAAGAAACAACAGATGATAGGCAAGTTTTCAACCAATGAAATAGAGGAATCAGAAGAAAACACCAAGAATTCATGGGAAAAGGATAAAACTTGAAGAAAAAATTCAAACAAAATTCCAATAATTACTTAACCTTGTTCAAGGTGAACTCCAAGAAGAGACAATGGAAATTTCACCACTTCAGTTATCCCCACTAAACCTTACAAGGCCATAAGGCCATTTGGCAAAACTTGAAGGAGTTTACTTGTTCATTAAACCGACAATAAAAAAAAATAAAAAAAAATTGAAACCCCAAATTCCATTTCTCTCATAGTCATAGGAATCTTAAACCAAAAAATTCCTGAATTACCTAAATGGGACCTATGGCAAAAAATGAAAAAGAAAAGCCCTTTTGCAAACTTAAAAGCTTGAACAGGAACCAGCCAGATTAATTCCCTCAACCCCAATCAACATTCAATAGTTTCCAAAATTTAATTTTGCAACCAGTAATCCAAAATCTGAAAATGAAAAACTACAGAAACAAAAATTAAATAAATTTCCCAATCCTCTAAGAACCAAAATAACTGCAATGTCCTCTTAACCCAGAAACAAATTCACACACAATACAAGCTTATAGCACATAATGCAATTCACAACAATATTAAACGGCAAGAAAATGGAACCTTTCCGCCAAGATAGATGGTCTCGACGTCAATAGAAACGGAATCGCTGCTTGAATCTGGCATGGCCGTCGGCTCTCTATGTCTGGAAAATAGAAAATTAAGCCGAAAGGCCAAGGAAACTCTCTCCCTCTCTTTCTCTCTCTCTCTCTCTCTATCTCTAAATCACAGCTCTCTATCTATACATACATACACCTATATATATCTATATATAAAATGTATGTATTTATTGGTTGAATATTATCAAGAAGACGCCCTGGGCAAGCAGAGCTTCTATGGATTGGCTTATATACGAAGCGATTCTTTCTCTCTTCTCTTTCTTCTCTCCTCCCCCCTTTTCTCTCTCTATCCCCTAATTTTTCTCTCTCTATATGTATATATGTGTATATGTATAGTGTGTAAATCCAACGGTTGTGTATCTAACTGTAAATAAAATCTGCGGTTAACCACCGACGCCTTGAAGTCAAAATTATTGAGAAAACAACAACGATAGTAAACCAATGGTAAACCTATGTACACACTCTTTTAAATCATAAATTCCCCCACACGCATAAATCAAATTCTTAAAATATAACTTATTTCATCATAATCCAAAAACCTATAATAATAACGTAAAATAGAAATTTCGTTAATCTCGGTATTTAATTGTACAAATTAGAATAAATAACGTCTTCTTTTTTTTTTTTTTAATTATGTGATGAATTATTCATTAAAATTTCACTCAATTTTAGTAATCGCTACTAGGTAAGTATCTGTTTGGAAACATTCGTTTTTTTGGGTAGCTTATGTTTTTCATCGTAAGACACAATGACTAATTCACTTGCTGAATCGTAGACACTTCTATTGGGTATGACAGCGGGCCAAATCGAATTTGGTTAATGATGGAAACATAGTAAAAACGTGTTTTTTTTAGTACTATTGACTCTGTTACAATGTAGTATATGTTCATAGCTACTTTCTCAACTTAGTGAAGCACAAAGAGTCACCAGTTGCCTCCACTGAAGCTCGAACTCACTCCCATTGTCCATCACTAGACCACAAGATCTTTGACAGTAAAAGCGTGTTTAAATTACAATTTATTAACAATTACCTAAAACACATGAAAGAGCGTTTTTTGTCATTTTTGAAATCTTATTCGATACGAACATGATTAGTTTTGATGCATAATTTTAATCGATTGATTGAGTAAATCTATAGTCAGACAAAAAAAAATTTACTAAACCCTTTTTGAATTTTAAGATTTCTAACATTTTTTTATTGGATAAGTGAAGTATCAAGTATGGGATATGTATGTATGTATGCATTATTATAATGGTGAAAATAATAATAATAAAAAACACGACCGACAGCTTGGCACTAATCGAATTAACTATAAATTATATAAATAACGTGCCACCTGTAAAGAGAAACGTTAGCTGGTTCTGCGGCTATTTTGTACCTTTTTTTTTTTCTTTTAATTTTTTTGTCTTCTTATTTATGACTTGTTATTTACTTATTTATTCAATTTTTTTCCTTCACTTATTATTAAAGTTATATTGGCAATTGATGTGCCAAATAATAAAAGAAAAATCCGTGAAAAGTTAAACTGCCAACTTAAAAAAAAAAAAAAAAAAAAAGCAAGAACTTGCCACGTGTTATTTTGGTAGGAGATCTTGAGTAATAAATAATTATAGTACAGTATGGAATAATTTTAATTAAATTAATTATAAATTAGGTAAGGTAATTCTTAAAACGACAAAATCATTAAATTAATTTTATTACTTACATATACTATTTAGGAGAATGTTCAATACCAAAATAATAATAATAATAATAATAATTATAGCGAGTGAACACTCACATTTGTATATAGAAATTTTTGTAATATCATATCATAATATTAATTAAAATGTTGTTCTTAGATTCGAAATTTGGTGGTCAAATAGAATATATCATTTTAAATAGTAAATTTATATTCAAATTTTATATTTTTGTTTCTCGAAATGTTATATGTAACAACAACAAAAATAAACCAAATTAAGAAGTTCTTCACCTCTAAATTAGTGTATCTTTAATTTTCCTATTTTGGGATGAATATACTGTACAACATGCTCAAAAATCTCATTTTACTATATAAAGGTCACATAATGACATTTTTATCATTTTTTGCAATTAAACATTCACATTTTATCATATAAAAGTGTAAGTGCATTGATTTAAAGTGCAACCTTCATGTTTTTGCATGTGAAATCCTTTTCACACCAAATCTCACTCATATATATATATATATATATATATATATATATATATATATATATATATATATATATATATACACACACACACACACTCACAAGGGAACATAACAAAAACTAATTAAACAACAAAAATAACTTCTATAAGTCTAGGCTAAGCAACACTAATAATTTTTGCAATTGTCAACGTGTAATTATTATATCGAATCATGTCTAAAACCTTGTCATATAGTGGTATTAGTCTTTAACTTTAAGTAAGATGTCATATTAGTGACAAAACCCATCAATCCACGGAGAGAGACATAAATATTACTCCGTAATAAATATATCACTTATCGTAATAAAATAAAATAAAAAACAATGATACATTATTCTCTTAATTTTTGTTGGTAATATTTGATTTTTTAACACTTGATTAATAAGTATATTCATTTTTTTAAGTGATGATAAGCGGGATGAGGTAGACATATTCACGGTAGTTAATGAATAAATAAAATTTTACTGTCATATCAGGATGTGAACATTATAGCTTAAAATCAAGATGATAAAATAACATCATTCTATCATAAAATACATTATTTAGTATAAAAGAAAAACTAAAATATTTTTCAAAAAGTGGAACTAAATTAGTTGTGCTATAATTAAGTAGAATAAAAAATAATAGTGTTGGGGGTTGAACTTGATTGTAAAGCGAAGAGCAAGAAGGCAAAGTTGAAAGCTAGCTTTGATTGCAATCCAATTTACCATATGAATGTATGTATGCATGTAGTCTTTTTGACTTAAAGGTGGAAAAGTATGAAAAAAATATTAATAATAAAAAGATGGAGTGTGATTATCCATTATATTAATCTTAGCATATATTTACGGCATGATTGATGTGCTAAATTGGGGATGATGCATAGAATAGCATTGCAGCATTTCATGCCGTTTGCCAGACTTTTCATCAAACACTTTTGTCCTCTCACATATTCCCCTCCACTTTTCAATACCCTTTAATGTTACGTGCATTTGAAATTTACAATAATTTAAGTTACTCAGTTTTATTACAATTGTTTGTTAGGAGTTTTTTTTTTAAAAAAAATACTACTGACTCTATTACAATGCAGTATCTGTTCATAACTATTTTCTCAACCTATTGAAGCACAAGAGAGTCAATATTGCTTCCACTGAGGCTCGAACCCACCACCTCCCGTATAAAGGGCTCCGCTGTAGCACTGGCTAAACAAAATTTGTTAGGAGTTAAGACCTCAACTAGGGGATTGAATGAACCAAGGGACGCCTTTTAAGGAAAGGGGATGGTGCTTTATATATTATTGTTGAAAATCTTCCGGATGGTTTACAAATGTACAGCTCGGCTTGCCTTCAATATTGGTCATACATGTGTCCCCCACTATCTGGATGTCATCATCTTCACACGGCTAAATAGAGCATCCTACCTTTTAATACATAGGATGTGTGGTAGCTTGGTGGCTTGAAATTTGTGTTGTTATGTTTGAGGATGTGAGTTTGATACTCTTTGGTAGCACATCTTTCAACATTTTGCTCCATATATGCTTCCAAATAAGCCCAGTTTGGTTCATTTTATATGAGTATAAAGACTAAATGCCCCTACACAATGATAATGATAATAAAAGTAATAAGGACAAATTTGTCCAACCCTCGGAAAACTTTTTCTTCAATAATAAAATTTTTCCTATTGAAAACGTTTTCCATGAACCAAACGGAAAAAATTTCAATTTTCCTTAAATTTAATAAGGAAAACTTTTTCAATCCAACCAAACCTACGCTCTAAAAGAATAGAATACAAAGTAGTAATTATCATTGTTAGGGTTATAATTCAATACTATAAGGTTTGGTCAAATCTACTAAATTACTCCGTATATAAGAGTTAATGTTGTTGAGGTTCTAATGAGAATATAAAATATGTTAGTGTAATCTTGTGCATTAATAATTTGTTCATTTTGATTTATGCATGGTACAATGATAAGATATTTATAAATTTACAATATTTTCTTTTAATTTTAACTTTTTTAGGTATAAACTTTGGTAACAGAATATTTATTTAATTTTTTTTTATTGACTGACTTATTACAAAATATTTTCCATCACTTTAATAATAATAAAATGGTATTTTAATATTATTATTGTAACAATTAAATTACTATACACAAATCAACTACTATGTTACGTTGTATATTGCCACCTCTGTTACCATTCCAAATGGGTGGTCACAAGATCGAATCACGATGGTGTGACTTTGGATTCTTTGGACTAAAAATGATTGAGAAAGTATATAATAAATACTACCTCGTAAAAAGTCATGAGTATTTCAAAACAATTAGTATACACAAATGGAACCAATTTGGTTGCAAGAAAAGGTCACGCTTGCCAGAATGTTACTGGAGTTTTGTTGGTGCATTATTGACCTGCTATTGCAAGTCACTATTAAGGTTTTGGATTTTGATGCACTAAATTAATATGTTAGTGTGTCTAACTGCAACTTCAAAAGTTTGAGCATCTAATTGACTTCTTAGATAAAGTTTGAGGGTATATTTTAACTTTTTTCTCCATTTTAATTATTACTTTCATCACAAGTTGAAAATACTCACTTTTTTTATTATATTAAAAATAATCAAATATAGTTTACATTAACTAACTTTCATATTTAATCACGCAATGAGCTTATTTAAGTAGCAAATTAATACATGCATTAAGGAAAAGGGATTTGGTTCAAGACCATAAAAAGGTATAAAGAGATGTCTTATTTGATTGAGTAAGACAGATGATCTTACCTTCTAAAAAACAAAATAAGTAGATTCTCACTATAATACATAGTTGATTATAACCACCGCGCGCACAAACTCTTCCCCAAGATTTACATCAAGCTAATAGTTCAAGTATACATCTATCAAAGAAAAATCTTTTACAAAAGCACAACAAAACACGACAGATACTCAAACAAAATAACTCAGCAGCCAACACTTTGTTGTTAAATGTTATTGTAATACCCCAAAATAGATGATTAAGTTGGTGAAACATTATTCTCATACTAAAAAATTATGAGTTCGATTATTATCAACATTCTCTTAATCAATCCAGTCACATATAATATTTGTAATGCGATTTACCACTATAAATTTTTTCTCCATTAATAAGAAAATCTTACATAATTCTAATGTGAAATGAGATGGTGGGTAAAAGTCCAAGTAATTTATGTTCTTTTTATGAAGTCAAGATTATAAAGTGCTGACAGAGGGAGATGATGATGTTTGTGTTGGGATATATACAAACATTATATGTACATACATAGTTGTGTTCCTATCACAAGATGCTCCAAAAGGTCCTGCAGCTTACTAGTTTTACATGAAAATGGGAAAGAAAATGGCATTTTGAAATCGACTTATATACGAATAGTGAATGTACTTCTTGAATTATATATATATATATATATATAAAAATTTATAAGCATACTCATTTTTATTCTTCAATTTACATTAAAGTAGCACTTTTTATATCATATGTTGAATAGAATCATTAAAATGGTATGGGAGGTTTTAAAATTTATTTCAATCAGTTCCAAACTTATCCCTAACTAACTCTAAATTGATAAATCTAAATTGATAAATGATCGAAATATTGAACGTTTTAGATTAATTTAAGAGTGATCAAACTTGAATTTCTGAACTCCATGAAACCATGACTATGTGTCCACCAATAAAGAATAAAGAGGTGAGGTGACAACCCCAACTAAGTCGATTGAATAGTTCAATTGATAACTACCAAGTTTCAAATTCTATTTTTTGTGGGACAATTAAACTGATCTTTTGTTAACGGTGAGATTTTTTATAAGTCAAATAATAACAATGAGGTCATTGAGGTGTTTACTTTGCAATTTTCTTTACTCCATAGCTAATCATTTTTTACCAAAAAAGAGAATCATCAATCATTCCTCAATTTTGTTGTCCGGATTCTATTCTTCATTTGGCCGGAGCTCTTAGCTGTCCTTTTATATTCCCTTTTTTTTTTTTTCTGTTACTTTTATTTTTGTCCTTCCCCTCTTTTTCATTTATTATTAATAAAAAAAATTGTGGTTGCTAAAATTACAGAGAATAGAAAATTAAAAACAAAAAGAGTAGGAGAGAGAATGTCCCATTCTTGTCCTCCCAATTCCCAAACACGTTTTTTTATTCTCATTTCTCCCAAACACGTCTGAATTGACGATTGCAACATTTGACCAACGTGAAACTACGTCAGTATGCTGTTTGGTACGCAGCCTTGTCTTCTACGACTTTATTTATTGTAATAGCAATTTTTTTAATAATATTATCATAAAAAAAATATTTTAGAACTAAAAAATTGATAATTTTTTTTGAATGCTACTGACTCTATTACAATGTAGTATCTGTTCATAAACTAATTTCTCAACCTACTGAAGAACAAAGAGATAGCAACGCCGAACCCACCACCTCCCGTATAAAGGGAAGGGTTTGATACCACTGGACCACAAGGCCCTTGGCTAAAAAAAAAATAAAAAATTGATAATTAATTGTTCACAAAAGGTAAAATTCCATCTCACAAAGGTCCATAGGATAGTGAATGAGTAAATCACGATAACTCAACCACCTATTAGGTAGGTATATAAGAAGTTCATCACATTGAGTGTAACGTTCACATTGTAACTTTCAGAGTTCAATCATATATCCTTATTCCTTACACACAATCTACCAAGAATCAACTGAACAACTAAATGTAATTAATTATTTGAACAACTAAATGTAATTAATTATTTGAGAGTAATCAAAATTTTAACTGGATGCCGTGGCTAATCTCCTTGCTAAATTGTAGACACCTCTAAAAGTGAACAGTTGGCAATTAAAACTTCTCGGATAAAACCGTAAAGACTAGCATAAACCACCAAACAAGTGAGAATAGCAATTATTGTGTTTACATTAAAACCACTATCTCCACAATAAATCGTGCAAGTGATTAATTGTTTAAATTATTTTATTAATTATCCCATTTTGAATTACAGCAAGCAGTATGCAAAAGCTGTCAAGGAGATTTCCCATTATAGGCAATCTGAAAGTAAGGACTCTCGTGCTGATTTTGGTGGAAGAAATCAGTGCAAAAGCACTGTTTGTCAAACTTGACTGACGATCACTACATTAAGCTGTATATGCTTTGGCAACCACAACACAGATACAAACACCCAAACACGGCCGAAGGAAAAATGGGAAATAAAATTGAAATAAAAGAGGAAAAAAAAAGTTGAAAATAAAATCAAGTTACTAATAAGGACATTGCAGGATCTTTTCAACAATTTTGGGGGAAACAGAAGTAAACAGGGGCAATTTTGCTTCAAAAATGATGTCGCTGAAAGTGCAGAATCTATGGCGAGAAGACGCCATGAATTTGCCAATACATTGGTGTTGTGCCGACTCACAATTGTCACCGCATTCTGTAATATTGGGTTCTTGAGGCAACGGAACGGCTACCGTTTAGCGAGTACTTGAGCATAATATCTACATCTCGGGGATTTTTCTTGTTCTGTGAAATAGTCATGCTCCCGACTAAGGCCTCCCCTTGGCAAATGGTTAGGACATCCTCTAGGTAGAGAACGGTTTGCTTCCAATGTGTGGCTCGTGACTTTGGCCCTGCGTGCCAAATACTGTCAATGGTTGGATACACGGAGCAAATAGTGTAGTAGTAGTAGATATACCTTACAAGTTACAATAAGGTATGGACAAAAGGCAAACATGCTTTTGATGCAATTGTCTAACTTTTGCAATATTGGCAATTACACTCAAGCTACAGGATTTAAAGAGCACAAAGAAATACTCTCAGCAAATGATATTTTTAGCAGCTGTGTTATCATCAATACACAACACTCATTTCCCATTCACTTCGCATAAAAAGAAGTGAAATATTTCATGATTTGCATTGTTTACTTTACTAAAAAGCACATAAATAGGTTACCTGGAAACATCACTTCTATGTCTATAGGCATAAAACCTTTTCCAGATTAAAAGGCACCTTAAAACATTGTCTTTTATCTTTATATCCCAAAATATACCCTGATTTAACAAGTGTGAAACACTTTCTGAATACTACTAAACGCTAGAAAAGTCTTTACTGACAACATTTTCCTTTTCCTTCATTGTTTTTTAAGCAATGTGAACAGCATGACAAAGTTATTGCTAAAGACCAAGGTTAAATTTCCAGTAACATTGGTAATGGCAATTAGACACATAGTGACGGGATTCAGAATGGTTTTATTGGATTATCAAGAAATACCCATCAAGTGATAGTTTTAGCAGTTGTTGACCATTTGATATTACCCAGTGCAGAACTCCATTCATAATAATTAAGAGAGATGGAAGAAAGAAAACAACACATACAACACCACTTGAGAGAGAGCAACAAATAATGGGCCTTCAAGCATAAAAGGATACCTGTAGAGAAGCCCATTAACTTGTGACACCTGGTGAATGATACATCAAAATATGCTACAAGGGCATGGATGTAATCATCACGTTCTGCAACAAGCTTGAAAGGAGCAGTGAAAGATTCATCTCCTGCATCCATCTTAGAGATGTCCATCGTCTGTAAAAACAAATAATGTCTCAGTGCACAGATAATATAAGTGTTTATGCACATTGCAATAGCCTGGAAAAATCAAAATGCAGGGCATAAGAAAATTTGATTATATCAAAATAAGAGGATCTCTCCACCTTGAGTAACTGACAGTTGGTAACAATTTGATTCTTATCTACTGTATCAACAAGAGGTTCCGACATTGCCTGCTTCCTTATGCATTTCATGTTAAAACCATATACATTGTTCCAAACTGCAAATTTCAATAATTGCCAATAGTTACTAGACTAGTGACTAAAAACAAAAAATTAGATAGCCAAGCCCCATAAAGGACAAGATGAACTGAGGATAGTAAAAGCACTTAAGCACACAAGTATATCATGACTCAATCCAGAAGCAAGTACATATTCATCATCTACAAGACACGTGGAAAAAGAATAAGCTCACATTCAATCTTGTCCTCCTTGTAGTCAGCATCTTCAATTGCTGTCAAATACAGAGAAGCCTTATCTGGAAGCACAAGGCCATTTGGAACCTGCAATAGAAGATGACAAGTATGATCATGAAACTGAGAAGAAAATTTCAAAAATGAAAAAAGAGGACTCAACAATCTGTACACAACTAAGCTTGCTTATACAGAAAACCTTTTAAAGCATTAAAAATCATTTGTTACAAAACAGTGCATTAAAATGAATACTTACAAGCCACTTATTACGAGCATAGAGTACTGTATTTAACATGTTCTCATACAGCAGAAAGTATCCCATCCACTCAGAGATTATAATATCCACTTGAGCAACAGGAAGGTCAATCTCTTCAATTTTTCCCTTGATAACGGTTATAACTGAAAGCAAGATAATATGAGAGAATCAGTACACCTGAATCAGCTGGAAAGTACAACAAAAGAAATGCTACAAATATAAGAAATATTATAATATAAAAGTAACTGGGCATCACCATCTGAGAAACCATTTGACTTCACAATTTCTTGTGCCATTTCAGCCATGGTAGAGCATTCAACCTGAAAGAGGAAATATATATTGTAATTTTGTCTACAAAGACCCCCTGCGTTTGTTGATTACATAGCCAATCTAGTAACTATAATGAGATATAGACCAAATAAAATCTTGCATATTAGCATATATATATATATATATATATATATATATGCAAATTAACAAGGTAAGGGCCAATAATACAATTTCTTTGCAGAGATTGGATACATACCGCATAAACATGTTTAGCACCAACTTTTGCACAAAATAGAGAAAGGATCCCAGTTCCAGCACCCACATCAAGGACTACTTTATCCTTGAACAGAAAAGCATTCTTATAGATGACATTTTGGTAAGTCTTAGTTCTAACTACATCCTTCAACATTTCCTGTGATAGTAAAAATGTTAAAATGAGTGTAAACACAGATATCAAAGGGAACAGTCACTTCAATGAGACCAAGTAAAAGGGTAGGAGAAACTGTGAATGAGGGTACAAGCTATTGCTCTTTGTGTAAAAAAACATTACTACCAGTAGTATATTTTACTATATTTACTTGGTTTTCTCTGCCCTCACCATGACTAGGTCATGTAAATTCATTGACTGAAAATGCACATACGTCAGTTTTTCAAATGGATGAAAGTTTAGGACAACACCCCAACCCAAAGAAAGAAAAAACCGTGATAGTACTAACTTCATGAACCACAGCAACATAAAATACTCCACTTCAAAAGATGAATACTTACTTCATGAATACCTGCAACAACAATCAACAAATGAAGGGGAACAATAATTAGTTCTTGAAATGAGAATAAACCAACTGTGAAAAGTAAGACACATAAAAGCGGTTCAAGTTTATGACTCTGCAATGTAACTTTGCTAGTAAAACTTCAAATACATAATCTCATATTATTACCAGCTCACTGAGGAGGTTCAATAACATATGGATTTGGTCATTGAAGAAAAACTATAATTGGACAGCAATAACTAAATGAATACCTCAAGGAACATTGATATTGCAAATACTTCAGCCATTAACATATGAACACCCAAGAAAGAAACAAAGAACACAACTCTCTACATAGTGCATTATCATTACAAATACAAGATGCAAATTCTCTCATGTCACTAAACAGATGAAATGAAACACTACAATACGAAGATAAATTTTAAAATCAATTTGATTATACTTCCTCATTTCCTCCTCCCCGAAAAACACATAAATTAATAAAAAGAAGTTAATTACTTTTGTTATTTTTATTCCAAGAAATATATAGCTAAAAGGGATGGCAAGTAAAGGGAAATTACCAAAGTGAGAGTAAGAGTCGAAGTAATAATCGGCGCTGGTCTTATCGTCGCCGGCCATGGAGTCGTCATCGGCGGAGGGGTCACACATGGCGGTGTCTTCCTCGACCTCTAGATTCGAGCTCTCCGTGAGAGTCTCGTCCTGGTCCGGGCGCTGCTGCTGCTGCTCCTCGTCGTCGTATTCGAATCTGATCTTCGTTGGGCGCTTCTCGTGGCCGCCCGTGGTGGTTGTGTTTAGACCCTCGGAATCCATCTTCGAGTGGGTTTAGGGTTTTAGGAGATGATGGAGGCTATGATTTAGGGTTTAAGAATGGGAGACGAATGAATTCTGCTCTATTTTAAACAAGGAACTCGTGACTACAGTAATGCTCGTTGTCTTCTGATTTTTCATTTTTCCATATAAATGTAAATAAATAAATAAATAAGTATATATATATATATAATTTTATTATATAATTGTGCAGGAATATCAATTCTATCTACACACCCGATATGTTAATCAAATTTCCGTCGCAATAGGTAGTAAAATACTCAGAGTTTGGGTAATGGATGCGAAGTCTGGACAAATTTTGTATGCTTGCGCATGTATAACTTATAAGGTTGGTTCGAGAGGTAATAATTTCATTAATATTTTATTGTCTTAGATTTTTTGTTTTTAGTGAATTTTTATATGTATATTTGTGCATGACACTACATGATCGACTGTAACCTATAATCATATGTCTGGTCCGATCGATTATTCTGAAAGCATAGAGGGTATAATTTTGAGAACAATGAGTTGTTATTGTGGTTCTTTAATATAATTATTATTATAGTTACAATACACAGACCCAAGTTCATGTTTGCCTAGACAGTAAATTTTTTTTAGACCATGAATACAAAATACATTTTTAATATATTAAAAATGCATTATTTGTATATTGAATGTATATTTTTGATAGTAAAAATACATTATTTATATATTAAATGTACATACAAAATTATGTACTTCTTATGTTGTGTTTACATCAAATTGTGTTTAAGCACACTTGGTATGTCAAACTTCTTTTTTGCAACCATGATTAAGAGGTCTGCCATTGTTGCTGCATCAAGTGATAGCTAGCTGTGGAAGAAGTATTCAACAAACTGCAGACATTACGTGGTCAAAGAAAGTGTCTACTGACTGCATGAAAATTGATAAAACAAACTTCTACTTAACTATATCAACCAACCAAATCATTGTCAGAAGGAAAAAAAAAAGTGTAATTTATCTTTTTAATTGTCATTTCTCTATTTGTTTTGATGCCCATTCTCACAAATCACAATGTTGCCTAGGTGAGGATAAACTTGTAAACTGCTATATGGGACTACTCTGAACCACCGCTTTAGCTGGTTAAATAGAGAGTAGATAAATGTGGAAAATAATGTTCCATCTGTGTTCAGCAAAATTCTTTAAAATTATGAAACCATAATAAAATGCAGTTTCACAAATATTACACTATAGTCTGAATGCAACTTATCTATGTTCATGCCCAGTTCTGAAAGTTAAATCCCTCCATTTACACAGCCAACACTGGTCTTTTTGATAGTCCAGGGAGCACCCGCCATCACGGCCTCAATGTCTTCAATCTTTCGAGGGCATTTAGTCATGTTTATGCAACCATCCAAAGTGATCCGCTGTAGATATGGAGAAGGGAGAATACATACACAAGTAGAGATGAGTGAATTGTGGCGCTACAATCAAGCAAAGCATAGTAGTATAAGAGTCGAAATCAAAATTCAAGAATTCAAGAGTCGAATAGTAAACACTTGCCACATCACTCTCAATTCTGACACCGCCAGAACCTCTGAATCTGCGGATCTGCTCATGATTGAAGAATTTAGATGTTTTTGTGTTTTCCATTGCGGGAACTAGTAATGCATTGATGAAGTAACATCCAGGCTCCACCGTTATCACCTGCAACAGCAGCAATGCTTTATGTTTACTCTCATTCAATATGAGCAGGTTAGAAGTGTTGTTATGCAGTTAACTATTGTGGAAGGCATGAGTGCACAGAAGATAGGTGTCTCCATGTTTTAGCCTAGATCTAACTCAGTTTTAGAACTTAATCAGATTGTTCAGAAAAAATGGAATGAGAGAAGGATAAAACCAATGCAGGAGACTGAAGGGAATCTTTAAGTACTTTACTATTCTTGTTAGGTGATCTCTTCAAATTTTGTTTATTTCTTCATTTTGGGTAGGAGATAACTTGGGATACTGTGATATATAGGCAAACAATAAACTACCAAAAAAAGTAATATGTCAATGAAAATATCAAAGCAGTAAGTTTGAATGCATGTACAAACCATTCCCTCCAAGAGTTCTCTGCTTGTACGCAAAGAGCTCAACCCCGGTTCTTTGGGTCTCTCTGCTCCCTGAAATTGAGGTAAACTTATTTGCTTCATAGTATTTCAAATAAGAATATTATCACAGACTTGAAGCAAAATGTTCTGGTAAATTGCAATTTGCCTAATCAGTAAAATTTGCAGAGAAGACATGTAACCTTCAAGTAACCCCCAACATCATGAGTATCAATGCCGAGGAAGTGCCCCAGACCATGAGGCATAAAAACAGCACCCAGCCTCTCAGCCATCATGTTCTCAACATCACTGGGAGTAAAAACACAAAGCAGTATAACACTATAGCAAATGACATTCTCCAACTATAATCACAGTTGTATGGAGTGGAAAAAGAATATACCCCATTATTAGGTTCCCTTTCATCAATGACTCTAATATTACTTTTTCTGCTAATCTGCAAATTAAGGGGGAAAGCCAAAATGGTACTAGATCTCTGAATCAAAACTTTATGCAAGTTAATTCAATCAATTTTTTTTATTTTCAAGTCTTACCTGTGCATATCAACCCAGTTAATTCCAGGTTTCAAAGTAGATATAACAGCATCATGAGCATCAAGGACTGCCTGGAAAAGTAAAGCAGATGGAAAGGCAATAAGATATATCAGTCTTGCATCTCTTCAAAGCAGCCTGCAGTGGGCCACAGAGACCGTCATCCATGGCAACTTGGCTCTTTTACTATGTTTCAATTGAAGTGGTTGAAAAGATTGACCGGGGAAGGTTCATGTGAAAGAGTGGAAATTGGAAAGACCTAAATCACCAATCTAGAAATGTGAAAGTAAAATAGTCAAACCAGTTGCCACCACTCTCCTCTCCCCTACCCCAGTAGCTATATAGTATGTTTCCAAACCAATTATGTTCTATACTGAAGATTGATAGTTGGTTAACACAATATTCTACTGTACTATGCAATTCCTTGCCCACAGCGATGGAGTTTTTAAAATGATTCTTCAGCAAAATGGACATGTGTAAAAAGAAATTCCAGAATTTTGGCCAATTAAGTTTTTGCGATTCAAATGGACCTACACAAATTCACCCAGTGGAAGAACTGTATTGTCCTCATAGAATGGACAGTAAACACATGGTTAAACCCTCAAATACTTTAAACTGCTTATAACAAAGTAAGTTTTGAGGCTTTTTCAAATGTTAAAGATGCCAGAAATATGCTAAATAGAAGCCCCAATAATTGCAAATATATGTATGCAAAACACTTTGCACATTCCAAGAGATTATGGCATTGGGGATACTATTATTGCTTAACAAAGAGATCACTCACATTATATATGAGAGACTGATCAGAAGTAAATTTCCCATTCACCTGCATGTCCAATAGAATCACCTCATGAGAAAATATGTGTGGACAATAATATATGATCCAAAGAATTGCATGAAAGGTAAGAAATCGTAAGAGTTCCCATTAATCTGACTAAACAAATGCACTCACAGGAAAGGAACAAGTTATATCTGAAGCATAAAAATGGTACTCAGCTCCCATATCAAGCAGTGCCATATCTCCATCGTGAAATGTCTGCAGAAACAACAAATAAAAAGGTATGCATAAAATTGTAAAAACTATGTTTGTTTGTTGGTGTTGTTGTCGTTGTTATTGTTGGTTCTTTCTTTCTTTCTTTCTTCCTTTCTTTCTTTTTTTCTTTTTTTAATTTTTTTTTAATAACAAATAGCCATAATTAAAAAATTGGTGAAAAACAGAGGGCTAATAATAATTCCTGGACAACACAGGAAAACATCAACTATTAGTGGTAAACTATAGAACAGAACCATGTGTGCATCAATAATTCCCATGTGGACTTCCATTTACATCACACTCTACTCCTATTGGGTGAACTTCCTAGCTTCTAATGTTTCACAGTTCACTTTTAGCAGTAACATATGTACATATTTGATAGAACCTTAATAAACTAAACTGTCCCTATGGTTGACTACATAAAAATAAAAAATCTCCGACAAGAATCCCTACCCCAAAGTAGTGCACTCATGAGTGCCCATATACACACACAAACAATACAAATTAAAAATAAAATAAAAGCACACACACATATATCACTGTCTTAATTAAACTCATTCAAACAGTCAAAAATAAACAAGACAGCCTCCAACTGCTATTGATAAGAAAATAAACAAACAAATAAAATATAGAACTCCATAATTTCTTAAGCATTTTGCATTAGCAGGAAAACAAGAAGTCAGCATACCCTGTCATTTGGAGCAGCTGCATGACCATAATGGAGAACAGAACTGCAATATGCCATTGAATAGATGAAAGTTAATTTTTGCAATAGACCTCAAACTTGTAGGTTGTGTGTAAACAGTAATTTCTAAATTTACCTTCCATCCACAATTTCTTTCTCAGAGGTGATTGTATAAATGCTAGCTGAGAAGCAAACTCACCTATTTTCACCAGTAGCACATATACATGTGTATGAACAATGCCTACAGCCACCAAACATATAGGTATGGTGAAGAAACATGCTCTCTAACTGATACTCTTTCATACCCACTCGTATTTTTCTCATAACCTACAAGAAAAATGAAAATGTAGCCAAATTATGTTAATTTACTTGAAGCAAACATAATAATAATATAGTACCATAGCTAAAATCAGTATAACTATTTTACATAGTAGGAGAAGTTTAACCTCAATATGAGCTTCAGAGCTTATATCATTGGCAAATTGGATGAGAGCAAGCTCCAAATCTGACTTTATTACACGGCATTCAGCCAAAATAGGATGTAATGTATTTAAATCTCTCTCAAAGTTTTCAATGCCCTGAACAGTTTTTAAAAATCAATTAAAAAAAAGAACAAAACAATGGTTTAAGATATCTAGTTGGGTGGAGTTTAATATCCATGCATCACCCAAAGAAGATGTTTAAGATAACACTACCATGTAGACTGTAGCCTCCCATGATCACAGAAGGAGGAGGAAAAATAGTCAAACTATTACGACTAGAAAGCTATAAAGATGATTGCTGACCAAGTATGATAGTGCATTGTTACAAACATATGATGAATATATCATAGCTACTTTTATGTTATGAACTGATCGTCACAGGCAGAAAAAATAAAAGAGACAGAGAATAGAACAGAACTGCTTTGGGTTTTCTTGAGGCCCCAGAACTCCCTAACTCCCTTTGCTGGGATTAAATTTTCTGCTTCCTTTCATTAGAATTGGTTCCCCTTTTTATAGGGTAAAGTACAACTCATAGAATGGCTAAATAAGCCAAGTAATCTGCTGAATCTTCCAACTACCTAAATTAATTCAAAGGCTAAGAATAATAAGTTAAATAACTATTTAGTAATTTCTAAATAACTACTTATTAGTTTCTACTTTCTAAATAACTATTTAGTAATTTCTAAATAACTATTTAGTAATTTATTAATATCTAAACTATGTAATATAATAAAATAAGACTTCCTCAGCATGTATCATTTTACTAGTAATCTCTTTAAATGGAGATAGTAGAATGGTAAAAATTTACAAGTTTACAAGGACAATCATACACTGCTTGTCTATTTTTCAGTATGTGCAGGGCAGCAGAAGTCTTTTCAGGTTGACTATTTTGATAGTAATTGTAGTATGACTCAGTATATGTACAGTTGTGCCAGTATTTTGGTTGGATAAATGGATATTAGATTCTATTCCACCCAAAAGTAAATAAGTAAAAGCCTTATAGCAAATGATTAGATAGTAGCTTCCCAAAGCTGCAATTTTTCATCAAGATATAATCCAAATTATGTAGGGTTTTTTCTTGTTGCTGAATCCATGCCTTTCACCTTCATACATTTTGTTTGAGCACACAGATGGTAACATGTCTGCACAGTTTAATTGTTGCCACGACGGTAATACTACAATGAATGATGGAAAAAGTATCCTATGTTTCAAAGCACTGGCAAATAATTCAAGCCAGAACAAAAATGAGATAGGAACCTGAAATTCTGCTGGTTTGGAGAAATTACTGCTGTCAGTGTTGAGCCCATGCAGAAGAAATAACAAGGGATTTCCCATTCCTTTGTAGAGATCAAGCAAAACATTTACAATCTCATCTGTATAGAAGACCTTGTTAACATTATATATTTCCTGCAAACAAGCAATAAATAAGTTAATTGGTTTATGATCATTGCAACAGGACAATAAATAGACAACAGTAAAAGGGGCAATTACCTTGAAGTAGGATAGAGGCTTTATTTCTCCCAACCAAACTGCATAAGCAGCTGGTAATCTTGGAGCAAAGAGCACTGACTCCCCACTCGCTACATCCTTGTGCAAAGAAATAAAATCAAGGTTGATTTCTAAGTTCTAAGAAGCCAAAAGTTTGAAGAACGCGTACATGTTGATGGCATCACCATTATTTAAAGAAACAAATCACTTTTTAAAGAATTAATCTGGTCTGTTGTCTGAAGACAGAGAGAAAGAAAATCAAACATGTCTAAGTGGTCTCCATTTCGAAAGAAAATACTGACTGTCCTCATATGTAGTAGGGTGAAAAGTTAATTTGTCCAAAGATTATTCTTTCCAATCTTTCAAAATCTTCTGTTGTAATTTTGTAAATTTGGAATTTACGATTTGCCGATTTCATGCATATTGGGAATTGTAGCAGCAACTGCACATTTTTCAGTTAACCTAATATGATGTACATCATAATAAACCTCTTTTTAACAATATTCTGGGGGTTGGGAGTTGAAAAACTTGTTTGAGCATTATGCACAAACAGATAGGTAATTGATTATTTAGGAAAAAAAATCTACATTTTCAAGAATAGTAAGCTTACAATAGCTCCATAGAACCCAGGCTCTTTTACTCCAAACAGGTAGGCAAAATAGCTCTCCTGTCTACGCATAAGCCATCAATCAGTGAATTAGATCAATCACGACGGAGAACTATAACAGTAAAATGGAAGCCGACCTCACATTAAACACAAAAGACATAATAACCAACAGAAATTAATAAAGCCAGGCCAGAATAGTGAACACTCGCTCATTCAAACAATAAAAGTAACTCATAACAAGAAGAGAGAGGGGCTGGTAAAACTGTAAAAGTTATAATTAACAATGGATTCACTAAGAAACGGAAATACTTCGCAATTCATCACAAATTCGAAATTAATACAACCAAAGCACTTCCTCCCAATTGAAATTCAGTCCTTGTCAATTAATTCCAATAGCAAAGTCTGTTATCAAATACACAACTGCAACACCAGTGCTTGAACAACTAAACGATTAGAACCTAAGTGCAGAACTGCAGATGCATATCAATTTTTTTTTTCTTTTTGTATAGAGGATAGGATAATCAAGTACCTGAACAGTTCTTCATGATCAGTGCAGTATCGAGTTTGCTCCTTGCCTCCCTAAACACATGATCGTAAAAACAAAAAATAAAGATAGAGAGAGTGAGAAAAGAAAAGAAAAATTAAGGAAAATAGTAGTGAAACTGATGTGAAGCAGAGAGAGAAATTCCATTCTACCTCGAGGAGGACGAAGCCTTGAGAGGGACGAGAGGATGACGAGAGATGCGCTCGTAGAGAATTGAGGAGCTTATCACGGTTGACTGCGTGAAGCTCCATGGGGACCTCCGGTGGAGAAAGAGAAGATGCCATTGGAGAGGTGTTTTCTTTGGCTCGCAGTCCGACACTCCGACGGGAATAAGTTTTGATAAATAAATTTACGCTAACTATGAATAGTTAAAGCCAAACAGGGCTGCCTACCATGCCAAACAGCCAAAGTAAGAGGGAGCTACTGAAAGGCAATGGTTAATACGTAGTATAAAATAAGATTTGTAATAATTTTGATTAATTTATCTTGTATTTATATTTTGTTTGTTTATTATTTATTTAACTCTTTTTTAACCCAACATTTCACACAAAATATTGGCATTTGGCTTGTTTATAATAAGATTTAAAAAAAAAAATTGTTTCTTGATAGTAGTGTTTATTGTTTAATGGCTTATGCGATGGCCAAGATAAATGATCGTTAAATTTACAGGAAAAAAACTAGTGAATATACTAAGATTGATAAATCTTATTACAATTCATCATAAGTCAGGGCCAAAGTTAATGCAAATTCTAAACATTCACCATTCATCAACTACAAAAGCATGTATTCAATGCATGTTTTTAACCTCAATATCAACAATTTATTTTACAAATAATAGATTAATTATAATTACTTATTATATGTGGAATTTAATAAAAAAAATTATTTACATATAAATTAAAAATTATTTTGAATATTCTAAAAATTCATTTAAGTCTATAGTTTTGAGGGGATAGAGTAAAGAGTATATACAAATGAAGATCAGTCAAAAATGCCAAATACAAATAGTCGAAGGGCACTTAAGTTCAAATTAGAAAATCTATTTGTTCAAAGGAAGAGGCTTTCTACCAAAGGCGGACTGAGATGTAGTCAGATTAGTTATTTAGTTCGCAGTTTAGTACACAACAATCTAATCCGGGGTGGGAGGTGGAAGAAAAGAGACTAGCCCTCGTAGTCCCCCTGAGAGAATTTATTCTCAGGATAGAAGGCTGCAACCACTGGATTTCCACCAAATTTTCTTCCATGTAATCCTGCTTGAGCTTTCGTAGAACTCTCAATATCAGCGTACTCCAAAAACACCTGTGGAAAATAGAATATCAACCAGCAGTTTTTTTTTTTTTGGGTGATAAGGGAAACTCTTGTATAATAACCCGCAAACTACATAGGAGAGGTAAACCACACTAGAAAGACACAGTGTGACAGGCTCGACCAAAAGGGTGTTGACAAATTTGAGCTCTGACTTTTAATTTAAGTATAAGAATCATGCTATATCCTCTTGGCCACCCACTTTTTGGGCATCAATCAACAGTTTTAACTTCTGACATTGGGTGCACATCACATTTCTTTACAATTTCATCAAATTAAATGAAGAAAACCATGAAACACTGCTGAGGGCAAATAATAATTTTATTAACAGGAGAGAGGAGTTGCACTATATACCAATAACACCGATCAGTCGGTACCCCTAATAATCAAGCACACAAAAAATAGACCCCAATAATTCAACATGTCAAGTATCACATTTAGGTAGGAAGCACTGCACCAACACAGTTTTTACTAACCTTTCCCACTCCAGGCATAGGCTCACCATTAGGATTTGGGCGAGGGATTACCACATTAACTAAAGTACCTACAGCATAAATGTGCAAAGAAAGGACATGAAAATGAGATCCTTAATTGGTTCAAGATTAAACAGAATAAACTGCATAATGAAATCTGAAAAATACATATTCAATCCAGAAATAAGCTGATTTAGCAGGAAGAACTGAAGAACTTCAGTCCAGAAAAAGGTAAGGTAGATTCAACATGGTGGGGGAAGGGATTGTCACAATAGTGTTTGATAGTCAATTAGGAAAGGAAAATGAAGAATCTCATATGCACTAGAGTGTGAAGAGTGTATTTACCAAACTTCCCACATTCAGTTCTCATATCCTCCACAATATCCTCATACTCTTCATCATTTCTGAGCTCTTCCGCACTAACTACATTGGTTAGGCATAACACCTTTGTGGGCAGTCCACCAGGTTGTAACATGAACCTCTGCAAAGACAAGTCAGTGTCCATTTTTTGTTCAAGGGAGCATATATTCAACCACTTGAGAAAACATTTGCTATAGACATAAAGATATCTGGGCCACAACAAAAGGAAATATTATCTACCTGCAATGCTATTTGCTGATGTGCATGCATTAAAATGCTTTCTTGCTCTGGTTTAGGCTGCAATGAACCCTGGCTGGCACGCCTAACAGTTAAAGTTTTATCACCCATCTTAATCCCATTAAGAGCTGCACAAGCAATATCAGTAACTGAAACATCTTGGTATACACAAAAGGCATAGCCTTTTGAATTTCCAGTTTCCCTATCCTTCACAAGATTAAAACCCCGAAGTGTCCCAAAAGACTCTAGCAGCTCCCGGATCTGTGCCTCAGTGAAATAATAGGGGAGACCACCCACAAATATACGGTCAGGACCCTCAAGACCACCAGTAGATCCTGGACTTAACCCAACAGCTGCAAGATTCAGGTTTGGACATGGTTGGCTTGGACCAAGAGCAGCAGCAAGAGATGGATTATAATCAGTTGGTCTTCTCACCTTAACTGGCGTTCCCTGCAGGAAAAAAAGGCATGTGTAACAGTCCTGAATTGTGTGTTCCCAATATCTGCATCCAGACAGCTCAAAGAAAATATAATGACCCACGTGAGCTCAGGAGCATGAAATGTTCAGTACCTCAAGTATAATGCCGTCTAAGGCCATTGCATTGCTGGCCTCCTCAACTGATCTCATCTCAACAAAGGCAAATTTCTTCTCGTGATTTATGTAAACATTGACAACAGCGTCACCTATACATCATGAAATGAGTATTAAGCAATTCTAATTAAATGTATAGAACAAATTATAATATAAGTGTTCAACAAACCTGGACCAGCAGTGTTTCCACCAATTGCAGACATTACGTGGTTAAAGAAAGTGGCCACTGACTGCATGAAAATTTATAAAACAAAATTCCACTTAACTATATCAAGCAACCAAATCATTGTCAGAAGTTCAAAAAGAATTAAAATATAACAAAGTAAAGAACAAATGATCAACATGTGGGGCAAATTACCTGTTCATTAGCACTTGGAGGGAGTCCACCAACATAAACTCGCCGTGCATGTCTAGTAGCCTATTTTACACAATTTAAAAAATAAAAAATAAAAAATCAAAGGGAGAGCATAAACCATTAAACTCACTTGTAAGCTCAAATTGAATTCCATGGTTTAGTTTCACAAAATTCTAATATTCCCTTAGTCCAAAAAAAAAGGACTTCCTAAGTTGCTTTCTAAGTGTCAACACAATCTAACTTTTGCCTTCTTTTAAGGCATATTTCTATAACATTTTTGGATAACAATTCTAGGGTTGAGGCATTGTTTCTGTTTCACATGAATTACACAATAAATAGTGTCTTGGAGTCTAGGAAACTCTTTTTTTTTTTTTTTTTTTTTGGGGGGGGGGGGGGGGGGGGGGGGAGGGAGTATAAATGTTTATGAGAAATTATCTTAGTAATAGAGGATGATGCCATAGAACTTTTCTAGTCAAAATGCCTAACAACAAATTGAAAGTTTATGAGAAATTGCCTTTTAAAAAAAAAAAAAAAATAGTAGCAACCACTTTGGTATATCCAATTCCTAAGTCCAAACTTCAATTTGAGATGCAGGGACAACATTAAACTTCTAGACCAGTGATAGGAGAGACCTGTTGAGTCATCGCCTGAACTGGCATAACAGAAAGAGCTCCCAACTGCCATAAACAAGCAAAAAGAATTAAAATATTAATTCAAAAGTTCTAATGTGAATGAATATTAGATAGTTGCAGAATACCTGTCCAGGAGCCAAAGGAAAGATATTTGGAAATATTCCAGAAATAGGAGTAGGAGTCCCTAGCATCTGCTGACCTGTAAATCTCAAACGAATGAAAATGAGGAAATTATACTTTGATGATAAGGACCGTCTTAACACATTAGCTATTTCTCCAGTGGTAACTGAGGCGTATGAAAAAAGAACTCCCTTGTAATAAATAGTTGGTACCACAAAATATTTGACATAAGTATCAAATAAAAAACTTGAAAAGCTACCAAACAGGAAATTCCTGGTTGAAGATGAAAGAGACCTTTATTTTCTTCCTTGTACATAAAAGCTACAGAGGTCGGCTCACACCCATTGTCAGCACAGTGGGCCTACTAGCCCATTATTGCCTTCTTAGAACATAAGATATGACATACAAAAAAAACAAACAACACCAAAGACAACAAGAAAGCAGAAACACTCTCAGTTTCAGAATGATTTCACTAAGTAAACAATTAAATTGGAACTAACAGTTGATCTAGGGACGAGAAGTCTATATTGGTCTTGGTGCAAAATCAAAGAACCAAGGACACTTACCGAAATGAAACCATGCATTTGGATTAGAACTTTCCACACTACGTCCAAAAGAAGGGGGAAAAAACAAAAAAGATGGCAGTTATCAAGATATTATATTGGTAAAAATGAAAGAATAAATAATTACCTGTAACAGTGGGAGCACCAGGTAACATTGCAGAAGCAGGAGGAGCCATGTCGAAGCCACTGATCCTTTTGCTGAAAACAAACATCATTACTACCATTTATATCAACAACCAAGGATACAGAGAGACAAACAAGTGCAAATCACTTTGATCAGTTTATCTATATGGAATGAAAGGAACAGAGAATATGATAAAATCAACACAACAAAGATTTAACTATTACATCAGCCCAAAAACCAATTTCCATGGCATAGTGCATTCACTTCTCCAACACAGGGAACCCGTAAAAAGGTTATACCCTCTTTACCAATAGCATAACACCATGACCAGAGTTTCCTTAGACAATTGCCAAGGCTGATCCAACACTCCTAATGGATCTATCTATGCCCCAAAAGTGCCCTCAGTCACTACTCGGTAAGAATGTTCATTCCCCCCTGTCCTTGACCAAAGAGATAACTAGATGTATTCAAAGAAGACAGGAATATTCTACAATAGAATTAGCTAAAATATGGAAGTACTAAATACTAGAACAGTTCTGAAATCAAAAGCAAATTAGCACTTTACCTCTTTGATCTTGATCGAGATCGGGACCTTGACCTTGATCTATGATCAGATCTACCCCTAGACCGGGATCTATGTTTGTGCCTTTCCTCTCTATCTCTGTCATAGGATTTGGACCTGACTCTGTGAATTTCCTCTCTATCTCTGTCGAAGGATTTAGATCGATGGCTACGTCTCTCCTCTCTATCACGGTCTCTGTGCCTGCAGGCAAGAATAGGACCATTCAAACAAAACATGCAAGATTATTGTCTAAAGAGTAATATTTTGATATATCACTCAGCCAAAATATGTCAAGAAACATCATTATACATGATTGTTAAAAACAACTACAGCAATTAAAATTGGCCTGAATAGGACACTTCTGTCATAGTATTATGAAATCCCATGACTATACTACGTCAAATTGTACTGCTCAAAAGAGTCAATTTACATGACTCAAATTAATGTTTATCACAAACTAGAACTTGTATCATAAAAGTTTAGTGGTTAATGCAATCTGGAAAATGTTGATTCTATTGCAGCCCTTTGCACTGTCAAAGCATGACCCTATATTAAAAAAACTAGGGAAAATATAGACATCATTATCCTACTGGCAAACAATAGAACCAATGCATATAGAAAGAAAGTTGCCACAGGTATCCTCGCACCTATCAGAGTCCTGACCGTTGTAATGATCTTCATTATCAGCATCATCATCTCTATCTCTGGTTCTCCTCCTCTCGCTTCTATCCCTGTGGTGGCGATCATGATCCTTCTCTCGACCCCTATCCTTTTCTCTATCTCTTTCTCTTTCTCTTTCTCTATCTTTATCACGCCCTCTCTCTCTTTCCTTGTCCCTGCTTCTAGAAGATTCTTTTTCATCCTCATAGTCACTATGCTGAAGAGTACAACATTGGAAGCTTAAGCAGAAAAGAAAGCTATATAGAGACAAATAATACAGATCTTCAAAGCCAGGAAGCAGGATGTAGTTTTCATAAACAAACATAAAAGATAGTATTTTGCCTTCAAATAGAGGAATTCACTTTATATAGTTTCAATAACAATCCCTTCAAATAGAGGAATTCACTTTATATAGTTTCAATAACAATCTCTGCAAAGTAATTCGAGTATAACAAATAGTATTTTGAGAGTAACCTCAAGCAAAGAACAAAACTGGCACATCTCGTTGAAATTGGTACTATTTAACTAATTCATCAAAATACACTTGATACAATAAACAAAATATCAACGATGCCAAGGCATAAGACTTATATTTAATTAAAGATACTTAAAAGTAGTTGAAATTTGCACTTGTGCCTAGAAAATCTGGTTTATACAGGATTTTTTTTTTAAAAAAATAAAAAAAATTAGGTATGTGGAAATCCTGTTTTTACAGTTGTGGCTTTGTGGATACAATTTTGTCATTCGCATAACTGATGATTAAAAAAAAAAAAAACACTGTACAAGCACTCCGGTAGCAAGCATCAAAGATGAAGACATGAAGTAGAACCAAAGTCCTTCCAAGCATACAGTTACAGTTCATAGTCATTTCAGCCAACCCAATCCTATAGTTACAGATTGAAGAATATAAACAAGATAGGTGGTGTCTTTACCAGCTTCAGATAACTAAGGTGCTTACAAATTAAAATCCAAAAGTCACTTGAGAAAGAAGCAGTTCCTAAACTACAACTTTTATGAATGAAAAGTTACTTCCATGACATAATTCACCAAAAGTTTTCAGTACCTTAGAGCTCGATCTCTTCTTTGAGCTATAATCACCATCGTGATTATTGTGTCCAGCTACATCATTCTCTCCAGCCATTCGAGTAGGTGTAAGTTGAGTTGAACCATTTTCAGTGGGATCCATAGAAATCATCACCTAATTCCAAGTATATTTAGTCAATTTCAAAATGTTGTCTAAGACAAAAAAAGCATTACAATCAATTACTCCAAATCCATTTCTCTACAAAGTATAAAAAAAAATAAATAAATAAATAAATAGAAGTATCAAACTAAAATTAAGATCGACTACTCCAAATTCCGTAACCTACAAATCATCAAAGACTTAGAAATTTCAAATTAAAAATGCAATCAATTACTCAAAAATTCTTTTATGAGTTTTATCTTCAAATCATAAAGAACCTAAAAATTTCACACTAATTCCAACTAAAATAACAATCAATTACTCCAAATTCATTTAGCTAAAAATCCTCTCAAGGACTTAGAAATTTCAAAATAATTCAAACAGAAGTTAGGATCAATTACTCCACATGCCTTTACCTACAAATACCAGAAAAAATTAAAAATTTCAAACTAAATTGCCAATCAATTATTCCAAAATCTTTAACCTACAAATCTCAAGATCTTAAAAAAAATGAAACAATTGTAGCAGCATGGTATACGATACGAAACTTACTTGTCAAAACACGTTAAGCGTCAAGCTAAAAATCGTAGCGATGCTACAATTTCACAATACACAAATGCGGAAACGAATACATTACATACACATTGAGTACGAATATGCATAAAAAACATGAGAATGCATGTGATGAGATAGAAATTTATTAGAATGAAGCTTCGAAGTCTGAGAATCTACCGGTCTGACTAGGACTCGTTCCGTTAGCGAAGAGTTCTGGAGGGTGTAAAAGGTCCTGTATTTCTCGTTTCCAGAATCTACCGAGTTTCCTAATTTGGGAGCGGGCACCAGTTTGCAACCCAGAATCTCAAGCTCTATTTTAATTCGATGGGCTTTCGCAAAACGGCCTGGACACCCGGACTGTTCCGAATATCGGACTAATTCAGCATGGGCTGAGTTTAAATCGATCCAGTAGTCGACTCTATTCATAAATCCAATAGGACACAGATTTATCTTGCAAGATAGACCCGGATCAAAATACATAATTTATATACTGAATGTTCACAATTTACAATTTGGTATGTGAATTGTGAGCATTCACTATATAAAAATTGTGAACATTTAATATGTAAATTGCGAATATATAATATATAAATTGTGTATTTTTAGATCGAGTTTTCCTTACAAGGTGGGCCCGGGTCCACAAAATAATTTGTCAAACAATGTTTTCAAAAATAAAAATAAAAAAATATGTAAACAAAAAATGGGGGAAAACAAACTACAAAACAGGTCCTCCTGTCTAAATAAACATGACAGGATATAAATTGTTATAGAGTTAGTTGCTTCAAACTCTTGTCGTTTTACAAGTCAAAGAAACACATGAATTGATCCGATCCAGCATTCTAGAATCCAGAGTTGACGCTAAGGATCGTCTGATCATTTATGGCCATTAATGATTTTAGCATGCAAGTTTAACAACTAATAGCCTTTGGGTAGTAGTTCAAGTGGTCCGGTGCTCCCCAAGCAAATGGAGCAGTCCAAAAATAAAAAATAAAAATTCCAGTATGAATTATAAGTTACGTTGTATGAAATTTTCATGAGTTCCAAAGTAAGTATTAATTCTTTTACTTTGACGAGTCGTCGAGTTGCATGGCTGCACGGTTGGCTTAGCTTCAAGCTGGATTATGCATCAAGCAATCAATTTTAACCAACAACTACGTGAATTTCAATTTTTATGAAATTACAATTAAATTTTGCAAAATCAATTAAGTACATTGTGATTTGATGACATTGTTATTATCTTTTCAAATAGAAGGTCAATAACTTTAGGCAAAATCACTAATTATGATTTATGAAGTCTTAAATTTACTCATTAGAGCATGCACTCATAAATGAACTAGGATGTAGTGCATTTGCCAAACTGAGTGGTGTTGAGTAAATGCACTACACCTTGGTGCATTTATGAACACGTGGTGGTTCATTTGTGCATACATAATGATGTAATTCCCCACGATCGCACGGGAAATAGTAACTGCAATTAATAGTTCTTGCTATATATGTGTGTTTGTGTCCACGGTGGAATAGGCCTAACGAGTCATACGACCCACTTTAACAAGTACTATTAAAAGAGGCATACAAAAAATTTAAAAATTATGATCTGTCCCACCGTAATTTGACAATGATCAACAAGCAAAGTTTATTGTCTATAGTGAATAATTTTTTTCTATTGATAGCCAAATATAAAAAAATAAAAAAAAAATGAATTCTGAAATTTTTGGATTTCCAAACTCACCCTAAGAAAACTTCATCATGGGAAAGAAGTGATTGAAACACAAAATCCTTCAAAAAAACTCATAGATGTAAGAAGAAATTAAAACAGAGTCCTTAAACATGAAAATCTTTATGAAACCTTATTCTATTGGGAGCCAACGTCATGTGTGTTCACATAATTTATTTTTAAAGTCGTTGTGGTGTAGGTCTAGCAAATATTCTCCTTTCTCATCAACATTTATTTGGTACATACGATTTTCTCATCATTTGAATACAAAATTTATATGTGGTAATTTGTTAGTGGTTTCATATCATCAAAGAAGATCCTTGCCCTCACAATAGGGTACCAAAGATATTTACTTCTATTTTAATTTGTGAAGACTACTGAAGACTTCCACGCATAGTTAGTGATAGTGATGAAGATAATCTTAATATCACGTTTTTTTTTTTTTTATTTACGGGAAAATCCACAATCATTACTTAAAAATGTGAATCTTAGTAGGAAATAGACCACAAAAAAATAAACCATATGTTGCATATAGCTGACCGACTCAAATCAAGAAAGCTAATGAACAGCTCCTACGGACAACTTGGAACCTTGTGTTACCAAACTAACTGTTTGGTCAACTTAACTAGGGATTACCTTTGATAAACCATCTAAATCTTATCAACAGTTGCTTTTAATTTGTGATCTTGTTCTATAACGTTCTAATGCACCATAAAATAGGGAGTATAAATGTAATTTCATTATATTAAAAAATGTTTAATTTTTTTTTTTTTCTAATTAAAATAATCAGATTTCTTATGTAACATAGATTTGTTCATATTAAGCAAATCTTAAGTACGATTTTATGCAAATCTTTTATTTTATTCTTTAAGCAGATATCTCAAAGGTGAGTTATATATAGTAGTTTAGGTGTCTTTGGAAACAGTCCATGACAATAATCTGATAAAAATGCTTAACATTTATTTATTTATCATTGTTATTTAATTTTGGGACATTAGACTTAGGGTTATTGACTATATTGAGTAATTAATAGCGTTTGCTCGAGATACAATTAATCATATGCTTAAACTAAACAAAAATGTTCATAAGAATAAATTATGTAGGCTCGGACAATGCAACTTTATTTCAGGATACTAGATTCGACCCTCTAAGTCTGTCAAAAGCTACATATAGCTAATAGCAAATGTGTAATTTTATTTTCTTATACTAGCGTAGCAATCAGTGCCACATTTCGATAGAAAGATGTTGAACTCAGTCTTCCAAGCAATCGCATTTGAATAATACAGTACACCTATTAAGATGCAATAATTTTAAAAACGTTTCTCTAGCCACTACCTAAAAATAATACACAAGAGAACTAAACTGCACTGGTACGAGCTGAGAATCATGCTCCACCAAATTAGTAATATTTTTGGATCAGACAGATATTGTCCTTTTTTTTATGTACAAAAACAATATAAAATAAAATGGGACTTATACGAAGCTAGCTAATTCTCCAATGTTAATCCCAATTTGGCTTCCTTAATCAGTGTTTAATTAAAGCACCGTTTGAGGTCAACGTAGGGGCTTAATGAGAACCAGTAACAACAACTCTACCATATCTACCCTATTACTAGACTTAAATTGCACTTTTGACATATTATTATTAGGGATATATGCATGTAAGGGTACAGCTTAGCTTGTATGTTCATTTGCAGTCCAGAACCATAACATATGAAATAATCAAACATTGTCTTTTTCTAAGAATTTATCGACAACATGAGCTGTACGTTAATTAGTGATATAAATCCTACAAACATGTATATACTAAACTAACTACCAGTCGCTAATTGTGTGTAAAAGTTTTAAAAATAAAAATAGAAGTAAAAAATCTTTGGTACCCTATTGTGAGGCAATGATCTTCTTGGATGATATGTAACCACTCACAAATTGCCACATATAAAAAATGTTATTCAAATAATGATGATAAAATCGTACCAAAAGTTGATGAGAAGGAGAATATATATATTTGCTAGATACCAACACAACTTTAAAACAACATTTGTTAATTGTTAACGTAACACACATGATGACGTACTTTGGTTCCAATAGAATAAGGACTTTGTTTTATTTTTACACCTCTGTCCCTTTTCCCCTCCAAAGTAAACATTCTCATTCATTATTTATATATTACAATGTTTCTTTTTATAGGGATTTTCTTCTTAGTGTGTTTCAATTACTTCTTTCCCTCAATCACGTTTTCTTAGTTTCTTCCCTCCTAGCTTGTCATTGTCATAGTGTTCAAAAATTCATTGCCCTTAAAAAAAAAAAAAAAACTACTAATTTTTATGATTTTTGATGGCATCCTAAAGTCTATTGAGCCTTTAGTTTGGGTAGATACAGCGGGGTGCGACTCACGTTTGCCTGCTTAATGAAGTTTGTATACTGAGTACAAATATATATACATACTCAGATCACTCGCCATAAAATAACAAAATACAAAACATAATAAAAATTAGTATATTATTTCAAAAGCAATTCCAATAAAAAGGAATAAAGAATAAAATAACACATTATACATGAACTAGATTTCTCCCATTTGTTTGGGTAACGATATGCATGCATGGCAGCATGTGTGTATAGCTATTAGTTAGTTTAACTATTTTCAACTTTTAGCTATTAGCTACTAACTTTCCATATTGGTATGCCGAACAAAACTTTTATAAAAAAAAAAAAAAAAAAAAAAAGCATAATTGTAAATTTTTTTTTTAATAAATTATAATTTTTCCGTACGTTTATCTTTCTTGAAAAGAAAATTATTTGAGCCAAATTATATTTTTTTAACAAATAAATAAACTGGCATACAAGCACAACTTGATGGCATTAATTGAACATAAGTTGAATTCCAAGTACGCCTTGGTCAAAGCTTGATGCATAATCTATTAATCCAGCTTGAATCCAACCGTGCACCCATATATTATATCTAACATTGGAACTCATGAAAATTTCATATAACTCATAATTCATACTCAAATTAAAATGTGTTGCTGCTGCAGCAGCATTTGACTATGCATAATAAAACACATTATATTTTTATAACCATATCTCCATATATGCATGTGCATATATTATACATACCCTAAACAAAGTATATATAGACCAATAGGATCAAATTCCAATTTCATATTATTTTTTACATTATATGTCAACATAAGCAAATTTCAAATCATGGAATTGGATTTCTCCACTCCAAGATTTAAAAAATAATAACCCAATTCGCAATATATATGCTCCAATCATATTTTGTCACGTCAGACATAGTCTAAACGGTGCGATTTGGGGAAAAAATGTGACTAAAAAATCAAGAATTTAATTGAGGTTACATGGCCCCATTATTAACCTTGGTTATGTTTTTCATGAAACGGCGGATTCTGGCGAGTGCGACTTGGAGTGTTTGTTCAGTCATGTTAGCAAAGCAAACTCTGAACCATCCTGGCTCCGAGCAATGGCAAGAAGATCCCGGCGATATATTGAGCTTCACTTCACGCAAGAATTTTTCCCAGATTTCCAATTCGCATTCCCGCGTGGGTTCCTTCAAGAATGGGCTCAAATTCATCCAGCAAAACAACCCCGCGTTCCCTTTCAGGCAGTCGATTCCGGCGGCTTTTAGCCCCTCCACTATCATGTCGTAGCGCCGCCTCAGTCTCTGGCGGTTGGTGTTTATGTAGTTGCGGGTGAAGTCCGTGTCGGACAGCATGGACGCCAAGAGCTGCTGCGTGTGCGAGGAGATTAAGGTGAAGCTCGACATTCGTCTGCCGGTCGTCACCACCTTGTCGTTGTAGGAGTATATGGTCCCCACGCGGAATCCCGGGAGGCCTAGATCCTTGGACAGGCTGTAGACGATGTGGCATCTCTCGGAATCTTTGTGGTTTCTGGATTCCAGAATCTCGGCAATGCTGACGAATTCGGAGGAGGAGAATGCGGAGCCGGAGTAGATTTCGTCGGATACTAAATGGATGTTCTTCCTCGTCGCGAAATCCAGGATGTCTTCCAGGATTGATCTTTGAATGGTTGCACCCAGTGGGTTTGACGGGTTTGTTATTAGTATCCCTCTGATCTTTATCCCCTTGCTTTCAGCTTCATTGTAGGCTGTCTCTAATGCCGTCTTAGTCACCTGAAAATTGGTTGAACTGTCACAATGGACCGGCACAATCTTCACTCCCGTTCTCCACCTTAAATCTCTATCAAATCTGTATATAAAAAAAAATACCATCAGTAAATCAGAATTATTCTCTCGTCAGTTCTGACAATTACATTGCAGTGTGTGAGTCTCACCCTGTTGTAGGGCAACTTCTTACAAACACTAAAATATTGATTTTCTCATAAAATGAGCAGTTAATAATGATTTATTCAACCACATTCCTGTCTGATCTGGTTAAGGAGTGGGGCCCTCGGAATAGGAGAGGTGAGTCCTTAGACCACAGTAAGGATTGTCTCATTAATTAAAGATATGTTTGGTCTAAACTAAAAACTTACCCTGGATAGTAAGGGGTTGGAACGAGCAAAGCATCGCCAGGATCAGCTAGAATGAAGGTTAAGAGCTCGTTAGCGGCGGTGGCGCCGGCGGTAATGACAACTCTTTCAGGATCAAATCTTGCTCTCCCACCTCTAATCTGTTCCATGAAGGAAGCCATTGCTTTTCTGAAAGAGAGCAGCCCATGATAGTCTTGAAACAACGCGTTTTCCCTAAACCCGGAACTGCTTGTTCTGGTTTCCGGGTGCTTCTCCAAGTACTCTTCCAACATATCAAACGACACCTAAACAAACAAACAACAACGTAGTACTCATGTCAACAACATTATATTATCGTTACTACGTGTGGTAAGATGATGATGAAGATCGAACTTACTTGATTCTCTGCCAAACCCATTTGTATGACTCCCAACGGGTTATGCTTCTCATCAAAAGGGTCTTCGTCATATGCTTTCCACCCTGCAAAATACGGCGAGTTCTCGCCGTGGGTATCTGACACGGCAACCTTTGACAGCTCCACACAAGGTTGTTTTTGTTCTTCATTCTCAATACCCATGGCTAATAAATGTTCTTTGGGACGACAGAGAAATGGCCGGCCTGGGGTATCTCGTATCTATATAGAAGAGAAGGAAGAGCAGAAGAGAAGTGAGGGATGGGATGAAGGTTCTGTCGAAGGGCCTCTATATATAGAGAGGAAATTAAAATTACTGGATATTTTCTTTATACCAAAACTCTACCAGATTTTTAGGTATACATATCTATCTATATAATATATATATATATATATATAGAGTAATTAAATACTGGTTGGTGACAACTGTTATATATTTGTCACCATTTCTATACCTCAACAAAAACTACACCGCCGCCCAATTTCTACTTAGGGGGTGTTTGATAATCCGGAATTTATTTTTCGGACTTTCGGTGTTTGGCAATGTTCAGAAAATATGATAAATTATTTTTTGTTGGCCATGGAAAATAAGCTGCTTTTTTCAGAAAATGACTTTCAAAATTTTTTTTCCAGAAGTCATTTTTCAAAATGTTCAAAATGGTCATCTCTCCCATAGCCTGCTCTGATTTCCACCGGAAACCATCCACCGGAACCAGTTTGTTTTTCTTCTTCTTTCTTTCTTTTATAATAAATATTATTATTTTATATATTTTATATTTTAAATAAAATAATAAAAATATATAATTATACAATTCCACTCATTTTCTAGAAAATGAACTAAACACAGAAAGACAATTTTTTAAAATGCAACCAAACACAGCAAATGAAATTGTTTTTTGAAAAATTACTAATTTTTCAGAAATTATTTTTCTTCTTTCTAAACACACCCTTAAAAGAAAACTTGATTCCTTAATTAGCTTCATTCATTATCTTACTGCAATTCACGTAATTATGTATATTAATAGCTTGAGTGACACTCTTATAATAATACCGTCTCACCAATCTTTATCGTGATACGGGTCTGGTTAATACTTCTGAACAAGGATCGGTGAGACAACATCACATAAGTTTTTGCCTAATAACTTTAATTTTTCTTTTCAACTTGTTGTAA
Source organism: Ipomoea trifida (assembly GCA_003576665.1). NCBI lineage: Eukaryota > Viridiplantae > Streptophyta > Magnoliopsida > Solanales > Convolvulaceae > Ipomoea > Ipomoea trifida. Next base: position 14,300,927 of record CP025646.1, read on the forward strand.
CATTTTAGATAGATAGCACTATGAGAAGATCCAAAGCAACAGACTCCATTGAGAGATATTTACAATAATAATCAAATTCATAACTTTTATATACAAGAATTCAATGTTGATTATTGCATTTGACTTGAGTAACATTGTTATTAGCTTTTAGTCTTTTGAATTTTAAATCAACTCTAAATAGTGCACAATTTTGTTATTTTACCACTTTTAGTCGCTACACATACACAAATTCTTGATGTAGGCTCAGAAAATGAGATATATAACTTATCATTATTTGCCATAAAAGTAAAAGTGAGGGAGTATACAATGAAAGTATTTAAAGCAGAACTCTATAATTATAGACTATTAAGGGGGTGTTTGGTTGGATGGAAAACATTTTCCATGGAAAACGTTTTCCTACAAGTTGAGGAAAATGACATTTTATGTTGTTTGGTTGGATGGAAAACAATTTCCATGGAAAAAGTTTTCCTTAACAATGAGGAAAACATTTTCCATGGAAATCTTAGGTATTTTGTTTTCCATGTAAAACTTTTTCCATGGAAAACTAGTATTACAATTTTGCCCCCACCAAACTTTATTAATTACTCTTATTATTATTATATTATTATTGTGTAGGGTTATTTATGTCATTATACACATTATTCCTTATCATTCCAAACCCAATCAAACAATGGAATTCATATTCCCATTAATATCTTTTCCATCAACCAAACAATAGAATCCATTTTCCTGGTAATTTGTTTTCCATGGAATTTGAATTACATTTCCTTCAAATATTTTCCAGCGAACCAAACGGGCTGTTAACCCATGGTGCACAACTCAAGTAGTCAACTAATCAAAATAAGTTCATAAAATTTATTTTGCTATACTACTTTGTAACAGAGTCAATAGTACTCAAAAAAATGCTTTGCTAGCAGCCGTAGAGTGCAAGGTTCGAATCCTACCAAAGACCAAAAAGGGAGATGTATTTGGCCTTGTTGTGGACACTAGCCTCATTGCATCCTCCTATTTAAGTACCGCCCCCTCCACCAGTGGCATATAATATAATTGATCAGGGTCCACGTAACTTACATTTTGAACCCTAATAAAAAATGATATGTGTCTGCAATTAACATATATTAACAATTGTACTGTCCACCAATCTCCCATGCAAAAAAGTGGTGCATGCCCTACAAAATATTAGATATATATTCAAAATTAATATTTAACAAGAGAATAAATAATAATAATAATAATAATAATAATAATAATAATAATAATAATAATAATAATAATAATAATTTAAAAAATGTGCTAAATACTAGGCAGTCAATGGGTACGGTCAAGACTGCAAATTAAATACTAGAGACAGCTAGTATTACAGTGGGAAAATACAAAAAAATGTTATCTTATGAATGCAACTTACACTCACTTTGATCATCACATTCTCTAGTTCTTGATTATTGTCATGCTATCTATTAATGGCAAATCTCATTTTGAGTAGTGCTAATTCTTTCACATGGATCACCCACTCTTGATATATTTTAATGAAAAATAGCATCCCTTTGATAGGATAGGAAAATAACATTTGCTTTTGTTGAAAACAATACTATTTTGAAAAAAATCTTCAAGTTTAAATGAAAAGTCAATGATATTTTTGTAAATATGTAAATCATAATAATAATAATAATAATAATAATAATAATAATAATAATAATAATAATAATAATAATAATAATAATAATAATAATAATAACAACAACAACAACAACAACAACAAAAACAACAACAATAATAATTCATGCATAAATATGAGATAAATCCATGTCCATTATTTTGAGGAAAATCCACATTGTTTTTATCCAAAACTTGCATGTTTAAATGCTGCGTACGATAAAATCAATCTGACCAGCACTTTGCCCTTAATTAGGCCGGCCCAGTGCGAAGGGAGATTAGTCTGAGTATGGTACGGACTTGAAAGTGTCTCTTACAATTATGGCATACTCATGATACTTGTGGCCTAACAAAAAAAAAAAATATTGCGTATGAAAATTATATACCCATTATTTTTGGATTAGGAAACTTAACGCGGGTATATACACATACTTTCTTCATTCAATTTTTTTAATTATTTACATAAATGACATCACGTATGTTTAAATCTCCATTCATTCGTTTGTTAGATATACAAAGAGAATGTATTCTCCAATAACTACTCTCGCATGTACAATTATTTTCTTACATATATAGAGATCAGAGTTTGTTATTTATTATTTATGTTTCTTACATGCATGCTACTTCGATCTCGATCTTCCATCTCCTTTAATTTGGGTTGTTTATTCTCAAGGGTAGTTGGCTTGAAAACTGAAATCTCCACATCAACAACGAAATCTGATTAATTATTTATCCCACCTCCCTATACTTGGGCTTTGCTAGGCTACATACTACTGTTTCAGATTCCCATGAGTATGAAGTTTGATATGGTTCATCATTATTGAAGATTTAGCATCAATAGTTAATTAATTGTAAATAAAAAATTAAAAAAATAATTTATTTGATCACTGTACATGAATGCCATTTATTTGATTATTGTCAACATCTTTTTGGTCCAATGTAACATATGTTGTTTTTAATTAACCGGTTCAAATCAAGAAGGTGAATAGACAGTTGCCAAGATAAATTAAACTTGAAAAATTGTGATTATCAAATCAATTGTCTCATATTTTAGCTGAGTTTTTTCTTCTTCTTCTTTAATAAAAAAAAAGATATTCTATACCACAGAATTTCTAAAGATATAATTACATGGACATGCATATGATTAGAGAAATTAATAGAGTCAAACATGCGACTTTATTAGTCAAAAAAGTGATGATTAAGTTATAATCTTTGGGATTGTAGATCATTAAAGCCTAACGATTGCCAATGATTAGATGATTATGATTAATGATTAACATGATTATTAAAACCTAAACCTTTAGTTATAATTTCTGTTGCCTTTAATTATGCATGAGAGTTTAAACTGGCCGTCATTAATACTTAATATGTCGGGAGTGGCGTCACCATATCTTCTAGCACCTTCTTTTTCTTCATTTCATTTTATTTTTATTTTTAAATTTTTGGTATGCAAATCATAATTTTTTTAAAAAAAAAGTAAAATAAAATTCAGAATCTTATTGATCTTACGCAAGTATCTTTGTCAGGCCGGCGATTGCTGATTGGTTATTGCGCAACTTAACTACAATTGGATCTTCACAATTATTTGTTTCCACAATCAATATGCTTATCCTAAATCTTTCTCGATTTTCTGCTTTTTTTTTTTCCAACAATTAATTAATTCATTTAAATTAAGTGAGATGCAATATGAATATGAAGGGGTGGTCTAGTGACACCCAGTTGCACTCTCATATAAAAGGGTGGGTTCGAACCTCAGTGAATGCCAGTAAGTTGAGAAAGTAGTTATGAGCATATACGCTATTGTAATAAAGTTGTTCTAGTGTGGCTTCTGTGCATTTTGCATGTTTGGTAGTTGGGGAATTAAGCGGAGGAGGAAGAGGGTGAAACCCTTATTTTATTAGAAAATAAGTTTTGCAATTAATGAAGTAATCAAAACTCATATATAGTAGTGTTCTAAACACATGTCAACCAAACAATAACATTGACTTTGATACTCATTCTTAATAGTTAAACCTGTCAACCAAACACCCTTAATTTTAATGTAGATAGTTATTAAATTTGTTATTTGCCTTGCTTAGTTTAATGTTAATTGCTCTTGAATAACCAAAACACAAATCAACTTAGTTTGTGTGGTGTAATGTTCGATCATCCATTATATCGATGACGAAGTCAATCTTGTGAGGTATTAAAATTTTGTCTTTGCTTTTCATGTGTACTTTACCCCAAAAAATACTTAATATCAATGAAATTTGATTATATGATCTATTAAAAGAAGTTTAATTTCATGTTTTTAACTAAAATAATTGGATTTCTTATGTAACCTAGATTTGTTCATATTATGCAAATCTTAACTACAATTTTGTGCAAATCTTTTATTTTATTCTTTGAATAGATATCTTAAAGGTTAGCTATAGTAGCGTAGATCTTTAGAAACATTCCACGACAAGAATCTTAAGTCATTAATATTTATTATCTTTCATTGTTAATGTAAGACATTAGACTAGGATTATTGACTATATTAAGTCATTAATAACGTTCACTTAAGTCACAACTAATCTCATATCCATGCTTAAACAAAACAAAAATGTTCATATTTAAAAGATTCTCTAAATGGCTCGCTGTCATTCGTTGACTACTACACATGATCAGTATAAGTAAATAAAGTTGTGCATTTGCTACTAGTTCTAACTTTTGACATAATGGTAAGCGTTTGATCTGGAAATTTGCATCAAAACAAGCTACTACCTATAGCTTTTGCTTATATATGAAGATGTGTTTTCACTATTAATTGTATCTTTTGTCATAGTGGCTGGTAAGCGTTTTATCCTAACACTAGTTGAATCAGATTGATGTTATCCTTGTATAGATAGAAGTACAAAGACAATTAAAATGTGACTTATCTCAAACTAATTATATTGTCCAATGTTTATCCCAATTTGACTTCCTTAATATAATCGCCCCCTATTTAATTAAGCACATTTGAAGTCATCAACGTAGGGGGCAATGAGAACCTCTAACAGCAACTAACTCTACCATATCTACCTAGATTATATATTACAAGACTTAAATTGAAACTTTGACATATTATTAAGGATATATGTAAGGGTACAGCTTAGCTTGTATGTTCATTTGCAGTCCAGAAGCACAACATATGAAATAATCAAACATTGTCTTTTTCTAAGAATTTATCGACAACATGAGCTGTACGTACGTTAATTATATTAGTGATATAAATCTATCTACGCATGTTTTATTCTGCTGCTTTAATTTATATTCACCTCATCAAACGTGGCCTAATTAGGATCCTATAATATTCCCTTAATTTTCCTTAAATTCCGCTGGCTCTATAAACCTCTACTCTAGTTGTCATCCACTTTAATTTCACTCAAATTCAACATCAGATCCATCCAAGAAATGCTTCATATTGCTCTCATGGACTGCTCAGTTGGTCACATGGTGAAGTTTAGAAAGAAAGATCAGGAATCGAGTCTCACCAGCGACATGGTCGGGAACAACCTTTCAAAGTGAGAGTTCCTTGTGCCCCTTGTGTGCAGTAAGCAAATGTCTAGCCTCTATGTTCAGTTGAGATATCATGATTTACACCCTCTCAAATATTCTGTCGGACCGGAGCGTGGGACCCTTGGGGTTGGAGATTCAACAGGGAAGGGAAGGAATAAAGAAATGCTTCATGTTATGAATAATTGTAAATCAATCAATGCATCACTATGTAATTTTCTATTTTAACTCCCAAAAAAATAAAAAATAAAAAATCTCGAATATTATCTAACTATTACCAAGGAGAATACGCCAAAATCGTGACATAAAGACAAAGAAAGACAACATGAGCAACTAAACTTTTCAAAAAATAGTCATCAACTTGTGCTAAAAAAGTAAGGAGATAAAGTATTTCACAAGCTTAAGTGGCACAAATCCTGAAAAAAAAATAGCTATAAACACAACTATATATTGACCTAGGAATGAGTACCAACAAAAAAGTGTTTGAATTTGAAGATAAGATAGAAATTAACTTCATGCAAGTATAAATAGAAGACTTATGTTGCACACTACTTGTCCTAGCTAATTTATTAAAATTTAGAAATTAAAAGAGTTTAAAATTAAAGTGTATTCTCCTTCTCAACGTTAAAATTTTGTGGTTATCAAAATAACTGCATAATGAATACGGTTGGGCTAAAAATTAAAATAAATATAATATATATATTTATAATTTTTGAACAATTAAATTTATTATTTTCATCATATTTAATTAGAATTATTAATTATTGAAAAAAGATAAAAGAAAATCGAGAAAGATATTGGATAAGCATATATAGTGTTTGTGAAAGCAAATAATTGTGAAGATCCAATTGTAGTTAAGTCGCACAGTGACCAATGAGGCAGTGAGCAATGGCCGGCTTGACAAAGATACTACTTGCATAAGATCATTAATATTCTGATTTCTGATTTGCATACCAAAAATTAAAATTTAAAAAGCTACTAGAAGATATGGTGGCCCCATTCCCTACATTAATTACTGCCAATTTAAACTCTTACTATTTACCATAATTCACATTTAATCACATATAAATATTTATTTTTAAGTAATGTATTAAAAATGAAATTATAGTACACTATAAGGGTGTGTTTGGAAGCCCGGAAAATGATTTCCGGAAATCATTTTCCAGGCTTTGGGTGTTTGGCAACAGTGGGAAAACCCAGTCAACGGAAAATGATTTCCGTTGACTGGGGAAAACATGCCTCTTTTGGCGGAAAATGACTTCCGCCAAATTTGGGCGGAAATCATTTTCCGCCACAAGAAAATGAG
>CP025646.1:14308533-14594961 GCA_003576665.1 Ipomoea trifida
ATATATCAACAAAGTGGGTGATCCATGTGCAAGAATCGCTCAACATGAGATTTGCCATTAATAGATTGCATGACAAGAATCAATAATGAAGTGATGAGTAGTGTAGTTTATAAGTTGAATTCATAGGATAACATTTTTTTCCCCACTTTAAGACATGCTAGCTGTCTAGCTTAGTATATGCAGTTTTGACCCATTGACTGCTTAGTATTTAGCGCTCTTTTTATTTTCTAATTTATATCCTCTCGTAAGAGATTATTATCAATATCTAATATGATGTCAACAATTATACACAAGTACAAAGAAATAAAGTTATGCATTCATTACTAATTATACATTTTATCATAGTGATAAACACTTAATCTTGACAATTGATATCAGACTAGATCACATGGTCTATTGCGCGTATAAGAAAAAAAAATTACACTATTGTTATTAGTTAAAATTTTTGACATAATAGTAAGTGTTTGCTCCAGGTACATCAAAGTTTTTTTTTTTTTTTTTTAAGATATTACTCCATCCACATAACGAACTTAAAACTTGGCTTGAAGAAAATGAAATTCTAAACACTCTAATTAAAGTTCGTGATTTAGTTAGTATTTAGTATTTAAGTCTTTTAACTATATAAATTAGTTAATTAGATTGCAATGATAGAATGTATATTATATATATCCATCCTGCTTTTGAAGCCGCTTCCTAATTAATGTACCTTAAACCCAATTTAGTACGTACTACCTAATCCAAATGATCATTATTGACATGTGTCTTAATGCAAATTGCATTATTTTAACATACTACGAATCTCGTTAATTAAGTGCAAATACTTTTTACAATTATCATATTTAGGCTTATTGGTGAAAAAAAATTCAAATATTTATGTCTTCTGATAATCATATTTAATTTTTTAATTTTAACTTTAAAAATGATTTAATTATGTTGATTTAGGTATTAATTGGTGGGTATAATATTTGAATATGCTTTTATAAATGTAAAATGTTTTTTTTTTCTAGAAATTTTAATTTGAACTTTAAGCTATATAAAGTAGAAATTCGATACGTGTGTATAGAGAGAGATTAATAATAAAAAAAAGACCACCTCTATTCCTGAGTCCTATGAGATCATTCGTAAATGTATACAAGTTAAGTTACTACACAAGTTAGCTGGATTATATTCTTTCTTGGGTCGGAAATTATAATTGTTTCAAAATACAAATGTATTATTTTAATTTGTCAAATTTTAAAGATTTTAATATAATTTCTATATATGCACAATAGGACAAAAGTTTAATTGAGTTTTTTCACCAAATTTAGTTTAATTTGGATATAATTGTAAACTACTTGGGTTCAAATTTGTGACCTCCTATTTGAGAGAACCAAGAGATGAATGTATGTGTTCATGTCGAACGGATATCAAAATATTTTGACCATGAGAGCGTTTCTTTACACGCAAAAGTTTCTGGCAACCTCGAACCCAAATCACAATCTAAAAATCCATTTTTGGCTACCATATATGATTTCCCAAACATCACTCATCTCATACATTTTTATACTTGATCCATGTATATATATATGTATCTTTTACATTTTATTGATCTTGCTAAATATGAATTGAATGTATTCACCGTTCATTTTGGTGGCAAAACTCCATACACACAGAAATATCTTGAAAGCACAAATTAAAGTTAGTTTCTCAAAGGAATAGAAAGTCTAGATTTCTAAGGTTTTTTCTCAGATATTTGTTAGGTTCAAAACTTTTTTAAAGAAATGGCAAAATAACAGATTGAATCTTTCAGTCTTTTTTTGGAAAAAAATTCCAAATTCAATATAATGCCAATGTTGTAAATCTCTCCATCTTTGCTACAAATTAAACTCTCCCTTGGTTGTTACATGTCAGGACGATTCTTCAACAGCAACACTAAAAGTGGTAAGATGACAAAGTTAATGCACTAATGCAGTATGCACTAGCTACATGTTTTTGGTTGATTTTAAAATCAAACATTAGAAGTGACAATATTAGAATTAGGTATAAAGCCGCCTTAAATCTCTAGGCCAGTTGTCCCACACAATAGAGGTGCCTACAATCCAGCTAGTGGATTTGTCACTGTATTCGGCGGTAGAAACTCTGGGCTACCCCAAAAAAATATTAGTATATATGTTACTAAAGTCAAGACCAAAAGTGATTTTAACTCATCATGATTCTCGTACCTGAATTACCTGAATGTCACAATTTTGATTCTGATGACCAATACCCTCTCAATCGAGCCCGTCGCATAAGTTTTCTTAGTACAATTCACCTCCCATGTGTATGTAATACGCAAATTATTATACAGAAGCGGGGTTTACCTACTGTACACCTCGACAGTGCGTGATTACAATTTCGCTTGCCACTCTAAAAAATGTGTGGAAGTGTTTAAAAAAACAAAAACAAAAACAATGGGCGGCGGTATAGCTTTAATTTGTTAAGTTAAAAACACCACCCCCATCAACCACTATATCTGCTAAGGGAATCTTATGAAGATTGAGATATAGAAATGCTATGAAAATTGAAATATATATACCAGTTGTCACCAACCAATTATATTTAATCACTATATATTATATACAATATAGTCTTCCTAAAAGCTGAATTTTGATCTTATTTTATAAGCTTAGTTTCCTCTATATATATAGATCAGAGGCCCTTTCACAAAACCCATCATTCATTCTATCCCACATACACTTCTCTTCTGCTCTTCCTTTCCTTTTATCTCTCATTCTCTCTCTCTCTCTCTCCCAAAGAAAGAGAGAGAATTGAAGAAGGGAAGAAGAGAAGAATTGAAGATATTATTACTTTAGATACATTTATTAGCCATGGGTATTGAGATTGAGCAACAAAAACAACCTTGTGTGGAGCTGTCAAAGGTTGCCGTGTCTGATACCCACGGCGAGAACTCGCCGTATTTTGCAGGGTGGAAAGCATATGACGAAGACCCTTTTCATGAGAAGCATAACCCGTTGGGAGTCATACAAATGGGTTTGGCAGAGAATCAAGTAAGTTCGATCTTCATCGTCATCTTACCACACGTAGTAACGATAATATAATGTTGTTGACGTGAGTACTACGTTGTTTGTTTGTTTGTTTAGGTGTCGTTTGATTTGTTGGAGGAGTACTTGGAGAAGCACCCGGAAACCAGAACAAGCAGTTCCGGGTTTAGGGAAAACGCGTTGTTTCAAGACTATCATGGGCTTCTCTCTTTCAGAAAAGCAATGGCTTCCTTCATGGAACAGATTAGAGGTGGGAGAGCAAGATTTGATCCCGAAAGAGTTGTCATTACCGCCGGCGCCACCGCCGCTAACGAGCTCTTAACCTTCATTCTAGCTGATCCCGGCGATGCTTTGCTCGTCCCAACCCCTTACTATCCGGGGTAAGCTTTTAGTTTAGACTAAACATATATAATTCTTACTGACGTCAACAGACCCCACATCTCCTGTTCCAAGGGTCTCACACTTAGCCAGACAGAAATCTGGTGGAATAAATCATTATTAACTGCTCATTATGTGATAAAATTAATATTTTAGTGCCTGTAAGAAATTACCCCACAACAGGGTGAAACTTACACACTGCAATGTAACTGTCATTCGTCAGGGAATGACGAGACAATAATTCTGATTTACTTATGGTACTTTTTTTTTATTTATTTACAGATTTGATAGAGATTTAAGGTGGAGAACGGGAGTGAAGATTGTGCCGGTCCATTGTGACAGTTCAACCAATTTTCAGGTGACTCGGACCGCATTAGAGACAGCATACAATGAAGCTGAAAACAAGGGGATAAAGATCAGAGGGATACTAATAACAAATCCGTCAAACCCACTGGGCGCCACCATTCAAAGATCAATCCTGGAAGACATCCTGGATTTCGCGACGAGGAAGAACATCCATTTAGTATCCGACGAAATCTACTCCGGCTCCGCATTCTCATCCTCCGAATTCGTCAGCATTGCCGAGATTCTGGAATCCCGAAACCACAAAGATTCCGAGAGATGCCACATCGTCTACAGCCTGTCCAAGGATCTAGGCCTCCCGGGATTCCGCGTGGGCACCATATACTCCTACAACGACAAGGTGGTGACGACAGCCAGACGAATGTCGAGCTTCACCTTAATCTCCTCGCACACGCAGCAGCTCCTGGCGTCCATGCTGTCCGACACGGACTTCACCCGTAACTACATAAACACCAACCGCCAGAGGCTGAGGCGGCGCTACGACATGATAGTGGAGGGGCTAAAAGCCGCCGGAATCGATTGCCTGAAAGGGAACGCGGGCTTGTTTTGCTGGATGAATTTGAGCCCATTCTTGAAGGAACCCACGCGGGAATGCGAACTGGAAATCTGGGAAAAATTCTTGCGTGAAGTGAAGTTGAATATATCGCCGGGATCTTCTTGCCATTGCTCGGAGCCAGGGTGGTTCAGAGTTTGTTTTGCTAATATGACTGAACAAACACTCCAAGTTGCACTGGCCAGGATCCGTAGTTTCATGGAAAACAGAACCACGGTTAATAATGGGGGCATTTAATACCTTAATTAAATTCTTGATTTTTTTAGTCACATTTTTTACTCAAACCACACCACTTTGACCAGTGTTTACGGTATGATGTGACTGGATTTTATTGGAACATACATTAGTTTCAATTTGAGTTATATATATATTTTAATTTTTACTATTACGGGAAAATTCGCAACTTGTTTGTTCCTATGTAATATGAGTTATGGAGTATTATTTTTTACGAGGTAAATCAACATTGTTCATAGTTAATCGGCTCAAACAAAAAAGACCAATAAGTCACCCTCGCTGGAATCAAACTTATAATCTTATCATTACTAAGTTAACAACTTGATCAACTTAACTGAGATTGTCCAATATGAGTTATTATTTTTAAATCTAGAGATGGAGTCATGGAGGAATCTAATTCCATGGTTCGGAATTTGTGTACCAAAACATAATGTAAATGAATGATATATGGTACGAAATTGGAATTCCTATATATTGGTCTAGAGTTGACTGGGGCGTATATAATAATACTCCGTAACATTTTAGATGGGATGTGATCAAGTACAGTTGATATTAATTTTCATTATTGTCTTTAGAGCATCCACAATGAAGGTTATTTAGAAGTTTATGTCAATAAAGAAAAATCATCATTGAATTTGAACTTATGTGGACACCATTTTTAATGCAAATGTTACTCGTTTGTTTTTGTAGGAGTATATAAAAAAATGAACAGAAGTGCGCAAGTGAGGCGCACTTCGCGTCCACACGCGCCCGTTGGGCGAGTTAGAGTGGCGGCCACTCTGACTTTAATATTAGCTTTGGGTTTTTTTTAAAAAAAATTGTCAGAATTTGCTCTTTTTTTCTTTTTTCTTTTTCTCTTTTTTCTCTTCCTTTTCATATTCTTTGTTCTAATCAATATCACAAAAACTCCTCAAAAAAAAAAATCCTCCACAGATTGGGATGCTCTTACAGAATTTGGCAGACCTATACTTAACTAGGTCATAGGTATGTACCTCTTACATTTTCTTGATATGAATCATATACTCATTAGATCGAATTTGTAATTTTCAAGGTTACAATTGTAATTTTATAATGGAAGTTGTGCATGGTGGTGTCAAGACCTATGAAAACTACTCGGTCCTCCTTTTGTTTGAAAGGTTGAAAATCAATAATCCTTTGTAGTCCAATCATTGATCTCCTTTTAGAAATGAAAAAAGTATATATATATTTGACAATTCACATCAAGATCATTTTGTTTAGGCTCGCAATAACAATTGATTAGTACTATTTGAAAGTTACTCGAGAGAAAATGAGTTTGTCACGTTATTATGTTAGGCATGTCTATTAGAAAACAAACGTGTATTGAATGGTAGCTTTGATAGGCACTATCTTGTCGCGTACGTTTCATGTAGAAGCATTTTCTCCTTTCCTCTTTATACAATATACACACAATTTAATATTTAAGAGAATTTTACATCATATATATAATTCTCTAATACCGCTGGCCTCCGGCCGGAGCTCTAATGGAGCTTTGAGCCGGCGGTTTTTGTCATCTTCTACGTTTGCTCTCGCTCTTCTTTCGTCTCGACCACCGTCGCAGCTCTGTCCGCCTCCAACCACCGCCACAGATCTTCTTCTTCCGTTTTCTTTCCCTTTGAATAAAATAATAGTAGGTAGGTATTGGGGTTTGTGTTGGTAGTCTTGAACTCACAACCCTACTTTGTCTTTACCACTTTTTATTTTCTCTATTATTGTGTTTTCCTCTCGTTACTTTCACGGGCTTTTTCCTCTCGTTACTTTCACGAGCTTTTCATTATCATTAGCATAAATCGTTTAGTTTGGTTTCGGAAAGTGTTGATTTATTCTGGACGAGCAAAAAAGAATGATGACGAAGACCCAGATCTTTGATGAAGCTTTAAGCTCCTTGAAGGAACATAGCTTCCTAGTTATGAAACAGTCTGCGATTCAAGTTTTCTATAGCATAGTTAGAAAAGTTGTTTCTATGTCTGACTGCATTGATCGTTGATGTAAACGTTTTATGTTATGAATTAATGGAATAGCTACGTTTACCTTCAAAAAATATATAATTCTCTAATGCTTTGTATACACGAGGACTAAAATACATATGAAATTTGCTCCATATGGGTTTCAAACATCTAACTTAAAGGTGAATTGTCAACTAATTAAACTACTAAACCTAAGAGTTATTGGTATAATTTGACAGCATTATTTTATTTATGATCATTACCAGTAATGTTGATATTGGATGGCCCACCAGCTCAATAGTTAATCGTTATATTGTTCAACCGTTGATCATGGTTAACATTGTATGGTTCACCATTGACATCGAATTCTAAATATACATTTTTTTTAAAAGATTTATTTTTACTGTACTTAAAAGTTTATTTTTAAGTATACTATTTAAACATTTAATACATTAAAATTAACATTTATCAAGGGTCCATTTTGCAAGATCCACATTATAATTACAAATTATACTATGGACCACGAATAAATATTCATTTTTAATATACTGAAGATTCATTATTTGTATGCTAAAAATTTATTATTTAGTAATATACCAAATAATAAAACATTCAGTATACAAATAATGAATCTTCAAAAATGAACATTCAATATATTAAAAATAAATTTTTAATATATTACAAATGAACCTTATATATGTTAGTGGTCTGCTTTATAATGGTATACCATGATCCATAAAATAATAGGCCTATAATTAGCCCTTAATGGGCCCTTTTCCAGCCCATGAACTCTCATCTGCCAAACAAGATCCATATTCTACACTTCAATTTGTATATATATATTTTTTTAATATAGTTAAAGTGGGGACAGTTAATCTGCAATGGCATACAGTGATACAGATTGCTGGCTGAATTTTTTAAGGTAACCAAGGAACATATGATGATGTTCATAATGTGTCTTCCTCAACTTACAATGTAAATGAATTTTCTTGATGCAGTATGTCACTATGTCATTCTATGAGCTACAATGAAATTATGATGTAGACTAAGAAATAAAAATAAAAATACAACAAAAATTATAATAAATAGAATCAAAAGGAAAAAGATATTTTGCCATTCTGCTTGCCTTTAGGATTTCTGCAGATGTACATTGGAGCTTCATAAGCATTCATTCTTCTACTGCATACCAGTTCTATCTCTCTTTCGCTTTTTGTTCTTTAACAAACCTTTCTCTTCTAGCATCTTAAGTTTCTGAGCTTTTCGGGATTTTGCTTTCTCCTCAAACCCATCGTCCATCATCTTCATTATTGCTACACGCCTAGCCTTGAAGACCTGAAAAAAAACTAAGTTCAGAAAGTTGCAGCAAAAATCCTAGAATTTGAATTCTGTCGAAATATGAAGATCAATCAGTCTCAAACACTTCGAGATTCAAAGCATGTATAAGAAAAGTATGATTTTAACTTCACGAGCAATCAGAATATTAAGACAAGGCAGGACTAGCCAAATATTTGTGTTATGGACACAAAACAGTCATATACCTTTGTGATATTATCATTAGAATCTTTGTCCTTGCATTCAAACTCCTCCAATTGTTTGCCAAGGACAGCTTCTATTTCATGAAGTAGTTCCACATCATACTGCAGTATCACGGGAAAGCGCAAATATGCAACTTGTCAAAACTCAACAGAGGAAATGCAAAGCAAAAGAAGAAAGTTCGTGTTTCGCTACAAATCTGGGAAAAAAAAAAAAGGATTGTCAAAGAAGAAGTGTATTGACTTCTTGCCTCTGTAACTATACTAGCAGCAAGCCCTCCTCTACCTGCTCTTGCAGTTCTACCAACACGATGAACATAATCGCGTGGAAACCTGTAGTAGAACAATGGAAAGTCAGCATAAGGAGCTGCTACATCATTGTTGGCAAAATTATGAGATCTTATCAAGTTTACAACCTTGGGAGATCATAATTTATCACCAGATCAACTGTTGGAATGTCTAAACCACGGCTGGCAACATCAGTTGCAAGTAAGATAGGGACCTTCCCAGATTTGAATTTATGAAGTGCAGAGAGCCTCAAAGACTGAGACTTGAACGAGTGCAATGCAGCAGCTTCCAGATCAAGTTCTTCCAATAACAAGCTTAAAAAATGGCAAGTCCTGCTCAACCACAAAACAGCATCTGTGACTTTTCCAACATAAAGAAATGATTGCCAAGAGAGTTAAAGGTCAGCCAGCATACTTTTCCATAAGGTTAATATTTTCCAGATCAAATACCATTATCTTCTCATCTTCTTTTCAAGACTAGAGCATAAAACTCTTTTCTTCTACAACACTATCTTCTTTTCAAGATTAGACCCCAGGTTAGTGTTTAGTATTGTTTAGTATTAAATTCCTTTTAGCAATTTCCTAGATAAATGAATCAAATCTGAAAAGAAAACTTTTCTATGCAGGCATTGTCTGTTGATCCTTGCTATAAACAATAGGAAGACAAGTAAAATGACAGTATAAGAGCACCAAATAGATTGTACCTGCACGTGGAAACAAATACTATGGCAGATCGAATGCCCATATCTTCCATTTTGGACAAAACACAATAAAGAGAAACTTCCTTAATGTTCGATGGAGTTAATAAATACTGCTGTTTGAGAGATTCTACAGTCTTGAAACCCTCATATGCCTCATAGAAATACGCTTTATTCACAGAAAGCTCAAGCAAAGTCTGCAATTCACTAGTCATTGTTGCGGAAAATAGCAGTGTTTGGCGATTCTTTGGCAAACATTGGAAAATTACTTTCAGTTCCTCTTCAAAACCAACATCTAGAACTCTATCAGCTTCATCCAGAACTAGGAACTGCATCGAATCAAAAGAACAATATGAGTGTATGTCTTATATGTTTACAGTTGCATATATTATGAGCTATGTTTCATTTAGCTAACAATTAATAAAAGAACAGATTCATTATGGCCCTGTTTGATAACATAGTTAGCTTATCAGACAATTTTAGCTTATTTGATCACTATTAAAAGTTGTTTAACTTGGTTAACCAGTTAATATGAGTGTTTAACTAATTAGCTTTGTGTAACAACTTACTGCTCCAAAAATGCTAAAATTCAAAAAGTTGTTCAAAGCAACTTTTTTTATCACCTTTTTTAAAAAGTCATTGTACATGTAATCAGCTAACAACTAATTTACCAAACACTTTTCTACAATAAGCTAATGCTATCAATTAGCTACCAAATAGTTGAACTTATTAACCCAATCAACTAACAGTTATAAGCTATATACCAAACACACATATGACATATGTTTCATTTTCATCACAATTACAATTACAATTAATAAAAGAATAGTTTCACTCTGGTGGACATTAATTACCTTGGTTTTGGAGAAAATGGAAGGAATATCAGGATTCTGTTGGAGAAGAGTTTTGATTCTTCCTGGAGTAGCTATTACGACGTGGGGTCTTCGCATCAGAGTTTTGGCCTGATTGATGGAATCCATCCCTCCAACCACCTCTACGCACCGCAAGTTCAAGCAGGAACCTAGGGCGCGAAACTGCTCGGCGAGTTGGTACGCGAGCTCCCGGGTGGGGGTGACGACGAGAGCGAACACTCCGTAGGGATCCTGGGCGAGGAGGTGGAGGAGAGGGAGGGCAAACGCCGCCGTTTTGCCGCTACCGGTCTGGGCGATGCCCAGGACGTCTTGGCCGGCGAGGATTTTGGGAATGCAGTGGCGTTGGACGGGAGTCGGTTTCTTCATGCCGAGCTCTTTGCAGGTCTGGAGAGCCCATTCCGCGAGGCCTAAGTCGGAAAAGGAGATGTGATTGGAGGCGGTGGGATTGGAATCGGTCTCCTTGTCGAGCTTCTTAGGGTTTTGGTCTGTGGCGGCGGTGCTGGGCGGGTCGGCGGCGGAATTGGTGGTTTTGGGTTTATGTGAGCGTTTTTTGTTGCGCGAAAATAAAGGGAAATTTTCGCCGATTGCGATATCTTGCTCGTCCATACTTTTTCTCTCTGATAGATCTCTCGGACGCGAGCTCTTCAGTTGATTTCATAGTGTGCAATTTATATAAGCAACCGGTTTTGTTTTTAAAGCTAAAAATATCAAAATACTATATTGATTTAATTCATTATTTTCATTTTATAAGAGTATAAATGATTTTGTGGTCTAAATGTGTTGAAAGGTCATGGATTCAAGTCTCGGTCAATATTTAAAAAAGTAGTTATGAATAAATATTACATTGTAACAAAGTCAATAATATTAAAAACAAAAAATTATTTTATAAATATGTCACTATTTGTCATGTTTTTTTTTCCCACTATTTGTCATGTTAGTTTAATCAAAATCAAAATAAATAAATAAATAAAAATATAGTTTTAGTCCACGAATAGTGTAACATTGTCACATTTAATTCTACTTTCTTTTATTCAAAAAAAAAAAAAGAAAGTAAAACTAAATTTGACAAATATCATAATAGTCGGTAATTAAAATTAAATTTGTTGTTTTTCCATGAATGGAGTTAGCTCTCGATAGATTTAAGTTGAGGCGAGTAAAAGACTTACTTTTGTTAATTTGGAATTCATCATCGCACACAAAGTGAATTTTGTCTATAAAAAATGGACCTTAAAGCAACTAATTCCAAATAAAAATATGAATTTTACAAGTTAAGTTTACTACAATGTCTGGTTTTTTTTTTTTTTAAGTACTACAGTCTATTTATAGTCATAATTCCGCCTTTTAAATAAGAATATTCAAAATTTAAATAAGTTAAAACCAACAAAACTAAACGTAAAGACATTTGCAAGATTCTTATGGGTAACAGGTCGAGAGATTTGAGTGTGAGACAGGTGACTTTAGAGTAATTTACTGTGGTGAATGGTGATTTAAGAAACCAAATGCTATAAAATATGATTTTATCTGATCTAAGATTTGAAATTCGAATCTAATTTTGAATTACCAATCTTCTTGATGGGACCAACCACCTCTAAGTTCAATCTTCCTAGTGTAGCTAAAAATAGTTCTTACACCAAAAAAAATGAGCCACAACCTTAATCAAGTGTAACTCTCTGTGTATGATATATTAAGTTTTATTTTTTATACATTGTATTTTCCTTTCAACATATTCACAGTTTCTTTTCGATATAATTACAATTTCATACGACATTATAACACTCGAATATGTGAAATTGTTATTCAATTTCATTTCAACACAACTACAGTATCATTTTGATATAACTACAATTTCATTGGACAATATACACTCAAATATGTGAAACTGTTATTCATTTTCATTTTATATACATTGCAATTTTCTTTCAACACAACTACAGTTTCATTTAATAATATAAAAACAAATGTAAGTCAGTATCATTTGAGATGAACTATAGTTTCATTTACGGAGCTCCGTTAAGACTTGACAACAACCGTTTATTTACTTAAAGAAACGGTGTTGTATTTGGATTATGGTCCACGATATAACAACTGGGGGGCAGTTGCCCCACTCCCCCACCCATCCCCATATGTAGTAGCCCCGTATGTATATGCAAACAAAATGTGAACTAAGATGATAAGATATGTCCTTAACCTAAGAAAGGTCAAGGGTTGAATCTCATTGTTTTTCTTAAATTTTTAGACTTCTTTTATATTAATAGTGAGATGCATAATTTATATTGTGTTTTTTATTAGAATCATTTTATCAAATTAATTATGTTTCATATTTTGTTATGAATATATTTTCTATAAAGTTTTAATGTGTTTTAATTGTTTGTCTATATCTACCAATATTTATGGCTACGCTTCTAAGTATTTTATTTTTATTTTTCAAATTATTATTATTTTCTTTTTTTCATCTTTTGTCACCACTAGAAAAATTTTCTGAATACGCCCTGTAATATATACGGATTTGTATAAAAACAAGGAGAGGTTTAACAGTAGAAATACGAAGTTTATTTGGGCGTGTGATACTCCAATTTCTCTCCTTTCTCCCTTCAAAGTCTCTTTCTAGAATAGACGCAGCAGCGCAGCGGCGGGAGTAGCAAATCCTCGCCGTCTTCTCTGACCAAAACCCCGGTGAGTCGGAAGCTCCATAATTGCATCCCTATACTCCGATTCCCTTTCGATGATTCCTTTTATTTATTTATTTTGTGCATTTTATTTATCCGCTGTATTCAAGTTGTTTTTCCCAGATCTCGTGTTTTTTTTATTGTTTACAAATTTAGGCATTCCTGCGTTGATGTTGAACTGTGAATCTGTGCAATGTTCTTATGTTGATAAGTGGATCGTGGTTTTGAATTGCCAGTCGCTATAGTCTATACCTGTCGACTGAATCGATTGATGATGTTCCCTGTGATCCGTGAATTGGGTGTTAAGTGGAATGACTGAATTTATCGATGATAGCATGGTTTCTATTTGGATTTGTCTATTGTAGTTATTGATAGCCGAAAGGAGCTTAAAGCCTCTTTCAGTTTTTCTAATGTGACTGTATCACTGGGTTAATTCAGATGCTAGGAAAATGAAACCTTTTATCTAACAGGAATACAGGATAGTTCATAATCTTCATATCCATGCCTCTCCCAATTTATATGAAAGTTGAAGAATGTGAGCTCTTTAGTTAAATGGCAATCAATTGGCCTCACCGCCTCATTTGATCCCGGGAATGAAGTAGCCATTCCTCACTTGTGTGTTCTTTCCCTTGTGAAATGACTTTCTTTTAAACATTTGCAAGAAGGACGATATACTTCAATGCTTATCAAATGGATACTCCCTTTCATATTCTCATTGTTTCGTTTGAAAGCATCTATTTAGTTTTTTGAAGCTATGAAGTAAAAAAAGAATCATTTTTTATATTAATTGATTATTGATATCTAAATTGCCATGATTGTATATAATATCCCTTGTTGGTACTTGGTACTAGTTTACAACTGTCATAGTAAATGGCCAAAATCCGGATAGTATTTTGTTCACAATTGATGTTTGTAACTTATTTTCAATTTTAGGATATTTTAAAAAGAAGAATTAATGGCGTCCAAGTTTCAACAACTGCAATCAAAGGCATGCCAAGCCAAGCAGTTTATCACCAAGCATAGTTGTGCTCTCTACAAACAGACACTGGAGCAGAACAAGCAGTATATTGTGGAGCCACCCACGGTGGAAAAGTGCAATGAATTATCTAAACAGCTCTTCTACACTCGTCTTGCCAGGTGATTCTTTGCATATTTATTTCTAGTCTGGATGCTGAGTGCCTGAGTTTAACTTAGTTGATGGAGAATTGCTGAATGGGAGATTTCCAATCCTTGCTTGCGCTTCTTGTTTTAACCTGCAAGTTGAAATTAGTATGAGTGGATTGATTTTGACTTCTGGTGAGCTATACTTTTTCCATTTCTAAGGGCATCTTTGATTTCTGAAGTATTTAAAATGCAAGCTTTTTTCTTTGAAGTTCTTTTGTATTTGACTATTTGGAAAGAAAAGAGGTTCATTCAGTATTTGGACTTTGGAGTGCGGGTGAAATTTCAGTGTGGATAAATCAATGAATCTCTCTCCCCTGCCCCCACCTCCACCCCCCAATTCTACTAGGTGTATGGATTTTTAGTAGAAGAAGCTGTCATTTAATTGTGTGGCTGACTAAATTAACCTGTATACTTGCCCTTCAAGTAGTTTTCTGCTGACTGAAGACATTAAATTATTCTTCTGAGAATTGTTCAACAGGACTCTTGTTCTGTGCTGGCATGATCTTCAGGGATTAGGGTTTAACCAATGGGGTTGACATTGTGTTAATTAGCTCTGCTATAGCCACAGCCCACAAGAGTAGTCTATGCAACTAAGTTGTACACAGCTGACAGCTGTTGTATGCAATATGACAAAACCAGCGTCTCAGAGCATCCTCATCAATGGGGTTATTTCACGGTAATTGAGGAGTTTTTGTAAGTGTGGTTAGGAAAGAGAAAGTGGGAGGAGAGGAAAAATAAAATAAAATTAATAAGATTTAAAAAAAAATAATAATAGCTGAACAGTCAGGCGCGCCTGATGCGCCCAAGTGGGAGCTGCTGTGCGCGATACGCGCACAGCATCCGTCCATCCCACCATTAATGCCTAACCCCCTGTCAGCATGAACCCCAATTTAGCAGATGCTTCTCAACCTTCTCTCTCCCCCCCTCTCTCTCTTCCAAGTAGACATTACATCTGACAATAACTCCCAAATATGCACTGATGGCCTTGCTCTCAGACTATAGAGACAATTCCATCTCATCATTCTATTCCACCGGTTAAAATTTGTTATGCTATAGATTATATTTTATTTGCTTTAAAGTACCACCATTCTAACCATTCCCTTGAAGGCGCGAAGCAGCTCATTTTTACTGACATTGTTGGTGTTGCCCCAACATAGATTTGTTTTTTTTTTTTTTTTTTTTGAAAACAAACATAGATTTGTTTAGTCTCTTTTGCTTTGTCATTATCCTTTCCTAATATCCCCCCCAAAAAAATAGTATCACCATTTAAACTAATTTATGTAATGATTCTATTTTAATAGGTGAATATTGTGCATTAACTCCCATTTTTGATTGAGCAGCTTACTTTCCCGTAACTGCATATATTTGACTACATTCCGGTACCTGGTGGAAAATTTTAACAATGTAGTTGTTTTTTTGGAGTTTATTAAAGGACTATGACCATATTCTGTGTCCCCAGTGTTCCAAAATTGTTGTTTTCCCCAATTCCCCCAGAGAGCCACAAATACATTATGCTGAGTTTCAGTATTCTTAAGTTTCATGTAATGGCCTTTGTTCAGTTATTTGAAATGGCTGAAGCAACAAAGCTCAATGGCATACTTTTAAGCTGGAAAATTTTGTATAGGTTACTGCATCACTTGCTAACGATAAATGTTTTCTTAAATCTATTATTTTTCAGTATCCCCACCCGTAACCAGGCCTTTTGGAAGGAACTTGATTATGTCAAGCAGGCATGGAAGAATAGGCACGAATTGAAGGTCGAGGATGCTGGCATCGCTGCTTTATTCGGCCTCGAATGCTTTGCATGGTATTGTGCTGGAGAGATAGTAGGAAGGGGATTTACGTTCACCGGTTACTATCCCTGAAAAAACCAGTTGGGTAGAAACTGTTCAGGCCTGAACTGGTAACCGCAATCTTTCTGTCTTGGTTAGGATAATCTGAGCGAGTGGCACTCAATACTGCAAGGTTTTGTCTTCCAAAACATTTTTGAAGCTGAGAAATCAGTGACTAAATTTGTTTGCTGTAATAATGTGTGCCAATTTTTCTACTCTCAGAGGCACCTAGGTTGATGAACTATGTAGTGGTGTTCTTAATATGTTTTGATGTTGAAACTATCATAAGTAACAAAAGAAATGTTATTATGCGACTGCCACATGAATTTGAACTCCCGATCTTGTGTTTAAATAATTCAATCTTCTCGATTTGAACCATTGGCACTTTGTAACATTGAAATTTTTGATTCATTTCGAGAAGTGAAGTTAATATTTGGATGCGTCAAAAATGATTTGGAAAATGAGTTATTAGGACAATTGTCTAATTAATATAAAAATTAAATATTCATACAAAAAATTAACATTGAAATATAGATAAACAAATAATAAAATGGTATTCTGAATAAAAAGTAGTTTTTTTTTTAAGTAGTTTTTTTTTTTAAGTAGTTTTTTTTTTTGGGTATTTTAAAATAAAAATGATTGCCTCTAGGCCTAAGTTTTAGCAAATAATTTGGCAATATTTAATATGAGGATCTTTAGTATATTTTAATTTTTTGTTTGTGATAGTGAGTAATGAATAATTATCATATTCTTTTACGGGTGCAAATAGCCTAAGTATGTATCTAATTATTATAATTATTTTATTATGATATTTTGATGTGTTTTTTTGTTGCAATACTCAATTTTTACAAAATAGTATCTACTCTGTTTGGTTTTGATAGTAACCACCAAGTGTCATGACACTATAATAGTTGACATATTTTTTTTATGTTTATAGACCGTTGGTCTCTAAATAATTTGTAATTAAATTATTGTCAAATTTTATTTAAAATGCTATTTACTATTTATTATCTAAATAAAATTCAAAATACATATTTTATTAGAATTTTATTTTTGGCAAACATTTTATTAGAATATTAGTGGCCTGTTTTGCATGCATGGTTGCATTTACCACGAAAAAAATGAGAAAAATGCTGAGAAGTATAATGCCATTTTTACCCTCAGGCAGTAACCGGTAGTTCATCGGGTCAATCCGACTCATCAAAATCAGAACGAGATCCACCAATCAGAAAGCGTTTGCTACGCAAATACAGCGAACTTTCTGCACAAAGCTTACCTAGTTACCTCCAGAAATCCAAATACAAATCCGCCGGCGAAGTCTAACTGTCTAAGCAAACGAGTGAGAGAGAGAGAGAGAGAGCGAAGGAGCAGCAAAAGAAGAAGAAAAAAAGAAGAAGGATGCAGTGGCACGCCGGACTTCTCATCGGAAAAGGTGTCTCCGGTTCATTCCTCGTTACAATCATCGTCTTCTTCATCTTTCTAATTTCCACCGCCGAATCCAGTAACAAGTCTCAGGTAATTCTCACCAACCAAATCATAATGCTATGCAAAAATTCACCCTGCATCAGCGTAGTACATTCACCACGGTAGGAGGTACAACTTTCATGAAGCAGATGTTGTTTTACTATAAAAATTTCTAAGAATCCGATGCTTGATGTGAATGACAGGTTGGATGCAGTAGAACGTGTATTGCGGAAAATTGTAACTGTATTTCTCCGTTCCCTTCAATCTCTTGATTATATTGACATGGACTATATATATATATATATATATATAACATTTTCTATGAATGATCAATATTTCTAATTTTATTTACATTTCTAATGAAAATTGTAATAGCGATTGGAATTAAATATGGGAAGTATTGTGGAGTAGGCTGGACTGGATGTCCAGGGGAGAAACCTTGCGATGATCTTGATGCCTGTTGCGAAATTCACGATGAATGTGTAGAGAAAGCTGGTAATGTTGGCTTTCCAGTCTATTGATAATTTATTTATCACATTAGAATTTATTTTATTTAAAAAAAAAAAAAGTTTGTTACAGCTTAGCATTGCTAGGGCTCTATTCTATAATTCCTAGTTTGAAAGTGGCTTGTCTATTCTAGTTTCTCTACACCTCATTTGTACTCTGAAACACAATGCTACTGTTAAGTACATTCAATTTACCTCCTTTTTTTTTTGTGCACATGCCTTCAATTTAACTTTAGATTCAACATACAGAACACTTTTATGTCTCTGGTGATGCTGTTTATTTCAGTTGAATCACTTGAAATTTGAGTGAGTTATTATAAGCTTTGTCTGCAGGATTTTATATCGTTTGTTGTACTTAGCTTGTCATTGCAAACCTGCAATAGTTATTTCTCTGTTTTAGGCAAGTGTTCATTTCAGTTCAATGTTTCAACTGAAAATCACGATTTGTTTCTTTTACATTTTTGCGACTTTTAAGTTTTGACAATGGGTTTTGCAATTTTGTGGAGAAATCTCTTTTCCTGTTTGAAAATGCTTTTATTAGAGTACTTGGAATTTGTAGCATGCTGCATGTTTGATAAACAGCAGGGAAAACCATTTGGTTCCATGATGTGTTCTTGCAGTTTCGAATTATACACTTCAATTGTTAAATCATACTCTATCAACTATGAATATGCCTTCTCCCAAACTAATGATAGTGCAATTTACTGAGTGGAAAATGCTTTCCAACACTGTTTGGTATGTTTACTATTTCTTTACTTAGATGCTCTTAACTTTCAGGTTTGACAAATGTCCAATGCCATGAGAAGTTCAAGAAGTGCATACAGAAAGTACAGAAGTCAGGAAAGGCAGGATTTTCTAGAGACTGTCCTTATGATACAGCCGTGCCAACAATGGTACAAGGTATGGACATGGCCATTTTGTTTAGTCAGTTGAACAACGTAAAGACTGAACTTTGATTAGCTTTCTTGGGTAGATATACCAGATTACCAGTTATTCTTTTGTTTCAAGATCATGCTTGATGACTTGAATATAAATTCTTATCGAGATTTTGTACAATTCAGGTTTTTTTAAAAAACTTTCATTGTCAATCTCCTTCTCTAGAAACATTATTATTATTATTATTTTTTTGGATCTAAATTTCTCTTCTTATTCTGGGACAATAGCTTGATTTGAGTGTAGAAGATTATTTTTTATTTCATGGCGACTCAACAAATTCAATCTCTACTCGCTATGAAGTTTGATGTAACTCCTGATTCTATTTGTGATTTATTTTCATGTTTAGTCTGTTAGCTACACATAAATCACATATGTAAAGATTGGTAAATACTGGGAAGGAATTTATCATTGGAATAATGGAATTAATACTTGTTTGATTTTTTTTTAAAATCCAACAAAATCATGGGATCATCATATTATAACCAAATTTTTATGCTGGTATCATCGCACTTCAAAAACTTAACACATTGTTTTAACTTTAGAGTAGGACCATGATCCCAACCCTATAATTTAAGTACTGAATCAATTATTTTTCTGTAACAATTAACAAGGATTAAAATTATAGGGTTGTTTTTCTGTAATTTAAGTATTGAATCAATTATTTTCTCATTCCTCTTTATTTAGAATTATTCATTTACAATAATTTTTATTCATGAAATTAAAATATAGGGGATTCTACCTAAAATCTAAAATCTAAAAAGATTAGAATTTAAAAAGAATACAATTTCATGATTCACAATAATATACTCCTTAATACTACGTATGTTTTTGTGTGGTTAGCTTAAGAAGTAAACAAATGAATATATAATATAATCACGATTGGAGTACTTGATTTTTATCACATATAACTTATTTTGTATTTATTTCTACAACCCACAGAACCCAGATGATAATAAAAATCATATCAGGGTGCCAATTACCAAACCACCCTTAATGGTCAGGCATAAATGCATAATCATGATTGGTACTTGATTTCGTATTCCATAAGGATTTAGGATTAGTACGCAGAGCGCGTTATAAGCAATAATTTATGGAACCTTCGGACGTGCTACCGCTACGTGTGTTTCTACTTTTCGGCTCTAGTGGCTGAAACGACTTTACCTGGCTGTTCACGTTAACGTCGTTTTATGTTCGACAGTTTGTAAAGGACACCACTGCTAAGCCATAATTTCACTTTCTTTGATGCCGAAATACAACTACCTCAATTATTTACATCAACCATCATAATTGTAGATATCATTAAATAAACATAAATTTATATGAAAATTACTATATAATTTAATAGTACCCCATTACTGTTTTAAATGGGTAATACTTGTGCGAGGCTGATTTCACACAAATTTTTACCAAATAGGTGGTCATACACATTATGCTAATCATTATTAGTTATTCATTAATTACGGAATAAAAAGAGTGGAATATCGGATTCCAAACTTGTTCGCGTGAGTTTCGTCTTCTCCCTATTTTCACTTCAATTTCTGGCTTTCTGCCTTTCGTAGTTGCGTCTTTCTTTGATCTTTCCGCCCAGGACTCAGTCAAGTCAATACACAGAAACTTGTAAAATTTTACACGCAGTTAATATTTTTTTATTATTTAATTTTATAATTCTTTCATTGGCTGTCCCACCGCTTTAAAAAATGTATTCTTCGAAGCGCAGATATCTAAAAGTCCACTCATCCTTCTTTCAATTTAACACTTCAACGAATCTCCTTCTCTCTTTCCTTGTAAATTCGCCTTTAATTCTTTCCTTTTATCATTTCTTTCCAAAGCTTTTTTGTTGATCAATTAGATCATCATATATACGGTTCATCAAATTCACGAATTCAGTTTTTAATTCCGTTGATTTTTTCTTTCTTTGAATCACACTTACGGTCTCCGAAGCCATGAAGAAATCGAGTAATTTTTTGCGGAGTTCCAAAGAGAAGCTTACGAAAAGCTTCAATTCTGCTAAATGGTGATTTTTTTTGTTGTTAATTTGTAAAGTTCAGTTTCTAGTTTGATGATTGATGTGTGTTTACGTAATTTTTTTTTGAGTTTGTGGTTAAATTTGAAGTGATTTTTTGTTGAATCGTGTGGTTGCTGATATATACACGCAGTAAGACGTCGCTAAAGTTGGCATCATCGAGACTGAAGTTAATGAGGAATAAGAAGGAAGCGCAAGTGAAGCAGATGAAGAGGGAGCTGGCGCAGTTGCTTGAATCAGGGCAGAACCAAACGGCTCGAATCCGCGTAATTATCATATTTTTATTTTATTGATTCACTGTTTTCTCTGTGTGAATAGTTGGCTTCTGATTTCATTTAATCAAGCTTATATGGACCTTGTGCAGTCGTTTTATTGATTCCGATGTGTTTGTGATTCTTTTATTTTCTGATTTTGTTTGATATTTCGTAAAACAAAGGGATTCATTGAGTAGTGATGTAAAGGTCTGGTCAACATAATTTGTATTAAGGTTTAGATTCATTTATTTTGTCCTTGAATTTGCAGGTGGAACATGTTGTTAGGGAAGAGAAGATGATGGCAGCATATGATCTTCTAGAGATATACTGCGAGTTAATTGTGGCACGCCTGCCTATTATTGAATCACAAAAGTATGTAAACATATGCCATCTTGTAGTGTGGGAAAATGCATTATTGCAATCTTGCCAAAAACTGATCAAAAGTTAAACCATATGGTAGTGTAGGGAAAGTTAATCTGTAGTGACATATTGATTTCTTGAAGGTTTCATAAATCATAATGTTGTTTTGATCTACAGAAACTGTCCCATTGACCTGAAGGAAGCCATTACAAGTGTAGTATTTGCATCACCGAGATGTGGAGACATTCCAGAACTTATAGATGTCCGGAAGCACTTTAAAGTAAAATATGGGAATGAATTCATCACTGGAGCTGTTGAACTGCGTCCAGATTGTGGTGTTAGTCGCCTTGTAAGTTCATATGTCTCACCTGTGATGTACTCCCCTTTCGACTTTTTAACATGTGATATAATGTGAACGGATTAGTTTTGCATAGTAAAGTTAGCAACCAAGCTTCACTGATTTTGTCATGTTTTCTTTCAGTTAATTGAGAAGTTATCTGCTAAAGCACCAGATGGGCAAACCAAGCTTAAAATATTGACTGCAATTGCTGAGGAGCAAGGTGTCAAATGGGATCCTAATTCATTTGGAGAATCAGATTTACCACCCAGTGACTTGCTGGTACTGTTCATTAGCTCTGGAGTATTTCATCGAACTATCTTGAGGTAGGACTCTGGTCAATTACTTTTCTGTGTCATTACTGAGTTTCTCCAAATGCTTTACCAGAATGGACCGAATACTTTCGAGAAGGCCAGTAAGGTGCTTGAAGATCCTCCTCGCTTTGAATCTTCAGAAGTCAGAACTCCACCTACCTATAGTCAGGCATATAATGAATCACTGAATGTCTCAGAACAGAAAAAAGGATCCCCAATGGCAACCCCTAGTTTTGCTTCACAAGGTGGCACTAGTGGCACAGTGCTTTCTTCCTCTTCTCAACTTGATCGGAGACATTCAGGTATTTTTAATCTAGCCATTAGTGAGTTTGCGTGTACAGGATCTAGGTTTTTACCTAAAGTGTTGGTTCCTGTATCAGGGTTTAGGCCTGAAATGAATGAAGTTGGGCAATCATTTCCCGAGAATGGCAATTTCTCTATGGGTAGGCAGAGTTGGAATATGGAATTCAAGGATGCTACATCTGCAGCACAGGCAGCTGCTGAATCTGCAGAACGTGCAAGTATGGCTGCAAGAGCGGCTGCAGAACTTTCAAGGATGACTGGGCAGTATCAAACTGAATCTAAGAGGTCTCATGTAAGCATTGAAAGAGATGAACAGCAGGCATATTCTGGTGCTTCAATAAGGAATGCTGAACGGCGCCATCATGATTTCCCAGATAAATCCTTTACTCGTAGAGATTCTAGGTTACAAGATGAAGTTGGCAGTTCTGAACATGATAATATGATGAAAGCTAGTAGGAAATTTTACCATGATGATGGTGATAATGGAAGGAGTTCAGGTTCACAGGCTTCTCCAAGATCTGAAAGTTCAATTGATAATGACTTGCTACATAGTCCTCGAGAACCAGATAGGTCTAGAGAGACAAACTTATCAAAAGAAGAGCATAGTCAAGCAAACGAGGTTTCCTATAAGCACACTGGTGAATTTGAACCTCAAAGCATGAGTGACTATGAGGAAGACGTAAACTATTTTGGAGAAGAGAGGACAACAGTAGAAGTTAACAATGTTCCTCGTGCTTCTCATTCAAGCACTTCAAGGTATGGTGATAACAATCACAACCAAAAGCCTGTATATGAAGCTGGCAATGACCTTTTTGCCAATGCCGAGGAAGAGCGTGTTTACCAGGGAAATATGAAGACAAATTCTTATGATGTGGTATCTGCAGTTTTTGATAAATCTAGCTCAGATGATGAAGATGCTGTTAGTTTCCATACAGAACCCATATATGATGACCAGCAGTCCAAATTTTATTTTCCATCACCTGAAAGAAAATCGCCTACTCATCCCTCTGTAACAGGTGATAATTGGAGCCCTAGAATGAACACCAGCAAGTTGCCAGAAAACTCCACTTTGACATCACAAATTTTTGTAGAAAGATACTCACCTCCCGAGTCCCCTAAAAGTTTGTTGGAGGAGGCATCTGGGGGAAAACCACAGGCAGAGAATTTTGTCCATGCAACCTTTGATGATTCAGATGGCATGAGCTCTGAAACTGAAGATATAGACCAGTCTGAGCTTATCAGGAAGCGCTCCCAGAGTCATGGATCAAGATCTAGTGAAACTGGTGGAACTGAGAGTAAAACATTGTCACATTCATCTAATGAGAAAGACTCGGTAGATTCTTATAGGAAAGGTGACTATGCAAATGATGAATCATTATTGTTCAGTTCAATAGACGGAACAAACCAATTAAAGTCCTCCCATTCAAGGCTCTCAGTGGCAGATGGAGCCAAGGACAATGCCCACTTGTCACACTCCCATGCATGGATAGATGATGAAGAGAAGTCAACTGAATCTAATTCTGATTATGCGAATAAATTGAACTTTGGAAAGTTAAGAGGCGGTCTTAGACATAAGGGCTATATTACTCCTCCATATACAAGGGCTCATCAAACCTCTTCATTCAACAAATCTGAAGAGGTTTCTGCCACGAGCTCACAGTCTACTGCTTCTCAAAGTGTTTTGAGCTCTGTCCATTCTGGAAGTACGAAGAAAGGGAGCAAATCCAGCTCAAGAATGACAACCTCCCATCGTGATTTTGATACTGACAGTTCTGATGAAGAACTTCCTCAGCAGATCTCAAGTCACGGGAAGAAACCAGATGTTATGAAGCTGGAGAAAGAGGTTGAAACAAAACCAAGGTGGTCAAGAGGTTCTGTTACTTATTTTGATTCCACTGATTCAGAAGTGGAATCTCCCAAACAACCCAACATAAATAGAAAACACATGGTTAGCCAATTTTCTCGAAGGACAAAAGTTTCTCCTCCCAGTTCCGAAACAAACTTCTCTTCTCAGGTTCAGATCAAGTCAGAAACATCTGGTTCTTCAAGTCTAGAAAGAAAATCTTCCCAGAATTTTCCCGAGGCCAGGGCACAAGATGTCAAGAAAAGTATAAAGAATTTATCCAATGAAGCACAAGACACCAAGAAACCCACAAGGAAATCTTACACTGCTGAAGCGGAAGAACAACAAAAAGATACTAGGAAATCTTATGATGTTGGAAAACAAGGAATCCAGTTGCAGCAAGAAACCTCAGGCCAGCATAGCTTGGGAAGACCAGTCTCCAAGTCGAAGACATATTTGGATGAAGAGAAAAGGAAGACATCAACAACAGAACAAGCATCCCATTTTGACAGGAAAACACAATCATCAAGTAACACGCAAACTCCCAAGGCATCTGGATCAAGTGGTAGTACTTTAGCTAGAGAGGAAAGTACAAAGAAACCTAGTCATGTTCATCCAAAGCTTCCAGACTATGAAAATATTGCCGCTCAATTGCAGTCCCTCCGGATGAACCGTAAGTGAGTAATCTTGTTTGATAGTATACAGACATGGAGGTTGCTTAATTTATTTGTTTTTTGCAGAGAAAAATAATTTTTGGTTTGAAAGAAACAGAAACAGGCTACTCGTTGCACATATTCTTCTTCCTCTTGTATTATTTGATTGATTAAAGATGATGGTTCTTTTGTTGTATAATTCATTCATGGGAAATTTTAAGGTGCCAATAAGCACAGTGTCTATTTGCACCAAGTACAAACATAAAAGCTTTGTAGGTTACACCAGTACAACTAGACATGCATTTTTGTGTTGTACCTGGTGCAAATCAGCATGGTGCTGATCGGCACGTAGACTTTCCTTTGGGTCTTCCTTTTGAAATAAATAGAAAGTAACAATGGTATGTATTTTATTTAATGAAACTTGTGGTAGTGAACTTTTGGCTTCTATGTCCCAATAACTTGACAAAAAGTTGATTTAGTTGTAGTACAACTCACAGAGGTTTTATGCATCGTAGATTAATATTGTCTGTTAATAATCTTTATAAAGTCGGGCGAGATTCTAAGCTTGAGTTCTATTAACATAAGGTTAACTTGATGACATGGGTAAATTATACCATGGACCAGGGTCTACCTCCTTGCATTGTAGATCCTGGTCCAAAAAATAACCTTCACATTCTATATCTACAGTTACAGTTTTATCATATTATGTTAGCAAATCAGCAATTATCAAATTATTTGTTTATATATACACAAATTGTTAACTGTAAGTGAATTTACAACGCAATATAACGATTAGATGACATGAGGTTAGAATGTTAGATTAAAGGACTGACCTCAACTATGAATTGGAGTCGGTCTATCTATTTATTTAGATATGTTGTTATTGGATATTGTAATTGTAATTAAAACTTCATTAAATTATATTTGTTAGGTGAAATAATTGCAAATTTACAATTTAGTTACATGATTTTCAGATTTTCAGAACTAAGGGCATGTTTGGTTCGCAGGAAGTTGTTTTCCAAGGAAAAGCACTTCCTCTAAATCATGGAAAATGCATAATTCCTGTGTTTGGTACGTTGGAACTCATTTTCCATTGGAAAATGAGTTCCTCATTTTTGAGGAAAAGAAGTTCTTTGGTAGGAGCTCGGATTTTAATTTCCTGAGTAGTTGGGAAGAAAAATGGATTTGGCAAGACCATTTTGCCCCCTCCCTGACTGTGTTCTTCCACATCCTTTGGTTTCTTCTTCTTCCTGGTGACTTCAGAATCTTGCCACCCTCGCTGCTGGCCGTCTCGCTCCCTCGCAGTCGCCGCCTTCCTCCTCCGCCTTGCCTCCGTCGCGCCTCAGCTACCGCCGCGAGTCCACCACCTGCGATGCCGTCTATGCCTCTCGCCCTCTCCGCCTTTATTTCACAAATTAAAGAGAGGAAAAAACAAACATGGATGAAAAATAATTAACCAACCAAACATGGATGAAAAATAATTAACCAACCTGAGTCTTGCCTTCTTCTTTGAGCTTGGCTGCTTTGGTTGGTTTGCCCTTTATTTTGCAGGTTTGCACTTTGCAGTAGTGAGCAATGGGTAGGGTTAAATGTAATGGGTTTGGGCTGATGGGTTAAAATGGCAAATGGGTCAGCACTTTTAGCATTTTGGCAGGCATAATAATAATAATAATAATAATAATAATAATAATAATAATTTAATAATTTAATAATAATAATAATAATAATAAGTTTTTCAAAATAATAATAATAATAGGGGCATTTAGGTCTTTATACACATTATTCCTTATCATTCTAAATCCAACCAAACAACAGAATTTATCTTCCCAGTAACTATTTTTCCACCAACCAAACAACAGAATTTATCTTCCTGGTAACTACTTTTCCACGGAATTTCACTTCCACTTCCCTTCAAATATTTTCCGCGAACCAAATGAGCCCTAAATAAATAAATGAGTACATAAATATCACAGGAGAGAGCATGTTATGCTCTACAGACTACAAATCAATAGCTTCAGATGAATAATAGCTTGGAACATGAAAAAAACTTGAATGTAAATTATATTTGTATGTAACGGGAAGTTTGAAAGCATGTTTCATATATTGACTATATCATCCAAACCAATCAAGATACATATACTGTTTCAATTCCAAAAAGTCCTATCTCAGATTTCTTCTTTAAGATAAAACACATTTGCCCAGCAAGGAATATTAGTTCCCTCACAATAAATTAGCAACGACAAAGTCCAGAAATGACAATATTAGGAAATAAATTAGCAACAAGTGGTTTAGTCCAATCAAATCTATGCTATGCAACAACAAGGCCTTAATGTGAATATATATATTGCGCCACCTATTGATTGCCTGTGGAATTTTTAGCTTTAGTTGCGAATGTCTCAGCTACCAAAAGGGGGAAAGCAATGGTTGCATCACAATGTACCTGCCCAAGACAAACCCAATAGAACACAACAAATTAGACCACTCAATCTGAAGTCTAACATGGCAAGTAAAAGAAACAAAAAATCTCGGGATTT
Organism: Ipomoea trifida; assembly: GCA_003576665.1. Classification (NCBI taxonomy): domain Eukaryota; kingdom Viridiplantae; phylum Streptophyta; class Magnoliopsida; order Solanales; family Convolvulaceae; genus Ipomoea; species Ipomoea trifida. The sequence continues at coordinate 14,335,624 of CP025646.1, forward strand.
AAGAGAAATTCTATCACGGCTTTTTCAAACAAGGCAGTCAGTGAAAATATTTCAAGAATGATTTGTTATACTTAAGTGCTTAAGATTCCTAACCTTCACTGTTTTTGCTCCACCACGTATTTTTCCCCATGACACAGCTTCATCAGGACGGGCACCGGAATCACTCCCATCAAACTCTTGGGCCGTGTTGATGTAGACTGCATAATCTGCGCCATTGCGCATCATATTGGCATTGCAAATATGATGTTTAGGCAACCCTCCGCCGAGGATAATCACTCCAGTCTTCCTAGAACCAGCATGAACAGCCTCACCATTCATGGCCCTGATATCTAGTAACGGACTAGTCACTTATCAATTTGTTCTTAATTAATCAATATTCTAGGGGCAAGCAAAAAGATCAATTACCTCCCACGATGTCAATGATTAGACCAGGGTTGCGGTCTGGATTATTTGGATCTTCCTTTCTGAAAGTATGGAAGTATAACATGTCGCCTAGAGAGCCATCAGTTAAACTAGGGCAGTAGACAGGAATTTTGTTCTGGGGAGCGAAGAAAATCAGAATAACATAATTAAAACTTAGGAAGAAATTTCAGGTCTGTTTTAGTTTAATCAGGAAAATATGAATTGATTGCCCCACAGATGAAATGTTCAGATCAAGCATATGAATTTGAAACATAATATATGAGTTCAACTTTTATTTATTTTTTTGTCTACAAACCAAGATGTGGAAAAATGTATTGCAAGTTTGCAACTATTCATATTTCGTTCCAGTAAATGTGTTGAATATTATAACTTTACAAAATTAACAGAGAACAATTGAGCATTCCAATAAACAGCTACAGTTTCCTATTCCCATTACACATATTGAGAAACAATTGTTCAACAGATGGAACAAATGGAATTAAATTAGAAAGGTACCTTGTATGCCCAGTATAAATACGAGCTTTCATCATTAATTTCTTTCCCTAGGCGAGCAATAACTTTAGATGGTGTCCATAATACATTCTGTGCAGCAAAAAGGGAAAAAAAATGGTCTTTATTACTTAAACATTGGAGCGAGAGAAGAACAAGAAGAAGAAGAAGACAATGGAGACAATGATGGGGGGAGACAAAGGTTTAGCAAATCAGATATCTTTCAAACATATCAAGTGTCCACCAAGAAACCAGAAGGATGCTCTCAATATGAAGCAATTAGACGTGGATTTAAGATGAATGTTGAGTAAGAATTTTACAAAACATACTTTGTTTTGAAGATAGTAGAGAACACAAGTAGCACTCATCATGAAAAATTTTAAAAACTCAATCAAGATTAGCCTTTTCATCAAATTCATTAATGATCAAAGTAGGCTAAAAAACAACTAATGCTTAACTCTTTAGTATTATTTTCATAGGATAATATGTGTGCATACATCTGCTTGTGTACCATAAAAGACCAATACCTGTTTGGTTTGCTCTTCATACATTTGGTCGAAAATTGGGATGATCCAGTCTTCAAATTTGCAGTAATTGTCATTTGGAACCAACAAATTACCAATGCGGTTCAATCCCTTTGAGCGTAATACAGCTCCAGGTAAAGAAAAATCACCCTTGTAAGTTGGTGCAAGACATTTTATGAGGTCCTCCTCAATACCACCAGCCGTTGTAACCACTACATCAACCTGCAGCAAGGTAAGGCGATGCATTATATCATACTATGAGCTATGCATATAAAATATATAATCCTACTAAGAGGCAGTGAAGTCTAACTCTTATCAGAGTAACCTATGTAAAAGTAATTCTTCTGAGAGGCAGTGAACACTATATTCTAACAGAATACTAACCCCCACCTTCGTTGACAACGTTTTGAGAAATGCTAAAACATTCGACTCCAAAACTACAACTTTAACAGCTGTTTTCTAAATTGTAAGGGTGAGAAAATTTCGCACGGTGAAGAAAAGGAGGGTGGAATCAAATGCTAATTGTCATGTCAGTCAACAGAAGAAAACAGTAACATGAGGTTAAAACATATTCGCACAACAAATTTAGTGCTCCATTTAGGTACCTAGAGGGGCCAGCACAACTACTTGGAATGAATCAAAATAATTGATTTGTGTTGATTATATCTAGAGACACAGGCCACAGACAAACAACTGGGGCTAAACTAACATGGCAAGTAACAGAAAAAGAATAATTTGTTTGAAGATGATGAAGTTTTGTAATTAAGTCCCCTGCAATATGATAACACAGAGACAAAACCAAGTAGCTTCTCTCGCTTTCGACATTACTCACCATGTGATGCTGAACAAGATAACGAATTGTGTCTCGAACGCCAGAAGAAACAAGGTTGGACGTGAAGCCTAAGAAGATTTTGGTAGTAACCGAGTCTCTATAAGCAGGGTCTTTCTCTTCCTCATCGCAATTTTCCGTTATGGGTTCTTGGGATAGCCTCCAATCAAGCTTCACAAAACCAAATGCAAGCACTTAAGCAATTAGAACTAAAGGCTCAATGGATTCTAAACTAAACTTTCAAAAACTACTGAAAATAAAACAAAGCATTTAACTTAAATTCTCACTCTTCACGATACTGATTGTAGGAAAATTCCAGACTTCGCAATTTAAAACAAAAATCAGTAAAATGCTAGAAATAAATATCTCATGTACAGTCATCGAGCTCTAGACATCAACAGAATTGTACTGTTATGCAAAAAGTTTGACAATGTCACAACTTTTATGTGCAGAATTCAGAGCTAAACCCCGCACGGGTAGCTTAATTGATTAATGTGTAGGTACACATGATTGAGCCTGGCAGTGGGGGTTGGTAGGCTCCTTGTGGAGCCCACCTAATAGACTCTAAGTCATCTTGATTTAGCCCTGACTCCCTGAGCTAGGGAATTTTGGCTTTTGTGGCAAGAATTCAGAGTTAAACATAGTCCAACAGAAACTCCCAAAAAAAAAAAACATTCTTTTACTAGTAATGAAACAAACCATTTCGTTAACAATTTGGATGGCTTCGCCAAGGTTGGATGCTTGGAAGCCAGTGGAGAGCAGTGAGTTCAACAGCTGAGGGTAATCAACGCCGCGATTGAAATCGTAGCCCTCGATTTTGGTGCAGCCGCCTTCGCCGTCGAGGCTCTCCGATTTCTTAAACACTGTAGCTCGCACGGCGTCCATAACTCGGTTCTGATCTCTGCTAGCTTCTCCCATTGTGTTCACATCAGAAAGTGATTAACTGAAGAAGGTTAAGCCCTGCAAGCAAGCAAGGAATAAAGTTGAAAACTTGCGACCGTGTGTTGCGTTTTCAAAACGCGAGGCTTTATAATTCGGGTCGGGCTATAGCTCACAGGGCGCGAATCTTACTGTAGCCTTGAACAGACAGCAATCATACAATTTTTAGTAAATTATGTTTTAAGAATGGAGCAAAATTAGTAGTAGCAGGCTAGCAGAAATAGTAGTAAAGACAAATAATTAAACTAAACATGAACAGCGAGAGACTTCATTGTTAAAGACAAATAATTGAACTAACAAAGTTTGGCGTAGAGACTTTGGCGCCTGAGGATGTGAGGAGCTGACGGAGAAACTGGAGACTGGACAAGCTGAGAAAAGAAGGGTATGGCTAATGGCTATTGTCTATTGAGTTTAGTTGGGCTATTTGATGGATATTTGGATTGGGCTTGTCAAAATAACTCCGTATACAATGATGTGGAAGAGTCATTTCCATTTTTGGTTCTATTGTTATTACGGCATTGTTAATTTTAGTCAACTCTATTAATTTTTGCCACATTGCAGCCAGTTTTATTTAGTCTTTGTCACTTTTAGTCCACCGTTAAAATTTTTGTCAAATAACCATCCAAAACAGGGGTATTTTGGTCTTTTCATGCTTTGTTCATCTCCTTAACCCTTTGCAGTAGTTTTCTTTACACATTTTCATCCAATGAAGAGGTTTGGCGAAAGCCATGACTTTGTGATGTGGCTCACATGGCTTTAGCCTTTAGGATGACCATTTGACGAAAATTTTAACGGTGGACTAAAAGTGGTAAGGACTAAATAAGACTGGCCGCAATGTGACAAAAATTAGTGAAGTGGACTAAAATTGACAATGCCCTAATAACAATAGGACCAAAAATGAAAATGACTCCTAAGAAATATTCAATGATGTCAAAATAACTCCGTATTATAAAACGTAAAGGGTTAAATCGGTAACTTGAAACATCTGTCTTTTGACCGAACAAACCAACATCATCCACATATCGTCGGACCAACGTATAAAATCCAGTAGATTTCACATTTCCCACGCGTCTGCCCCAATCAAGAGAGCATGGACGACCTTCCTCCACCGTTACTCCTCGAAATCCTGAGTCGACTCACCGACCCGGCCGACCTCGCTCGCTGCAGAATCGCTTCCAAAACCCTCAACTCCACCTCCAGGGACCTCCAATCCGTCTGCCTCCTCTGCTCATTCGACCGCTACGCCAAGTACCGCTCCCCCCTCACCCGCTCCTCCGTCACTCCCTTCAAACAGATCTTCCGCCGCCTCCTTTCCGAATTGCGAACCGTCAAGTCCGTATCGATCGGCGTCGAGAAGCCGCTCCGCACGGCGTCGTATGATGATGTCGAAGACGAGGAGGATTTGTACTTGACGGATGTGAATTTTGTGGAGGATTGGTTGCCTAGGGTGTCTCAGAGCTTGATATCCGTTTCGATTTCGGATTTTTGGGTTCAGTCATGTTGGCGGAGATCCACTGTGCTTGCTGTCATTTCTTCTCACTGTGAGCCCCTTGATCACATGATTATTCAATATTTGGACTAATAATAGGAAATTTTGACCACATTATTTCTGTTTTGTTGTCAATGCTAATGATTGGAAGTGTAGCTTTGTCCTGAATTGGCTCCTAAGTCCTAGCTGAGCTTATACATGTTTTTCGACAACATTATTGAAGCTATTTGGTTGCTTTTGTATGTCTTATTTTGTGATGATTATAGGTTAAGACTTAGATCATTGCTGAAAGGTTGTTTTATGTATACGCAGGTTATAATCTTGTTGATTTAGAGATTAAGAATGCCTGGTTGTCAGTGAATGGTTTAAAACCAATGCCTAAGCTCACAAGTTTGACACTTGAGTATGTTAGATTGGATGATGAAAACCTTGAGAACATTTCTGGGTGTTTCCCCTGTTTACAAGTTCTTAATCTGATAGGGGTTGGGGGGCTTAAAGACCCCAGGGTTCATCTCTTGGACCTAAGGAGTTGTTATTGGACGGTGTCTAATGCTCCAAACTCTGTGGCGGTAGTTGCTCCGAAACTTGTGAAACTCAAACTCACTTGTGTGAGGCCGAAGGTACTTGTCATTGATGCCCCCTTGTTGGCTGAAATGCATTTCTGTATTCTGAAGAAATCTGACTACTTAAAAGTTGAAGGGTTCGTTAAGTTGGAAACCCTTCATCTTGAATCCATGGAACTTGGCGACCTGCTCTGCACATTTCCGCTTGCAAAGACGATTAAGAGTTTGACGTTGGGCAAGATAAACTGGGTGGAGCCTGTTGGAACAGGTATTTGTCTTGGGTCGTTGTCCAGAAATTTCCCAAATGTTACAACTCTGACTTTGGCAGCTGGAGTTTGGTCCGAATTGGAGAGGCACCTCTGCCCTGAATGTTTGGAAGTTAGGACTAATATGTGGGGGTTGAAAGACATCACTGCATATCTAGTGCTAAATAATATTGATAGTACGCTATCATTCATCAAAACAGTCTTGGAGAGTTGCCCTAATCTGTCGGACATAGCACTATTGATCCACCGTGATGTTGTCTCCAGCGTCTCCTGTAACCTAATTTCAAAGTGTGCAGCCTACTGCCCGGGGATTAGATGGAGATGGGGGATGTGGAAAGAAGGAACAAAAGACGCTTGGATTTCCCATAGCCAATAATAAGTTAATCCTCTCTTCAGTCTGCTCAAAAGTAGCTTCTTGGTAGGCAACAGCAACACTGTCAATTAGTTATTACTGGCTTTGGCTTTTTTTTTTTCGCCCCATTGGATGATCAATATCTGCTTTTAGCCAGAACCATGGCTTTATAAATTATACCAACCATCTTTGAATATGTTGTTAGGCTTTTACATTGCGGCCTTCTTACTGCGAAGAAGAAGCCAACATCCAGATTTTTTTTTTTTTTTTTTTTGAGAACCAACATCCAGATTTTATAGTCATGTACATATTTGTTCCAAAATTCAAATACAAGTTGTCTCATAGGAAAATGTTATATCCTCTTGTTATTTTCAATTCTCAAAACATGAAGCAATAACATATGTTGTACTTCATATCATATTATATTTGTTTTAGGGTGTGTTTGGAAAGCAGGAAAATGATTTCTGAAAAATGTTTTCTGGAAAATGAGTCATTTTCCAGAAATCATTTTCCTTTCTTGTGTTTGGCTGCAGAGCAGAAAACTGTGTTTGTGTGTTTGGTTCATTTTCCAGAAAATAGGTTGGAAAATGAACAAAATTGTATAATAATACAATCTAAAAATGTAAAATAACCACCACAAATATCATAATTGTCACAAATCATTCATTTATAACAAAAAAATCACAACAAAATACTAATATCTAAAAAACATAACTAAAATAAAAATAAAAAAATTGGAGAACCAGCAAGACTGGTTCCGGGAACCAGTCGGACTGGTTCCGAAAACCAGTCTGTGGACTGGTTTCCAGTGACCAGTCCGGAACCAGTCCACAGACTGGAGAACCAGCCAGACTGGTTCCGAAAACCAGTCTGTGGACTGGTTCCGGAAACCAGTCCAGTGACTGGTTTCGGAAACCAGTCACTGGACTGGTTTCAAACTGGTCTGTCGGAGAAGAGAAATGGGCTGAGGAGTGTTGGAGCCTGGAAGCCAATAGCGAGGAGAGACGAGAGGAGAAATGTGCAGCAACAAGAGCTTGGAAAATGACTTCCCAAAAAAAAGGGAAGTCATTTTCCCTCAAATTACCCTCATTTTTCATTGACCATTATGTTGTTTTCCTTTGACCCTATTTTCCTTGGTCTTCCCAAACACCCAAAACCCGGAAAATGATTTCTGGAAATCATTTTCCGGGTTTCCAAACACACCCGGGAACAGTAATGTATTTACTCCAAGTGTTCCACTGTCTCACTCAAGTTGAATACAACAGAGAGTATATTTACTGCAACGGGAACAGTAAAAACTGCAAAATTAAGTGGAAAATTTCTGGCTAAAAAGGGGCATTCCGAGAATCGAACTCGGGACCTCTCGCACCCAAAGCGAGAATCATACCACTAGACCAAACGCCCTTGATGTCTACTCTAGATTAATTAATATAAACATGTTTGTGGTAAGCCCAAGAAATAGATATATTGGGCCAGGCCCAATAAATAAAGAGAGGTGATTGCGGGCGAACGTTCAACAGTTATATATGTATCCATTTGCCTGCATTTCCCGCGCCTCTGAACATTTTTTTCCCGCTCCGGCTAAAACCCTAACCGAGAGAAATGGGGACGAAGAACCAGTCATCTTCCTCAACCAAATCAACCTCCGAACCTAAGAAACGACGTCGAATTGCATTCATAACCGGTGAGTTACTCAGCTACAATTGAGTTTGCTTAGCTCCATTTCCCTCCCCTCCGGTGTTTTGTTACTCGCTGTTCTCTCTCTTCACTCTGACCGTTTTGTTCAAATTTCTTCTGCGTAGATGATGGAGTTGAACCTATGGACTGCATCGAGATATATTTGGGTACGAATTCGTCGTTAATCAGTACCAAATTTATAGTTTTTGAGGTGTTATTACAATTTTGAATGCAAAAATATGTTTATTTGTATTTTGGGTACTCAGACACTAGTAATTTGTTCCAATTTTTCCTACATCGTGAGGAACTATGAGAAGGATTCTCATTGTTTGGAGTAGTGAACCTAGGATCTGTTCGTTCAAGCAGTTAATTGAAAATTCACTGAATCATACTAGTGGTCCTTAACTCTCTATGCTTGTTTACTGTGTTTTTTTTTGGATTGATTCTTAGTTTCTAAACGAGAGGAAGTGGGGTCTCCAGATAGTTTCCTTCTTGATCCCATAGACTTGGATCATTTTTTTGATGAAGAACGTCGAAAATTTTATGGTTATAAGGGCTTGAAGGTAATTTTATGGTTTCCTCGTCTTCTTCATCTTTTGGTTATCAGGGGAGTGGGAGGGAGCTCCTCTTGGTTTGTCACTTGGGATTGGACTCAATGTCACATTGTATAATATGCCCCGCCTATAATATTTCATGTTTTCCCACTAAATTTGTGTAATGAATTATGCAGATTAAAGTCTGGGTTAATGTGATATCTTTTCATGCATATGCTGATATTTCTTTTGAGAGTTCTTCGGATGTAAGTATTTCTTCTCCTATTTATTGGCATCTGGAAATCCACTCTGAAAGGGAAGAACTATTGTTTGGGCCTAAGTCCATTGTGTTTCAAGAATGGAACTGGGGAAATTATTCCTTTGATTTTAACTGGCTACTGAATTACTAAATTAAACAATCCTAATCTTTAGTAAATAAAGCACTTGTATGTCAGCCTCACATTATTGTCTATGTTTCATCACCCTTGCACTTTTCATAATATACGTGCCAGTATGCCGCACAGTAAGCAAGAGACAAACACTGATTTTTCCATAAATGAGGTGGTGTTCCTATGGCTATTTCTAATTATAGTCTTTCATTGATTCTTTTTTCACAAGGGAGGCAGAGGGATCACAGATCTGAAGTCTGCTCTTCAGGTAAATTTATAAAAAACTGGTTTAACTTTTTTGCTATGCTATCTCTTTATTTATTTTTGCTTGAAACCAATAGTATACATCAAATTACAACTCAATGAATATCTCAGTATCTCCAATACAATTGATGAATATGCTACTACAATAATTTACAACAACTGAATACAACACCCAAAAAAAAAAGTGAATTAATTTCCCTACAAATGAAGGACTCAAACAAAACCTCACTAGGATGGCTTCAGGTGTGGTTTGAACCCCTGACCATTTGGTCAAGGTTCTAGCCTAAGTTTTTATTTTTAAATTTTTTTAAAAAAATTGGGTTATGTGCCTATGTTATCAACATTCAGAGTTTAATGGTGATGTATCTTGCAGTGTATTTTTGCAGAGAACCTTGTTGAAGAAAAAGAGGTGTTCCTTCAGACCTTCTCAACTGAAAGGCATTACATTAAGTAAGTCTTAGTAACTTAGGACAAAAGAAAGAAGAGTCCACTTGAACATTTTTCAAAATTAAAACAGAACTGTTTTGAGAAACCAAATTCATTACTGATCTTCCAGGCTTTTCATTGTTTTTCCTTTTCAATCTGTATTGCAATCACTGGATGTGATCCTTTGTTGGGATGTTCATTCATTAGTGTTTTTCTTTCTCAATACAACTAATTTTCTGACTTATGCGCGTATGCAGATCTGTTGTCTCAAATGCAGAATTGTTGCAACACGAAACTTCAACTGAACATAAGGTTGAGGTGCCTTCTCTTCATTTTTTTTTGCGTAATAAGGAATAGAAATGAGTATAGTCACCTCTTTGGGTTTTGTTCTGTAGTACATTTTCCTGCCAAATATTCAAAATAAAAATCTTAAAATGCAGATTCTTCCCTTATACTGATGTATAGCATAAAATTAAGTTAAAGCTGCAAAGTGTCAACTAGGATGATTGCATAAAATTATTATGTATAGCATGAGCCTAAAGAGAGCTACAAGAATGTAATTATGTAAAGCTTGTGCTTTATGTGGGTGCTTTATTTATTTAATCTTGCTTTTTGTAGACAGTATTACAGTAGCAAAGGCCAAGAGGGCTCCTAGAATTAAAAAAAAATTCACTCTTTTGGTCTGTATAGATGTTTGAAAGAATGCTCAAAATGCTGTGTTTGCATCCTAGAGGTTGTTAGTTTTGAGATTTACATTTGTCTTTTATGCTGGTTCAGGTATTTCGCATTGTTGGAGAACCTTTGGGACTCCTGTACTGTCGGTTGGTGCCACTTGTACTTCTCTTAGTTGATGGTAATTGATGCTTGCTTTGCTTTAATCTCTAATTAGACAATCCTAAGGTCCAGCTTCAGTTTACTAAGCCATGATTGTGAAACAGGTAGCAACCCTATTGATGTTACTGATCCAAGCTGGGAAATATATCTTTTGGTCGAGAAGTGTTCTGATTCTCAAGAGGATGAACATCTTCAGATGCTTGGTTTTGCAGCTGTTTATAGGTTTCATCGTTATCCTGACGGTGCACGCATGCGACTTGGGCAGGTATCTAGCAAATAGAAAAAGTTCATTTTCTTAACCCAAAAACAAACAGAAAATAAAGTAGAGGCTTTTTAGCTCAATTAGATATGCATTTTGGTATATTGACAATTATCATTATAGCATTTAACAAATGCTTATTGTCGGCAGATACTGGTGTTACCCCAATACCAACGCAAGGGCTATGGCAACTGCCTTGTCAAGGTGCTAAACAATGTTGCTATACGTGAAAATGTTTATGACCTGACTGTTGAAGAGCCAGAGGACTCCCTTCAACATGTTAGAACTTGCATTGATGTTGAGCGCTTGCTGGCATTTGATCCAATTAAGAGTTCGCTAGAGTCAGATGTCTTGCGTTTGAAGCAAGAAAATCCTTCAAAAAGGACCGTTGGTGATGTACGTAGATTTCGTCCACCAGCTAGTGTTGTTGAGGATGTTAGGAAAACTTTGAAAATCAACAAGAAACAATTGCTGCAGTGCTGGGAGGTTCTCGTCTATCTCCGCTTGGATCCAATTGAAAAATATATGGAGGGGTATAGAGCCATCATTGCAGATAAAGTAAAGGCCGATGTTATAGGAAAAGATTCTGAAGTTGGTGGAAAGCGCGTGGTTGATGTCCCAACGGAGCACGACCAGGAGATGTCATTTGTGATGTTCAAATATGATGATGGTTTAAGTTGTAGGAAGGATGATGAAAATCAAGCTAATGTTGAAGAGCAACTACAGAAACTAGTGGATGAAAGGATGAAACAGATCAAGTTAATTGCAGACAAGGTTTCTGCTCAACCTTGAGTATTTGTGAACAGGAAGGATTATCATCTGCCTGCTTTAACCAAAGTTGCTCTTAGCTGTTGGAAACTGTGCTTGTTTTAGTCAAACTAACATACCTTAGCATTTGGTTGTAAGAGATTAAACTGGGTTGGTTGGGTTTCTTGCCCTTTTAGTGAACCTATTGATTGTTATGCAAAGTCTCATTTATTATGCACTGTTCTGTAATACATGCATGCCTAATACTATGATTACAGAAACAACTTAAATGACACCCGAGACACAAATTCTTAGCTAACACTGAACACTCAGGTGTTTTAAAATATTCTACTTTATACACTATTGAGTTAGCTACATGTTACAACAGTGAAAAAGTCATAACGTTCTAGTTCATGAAATCAGGTAGACTATCTCTCTAGGACTGGAATCAGGATGCTTTATATCCCCATCTAGAACATAACTCCGTAATTCTTGAACCGGTCGTGTGTTTGCAGTGGCCTCTCTCGAAACAAACTGGACTTTATAATAACCGGCAGCACAACCCAAGCTAGACACTCTGCACGTTGCCATTCTCCACGAGTTGTCTGCTCATCTGCTTAGCATGGACATTCTATGCTAATGCTAAATCTTGTGTACATTGTAGCCCAAATCCTCCGATTTCAAGTTCTCTTTCCACCCCTCAAATTCAGATCCACCAAATACTACTTGCTTAATTCCTATATAGCTGATCAGAAAAACAGAACAAGTGTGTTAAATATTAAAGATGTGCTCATCTGCATATCGGGCAAAAGCAATGATACACACAACATTCGAGGGTTCATTTAGACCAGTTACAAACTGCCATTAAAAATATAAGTAGGCAATCAAGTGTTTCTAGTATCTATTCACTTATTCAGGGAGTTGGGAGAGAAGGAAAATGAACAAAGATTTACTTCAGGGAAAGAGAGTCAGAAGCTTACTCAGAACTTATCTGTGTCAATGCATTGATTAGTATATCCAAGAGTAGTGGCTCACTCGTCCCAATATCGACCCTATTAAACCAAATCTAATTAATAAGCAACTAGTGCCATAGTATATCTCTAAACACTATTAAGAGCCGTTGATAAAGCAGAGGCATTACCAAATGCGAGCTAAGTTATCTTGAATCTCAAGATCACCTATGTTATAAAATGTACTTGGTGTTACATTTGCCCCTTGAATTGCATCATAACTTGGTCTTTTGTCCATAGGCGACTGTGACAACTGCAAGGAAGAGTTCGAATTCTTTAAGTCAATGAACTACTCGTCATATAAAAACATGACCCTTTTAGTGATTCATTAATCGTTTCTTCCCTTTTTCCTGATAAAGAAATGAACTGAATATGCAATTTCAGGAACTTTACTTGCATATTCATTGAATTACATCCACCAAGACGTCCAACAATATGCCAAGACCGAATTGTCTGTGACATAACCAAGTCAACAAGTCAGTCGAAATCCATTTGCAGATGCATCAAAAGTGAAGCACAAATTACTTACATTACAAATCAAGGACACATCTTTCTCCAATGGGGAATTGTAGAATTCAAACCATATATACGAGTTTGAAAAATCAAACCTAGCAATGCACAAGACATAGAGTAAGTCATTGAAAGGATATACTTAAAACAAAGTAGCATAAACGGATCGGATACATTTTTTTGCCACTTCCAAATTATCCCATTGATAACGTAATTTTAACAAATATTCTGTCCTCGGATCATTTCATGATGTATTCTTTGTCACAAATATACAAACTTTGTGTTTGTGCACCCACCCAGGATAGCAAGTCTGTAAACTTACTTACTTGTTGAACGTCACTTTCATGGGTATTCCTGAACCAGTCTTGGTTTGCAAAATTTTGCTCCTTTTCTTTCTAAACCTGTCATCAATCTGATATGATGCATGTAAAGGAATATATGAGCATTGGCAAAAGGAACAGCTAATTATCAAACAAAACCATGAAAGTTATCGTAATCTTTTTTTTTTTTTTTTTACTGAAAAACATCAATACTCTCTATTCAAAGTAATTCAAATCTGACCCAATCAAAATCCAAGTGTAACACTTACTTTGGACTTAGCTTTTTGAGGGTTATCAACACAGCTGCCAAGTATATCGGCAAACTCAGGATCTCTATCAAAATCCTTCTCATCTCCTCTCCCTCTTAAGCCACCAAAACTCTCATCCTCATCCTCTTCCTCCTCGTCTTCTATCCCTCCAAACCCTCTGAATCCACCAAACCCTTCCTCCTCCTTCTCTTCCTCATCTTCGCCGCCATAGATGTTGCTTTCTTCCAATCGGGTTTGGGAATTCTTGGTTTCTGATCTCCGGGTGTTGCTTGCGTTGGTAATATGAGAACATGGGGGGTTTAGTTGAAAATGAGTTCGAATTGGAAATGAAAGGCGTAGAAATGGTTGGGGGGCATTGGGTTGAGCAAAATATGTGGAGTGTGAAGTAGGTGGTAGTTGAAAAGGGGAAGTGGAGGATTGAAGAAGAAACATGGGTGCCGCTCGGTAGTTGATATTTGATAAGCAGGCGTGGCTTGGCTGCCGTTTAGCCTTCAGCGGGGAATTGAAGAAGAAGAAGAGAACACTCACGTCGGACTTCTCTTCGGCTGGGTTTTGACTTTTGAGGACCGTTTAACCGATAAACACAAACCCTACTAATCCGTAATCATTAAACACCAAAATCAACTCATTTAAACCATTTTGTTGACATAACAATCATAATAAGGCTAATTGAAAATGTTTTGGAAAAAAAAATAATAAAAAAATTGATTGATAAGTGTTGTAGAAACAAAAAAACTTGATTTTTTTTGTCCATTTCTATCCAAATAAAAATTTATGCCAAAAAACCACGCCAAATTTTATCATGAGCACTTTCAGTGAAGTATATTTGAAAACCTCATTTATGAAGGCGCAATTAATGAATCCCCATTTGTTCAAAGCTTTATATTTGATTCTTGTTGTTAAAGCCCATTGTTATTTTCGTCTACATGTGATAAAATCTTATACCTACACTAGAATAATAATAATAATAATAAATGCATAATCAGCAATCATGAGATGTGTGATGACCACCACCACCACCACCACATAAAGCCCTGACAGACAGGTTAGAAACTATAGGAGAAGCTGGTGTTCAGATGAGGATGAGGAGCTCGCTAATCAACTGCTAACCCACACCCACCCTAACAATCTGCACAACCAATCAATTCTATGGTACAACAATTGAGGAGGCTGAGGCTGATGTTGATGCTGATTATTTGAAGAAATGAGGCTGACTACTAACTGCACCCTGGTACTTCTAGTGCTACTACGATTCTGTTTTTGAAGGGTGGGTTCAAAGGATTCTTCTTCACTGCCCTCCTTCCTTCCTAATCATCCTCTGTCCAAACTATGATTTCAGGCTGCTCCGCGAATATCTCCACAGAGTGAGAAGCAAAACTGCTACACCAGCTGTGCCCGCCAAAATCTGAAATGGGACAGTATTCAAACATAAATCTAATATGTAACGTGGAAACAGCCTAATGCACTCATGCGCCTAACCAAGGGCACTAGTACTATGTTTTGACACTGAAAATTTTAGTAAATCATAATCATAAACTAGACAGGACTAACCTTTGCATCTGTACAATACCGTTTTGGGGCAGAACACACAAATGACTTTAGTCTTTTCATACGAGATGCTTGGGGCATCAAAATTACCACAGTATACTGCTTCTTGCAAGGAAATGGTAAGATTCTTTGCAATGCCATTTGGGCTGTCAGTGGAGTCAACAGTTTTCTAACTTTGGACCGTGCCTCGTCCTGCACCTGCATCAGAGTGTCAAGAAATTATATACGACTCTGCCCACTAAAATGATATTCTTTTCCTTGTTGGCTTACACATTTGCAGTTACTGGAAAGGTTCACAGAATAACTATAACTCTTCATCACCCCCTGGGGGGATTAAAGGATCTAATACAAGTCAGAAACTATGAACTACAACACATCTGCCTAATAGGCAGATTTCCCCTACTCTTTTTTTTTTTTTTTTTTGTGATGATAGAAGAACTGAATGACATCCTCTTTTTGCAAAGGGTGGGCAAGAGGGGTTCAGGAGGGGAATACACGTAGAGAAGGCACTCCTAAAATAACTAGGTAACACCCAAAAAAAACCCCCCAAGTCTAATGAAGGCTGGGGAGAAAGAGGAACTCAGCTGTTCTTAGACCTCAAAACAAAGAACCTTTTTTTTTACTATGTACATGAATTGACTACATTCAAGTAGAATTGGAAACTTTAAATTGAAATGCAAGGAAACAACTTTACATATGAATGAGACAAACCTTAAAAGAATCACCAACATCACCAGAATAGATCCGTGACTGGTAGCTGCGCAATATCCTATCCAGCCAATAACAATTCTCCTGAAATAGTACAAATGCATCAGCACTATCAAAGAGATTGATGTGGAATTAATTTTAAAACTATACAGACACTTGGTTAACTGGGAGCACCTTCAAACTACTAATTTAAACCTTCAAATGTAACAAGTCTTCACAAAATGTGTCCTGCAGTGAAATATACTCAAATTACAAATAGCTTGTTGTGAACATTACCTGCAATCCATTTTCATGTGCCCTCTGCTCAATTTCTAGCACAGTTGAAACATCCTCATCAGAGGGTCCATCCTCTTGAAGCCGCAATATCTCATCTAATGCGAGGTCAACCTTTTCAAGAAAGAATAATGTAACATAAGGAATTACCAGACATAATTGAAATAACAAATATAAGATGGGGAAACTGACCAATGTTGATGAAATATCTGGATCACAAGAAAAGTTGATGCCAATATCACCGCGAATATTGCCAACTCTCGAAGGTTTATTGCCACCAAGAAACACAGAAACTCCAGCATTGTATATCTATGAAAAATATGGATCACAAGAATTAGTATATTATAGAGAAACCAATTAAAGGAAAGGATGGAGAAGATGAGAATGCACCTGGCCATATTTAAAACGTAGAACTTGTACTATCTTAGTTTCCAGAAGCTTGCTAAGAAAGCCAACAAAATGAACATCTTCCATCTAGTAGCATAAAATGAAGCAGTATATAATTAAGAACTCTTATAAAAATAAAACAAAGTTCATTTGAATACAGCAGGTATTGACTTAAAAACAAACAAATACACTTCATACCATGTTTTCACTTTTAAGCTCAACAGGAAAGCATAGTTGGACTGAACACTGTGCTTCCACCATAGGGCTATGAACAACTTCTCTACAAGCACATGAAACTTGTTAAATGAGTCAGTGCGATCAAGATGAACAAACACTTCATCACATAATAATGCAAAGATATATCTTAGTTCATGCAGAGATGAATATGAACCCACGATTTTTTCTTTTTCATACTTAGCAATCCAACTACAGACAAACACTGCAAATTTATACTGAAACCCACCTAATTATGGTTGAAGGAAATTTAAATGGTAAGCCTTTAAGATCATCACGGTTGAAATGCAGGATGGGTTCAGAAGGCCTTGGAATTCCACCCTGCATAAATAATTGGAATTCAAAATATAGACTGTTCAATATTCTAGGGCTCAAAAACTTTGGGAAGTCATATGGCTTACCAAATACTGTAATATTAGTGGAAAAGCAGTGGCAGGGTCAATATTCCCGACAATCACAACAGTGAATGTTGAGGGGTCCTTGAAACAATTATTGAAATATTCGCACGCTTTATATGGATTGACTTTTTGAAGATCCCTAATCCTAATTGGCTGCACAAGAAAATTCAATGAAATGATAAATTAGCTAAGCATATAACTAAAATGAAAAGACAGGCAAGGGGATTAGACTTACCCTGAAGAAATAGGAGTTCCCATAATTGAGCTCCCGTACACGGTTTGCAAATGCAGTGTAAGGATCTCTCTCCTGAGCATGTATAGCTTCTTCTGCCATTTGCATCACTATATTGACATCCTCTTCCCCTGGTTCCACGTTTGTGGTGAAGAGTTGATATACGAGCTGGGGTAGGGGGAATGCCATGTTGCAGAAAGCAGGCAGGTTAACATCACAAACAAGAGCAAATTTTTGGATGACCAATAACTAAAAAGATATTGAGAAATTCTAGGATGGCTGCACTTTGATTGAACAACAATTAAAACTCAATCAATTTCATTATATTTATTATACTGCAGATATGATTCAAGTAGCTTAATATGTGCATCATAATACGGAATGAAATGAATAAAGTTTGATCCAAGACTCCGCAGGGACCACAACCTTTCTACAAAGCAACATTATTCCGCATTACAAGGTTTTATTCTTAGAGCAACCAGCCAGTTCACACCATTCCAAGTTGTAAAAACACATGCTTGGGGTGCATCCATTAGACAGCAACTCTAGAGCATATGAACTTTTTTCTTTGGTAATTTTACAAAGGGCAAACCTGTAAGGCAGTTTCTAAATCCGAAGGTGAACAATCGCCTGAAAAAGATCTCATATATGCTCCAAGCTTCGTACCAACTTCAGCTCGTTTTCCAGCAAGCATATCCATAAGAACAGAAGGTCGATAGCCAAAAACACCAATCTCCCCAGCAATGGTTGAACCCATTGAACATGAAAAGTATTCACTTTCTGGAAGTTCAGACAAACCCCCATATGAAAACCCTGTGAATAAAACCTATTTAAACAAGATGTTAATAGAAATAAAAAGCATCTCATCAACTCATAAGTGCAAAGACAAAAAAGTATATTAGATCTTCCCTCAAAGAAAATTGCAATACAAACAATAAAAAGACAATCGTGGTAACTGATACCACTCTTGGGGATAAAAACTACAAAAATAATGTGAAAATGTATGTTGTCTGAGATGGTTAATCAATCATCCATTTTCTGGCCAACTACTCAAACCTAGGGAAGAACTGGCTCTCCATCAACTTTCAGTAGGACAGGAGGTTCATGCTCAAGGCCCCAACAACCCACAAGAAAAATGAATTTAACACAATAAACCAATTCTGATTCAGTTGTGTTGAATTTGAAAGATCCAAAGGCCTGGCGGGTGGAGAACAACAACCACTCGCCAGTTAGGCGGAAGCAGAGATGAAGAATCAAGGAATGAGAAAATATATATTTTATGAAAGTGAATAGAAGGTTTTTAAATCTGTTTTAGAAAGGGGAATACACAGCCCTATAAATACATGCTAGAAGACTTCTAAGAAGGAAATAAGTTTCAATATGACTACTTACTCAAATCCCTATAAATCTCCAAGTTGCCTAATATATATAGGTTCCATATTACTTGTACATTCCATAACAAGTTGATACATCCAAACCAACAAATTCTTGAGGAATTCTGGATGGAAATTTTAGGAACCTTAGAAACTTTGTAAGATACAATTCAATTATTATATATAAATTTTCATCTAAACCCCTTTCTGATACAGCTATCAATCCCTACAAGAATAGTAACTTCCAGACTTTGCACTTTTGCAGGCTTGTAATCCTCGTCAAAATTCTACAATGGATGCTATCAAGGGAAGGAAAAGCATTAAGAGTTCAAAAGACATGGACATTTCAAGGGTACTGGAATGCAACGAAATATCAAAACTAATAGAACACGGTGCCTAGGAATTTCATACCTGGTCATCAAGAAAGTTGGTACATTTATAACAGACACGCATGCCATTTGATAAATCAAACTCAAAGGCCCCAACATTCTGATATTCAAACTGCTGCATAATCCACCTGAACAAGATATCAGGATGGTCAAGAAGTGAGCACCAAGGCACATAAAGTGGTTGTGAAATTAACCACAATTTAACCTCTTTGCATAGGATATATCCCAAGCATCTTGAATGCATTATAACTGTAAAGTTCAAGTTTGATTTTCAAGAAATACAGGCAGTGGCCAGACCAAGAAAATCACATATACAAAAGGTGGACATGGTGTAAGTGATATATTTGGAATCCTTACAGCTCCCAGAAAAAACACTAATTCACAAAAATCACCCTCATGGACAATGACTTACCTGGCTGTTTCATAAAAATGAAAAGGCATGACCACACAATAATCATTACACACAGCAACAACAAATTGTCACAATGTTAATCCTTCGAGACTAGACTGCTTTTAATATCCGATGCAAAAGATTTATCTAAAAGGATGTGACTTACCCTGGACTTGGTTTTACAGAGACAATTTCTTCTGGAATATTTTCTTCATCCCAAGGAGGAATGCTTTGCTCTTGTTCAAATGTATTGATTTTCAAAACAACAGATCTCAGATCATCAACTGTGGCAGTTGCTCGGGGCTCAATTGTTTTAATTACACAGCTAGATGATGTCCCAAACCTCTCTGAGTATTTAGACACCTCAGATGCGGATATATCTAACCACAAGAAAAGTTCAAGCAGTTTATACCTATTCTCCCTGTCTAAAAGAGCCTAAGGGCAGATTTTTTGAAAGATCATAATAGTGGATACTCACGAGGTAAAAGAGTTTTCTGAAGTTGTGCCTCATACTCAATCCCAATAACAGGTTCGTTACGGAGAAAATGCTGAAAATAAAGAAGTCAGCAATTAAAGCTAAGCAGAGTCCTACAACAGAAAGAGAAAGCAAGTATATGCACCTGCAAATATTCGTCTCTTAAGCTTGTCGATTGCATCTGATCCCTCTCCAAGTAGGCAGATTCAATCTCTG
Source organism: Ipomoea trifida (assembly GCA_003576665.1). Lineage (NCBI taxonomy): Eukaryota > Viridiplantae > Streptophyta > Magnoliopsida > Solanales > Convolvulaceae > Ipomoea > Ipomoea trifida. The sequence goes on from CP025646.1 coordinate 14,355,360, forward strand.
ACATCAGCAAGGCACGAACAACAGATATTTCACGCTCAGAAAATCCATGCAGTCGTACCCTAGCAACCTGAAATCCAAGTTATTAGAAAAGACTTAAAGGAAAAAAATCATAATATCAGGATAGAGAAAAGCACACCTCAGTCAGCATTGACTCTAAAGCCTCAACAGTACCCTTCTCTTTACAGGATGAAGTCATAATGTAGGCCTTCACTGGACGCACAAGACAATCTGCTGCAGCAGAGCAAGAATAATAAGGTGGATCCTTCTTACGAGATATTTTAAAAAATCTCTGGTTTAAGGCATGGAAAAACATGGATTCTGCAAGCAAATCACGATAATCCTTTGCTGTTTTAAGCTCATCCACGGGCATTTTGCAGCTAATCATCACAGCAGACTGTCAAAAGACAATCCAAAAGTAAAATTTCCTACTAGAAAATAATGTGAAACATAACAACATAATATATCTGACAAGATTGATGAAGAATAGAATAAAATACTAACTCCAGCTGCCTCAGATTCCACAAAGCATGAAAATCGTGGCTCTTCATGTGATGGAACCAGATAGTATGGTATAGAAGGCGGGTCAGGTGGAGATGTTTTATATCCAAAGTGGGCCTTTATCAACTCAACAACACTCTGCCATAAAGAGAGGAAGAGAGCTAAAAAAACACATCATGAAGTACAAAGCTAATTCCTTTATATACATAAAAGAAATCTGTGTCGTTATCCCGACCTGTGTATCAGGAAAATCCCCTACGGCAATCACAGCCATATTCCGCAGATGATACCATTTTTTATAGAATTGTTTCACAATCTGAGGAGAAACAGTCCTGATCACCTTTTCCAGTCCAATGGGCAGCCGCTCAGCATACTGCAAGTGAAGGAGTTCATACCCACATCAAAAAGGCATTCCAAGTAAAAGAACATCATTCACAGTGCACCAAATAAAAGCTAGAAGACCCAGTTTCCAAAAATCAGAATTCAAGTGCTCTTGGCAATTAATAAAGTTAAATTAAAGCAAACTGATTACTGATGTATTCTATCCATTATCTATAGTATCAAACCAAATCACAACATGTTGAAAAATTTATAGAGAAACTAATATTCATTATTTATGTGCATGTGATCTAACATTCGTGTAATTATTTGGAGTCGTAGAGTGTATAAATAATCACATCTAATGTTAGATGATGGATAAGATTATTAATCATGAGGTAATTATTTTTTCACGATTAAGCTTGCGAAATTATAAATGAATTGATTTTGCTGAATAAATTGGTAAACTATTTAGTGCCGGAATATTGGAGTAATTGAAATGCTGACATTTATAGCATTTGATGTACGATATATGTGTATATGTATGTACACATAATTATTCCATGCTAATAAAAGTCCAATTCGGACATGAAGAATTTGAAAAAATCAAATTTGAGTTGTTTAAAGTTGGAGGCTGAACAGTTGAAACTTGAAAAAGGATAATTCTTATCTAATAAAAGCATTCAAAATTTCAATTTCAAATGCTTTGTAATTTCCATTCGTTTGCCTATAAATAGGCAAAGGTACATGCATGTATGTACGAAGGTAATACGGCAAAATGGCAGCAAGTGAGGAAATGAAAGAAGTAAATTATTTTCCTTATTTCCTTAATAGGAAATTGTTAAAAGGAAATTATTTTCTATTTCCTAATTTTTCCGGATTCGTTCTAATTGAAGTCTATGTACTTCTTTGTAGAATACACATTGACAAATATCTTCTCGTATTTACCCTTGTGATTGAATTTGTCAAGCAACCAAATTCGATTGTTACACCTACATTGTATCTCAAAAGTTCTTTTATATGTTTATCATGTTGCTATGGTAAAGGATTGATAAGAAACTTTTAGGAAAGTGAACCTAGTTCATGCCTTGAAAGTGTCTAGTTGAATCTTAATCCTTGTTCTTGCCAGAGCAAATTATCCAACATAACATAATATAGTCTAGTTGAATATCTGAATAAGGATCCCCTTCTAAGTTCTTATATTAGTAGACATGAACTTTTCTGAGTCAACACCAAGAACAAAAGTATAAAGAAATGATAGATCAAACAAAAGGAGGTAAATATACTTTATCCTTCAATTTAATCCTTCTTATACTCTTTAACACCAGACCTATAAGCACAGTATAGTTAGAAAGATATAATGGTTCTAACAAAGAAGATAGTTACCAAACAATGAGATTCCCTAAAAGTAATTGAAAAGGATAATGGGACCAGCTATATTCTTCATTGTGCTATGACTCTTAGACAAGATGTACAGTACATATCCATAAATTTTGATTTAGATGGCCAGATGAGATGAAAAGTAGGAATTCAATCAATTAAACCAAAACTGTTACCTTTGAACCTTCCATCATCAGGACCCAGTGTGCATCCTGCATCCGTCCATTGGCATTCCTGCTTCCTCTATACTCTTCCATTACAGCCCCTCTTTCCTTTTCCAAGTCATGTTCTGATGCTCGGACCTGAATGAAAATGAGTGGGATTATAAAACATGATATGATCTCAAAGATTATAAAACAAAAGAACAACTATCAACACCTCTGAGCTGAACTCTGCCAAGATGGAAATTGCTTGAGACAATAATTCGGGCTTGTCAATAGGAACAAAGAGCTCATAAACAGTTTCATCAGCAGATGTGACTGCATTCTGGCAGGCACCAAATTCCGCCCCGATACTTTCAAGAAACTTAACAATATCATGATTTGTGTATTTCTCAGTGGCACTAAAAGCAAGATGTTCTACTATATGAGCAACCCCACGCTCTTCCTCCTCTTCTAGAACTGAGCTGCCATGAATTGAACTGAACTTGATTAGCAAACCAGTATATCTAATATAATTATGAAAGCATGCATGGTCCAAATAAGCAAATACTACACGCAAACAAAAAGTAAAACCAATGAAAGGTCCCCTAAATTCTACTTGTTCAACAGAACGAACTGAATTGAAAATGGAGTTGCTGTTTGAAAGAAACCTTGATCTTTGAACAATTGGAATCTCAGGGAAGCAAATTTAAAATCATCAATAATATAGTTGCATTCATCACACAGCTTAAATGATACAGGAGCAGGACTTATGGAATATAATAATAACTCCCTAAAAGTAAGACCTCTCATAAGTTTGACATCAAAAGTTGTATTTCCAATTAAAATCATTCATAATTAGCAAACGATCATGATCGCAAACTGATATTCAGAAGGACATTATCATTTATCAATTTCTTCCTTTGCTCAAACATATAACGGAGCATTAGAGTAGTTAACCACCTATTCTGCGGCAGTTGGTGAGAATAATCACGCAATCAAAAATTAAGGAACAGTGATACTCAATTTTGAGAAAAACAGAAGTGATAAATAAAACACAGCTACAGTGCGGATGCATAAATAAATACTCCGTAGCACTTAAAACAGTAGAAGAAATGGAATCAGGAGGCAAAGTGAATATACCCAGCTCGGACGGCGAGTGCGAGAGCAGCTCTCATTTTGGGCTTGGAATTGGATCGAACATAGTAAGTGAGACCATTGTCGAGGCGGCCGTAGTCGACTCCGTACGGCGTCTGCGACAAGGCCTCCTCCATGTTCACATTCACCAGTTTCAATGAACGGAACCGGTGTTTCTTCGGCAGCATCTGCGACGATTCCGCCGGTAACAAATCCATCCTCGCCTCCTCTTCTCTCCAAGTCACAACTTCCGCAGCGAATTTTGATTATTTTTACTTCAGTGCGCTTATATATAATATTACTCCATATAGTAAAAAAAATTTATTATTTTATTTGGTAATAATGTACCCCCGTATTAGATACTTGGAATATGAGAAATGTATTCCCAGTTGGGGAATTATCAATTATGTTATGCAGTGCATCTACTATCCTCCCATCATTTTTATATAGTCTGTCGTGGTTGGTCAAAGATGATTCGTTGTATATGAGTCCCATGGCTTAATTTGATGCTTACTAAGTTAATTATTAGATCGACTTAATTTCACATCTAAATAAGTATCTGCAATTTTTCTTGTGGTCCTTTGCCGGCTAGGGTCACATGGCCAGTGTTTACTTACTACTCACACAGTCAGGAAGTGGTAAGAATCTGTAATCAAGAAATAGTATGTTATAGTATCATGAAAATATAAATTAATTTAATTAGAGTACTGTTGCACTTTGGAAGAGACTGAACTTTTATTTGAATTTTTTTTATCAAAATAATTTGAACCATTCATTTCATAAAATAATAGAACGAGCATTCTTTTTCGGCTACTGGGAAGTTGCCTTCTCTAGTGAGAAGGAGAGGACCCAAGTTTTTTTTTTTAATTTAAATTTATTAAAATAAGATTTTTAAAAGAATACTTTTAAATTCGATAACCACCTTGATAACAATGACCTAATTGTAATTTTTTGTGTAGTTAGATCACTTAGATGACCAATAATCCTTAGCCATTAAAAGAGGTAAGCTCCTGTCCAAGAACTACTGAAAGAGGTAAATTGCAAGTCGCTTCACCAATCCCCAAGTACCCACAAAATATACCAACTAAGTTAGTCAGATTGTTAACTTGGTAAGTTGGTAACCACAAAGTTATAAGTTCGACTCAAAAAACACATTTCAGCTAAAGTCTACCTTCCCACACTAACTGCGGGCCATCCCGTAAATCAAAGAAATCTTTTAGTGACAGTACTTGCATATGATAAAGGATTAAAGGTCATGAGACACACGATAGAGATTGAATTGTAACAGCAACAAGTAGGTTTAAATGAAAGAAAATAGTACTCTGTAATTACAAGTGAAAGAAAAAATGATAGAGACCCTAAGCACAACAACCCACTAGGATTGAGTTAAAAGAGGATCAGATGATATCCACAAAACCTAACAAGCCATGCCACGAGAGTTTTCATTTCAAGGACAAAGAATCACTGTGGTGTGGACCTTGATCTGAGAACAAAAAATGGCTCTCATGACTTGACCTTTGAGTATAGTTCAGCGAGCCAAAAATCTCATTGTTGATGTGACTTTGAATGGTGATATATCAATCTCACTGTTGATGTGACTTTGAATGTTGATATATCCGCTTATAAATCAATCAGTGCACATCCACTAACTTGCCTTATAGGAATACATATAACTACGGAGCTTCCTCACTTCTTCAGATGAGTCATTAAGTAAATGGTTAACATAAAGGCAGATCCCGGCTCCACTGCAAATGATTGGAGAACGATGAAAATATTTGGGAATCAGGTTAGTCAGCAGATATGAGCTAAGACAAACCAAAAACAGAATTACCTGAGTGGCCCAAATGGAAGCCATAAAATATCCCATCTAAACCTTGCCAACCTGCATCACAAATGCAGGTAAAGGTTACAAGCACACAAAAGAGTATAATATCACCCCTACGCAATAAGAGGTAGAGGCATTGTATGATAAGGCGATAGACTGATTTCTTGAAAAGGATGACCAGGTAGCATGAAATTTTCGGAATATATTTAACTAAGACTTTTCTATGGTGCAACGTGTCCGTGGATACAGTTTTAAACTGTGTCTTCACCGTTAATATTATCCAACATCATATTGATACAATACTGCCATTCTGGTCCTACAACAATGTAGTTTTGATACTACGGACAGCTATAGCAATGTAGTACTGATACTATATCCAAAGTTCCAAACTACACTATGATAATAGCAATACTGAAGCTGTATAGAATAAAAGGTAAAGGCACATAGTAACAAAAAAGTATGTACATAGTGCACAGATTGCAGCATTGGAATTACCTCTCCTGACAATCAAAAAATAAAAGACAAGAGTGTATAATGTTCTCTAACATAGCAGCATTTACTTTTGTTCTCTATTCAGTAGAACATTCGACAATAATAGTGACTGCTAAAAGATTGCTGGTCATAGAGAACTCTATTTTTTTGTTCTTCACAGAGAGCTTACCTCAGCATATGATGCAACCAAAACCCTGCCAACAATAGGCCAGGGCAGCAGGAAAACCAAAGCCATCGCCTCTGGTACTTTGAATGATGCAGCATACCCTTAATGGTCATCAAGCACACCATAATAGCTACCCAATCTGTAGACAAATGAGATTCCAACGTGATAATGCAATACAAAATGACTTGGTGTAATATAAAAAAACTGCATCACTATGATACAAATACAACCATTTCAAAACCACATTCATAAAAATATTTGTTAATTTAGTATATAATGAAATCCTCGATGTTTCTTTTAACTCTAGAAAACAATCCAAATAATTTACTTGTTTCCTTTGGTTAGCTACACCAATTACCAACTATGCCCCTTTACCCTTCTTCCAGCCATCTCCTTTAAGAATTCACAAATTAGGTAAATCAAAAGTTGATATCTTCACATATGGAAGAAGATCAACACCACTTATGCCATATGAAAAAATGCTCAAAGTAAATCAGTGAATGAAGCTTCAAACAAATGTATTTATAGATTACTGTAGCTAAAGCATTATCATTATGGAAATCTTATACTACAAAATAACCTCTAAGATGCGAGGAAACTAAAGCACAGAAAAAATAGTATAAACCTGCAGCAATGATGCTCTGGGGGTCAACTTCATACATGAAGTAAGCATGATATCGCTGTTCAGTTAGACAGAAACAACAAACATGAGTCCTAACAATCATACTCAAATGGAAGCTATTCCTTGAGAAATAAAATAAAATACACGGCACTGTTCACCTTTTAACTGTTTAAAACCAACCCATCAAATTCCAAATATGGAGGACAGGAGGAGATAACAATCACATGAAGTGTGTTCTAGGAAAATAAAAATGGAAAAACAATAAGGAACAAGTAAATATGAAACCTATGGTTTTTTTATTTATATTGTGAAAGCTAAAGTTGTTCATTTCCAACTTTCCATTTTCAGAATTTTTTTTTTTTTTAAATATCATTTTCCATAGTTTGTATGCACTAAGAGGCCGTTTGGTACTTTCCCATCAGGGAAAATGTTTCCAAGGAATATATTTGATGGGAATAACTTTACAAGGAAAATTAATTAACATGTTTGGTGTTTCCTGGAAACATAACAATTAAATTACTTGGAAAATTAATTATTAATTAATATGTTTGATTCGTTTAAACTTTCCTAGGAAAATTTTTATAATCTCTAATATATCTTTGCTATACACAAGCATTAAAAAAAATATAACAAATAATCGAGAGTTTAATAAATTACTTGTAAATTAATAAACCATATGCAAAAAAAAAAAAAAAAAAAAAAAAAAAAAAAAAAAAAAAAATCACCAAAACATCGAATTAACTAAGAACCCAAAAATTAAACTCAAGTTAATCAAGTTATTTATGGAGTACTGCATTTGTATGTATGCATGTGTGTGTGTGTGTGTGTGTGTGTGTGTGTGTGTATCATATTGCAAATTAGATTACGAAAAACTTTAACTACGTACCTATATGTAAATTTATTTGATAAACAATGTGTAATGGTGTGAGAAACAAATTTTTTATATGTATAAGAGACTTCTAATCTGACGTCAAAAAGGATAAATTCGTAATTGAATAAATTTGGTAGATTCCTAGTCACCCGGGAAAAAGAATCTTACCTCCCCTAGGTCGGATTTACTTTCCTTGATATCATGGAATTTAAATCCCACTGACCCGAATTTCTTAAGTCAAAGATTGCATCAAATGTGGGAATAATTTTCCCACCTTTTAAATTCCCTCAAACTTTGCATAGGGGATGGTTGACGAAGCTTCTCTAAGGTGAAAAATAGGGTGAGATATGAGCCATTGATCTAAGTTCAAACTTTCTAGCTACAAATCGCTCTCTAATTTCAAGAACCCAGCTTAGTCTTCAATAATGAATTATAGTAATTTATGATGCCAGACAACTAGGCAAGTAAATAAGTACTACTCCGTATCTTATAACAGTAAACAGTTAAGCTAAAACCACAACTATTGAGATTTGAAAAAGGCAAAATAAATACTCCAATAAAAGGTATTCCCAGAGCATTACCAATTCCCATGGAAAATATGCCTGCTGATATATTGAGAAAATGAGGAACCCAACATAGCAAAACAGAAGCCCCGCGAAAATACTCTACAGAAGATCAAAAAGAAAAGAAAAGAAATTTCAGTCTGATAACCAAACAGAATAAAATAAAAGATATTATAAATGATGCGCATACCCTCCATAGGAGAGATTGTTGAGCTTGAGCTCTCTCAAGTGTTCGAACCAATTCCTCTTGTTCTGCGAAACGTAAACTATAGCACGTGAGAACCCTAGTTTAGAGATAGGCTCGTTTATGCACAAACATCATACAGTTTTAAATAACAAGTGGCGATATATACACAAATAGGAGGGCGCAACAGAGACCATGAGAGTCGATAGGGCGAGAATCATCGCGAGTTGGGAGCGAGAATTGATCTTCTTCGTCGAAGAAATTATTGCTTCGAGGTTGCCTCCATTTTCTCGTAAGCTTCTGCATCGCTGCGTGAAAAAATTGAAAAATAAAAATCATGTTTCTCTGTTACCATTACTCTTCAGCCTTTCTCTGAAGTCTGAACAAAACGAAGCGACATCGTTTCCACGATTTAATTTTTTTTTTTGAGAACACGATTTAAGTTTTATCACCTTTTTTTCTTTTTTTCTACTTTGAAACTATAATTTACAAAAGCCAAAATGGTTAAATATGCAATTAGCATTCCGAATTAAAAATCAGTTAGTAATCAGTTAATTTTGCTGATATGTAACTGATGGTGAAGGCATTGTCTCCAAATATTAAGTTAAAAATTAACAAATTATTTTTTTATATTCAAACAAATAAAGAATTTAAATAAAATAATGACATTGTTGCGATTGAAGAAAAAAATCTACCGAGCACCCGCCACGGCATAGAGTAAATTTGAGGAAATACATGTAGTGAAACTCGTTGAAAGACTGAACTATTAAAAAATTAAAAAGTTAGTTTTCAAAACTCATAATTTTGTAACATCAAAGTGAATAACTTTCCATGTCATTTGTAATCAATTTACAAATAACAAAAATGGCATTTCAAACAAAAAAAAAAAAAGATTTTGAAAATCCCCAAAGGCGTAAGAGGGCTGCTATGCCTAGATTCATGTAGTTTTCTTGATCTCTTCTTCATAAAATATAAAAACAATAAAAACTAAAAGCTTGAAATTTCACTCCACCAAATAATCATGGCAATATGTATCAAATTCATGATATACTTGAGTAGTTAAGTAGTGTAGCAGATTTTACAAAAGTCTTGGTGCAATAATTGAACAATGGAGATTACAGAGATCCTACATCTTCAATTCAGTGAAAAGGGTATGACAAATTGTCATCATATGTGTTCATATTTATCTAAATAGGGAGTAAAGAAATTTTTATAGGGGCACACAAGGCTATTTTGATTTCAAAATCTCTTGGATCCAATAACAATCTATGTAACATCATTTCAGAGATCAGCTCTTCCAGGATATCGGGGGAAGGGAATGACATCTCGGATGTTTTCCACCCCCGTTGCAAACAGAATCATTCTCTCGAAACCCAAACCAAAACCGCTGTGTTTCACAGTACCATAGCGCCTAAGGTCAAGATACCACTCGTATGGCTCTAGTGGCAAACCCATTTCCAGTATCCTGCAATTAAATGTCCATTAGGATCAAAACTCCAATTTATTTCAGTTTTTTTGTGGATAGAAAAAACTTGTCTGAATAACACAAACTCTATTTATATAGTAGCATGGACCAGAGGACCAGATCGAGAATAGTAGAAATGTAGAATACTACAAACACTAAAACATCATATACCTATCTCTGAGGACCTCATAATTCTCTTCCCTCTGACTTCCACCGATTAGTTCTCCCACCTGTAAAACAAAAGGTGATTAGAGTTTAAGGGCTTCATAGACACACACACACACACACACACACACAATTCTCTCTCTTGGTTTCTCTCCCTGCCATCTCAGCTTATACTGTTCTAAAAACCAACAATAATTCACTGGTGTAGATGCTCTTATTACTTTTCTTGGATAAGTGCTCCTGGCATACTTTAAACTAGTAGAACAGTAATTTGAATGTTTGTGTGCAAGGATGATACAGAATCAACAATTATACAACTCAAACCAATACCATGATATTTTTCCTTTCATTTTGAAATGACTCAGCAGCTCTTACCCTAAGAATAAAAAATAAAAACCTACAACCTAGAGTCCATTTGCATTATACCATGAGGGGTTTTTACTAACTAACATCAAATATCACCAGTGAATTTAGGTCATCATTGGCAGGAGTATATCATGCCATTGGAAGCAGTTTAGTATGGGAAAGCTGCTACTTTTGAAAAATTGGAGGTATTACACATATTAGCATTTAGCAGAACTGGCAAGTGCAAACGTACCTTTGGGACAAGCACGTCCATGGCAGCAACTGTCTTCTTGTCTTCATTGACCTTCATGTAAAATGCTTTGATCCCTTTTGGGTAGTTGTACACAATAGTAGGTGCTTTAAAATGCTCTTCAGTTAAGTACCTAGAATATAGGATTACCATGAACAAAGAGTTGAAAAATGCACCACCAACAAGGACGAAAAAAGTATTACCTTTCATGTTCAGATGCCAAGTCAATCCCCCATTCTACTTTATTCTCGAACTTTTTTACTTTGGCTGCTTCCTCAAGAATGGTAATGGCTTCTGTATAAGTTATCCGATGAAAATCGGATGAAGCAACCAATCTAAGTCTATTAATGGCACCTTTGTCAATAAACTTAGCAATAAATTCCATGTCATCTAGGCAGTTGTCAAGTAACCACTGGCACAGAAATCTCACATATGCCTCTGCACAATTCATATCATCCTACAAAAAGGTTCAAAATTTCAAATTCATGCATGCATACAAGAACCTAAAAAACATTTACACCACAGGGTAGCAACAATGACTCCAAAGGTCCTCAAGGTTGGGTAGGAATGTTTAATACCATCAGACATCAGCATACCTCAATATCAGCAAAAGCTATTTCAGGCTCCACCATCCAAAATTCAGCTAGATGTCTTGAAGTGTGGGAATTCTCAGCTCGAAAAGTTGGACCAAATGTGTAAACACTAGAAAGTGCACAGGCATAAGTTTCAACTTGCAACTGCCCAGAAACAGTCAAGAAGGCTTGACGGGCAAAGAAATCCTGAGAGTAGTCAATCTTCCCATCCTTCATAGGCATACCAGCAGAATGCTTACACCTCTCTCCCAATTTGAATCTTTCTTCCAACTTCGCAAGATTCTCCTTAGCCCTTGTTAGCTCACCAACCGCAGCACTTATTTTCTTGTTAATCTCAGCAACACCAGGATCATCTTTCCCAATGCTCGCCCTGTCAGATTTTAGTTTAGCAACAGCTTCTCCTTTCTCCTTAACAAGTTGCTCAGCAGCTTTGATATCAGAATCAGAAGGAGCAGGGTTTTCTTTCATATCCTTCTCCAATTTTTCTGCCTCACTAATTAAAGTTGTGACTTGAAACATCTCTCCAGCACCCTCACAATCACTGGTGGTAACGATTGGAGTATGGACATATAAAAACCCATGCTTTTGGAAGAATGTGTGAGTGGCATATGCCAGGGCATTGCGGATTCTTGCAAGTGAAGAAATCTAAAAGAATGTGCAAAAACTAGATTTCAGTAATAAAAATAAAAATAATAATAATAATAATAATAATAATAAATAAATAAATAAATAAATAAAACTCATAAAATGAATTATCCAATGCAATATGTTGAAGGAACACAAGGAAAGAGGATCATTTATGAAATTTTTGAGTGACTATCATCCTTCTCTTTTCACTTTTCTGAAGGAACATAAACTTATAAATAAAAATATGAACCCTAGAAGGGGTATGTCATAAGGAACAATCCATATCAATGCATATAAACTCAATCTATTGTATGACTGAAAAGTGAGAAAACCTAAATCAGGCTTCATAAAAGCATATATTTGAAGGCATCAGACTGAAACTTAATAAAATAGGCTCATCCGAAGTGACAATTTTTCTTCAGGCAAGAAAATAGTCTTTTCCAAAAGAGAAATGATGAATTCACCAATTTGGATATTTAGTTCAGAATCCGCACGGACCTTTAGAAAACTAAAAACAACTAAAATTGTTAAATCATGCACGGAATAAATTCATATCAAATCACAATATTAACATTCACTCGCGTCATTTCAAATTCTAGAGATGAGCTAATCAACAAAGAAAAATGTAAATTGAGAGCGTGAGAGACTATACAGTGTTGGTTCGCGAGCGAAGATGAACAACATCCCGAAGAAACTCAAGCGTCAGTTTCGTCTTCGGCAAAGGATATTTAGCAGCATCGACAGTCCCAACCGCGATGACCTTCTGAACGCGAAGCTCAACCTTCTGCTTCGTGCCTTCAGGGGGCAACTTCAGCGCTCCCTCCACGTGAACGCTCGTCCCCGTAGCAACCAAATCGCCGAGCTTGTGAACGGCGGCGTCGACGATGACCTGGAGATTCGCCGGACACGAGCCGTCATTCACTTCCAGGAATGCAAACGCCCCCTTGCCTTGCTCCCTGCCGGTTTTAACCCATCCCCCAATTTTGACGACTTGGCCGGCCAGTCCAGCTCCGCCGTCTGGACGGCCGAGAATAGACTTTATGAGGACTCGTTGTGAGAACTCTGCTTTAGCGACGGAGTCGCTCAGGGAGAGCTTTTCCACCGGCGGCGTGGAATCAACTGACATTTTCTCGTTGCTTACACTCAAAGCTGTAGAGGGTTTTTTACGAAATGCAGATGGAATAGGGTTTTTGCATAAGCATATATTTGGGTCTGGGCTTTTAAGGAATAGCGGATCCGCTCTGCTCATAAATGAACATAATTGTTTCATAGACCACTTACATGTTCATTTTTAATTGGTTACATATTTATTTTTAGATATTATGTTTAAAATAAATATAAATATGTATCAAAATATAAATATCTTACTAAAAAATACATACAATATACTTAAAATGAGAATATATATCAGTGGTCCACTTTGCTCATGGTGCACGATATTTGTGCGTAAAACCTTCATAGAAGTTTGTACAAATGTATGTGCCACACTTCTATTAGTTAGTTGAATATAGTAGTATAAATATTTTTTTTAAATAGTATAAATATTATTATTAACTGTTAAATGTTTAAATTATTTAATATACACTAGGCTCCGCAGTAAAAGAAAGTACTTAGGAGTGTTATGACATTTCTATTCGTCAAGCGGCATCCGGTGTATACTCTCATGTGAAAGGGAGTGGGTTCGAGCCTCAGTGAAGGCATCTGTTGACTCTTTGTGCTTCAATATGTTGAGAAATTAGCTATGAACATATACTACAATGTAATAGAGTCAGTAGAACTAAAAAAAAAAAATATTAAATACGTATTTCAAAAAATATTAATATTATGTTGGTGTAATAATTGTGAATTGATAATTAATATTCCTTTCATCCTAATTCACTCATTCCAACTGAACGGGCGGTAAGTGGATTGGGCCACAATTACTGGAGAGTCGTGACATTTCTCTTCGACCATATGTTTACACCACGTTATTACAAATCTTACATTGGGCATATATAATACTCTCTCTGTCACATTTTACATGTCCTATTTACTATTCATTGGTCAAACAAACTCATTCTTCATTGCTTATTTTCTTTAGTAATTTTTTTTATTTTTAAATTTAATTTTTTGTATTTAATAGTACTTTTAATGTAGTTTCTAAATATATAAATTTTATATATTAATGTTAAACTTAATATTATGAAAAATTGGATTAAAAATAATTTCAGTCAAGCCTCGTTAAACGAATCAGACATCCAAAATGGGACGGAGGTAGTATCATTTAGGAAAAGGCGTCAAATAAGTCATCAAATTAATAGTGTTTGTGCAATTGGGCCATTGAAAAAAATGCAATTAAACTATTTAACTCTATAAATGTTTGCAGATAACAAATACATGCAATAGGTTCGGATTACAAGTATTAAATCAGATCATTTTAATTCTAGGAAAGGATACTCTAACATGTATGCTATTTGCACAAATTTATAAAGTTAAATGGTTTAATTACATATATATATATATTTTTAATTTAATGACCCAATTATACAAACACTAATATTACTAATATTTAATTAGAAAACACGATACATCTGGACACATAATTTCAACCCAACCCATCCAAAAAGTAGAAGACAAATACAAATTTAAAAGTTAAAAACTGGCAATAGATTCAAAAACAAAATTGTGAAGTCAAGGATTTTGTTGACATGAGGTCCACCATACAACTATGCACAGCTCAGTATGACTTGGGTTTAGAACGTGCAAGTGCAACTAACCAACCAGGGGGGCACGCATGTGGCCTCCTCCATCAACGGTCCAGATTCATCATTGTCAATAATTGAACGGCGGCCCATACACACAACACATATTCTGTATATCCTCTCCATTCCCCCAACACTCTCTCTTTCATCTCCATTCTCCACCCCTCTTTAAATCCCCAGATTTAGGTTTAAACCTCTCTGCGGATACTTAAATGGAGATGACAAGATTAATGGCGGTTGTTGCTCTGGTTTTGGCATTAGGGTTTCCTTCCATTAACGCCCAAGTGTCTGCGCCGGCGCCTGCGCCCACAAGTGATGGTAAGTCTCTCCTATATTCAAATCTGTTGTCATTTTCAAGGGAATGTGAGTGTGTGTGATAATGGGGTGTGGATTTGCAGGAGTGGCGATTGATCAAGGAATAGCATATGTTCTTATGCTTGTGGCTCTGGCAATTACATACATGATTCATTGAGCAGTGGGGTGGGGGATGTAATTCTAGAGGAGTTGACAGTGACAGAACAATCATTTTTATTGTTTTAGAGCATTGATTTGATCTGATATTGTATTGGTTTTTGAGTTCCAAAAACTGGGATTTCAGTTTCCATGTGTTTTTCTTGGTAAATTGTAAACTTCTTTTCTGTTTTATTTGGCATTTCTTCAGAATTTTCCCTTCTTTTTACCATGTGTATATGGTTTTTTCTTTGTAACTCTTGTATGATTATTGTTCAGATTATGCATGAATTTGAACGAAGTTGAGTAAATCTGATAATGCTTTTGGACCATTGTTCTGTTGCAAAGTTTATCTTGTGAAGAATCCTCTTAGTCTCCATTTCTATAATAAAAAATCTCACTCCCATAATTAAGGGATCCTCTCCCTACTTAATCAACAGATTCAAGGAAACTCTAAAACTTTTATAATCCAATACCATAAATATATGATTTTCATGCTAAAAATATTGTAATCTAATAACATAAATATAAAATTTTGTAATACTGAAAATCTTGTAATCCAACAACATAAATGAATACACTCTGTATGATTTTCTATGAGAGGTCTCGATCAAGGTCCTTTTCAAGAAGCAGAAAGAGGCGCAAACGGCAAATTATACCATGGGCCTTCAAATTATGTATTTGAGATATTTTGTACGTGCAGAATGTGTTAACTAAAGATACAGAACTTTTGTATCAATATACACAGAATGCAATATAAACCATGGTCCATGGTATAACAATTGGACAAAAACGGAGTCTTTAGGTAGACTTGTGCAATTTTTAGGGTGCAAGTGAGAGACCTTATAGTCTTATACTCTAACATTCTTAAAAGTTGCACAACAAAAATATTTATGAAAATTTAATATTCTATTTATGGGCACACGGACATACTATGAGAGACGGATACATGTACAAAGGATATTGACCAGGACAGTAATTTAAACGTGAAAGCATGAGTTTCACTCCATAATGACCAAAACTAATGAATTGATGGCAATTTTTTTTGTCGCAAATCATGGAATGTGGATATAGTACAACTGAAATTAAGAGTTCATGACCATCCAAGGTAGGAGGTTTCCCTTTTTGTTCCTGCCATCATTCCCAACGTACTAGGTACTGGTGGTCAAGATATCGTAAGGATTTAGCTCAAAGAGCCATTTCCTTTTGCAATGCTTCGAGTTCATCGTCCTCGGCTGTATTCCTATGAGGAACTGGGCGTGCTGCTTGTTTGCCTGCTGGGATATGCACTGGTGCGGCAGGGGCAGTGGTTGCGGGTTGAAGAAGTTCTTCTTCCAAGTCAGCACCTTCCAATTCTTCAAGTTCTGCTTCCAGTTCATCCTGTTTGACAAAAATTGGAGATATCACAAATGATTCCGGACAACTAGAATGCACAGAATAAAAATAATTCAAATAATTAAGATGTAAATTGAGCTTATAGGACAAACCTCATCAAAGTCCACTGCACTCATTGGAGTTGATAATGCTTCCTGAATCATTTTCATGTTCTCAGTCTGTTCATTTATCTCATCCATTGTCTTGTCCACGTCATCAATATTCCTGTAAGGTAGGATGAATCTAAAGATGAGTGATTGTTTACAATGTATTGTTCAACACTTAAGGAAAAAGAAAATGGGCCACTAGCACTTGATTTCTGAAACACTATGTCCTCCTTCGTAAAGTTATGCTGTTTAGTTAATGTGCACTAAAAAATTACATAAGGCAATCACAATCACAAATTTATTTTCTTATACTCACGTGGCTTTTTGCATGGCTTTCATTGCCGCTGCCCCAGTTCTAAGGGCATCTACAGTTTCGGTTGTAGCTTTTGCTCCTTCTAGCATTATCATCTGAACATTGAGAAAGTTAATTTATGAATCAAATTATGGCCAATACACACCATAGGACAGTGCAAAGTGTAACTATCATAGCCAACCTGATCATGGATGCGCAACTGGAAATTTCCAAGCTGCTCAATTTGCTGCTCATAGAGCCTCTTCCTTTTCAAACATTGAATAGCCGCTGCATTATAAAATGAGTGCGAGATGAATTAGATAAAAATCAATTACAAGAAATCCTTTATGGGATCTAGCATTCATCAGTCCACTTCATGATATTATGTTTTGCAATAAGCCAATAACAATAAACACCAGATATTGTTTGCTAACCCTAATAGAAATTGATTTAACAGAATTTTCGTGGGCAATAACAATCCGCCAAGAAGGCAGGATGCATAGATCCATCTAAGTATCGGACATTTTCAAATAAAAGATACATGCATTCCAAAAATACCTCTCTTGTTCTTTGCTTTTGTAAAATCTTTAGCCCTTTCAACTTCTGTAGAAGCCTTCTTTTGGAGTACTTTCTCCTTCTTCTCAAGCATCTCCAGTGTCTAGTCAAACGAAGTAGTAAATTTAAGCACAAAAGACTAAACGTGGAGGACGGGAAACTCAAATCACAGGAAACAGTTCAAATGCATGAAACTATATTCCAAGAGCAAGAGAAATATAAGGGGAATTCATGAAAACACTAGATATATTTATTCTTCCTGAGATTTTTTTTTTCCAAACAACAAAATGTTTCCTATACATGTAGGAAACTTGTACAACCAAATCCTGCTGATATTCATGTCAGAAAAGAATAGGTATCAAAGCAGTTTATTGGAAAGCAAATGATGCACACCACTTACAATTATCACAAGATGCACAACAATTTACATAAGAATATCATTCGAACAAGAAACTAATTAAACTCCCATACAAAAGAAATTAGACCTCCAAACAGACAAAATTATACTCCGTACATAATACAAGCGTACATATACGAGTTGATCAAGCATAGAGTGACAATTACCTCGTTTAGTTTATCCAGAGTCGCGAGAGCATTACTCTCCTGCTTTGGTTTCCCAAAAATCCGAGAAAACATCTTCGCTATTCCACCAGTCTACGATCCCTGATTCCAAAAACAAGACATTTAAACGGAGAAATAACACAATCCGTAACTAGGAAACAGAAGTACGGAACCTCTCATCCCATCCAGTATAAAGTAGCACAGAAAGTGTAAGAAATTTTTGCATAAATAATGAAAAATCGATAAACGAACCTGAATTTAGGGTTACAGAATCAGTGGAGAATCGCGACCGAAATGAAAAAAGTGATGTGAATTTGCAGTGCGCCCGTTTTTTATACGAACAGATAAAAGATGGATCAGGAGAACTTCAGGGAAGATTGAACCAGCGGACACCAGCGTGAGTGGGGGTTGGGGGAGGCTTTTCACCGTGTCTGGGCTTCGGTTTTGCTTAACCGTGTAATCTGAGTTTGAAAGAATCGGTCGACGCGGAACGTTCTGGGCGCTTGCAGGCGGACCCCACCAGCCCACCATCAGCGTAAATAAATTTCCGTTTGAACTACATTTTTTTTCCTATTTGTTTTTTCACCCAAATTAATTTAAACTAAAATTCTATATGTATTTCCAGAAAAATTAAATCCAGGTCACCTTGCAATGTAAACTCAAATCAAAATATATCAAAATATATAATTTATATATTGAATGTTCACAATTTACATACTGAATGTTCACAATATAAATTGTGTATTGTGCATTTTCTATGCGAGTCCACAGAATAATTTGCCGCGAAAGTTTGTATTGTTTAGTAGTTGGTTACTTCACTTACTTGGTATCATATTATAAAGTAGGTTGTAACTTTGGGGGGTGAATTTCTTGTGAGAAGGTGAGAGTAAATTTGTGAAAGTAATTTATTGATTTTTTTAAGTCGATCAGGAATGTGTCAATTATACTTTTTATAACCCAACCCATCAAATTGTGGGCTGGTAAACCAGCCAAACTAAGTAACTTAGAGCTGGTTTACCAGCCAAACTAAGTAACTTAGAGCTGGTTTACTTCACTTTCTTGTGATTGTACCACTTACCAACTATAGTCACAAAGCCACGGCCTTTCTTGTACATTCAAGGTTGTTTTGAATTTATCAAAGACAAAGAAATATAATTTCCTGTTAAATACTAGAAATTCAATTGTCTCAGTTTTGATTTTGAGTTTTTTGACATTTGGATGTAAAATATTTATTATTATCAATATAAAAAATGTGGGAAAAAATAGAAGCTTTAAATGAGTGTAACGAGTTCAACTCAATTGCATTCAAACTATTCAAGGTGGAGAAGCTTAAACTCAAGCTCAAAAAATTAGAGCTCAATTGAGATGGAGCTTCAATCTTGAACGATTCAGGCTCAACTCAACTCATTTACACCCCTAGTATTTTAACACAATAACAAGACTAACGATATATGCAGCATAAAAGGAGAATTGAACAAAACGACTGTATTAATCCAATGACAAACGAGGCAGAGGTTCAACATACATCATCAAGAGCTTGAAATTGTAGGGTAGTACAGCCACTGAAATTCTATAACAACAAGATATATGGAACTTTCCATCATATCCCAATTCCAAACTCCATATCTCAAAAAAAAAAAGGATCCATTAAATAACTTATTTCTCAGAAGAGTTTGGCCCTCTCTTCTTTCCAAAGCCAACAACTGTATACAAGAACACAGATAAAAAAAAAAAATCAAATCAAACCCAGTAATTGTAATTGCAACAGATGCTAATAATGCACAAAACATCAACAAGTACCAAGCATAAATATCATATTAAAATTTAAAAATCTCCAACACAACTTGGATCTCTACAGTCTGTCATAAAGCAATCACTACAAATTTCAACAATCATATATGGTTTATACAATTCCTCTGCCAATAATCATATAAATTTTATATACACTCGTGTTCAGCATTTTTTTGACATGATAAATCACAATTCACAACCCATAGCAACAAGTACAAAGAAGAGACCATAACAACACAAGACACTAAAGCATTATATCCCCATAAGCGGGCATAGACAATTAATAGTGACGAAGTTTTTCCCCAATTCATTAGTCCTCAGAAGCCAAAATGTAACTATACAAAAGATAAAAACCAACCCAGAAAGTAAAATTCAACCAAAAGTTCACGTTATGTAACATTACCAAGGTAATCAGAGCATGATTATCTTCAAAACCCTTGATTAGTTCAAGTTATGTGATAACCTAACATTACCCCCCACCAAAAAATATTACATAGATAAAGTTAAAATATTTCTAACTTTGCCAGTTTTCCCTTTATACCACATCTATCAGTAATTCAATTTTATTGAGAACTCTAAGGTAATATTACATCCTACAATCAAACTGGAGGAAATCATGTAACCTCACATTACCTTTTAGGAAATAATTCTATTAACTCAGTAATCTCATGTTCCGTGAACTAAACATCTTAACATCCCCTTAAAATGTATCAACTTAAGGTACAATTAGACAATAATCTTGTAAATAAGATTGGTATAGATCTGAATTCTTACTAAGACAACAATCTGGAGAATACTGGCAACATCTTATTGAGTAATTTGACAAACTAAAATAATAAATAATTGATAACTGAATTAAAGATTTCAGACATCCTATAAATGATACAAGCAGCAATAGCTCTCAGGTGGCTACTGCAAATATTTTGAGAAACAAGCCTTACGAAATGCGACAATGTAGTACGCAGACGTGAACACATACATATGGGAAAAGGGTATTGACGATCCAGCAGATAAAAGTAATTGAACGACGGAAACTGATGAAGAAAAAAAAGACTCACCGGCTGTGACGAAGCGGCGGTTGTACTGCATGCGCTTGTGGGCGCGGCCGCGGGGCTTCTTTTTCTTGTCCTGCTTAGCAACCTTAGGCGTTTGGCCTCTCACCTTACCGGCACGAGCTAAAGATCCGTGAACCTTACCTGGAATTGTACGATGAACCAGATCACAAATTGAAAAATTACAGAAAATAAAGCAAAATAAATACTCCAAGGCCAGGAATAACAGGAGAGATTGAGATTACCCATGGTCGATTTCTGTGTAGCCGGAAGAAAGCGGAGAAGTACGCTGGTGAGGTCGAGCGGTCAGGACTGATAACTTCTAGGGTTAGGGTTTTTGTTTATGAGTGATATATACGGGCTCGGCGAAGGGGTTTGTTCTTTC
The DNA here is from genome assembly GCA_003576665.1 of Ipomoea trifida. Classification (NCBI taxonomy): domain Eukaryota; kingdom Viridiplantae; phylum Streptophyta; class Magnoliopsida; order Solanales; family Convolvulaceae; genus Ipomoea; species Ipomoea trifida. Next base: position 14,376,309 of record CP025646.1, read on the forward strand.
AGCCTTTCAGGTAGTGCAACTTTGGGCCTTCTAACTTCTAAGAATTGGTTTACTATGACGACCCAAAACTTTCGGCGACATAAGGGTCGAATATGAAAATACGAATCATAATTAAAATCAAAATTTTAATAATTGTAATGAGTTTTAGTAAATGTAATCTTTATACAAATTATAAAGTAAAAAATATGAATTATAATTAAAAATAAATGTTTAATAATTGTATTTATAAAACGTATGGTAGTTGGTATTGGTACTCATATTAAATGTTATGGTATGCCAACCAAACGCAACCTTACTATAGCTAATTAGCTATCTTTGCTCTTACACTTGAAACCTCTGGTTATGTTACTAGATTTAAGTCTTTAATTTTGATGGGCAATTTTACCAACCATCTAATTGTAATTGTATTTTAGAAATAATAATGTGATTTGTCCACTTGATTCTATACTTTAACTATAATCTACTGGCATCGATTTAAATGACTAAATCAGAGGTTTATACATGGATATGGATTATACACACATTCAGTAGCAATATCAGATACGGAGCAATAGAAACTCATGCCCTACTTAGCTGAGGCCTCAACACCCAAGAGCTGGGGGAGGGTGGTTTGCGTTTATAATAAGTGCTTGAACATAAAGTAAGTTCTTGAGAACCACCTAAACGGAGTCACTTGCTATCTGATCTCCAACATGAGGAAGAGGTACTGCCGCCGGCAACTCCAAATAGTCAAAGTCATCTGTAATTCCCACCTGAATTTAAAAACAAAACAAAACAAAAAAATGATACAAGAAAACAGGTCCATGCCATTATGCCAAGCTAATTTTAGTCGACCAACGGAGATACTTAAAAGTTAAAACTATATAATCCTGGTTTTCTTCAAGTTTTACTATGATCTGTTTACATCAGTGTACTGGGAAAGTGTTACCTCACTGTATAGGTGATGGAGTTGCTCTTTGGCCTGGGGAAAGTTATTAGAACACCATTGTCTCAGTGTGAAGATGTTATCTGTAACACACAAGAATTTGTCAGAAGACAAAGCAAACCATTTAAAAAAAATTCTCAAGAATGCGGTATGGACTCGATAACACAACAGGAGAAACCTGTCCATCTGTTGGCTGCTGCATGAGCAACTTGAACAGCATTCCCTGTCAAACGAATGCAACACATTAGAATGATTTAAAATCTTTATATATGTATATATATACATATACCCTGGCATGTAGAAAAATGAGAATTTTTTATGTAATGATTTGGTTGAATTATTAGAAGAATCAGTAACTCATTGTTTCAACAGTAGCTGGGTCATTGTCTGCATACTGTGCCAATTCTTCCTGCACAATGAATCATCCATGCACTTATTAGTGTAGTCTCCTTTTATATATTGCAAGAAATATGCTATTTTGTTATCCAAAGCATAAGGATATAGTCTCAACCTTTAACTCCTTGTGCTTCTGTTCAGTAGCTTTCAACTCCTCCAACGCCTCTTCTCGTTCATCCTGATGCATCCAATGAAGAAAGGCCAATAAGCTGATCCTAATAAAAGGTCTTGGAAATGGATTATTATGAAAACATATATAACCCAGTGCACTTACTGATTCCTCACGTCCTTTCTTCAAATTCTTACATTGTTCAACAAGTTCCACATGCCGCTTTTTACTGGTTTGGAGATCAGCCTCAAGCTTCTTATACACATTTCTTAGCTGTCAAATAGGTATCATGGATTAATTGTCAGAATAGAAGCAGTTTCCACATAATATATTCTACATAACATGTAAAGTATGGTCACCTGATTCCCAGCACAGCTAGGAAGGCTCCAAAAATATACCTGAAAATTTATAAACATTGTTACATCCTCTTTTTTTTTTTTCTTAATCTCAAAATGGTAGTATAACACAATAGATATGCAAAATGCTCAATCAGATATAACAATGAACAACCTCAATCATAACAACAAACCACAAATAACCTCTATATAATTGGAAACAAATAATGCGACTAAATTCAATTCCATCAGTAATAAAAACCATCTCTTGTAACATCCTAAAAACAAAATAATGAAGTGCATAGTACATACAAAGGGAATTTTGTGCTTAGCAGCACAAAATATAATAAATAAATTGTAATAACACAAATCTGGAAAATTACTCACAGAAGTCCCTATCTTGTCTTTTGAAACAAGGTCATCATCCACCAAACTTTGGACAACATCTTTTACAGACTGGCTAATCACACCTTTCTTAGGACCCAACTTCTCAAGCTCCTTTAACTGAAAAATGCAAATAAAAGATATAAACTTCATATCACTAAGATAAATTATGTTTATGGATCAACTAAAATATAAGCTTTTAGACTGATTCACTCCTGGATAGTGCCAAGTGCTTTCAAAATATCTGATAATAACTATCTTTTGGAACTTTTACGCATAATAACAGCAACAATTATAATAAGATTTTAGCTTGTGGGCTCACTTGTTGGCATAAGTTAGCCATCCTCCCATCCCCCAGGCCCCAAACCAGAAGAAAGAGACACCACAATTTAGAATAGTAAGAAAAACAAAGTAGGACTTAGTTTCTGCTGTTGCTAGTACAAGTGCAGAAAACACAGGGGATACAGTTAAGTTATAAGCAATTGAATTTCTCTACTATTCTGTGAAGTCTAGGGAGCATTGGTTTCTATTCTTTTGAAGACCATAAGAACAAAAAGAACATGACTTACAAGGAAGAAGTTTTGTGATTCATAAAAGATTTGCAGCATTTTCTCTCGTTTCTCATCCAAAGAAAGGCCTCTTTTCTTTGACTGCACAACAGCAAAACAGAAGTCAGATGCTTAAGTTCACAAAAGCAATGTGTGCCACTTCTCCACTATGTACTAGTCACGCAGAATTCAGACACAGAACTGAACTTCTAAGCCATAATGATTTAAACATTTGAATATCCCTTTTTGCTGATTCCATATTCAGAAGCAAGTTCACAAAATATATATATATGATATGTGCCTAAGGCTCATTCGTCCATATAGAAACAACATGCTTTTGTGTGTTTTTTCTTCTTCATTAGAAGGATAAATTTGCAACAGCAACTGGACGATTCTGGAAAACATTCTAAGATTCAAATTGACACTAAAACTGATGAACATCTAAATTAATTAATAGCCTAGGCTCATATAAAAGGGCAGAAAAAGTCTTCCCAACTAAATATCAGACTAGCTATATCCTATAATTGTCCAAAACATATGCAATATGTGATTGTAGAAAGCTCCTCAGATTGATATTTCCACTTTCCTCCAAATCAATATTTCAGAATCCACAAATTTATATAAAATCAGACTCCCTTCCTTGTTTACAACAAGCCTAAAACCGCAACAATATCCGTCCAGAAGAATATAACCGCTCAACGTTGCTACAGAGTAATTAGTCTAATTACCACCAAAATTGTTCAGACAACGGTGGAATTTCAATTATAACAAATCAAATTTCCCAATAAAGTAGAAATCGAATGGAAACAGTGGCGTACAAGGATAGAAAATTCAGTGATCTGAGACGAAAAATGCAGGGGTTTGATGAAGAGAGAAATGCATACCATAGCTAATCACCAGTCTCTCAGTCGTCGCAGAGCTAATCCAACTGAAATGCAGGCCGTGTGCGAAACAGACAAACGTGTTTAAGAAGATTCCAGAAATATGAGTTCTATTTCTATGGTGCGATTTTGGCGGGAAATTTTTAAAGCCGCCATTTTCCGTGCCTTTCAAGTTGAAATTACCGGCCCAGGCCATCCGCCAGTTCTAAGAACGAAAAGATTATTTCTTGGACCCTGAATTTTATATAACTTTTACTTTTGAGCCTCCATCTTTATTAATTACATCTAAAGCCCTTGAAGTTTCTATAGGAAATTTGTCTTTCTAAATTTCAACTATTTATTTCATCTTGCCGTCTAATCTGTTTTGGTAAATAATTAAAATTTTGGCTCATTTTCAACAAATTTATCTCGTTGAAAATTAGGATAAAATATGTATTTCAAGTCAATTTCATTCTTCAATAAATTATTGTTTGTATGTTGAATATGATTAAATGAAAAAAAAAAAAAAACACCATTTGCAAACACTATAATTATTATAATTTAAAACGAATGTGCTAGTAACAAAATTAAAACTTAAACACAAATTTAACAATAATAAATTATTTGTGTTTAAATCTTAATTCAATTGTACTTATTTTTAACAGTCTAAACTCTTAATTAATAGGGATGGTGAAAAATGACCACTTTTAAAATAATTGAGAAGCTATTATAAATGGATGAATAATTCAAAACAAAAAAAAATTACTATAAACATATAATTCAAATGCAAAAAGTGTCATTTTCCCTCTTTGGACTATAATATTACCCTTTTTACCCCTTTTAGGCTTAACCACAAGTCTAGACCATGAATAGCCGCAGGCTATATCTAGCATTTGATTTTCCAACAAAGTTAATTAACCTATGTCTCCAATGAGGGCTATATGTTTGAATTTGAATTTAGATTTTTTTTTTAGAATGTATATAAGTCATAAGATTGATTATTATTAGTAGGAGAAATGGTCAAATATACTTTATAATTTTTTACGAAAAAGTAAATAAATTTTTGAATTTTAAAAATTGCAATTAAGTATTGCAACTAGTGTTGGGTGAAATAAGTTGATTTAACCGAGAATCTTCCATTATTCAAGCCTTTTTCAGGCTCATTTTAAAATTTGATTTGCATATCTGTGCGCGAGAGAGAGCCTCTATGCTATACAATTCAACATCATTCTAAAATGTTCTTGTATATATAGAGGTGTAAATCATCTCCTTTTTTTTTTTTTTTTTTCCAATGTGAGACAAGCGCTTGTTTCAAGCATTTTCACTTTCATTTTTCAACTAAAATGTGTCTACTTTGGTAATCATTTTCTCATTCATCAATTATCCGTTTTAAGCCTATAATATATATAAATCTCTTTGTCTCACTACGAAGAGACCCGACCCAAATTAAAAGTGGATTCCACATATATTTGTATTACAAAATAACCACTTATCATGACATTTTTGTTATTTTTTCTCAACGAATCTATCACCAAACCTTCGTCGATCGTCGTTGGGCCTTTGTTTATTGTTGTTGACCACCGTCGATGTGGTCCAACAGAGGCCCCATGATAATATTCCGAGGAATACAATAACTTACCAAACAATGTAATAGGTTTATTCATGAGAATGCTATTCCATTTTCAATGTACTTCGTATGTTGAGCATATAATATATAAATATAAATGTTCAGTCCAACTATCAGTTTAGATTTTTAGTTTTGATAGAGCACATGCTTCAATTTGGTATTAGAGACAACCCATGCCAGAGGCCATGGATTCGAATCTCCACATCACCTGATAAAAAAGAGAATATGGTCCAAGTATTTCTTGGAGTTCATCAAAAAGTAATCGGCTCGCACACATAATGGGCATATTGAGCATATATAATATATAAGCATAAATATACAATCCAACTATTAGCTTAAGTTTTTAGTTGAGATTGATGACATGCCTCAATTTTGTGAACCAACCAAACATGTCGTGAGAGTATTCCCAAGATTGGGAGCAGAGTATTCCCAGTTTTCAATTTGACCCTGTTTGGTAAATGGATGTTAGCTGATTGGGTTATAAGGTATGATTAGTTGATAACATTAGTTGATTGTAAAAAGTTGTTTGATAGATTAATTAGCTGTTAGCTTATAGCTGTTTGGTATAATTTCTTTTCTAAAAAGGCTAATTGAACTTTTGAATTTTAGTATTTTGGAGTTACAAAAAGCTTATTAACAAAACAACTAATAATGGTCAAATAAGTCAAAATTGGCTGATATGCTGATTATTTACCAAACAGGGCCTTTATCTTTTATTAATGCGGGAAATTATATTTAAACTTAGTATTGATATCAACAATTTTATTCAATAGTGTGATAAGATTTATAGTAAAAAAGTTATTCTTATAGTATTATCCAAATTATACATAGGAATTTTCAAACCCTACTCACAATCCACAAGTAAATGTTGAACGGGCCCACACATGATAAATCAAAATTATGAGTAAAGTTCTTCAAAATGCGTGGTGAGCTGGGTGCATGAAGTATTATTTTTGTGTTATAAATTTACAAGTTTGATTATTGTTGATATGTCTTTGTTGATATTTCTTTGATCAAGTTTATTACATAAGTTTTCTTTTTTTTACGATTTACTTTTCTTGAGTGGTTCATAGGTAATTTCACATGAACGGACTGAATTTATCTCTCATGTATTATTTGTAAGTTATTACACAATAATAAAATTTACTCCTGCAAATGCTCAAATAGTTAATATAAATTTTCCTAGTTATCAAACAAAAAATTGACATGGTAAAATTTCTTCAAAGTTTTAAAGAAAACGATGCTTTGAATACTCCTTTTTCCTTAAATTTCTTACCACGAGTATTGAATTTAGGTTGATTAAGTAATGCGGATTATAGATTTCTTTGTTTTTGAATAACTGAATAAGCTTTTCAATTTTAACCTCTTTTTTTTTTCTTTAAAGAATGTTATAGTAATGTATTTACACTACATTGAATATTCATTTATATATATATTAAAGTACTATACGTCAATTAAGATGAGTAATATAGACAGACTAATTATTTTCTAATCTAACTGATTTGTAAGAGAGAATTCACGTTATACTCATGAATTATGTTCATTTTTTGTTAAATATTATTGTAATTTGTGTTCTATGAGTTGTACGGTTGTACCATAAAATTTTTTTAAACAAAAGTATTATTGTCGTAATAACTTCTACTATAACTCCCTTCACCATACACCTACATGTATAATGTATTTTTTCATATTCTTTAATTATCATTTTTATTAAAATCATCATATAAAAATTAATTTAAATATAGAATATATTTTAATTAGGTATTTATGAATGTCAAGATCATATGTGTTTGTGTGTAATGCTTATATTATTTGTGTATATATACCAATATATGTGGGTGTTAACTTTTTATTATAAATATTTTTCTATTATTTTAAAACATTCAACTTTATGAAAATCATTCACTATTATTATACAACAAAATGTAAGTAATTCTTTTTTTTACCCCCTCTGTCTATATATTTAGAATTTACCACTTTAATGAACTATAAATTGAAATAAATTTAAACTATATTGTTGTTGTTGTTGTTGTTGTTGTTGTTGTTGTTATTATTATTATTATTATTATTATTATTATTATTATTATTATTAAACTCTACAATATATTAATGTTCATGCATTTTATTATTATTAACTATACGAATTTGCAACAATCGCATGGAAATAGTTTGTCTCAAGTGAATTGGTATAATAGAAGACTAAGCGGTCTCTGAATCCCCTCCCTTTTGATAAAAATATATAGTAATATTATCACATGATAATTGTTTTTGGTAGAGAACAAAGCCAAATTGTATACCGTTGGAACACAAATTCAACCTTTAATCATCATAAGAAGAATCTTCACTAATTACAAAGCCTATACAATGAGATCAAAATGGCCAAACTTTGAATTGGAAAGCATGAATGTTTGTTTTGTCCCCTCGATGTTTCAAATGCATGTTAAGTTAAAAAAAAAATACTTTATATAACAATAAATTTCACTTTTAGTCTTTAATTATTATGATATTATCATAGTTAGTCTTATTCTTTTTTTTAATTTTTGATTTATTTTATTCTTGATTTTCGATCATTTATTCATCATCACGATTTTTTTTTTTTTTGTATTTAAATTTTTATGATTCAACATTTAACAAAGATGTCTAACATTAAATTTCATCATTTAAGTTTCTGCCCCAAATTGTAATTTCTATCTATATTGTAAAATTGACTAGTTGATCATGATTAAATTATATGTTATCAATCTTTATTTAACCATGGAATGACATCATTTTGAATGGATGACTAATTGTGACAGAGAAATACAAATCAAGGATGCATTTAGGTACAATTAAAAAAAAAAAAGTATGACTAAATGATACAATAACGTTAACTAAAAGTATAATTTTCTCTATATGTCATTTTTTTTCTAGTTTGTGTCAATGTGTGTTGCTTTCTCATGTATAAAAATTTGACCAAAACTCTTGCTTGTTACTATATATATTTTTTAAAAAAAATTTTGTTTTCACTTTTGTCCCACGATTATTGGACCATTTTCACATTTTGTATTTCTCAATTATTATTATTTTTTTACATTTGGTCCCCCGACACAACTTTCGATCATCGATGATCAAATTTTTTAATTGAAAAATGTCATAAAAAAATGAAAGTCACTTGACTATTATGCACTTATTTTCAATAACATAAAGGTGCAAATTTGGTCACTAATGACTGAAAATTAAGCCAGAGAGCCAAATGTGATAAAGTTTTAAAAGTGTGGGGCCAGATGTTAAAAAAAAAGAAGTAATAATCGTTTGACGAAATGTGAAAATAATTCAATAATCTTGAAACCAAAAGTGGTTTTAAATAAAATTAAATAAAATTAAATTTTGCATGCATCTCTCTAGTTTTTTAATATTTGTCATTACATTGTTTTTTTTTTTTTTTAACAAAAGAAAACTCATAATCATTGCTCAATGGTATACACTGCGTAAATCCGCTCCTATATTATATACGGAGTAATAGATAACAAATCACACCAAATTTACATAGACTCTTTATTATCACATTGTGGGGTTACGAATAATCCATGAAAATAATGCTTTTTTTTTTCTCTCCTTTTTTTTTCCACGATCAATGTCATGTTAAGAAATGTATATTATATTATTTAGTATGTGTCTACATTTGTCCGATTAGAAATGTGATACTAAATAATGTCGGCCTTAATTACTAACTGGATAGAGTATGTGTTATGAATTTTGGACTAAGAAAGCAATTTCAAACCACCTAACAAATATAGATCTCACCAACCATGTACCAAAATTGAACTCTCCATAGGAGACAAAGCAGGGGACTGAAACAACGTTGGTAAACCACGAAACCTCCAAAAAGGGAGTTTACTCGGATTCTTCTGCATGTAGGCCGGGGAAACATAATACAGCCACCTAAATTGATTAATTTAAACAATTAATTAATTAATTGTCTGTTCTTTAATAGTTGAATATATATCTCAAACTCCGCGCTAATCCGGGACTATTACACAAAATAAATTAAAATTATGTGTAGTGGATATGGTTGAGATGCATGTTACGTTAAGTCGTTTAACCTTACTCAATCCAAATAAATATGAATTAAAGAATTGAATACTGCAAAATGCAAATCCATAAAGATTTATATATTTTTATTTCTAATTTTATATTTTTAAGTGTCAATATTTGATTGGCTGCTTTTATATTTAATTAATGAGTAGGTTTAATTTATTTGTTGACGATGGATGGATCAATCTATTCATAATAATTAATAAATATAATAAAATTTATTGTATCGTCAAACCGCTCATGGACATCCAAATATTTGGAAGAGAAAATTGAAAATAACATTATTTTTCATAAATTTTAGAGACGAAAACCAATTAAATAAGAGAAATATGTTCATCATATATTCTTTCTCTCTCTTTTTATTTTTATTTTTTAATTAGAAGAAATGGGTATACTTGAAAATTAATTTATAAATATTTTTTAAAGATATGTATATTGTGTTGAATTTTATGTGTATATAATTATGTACACATATCATGATTTTATTAGTTGTCACTGTTGAAAAATATAAACTTTTTCTATCCCCAAGCTTGGTGGATGGAAAATTCAACTACTTTTATTTTTTAAATTAATCTTTTTATCATTTAAAAAAATCAGATAATCAGAAATTTTGAAAATGTAGCAGCTTCCAAGAGATTTCTAGAAGATATATTCTGGAAATATATTTACTTCCACTTTTTTTTTTTAATATTTCGATAAATTGCGAAGAAGGAAATTGTCTACAAGGTAATTATAGAAAGAAATTGCTATAAATAAAATAATCAATTGCTTTATTTGGTATAAATTACTTTTGAGAATACAATATCAAATATGCATATAAGACAAATTGTGTTCTTACAAAGTAAAGATCACCCTATTTATACAAAAAGAAGTGCAATAACTCCTTTAGTAACGCTCCTCAAAAATCGACCATTTCCTAAGTGAAGTAAGTGCTCGTAATAGTGGTAACGATTGTAATGGTTATTGGCTGACTCCACTTCTTTGATCTCATTGTCGACTCGACTCTCTTAGGCTGACTTTGATTTGGACTTTTAATTTTTTATATATACAATTTTTCAGTCGAGTTCAATATATTCATAGATTATAAATTTTTTCTATATATGATGATTGATAAAATGTTGACAGAAGTTTTCAACAGTTTTTTTCTTAACAAAAATTGCATACAGAAAAACACGTTTTCACACTAAGCTAGTATATAAAATTAGTAACAAATTTTACTGAAGTCGTTGGAGAATCCTTAATGATGTCCATATTATAAGAAGCAAGTTAGGAAGTTTACTAGAATTGAAGTTTCTACTTTCTAGAGAGTAGAGACTAGAACACCTACAAATTAGCTCTACAAATCCTCAGACAATTTTATAACTTAATTTAATTTGAATAATCAGAATTCAATATAATTATCAAATATTAGAGATTATATTTTTTTATCACGAAAAAAAAAAAATGTTGTATGAAAAAGATAAAATTCATTTTGTGTGATGTATACAATAATTCTTCACACGCTACACATGTATAGAATTAAAATTTGCCTTTTGGAAGAAAAAAGATAAAATTCCTCGCCCGAACACCTACACCCTGACCCTAAAGAAATTTTGCCACTTGCTCTCATGTTTCTTACCTAAAATGAAAAGGGTATTAATATTTCAATCAAAGTAAATTATTAGAATATAATAATCTCTCGACAATAGTTTTTTATTACATTGATTATCGACTTCTAATATCATCCTATATTTTTTTTACTATCAAATTATACCTATTTTTGGTATTTATAGAACTAAAACGGATAAAATTTAAGAGGAAGCAATACATGATGCACAAGACTGAAATAAGTATAAATTTAATATTCAATAATATTACTAGACGAGATTAATAGTTAATAATCAAATGATAAAATCATTGTAGTACAGTTGATCAATCATTTAGTTATTTTAATTTACTCTTTCAATTATAATATTTCAAATATAACAACCAAGTGGAGAAAAAAAAGTGACAAAAATGCCACTTATATATTGTATATATGTTTTAATAAATACGTATGGAATCTTTTCTCTGTGGTGTGAGTAAATATAATATTAATATATGTATGTATGTATATGTGAATGTAATTAAATTAATTCATGAGAGTAGGGTGGGGGTGGGGGTGGGGGGTGAAAAATGTCAGGTGGGGACTCGTGAAATTTCTGAAGGTTTGAATTGGCCATTCCATGCAAGTTTCGTGACCACTGACCAGTCTGAAGTAAACAACCTCCTTTGCTGACATTACATTGCATTTGCATGCATTCATGGACCTCTCATCACTACACAACCATACATTCATTTCATGTGTTACGTTAGTTCATTCAGATTCGATTACATCCATATATATATTTGAATACGTTATATTAGCTTCTTCTGAAGTATACTAAAGTAAGTTACGCGTTATTACAAAGAAATTTCAGTAAAACAAGTTTGAAAAAAAAAAAACTTACAAATTATACCTAAGTTTCGAGATTAAAATTCAATGGATCGGAATTGTCTTAAGTACATGCATTCAATTATTAGTCTTGTTTTTTATATGATGGTATCGAAATATGCTAGATTTTGACGTATATTTTAGTGGTAAGTTACATATTTAAAATATAATAAATACTCGTGGGGGTGCTTTACTACCCTTGAGGTATTTATTTAAAATATAATAAATACCTTTAACCTTTGTGGTTTTACTCGACATAAACAGGAAAGTCATTAAGAAGGAGCGCTTTACTACCCTTGAGGTCATGCTACTTATGGTCGGACCAACAAAATAAATAAATAAAACTCACCAACTATGCCTAGGTCTCAAGATAAAAAATTGATTATTGAAGTCTTAAATATGGGTATGGTAGGTAATCTTTAGAGAAAATTTTGATTTTACTTGTCGACTTATCTTCATCTAATGAATCGAGCTCAATTTAAACATTTCGGACCTTCTATCTTGACTAGTTATATAAATTAATTTTAAAGTGATATCCTTAATTAATTAATTATATATAATACTCCAATCCGTGTATAGTTTTGTTGAATCCGTGTAAAAGTAAGCTTTGATTAAGAATATACTTTAAGACTAATGATAGCATCGCAATTTTATAAACTTAAAAGAGGGTAAGAAAAATCAACTTTGGCGTTGAATCCAAATCCAATAATATTCAAGTGAACCATCATGTCATCAATTAGAAACATATATATATGTACATAAGTGCATTGACCATAATTTTCTATCTAAAACCCATCAATAATAAACATAAACTTATAAACCTAATAAAAAAATTACTACTAATTTCCTAAACGTAACAAAGATTATATATATTCTAGCATAAATTACATTATACCACTCAATTGATCACTATTTTTTTTTTATATCCACGAACAGGTAAAGTTTAAATTGAGTCCGGTCGAGTCTGAATGGGACCCATTCAGATGGTTTTTCCAAGAGTGTTAGATGTGCCAAATTGCTAATATTGGAAGCCATTGGAAGGGTGATTAGTGAAATTATGAGTGATGTTGGGTGGTGCAAAGTTGTCTTGAAAATCAAACCCATAATTCATCATAAGATGATCAAAGCAAGATGGCGAGGAGGAGGAAGGTGATGAGGATGATGATAGGCCTGTAGAGCTGCTCATCATGTCCATGCGAAAAACATCTTCCTCAATTCCTCCATTGCCGAACCATGATGTCCCAAAGCTGTTCTCATTATTATTATAAGCAAATGAAGTTGAATAGCCGCCGCAGGCTGCCGAAACTTGTGGATTATAAGACGAGACATTTGCAGTATTATTAGCGGTGCTTGTAGTGCAGTTTTCTTGAACTTCCATGAGGTTTGGGAGGGGAAACTGATGCGGTTGCGATCCGACCATTTCTTGGACGGCGTAATAGGTTGTCGGATTGAAATTGGTGGGGACAGTTTCGGGGAAAACGTCGGGATTATTGGTGGCGGCGACGGCAGCGGCGAGCTTTTTCTTTAGTTTGGTGTTCCAGTAGTTCTTGACATCATTGTCTGTTCTACCTGGGAGATGCGATGCTATGACAGACCACCTAGAACCCAAAACAAAATAAATAGTAAATATGACAGGTAAAATGGGACAGACAGATAGGCAAAAAATTGAGACTGGCCTACCTGCTTCCTATGTTGGTGTAGAGTGTGAGGATGATTTGATCTTCTTCGTCTGTAAAACCGCCGTGCTTGATGTCTGGTCGGAGATAATTGAGCCATCTGAGGCGGCAACTCTTGCCGCAACGTTTTAGGCCTGGAAGGGAGCAATTAAGAGGGGATGAGATTTGAAACAGGAAAGTTAAAAAGAAAGAATGGTGAGAAATGAAAAGATGAAGACCAGCTTTTTGGGGGAGAGCAATCCAGTTGCCACCAGTGCCATGTTTCTCAAGATATGACTTGAGAGTGGTGTCTTCTTCAGGGGACCATGGCCCTCTCTTAACTTTGGTTTTGTCACAGCAAGGAGCTCTTCCCATGGCCGGACAAATTATATTGAAGCAACCTAACAATCTCACTTATAACTCTCTCCTGTTACTTTCAGCTTGTGTGTATGTGCTGAGAAACAACTCAACCCAATGGGCGATTTAAAGAAGGATAGGGATGGTATTTGTTTGGGGGTGGGGGTGGGGGTGGGGGTTGGGGTTGGGTGGACCTATTTCTCTTTTCTTAAATAAATTTTGAGATCAGTCATCTAATAACAAAATAAAAACTTAGTTGAGGATTTAATAAGAAGGATTGCACTTTAATCCCGAGAGTAAGGTATCTTAGTCCTCTGCAGATTTTTCAAATGTATATGTACACCGGTGCCTGTAATAGACCATATTCAGCTAGGTACCATACAATGGCTAGGGACGAAATACAGCTCTTAATTCATTTTGTTTTAATAGCTGATGTATATTTAATTTTAATTTTATACATAATGATTAAGATTAATTGTTGATATAATAGATAAGTTTAAGAGGGAAGATGAGAGGCAAGTGAGCTTGACTTTGTCCATAGGCCTTTTTTTTCTTCAATTGAAAGTTTTCAATATAATATAAATATAAAATATATGTGTCATTATCCAGTTGTACAGGGCAAATAGGATAACTCAGTCAATGAGGAAAGTACAGTAATGTCAACATGCCCCCCTTTTGCTATCAACTTTTGGACCACTTAACCTTTTGTTCATGTGGAATGGTCACCCTTCATTAAAATTTTATATATATATATATATATACATATATATATATATATATATATATATATATATATATATATATATATTAATTTGAGAATTTTCTGTTTTTAAATAAATAAATAATACATTTATTTTTACGTTTCTCTAGTTTGAAAAATAAATTATTTCAAATTGTGATGCTCTTAGACTTCTATACCTTTTTTTTTTAATCATTAACTGTCTACTTATCCATAATAATTTATTCATAGTCGATTGATGAAAATAATCAAAACATCAGTACCTCATTAGAAATATATTAAAATCTTTTAAATTTAGTAAATTTATATTAAATTTGAAATTGTGCACCATTTTATCTGATTAGAATCTCTAAATTAAAAATTTCGAATTGATCATATAATGTAGACTTGTCTATTAGTAATAGAGCTATCGAAACACAATCATTATATATATAGGGAAGGTTCACATGCAAATATAAAATTACTAAATTTATCGAATCACAATTTTATCTGATTATAATCTATAAATTAAAATTTTCAAATTTTACGTCTCTTTTTACTTTTGAGCTCATCTTTTGCTTCCTTATATAAGTCTTTGCCACTTGGGACCATGTACTTTATGTCTTCTCATAGTTTAGTCCCGAAGCTTTCCATCTTTTTCAATTTACACCCAACCCCTTTCAGTTTTTGCACTTTGACCTCCTTAATTTAAATTGCTATTTAAATTTTAAAACTTTAACAAAATATAGTTAAACTTTAATCAAATAATTTTATTTAAATTATAATAAAATAGTAGTTAAAAAAATCGGTTTTGAATTCGAACCGTCCAGTATCAAACTGAAACCAACTGTTCCTGTTTGTAATATTATAAAATTGAAACTGAAACCATTTGTACGATTACAATTTCAGTTTGATTCCTAGAATACATGGTTTGGTTAGAATCGAACCATGATCGTATAAGTATATAACTAATAATTGGGCTTGTTTGATCGCATATTTAAAAAATAAATCTATTTAGGCCTTGAGTTCAGCCCAATAAAATTGCTCTCAATGCAAAGGCCTGTGTATTATAGATAGTGGGCCAACACCAGGGTTTTCTTAGAATAGATAATGACCTTAAAGTCAGAGTACTACTGAGTGTCGCCACTACTGATGCGATAAATCCACTCCACTCCCTTCCACATGTGAGAGTAAATCGGATGTCACTAGATCATAAGGTCTTTGGTATTAGAAAATTTTTTAAATAATTAAAAATAAAATAGTTTTTAGGGGAGTTTTTTGTAAGTTTTTTCTTTGTGGGGGTAGAAGGGAGAGAGAGGATAGCAGAGAAAAAAAAATGTATTTATAGATATGAAGGTTTTTTGTTTTTTTTTTTTAATATAGTTTACACATAAAAAGGAAAAAAAAAACCATTTTGGTGCGCGAGCACTAGACACGTTAATATCAATTTTATTTTATTTTATTTTGCATGTTTTCTATTGACAAATTATACCTGGACAAGGTTCTACCTTGTATTGTAGACCCTGGTATAAAAATAACCTTCAGATTCTATATCTGTAATTGACACATTTTGTATTTGCAATTGAAAGTTTTGTATTTGTAGCTATCTTAATTATCAAGTTATTTGTTTACATGTAATCATGTATACAAATTATTAATTATAGGTACATAATTTTTGTATCAGGTTTCACAATGCAATATGAACATGGTAAATGGTATAACAATTGGTTGATCCCCTCTTCCTTTCTCGTTGTTGAAAAAAATTGACACCAACAAAATTGTTAAAACTTATTCTTAGAGTTTGGGGAGTTCAAAAAATATATTCTGAATAAAAATTTAAGAAGACATTTTAAATTTATTTTTCTAATCAAAATAAGTATTTTGTTATTAATTTTAATGTTTTTAGTTAGTCAAATACCAAAAAAAAAAAAAAAAAAGACATACAACAAACCGCCTGTAAATGGTAAAAGCAATTTCAGTTACCAGAAATGGAAAAAAAACAAAAACAAAAGAAAAAAGAAAAGGTTTCATTATCCTGAAGTCATCCTCCCGTGTGCCCCACTCCTCCACGTGAATGGACACAAAGCATTTAAGCAGATAACCAGAAAGTTCTGCGCTATTCCAGGCCCAAGGCCCACGTACAACTCAACATTGAATTCCCCAAGCTACCCCCATTAAACAAAACATCTGACTTCCACATCCCTCTGCTCCTCTCTGCTACTTATCTTCCAACTGTCTCTCAGCTTCAGACATCATCACCACTAAAACCTACGCACATTTCCTTCAGTTTCCAATAAATAAGGATTTGGTCCAAATATCTCAACTTACAATGTCGTATTTAATTTCATTTTTTTTAAAACAAATTTTTATGCTCTCAGAATCCTTTTCTAAGAGCGAAAAGATAAATCATGAATAGTCTCATTTAATTTAACATAACAAAACATGATAGATGAAACAGCTCGGTGCGAACAGAATTAATGTATGATAAACAAACTTAAAAGATACTTCCTACCGTTAGAGTCAACTAATGACAATTTGTGGCCCGACTAAATAAACATGACATAAAATAATACAAATATATAAGAAAAAGAAATATAATTTTATAAAATACATGACATGAAGTAATATTGTTCATTACATTCATCATATTGAATTGCAGAAAGCATGCATACACAGATCATGATAATATATATCTACACCAACTAGGATTAGAGTTAATCAGTAGCAGACTGGCAAACATAAAGATACAGTAAACGAGATTTATAACAACATTAAGATAAACTCTAGTGCTAATGATAACTTATAACGATGATTAGTAACAACCTTAAATTTACCAAAAAAAGGAATAATTCAGCCTTCTCTCCTTCCTCCTCGGCGTGTTCCTTGTGCAGATACCCAAACACTGAAACGCCGTCTTTCTTCTTCCTTATTTACAGTCGATCATCACAGCTCTTCCGATCTTTACAATTTTTTTTAATTTTTTTTGGGGATTGAAAGTAAAATTCAGTTTTTTTGATTAAAAAAAAATAGATATTTACCTATTCTCAAGAAAATCATTTTATTTTAGTTGATAAGATCCGAGACCCATCCGACATCCGGGTTTGGAGCATCAGACGGGTTCGGGTACCCGTCTAGAGGATTCTCCTCGCTTAATTTCTGGAACATTCTGGCTCTTAAACCTCGCCCTGACTCGACTCTTTCCATGGGGACTTCATCTTCTTCCTCACGCAAGCTCTCTTCCCAGAGATCGAAGTGGGATCGAGGGATACACTGGGTTGGAGTGGAAGGCAAGCTGCGGAATCCGGGTCGGGTCACGGGTAAAACCGGAGACCCGTGAACAGGCGAACCAATTTGAACGGTCCAGGAAGAAGGCATGGATTTCACCTTGTTGAGTTGGAGCTGACGTAAAGAGGCCACCATCTCGCTGACGTAGTTGGAGCCGAGAGAGCGGCTGAGCGAGTTGACTGAGTTGGCGGCGGTCATCGGGGATAAGGGCGGCGACTCGGACGGTGGGGATCCGGACTCGGGGGACGAAACGAAATGGATAGCTTTGGCGGCGTCGAAACTGAACCTATGCGGCGACCCGTCGTAGGATTCGTAACGGGGGCTCAAAACTCGGAGCTGTTCCGGCGAGTGGGCGAAGAAGCACACGCGTCGCTTGCAGTTCATCCCATCCTTACACGGCTGCGTGCGGTAACGCGCCGGGTGTAGCCAGCACTCAAACACCCCGTGCGCGAACTCGCACGCGTCGCCTTTCCGGCAGTTCCCCTTCCGGAAATCCGGACACGCCGTCCCCGAGTAGTGACACGCGCGCGGGTCCCGCCTGCGAGCCTTTTCTCCGGGATGGGCAAACGGACACTCCGTCCAGTCATGTGACCTCCCACGTGCGCATTTCCTCACTTTAAACTCATACATCCGAAACTGATCGCAAGAATACGCGTCGGCCGGGAACTCACCGTCTTTCCCGCCGTCAAACTCGCCGTCGCTACTATTCGACGGCAAGTAACGCTGGAAAGCCCTCAAAGCTGCGTCGTTTTGAATTGACGGCGAGAATTCCTCGCCGGCATTGTCTCTAGGGCTAGAAGAAAACTGAATATTAGCAGTCTGATCACCTGAGTACCACGTGGTAACTTGCGACGCAAGATAACTGTGATCTCTCTCTCCGATCATCATTTTCCTTTCTTGCTTAATATGGCTATGGGGGTGATGATGTCTGCGTTTCAGGGCGGTGATAATCAGTGTTATATAAACTGATGAAACAATGGGTTTAACCATGATTAAGTTAAGTATTAACCCGAGTTGAGTTAACCAATCTACCGGCCAATACTTTCCACTGCGGTTAAAACTTGGAAATCAAAATAATCAAACACCTTTAATAATTCTAACCTTAAATTTACAGCACTAATTAATACCCTTAGGACAAAGTCTTTCTATGGTCTTGACACGCAAGACTTTGGAGATATTTTGGCTGATTTAATTGGTCTTTCATGTATGGGCTGTCACTATATCATCTGGAGACTGTATTGCTTACTTTTTTCCCCAACAAAAAAGCCCCAGTTCCCATTCTCCCACGCCGCAGAGGCAGAGCAAAAAACACGCAAGAATACTTTTTTTTTTTTTTTTTTGTGAGACTAATTTAATCTTAGTACAATTTTGCCAAAAACAAAAAAAGGAGTTCTCGAATGTTTTAATTTTTGGGTGACACTTGTGCGAGACGGATCGGGTCGATTTGAATCAACATCCAAATGTCATACTTATATGCCGTTGCGGATCCAGAAAAATGTCCTAGTGGAGGCAAAACATAAAAGAGGTAGTACCAAGTTGTTCATTTATATGTGAGGTTGGAGTTCGAGCCAAATACTAATAAAGCACATCAAAACTTTATACAAATATTAATAACAATATATGAAACATAATTAATTTGATAAAATATTTCAAAGAGAAAACACATTATAAATTACACATCTTATTATTAATTTTAAAAAATTATATATTTTGTTAGGTAATGAGAACAATTTAAAGTAATTATTATTGAATTAATAACATAAAAATATAAATATGTAGTACATTTATCAATTTAGAGTTTTAGTTGTATGAAACGCATGCTTCAATTTAATATTAGAGTCAATCTTATGACGAATGTTATAGGTTTGAATTTCTATGTTACCTGATAAAAATAGACTATGGTCTATGGTAGTCATATAGAATTGAAAGCTATATTATTAACTTGTTTATCAATTGATCCGAGCTACTATGTTAGAATATAATATATGAGTTAATTTCATTTTTTGTTATACATTTATAATTGAGCGTTAACTTTTAGTTTTTTTTTTTTATTTATAATAAGAATATCCTAATTTGTTCATAGTATTGTTGTAGCATTACTATTTTTAATCATTGCAATCTTTTTTATACAAAGTAGGTTGACCCGCTATTTTTATATTTATTTTTTTAATGTATAATTAAAGACTGAAATACCTTTATATTTAATGACTTAAATAAACTGTCACCAATAAATCTAGGACAACAAATGAAATTAACTCTAGAATATACATCATAAATATGATTAATTTGAAATTGTGTTATTATCGTATTTTATTTATATCACTTTTGATATTATTTGTTGTTTGATTTCAAACGATTTTTTAATTTTCATGTTCAAAAGTCGTTTGTCAATTTATAATTTAATGAAACTTTAAGAATAATTCAAGTCCACATTTTTATTCATATATTTGATGACTAAATTATTTCTATTGGCATGATCAAACATCATCCCAAGGTTTTGCTCCAAACCATACGCTCACACCAAACCATACGCTTCCCATGTATGCACAAAATACAAAAAACAGAATGAACAATCCTGTCAAGTTGGTAACACTATTGACTATATAATTATAAAGTGAGTAAATTGCCATTTTGGTCCAATGACTATTGCAGCACTGTTAAATGCTATCCTCGACTTTCAAAAATCTTAATTACGTACCATGACTATCGTTTTTTTCTCAATTTTGGTCCAACCGGCCAAATTGCCGGCGAAAAACGGCCGGAAAAACTTAAACCAAATTTAATCCATATTTGAGAGGGGTAAAGCGGTCATTTCATATAGTTTTATTATGTTGTCTTTGACTCCGAATTGACCAATGGATTTGGGAAAGGGAATATAACCACCGTGCTGCGCGCTACTTCCTCCATCTTCATCCACGCGAAGCGAAGAACACAAACGGGAGGGGAGAAAGGCGAAAAATTGCTAGGATTTCGAGCTCCGTTCTCCATCAACTACGTGGGTATGAGTAATTTGTCTTCTTCTTCTTCGAATAATGGTAACGATTTCTACGAATTTGGGGAAAGGTTTCCTAGTATACACTGTAAATGTGGTCACCAATTGAAGATTCGAACTTCATGGACGAACGAGAACCCAGGTCGTAGATTTTGGCTATGTTCTGCTGGTATTGTAAGTATCATTTATTTTTGTTAGGGTTTGGATTACTGTACTGATTTACAGAATGTAATTTTGTTTGTTGGTTTTGGGAATGCATAAAACAGAGTAGGGTTGGTTGTGGTTTTGTGGATTGGTATGATCCTCCAATGTGTTCCCGTTCGAAGCGAATAATTCCGGGATTGCTAAAACGCATAAATAGACAAGATGAAGAAATAAGGGTGTTGAAGGTGAAGCTTGAAGGTGAAAACCAGCAGGAGAAGGGCAAAGTGTTTAACAAGATTGTAGGAATATTGGTTGTAATCTTTGTAGGTTTTGTTGCTAGTATATGTTTTGCTTGAAATGAAGAGTTATCATTTGTGATTGTAATGTTTGCAGTAATCCTTTGTAATTTAAGAAATGGCAGTATGGAAGTGTTTAACAATATTGTAATGTGCTACATTTTTGTATTGAAGTGATCCTTTGTATTTGAAGAAATGGCAGTACTGTAATGTGCTAGATTGTAATGAACACAAGTATTCAATGAACTGATCAATTTCATTCATTACTGTCAATTGCAAAAACCATTACATTACTGTGAATTGCAAAAACCATTACATTACTGTCAAGTGCAAAAACCATTAACAAAGCATTCACAATAAGTGTTCTGTTTTCAAAACACATTCACAAAAACTGCAGTATTAACAAAGCATTCACAAGATCTGTTTTCCTAAGTCAGCATTAACCAAGCAGTCAGCATTAACCAAGCAGTCAGCATTAACAAATTGCATTCAATCAATGTTGATAGGGTCATCATTGTTGCCAAAGAACTTGGACTTCATAATTGTCTTGCTCCTAGTATAGTATGGCTTCTTGCGATTGGATTGCCTTTTCTTTGGACCTCCAAGTCTAACTTGATTATGCTCTTGCTGCCCACTAGCTTCAACCCCACATTCAGCTACATGCTCTTGCTGCCCACTAGCCTCAACTCCATGCTCAGCTACATGCTCTTGCTGCCTAGTAGCCTCAACTCCATGCTCAGCTCCATGCTCTTGCTGCCCACTAGCTTCAACTCCACACTCTGCTCCATGCTCCTCTTTCAGCTGCTGCCCAGTAGCCTCAACTCCATGCTCCTCTTGCCCATGTTCTTGACCATGATGATGAGTAGATGTACCTTCACCATGCTCCTCCTGCTGGCTAGACATGTGAATAGGGATCTGTTTTGTTGTATAAATGACTCTTTTCTTTGGCTTCAACTGAAACATTAAAAACTGTAAGTTACAAGTTTAGAACAAAGCAAATTGAACATTACAAGTTAAAGAAAGCTTATTACCTTTTGATTTGGATTTGATGGACATTTTCTAGAGTTATGTCCAGGTTGTCTGCAAATCCCACAATGCAATTGGATGTGCTTTCTTGAAACAGTCATCCCATCTTGACTCAGTGGTGGCTCAACCTCACCAGCAGATCTAGTTCTGAGCTTCTTTGGCCTCCCCACTTTGGCAGAATAGATTGGTGGCAGAGGGGGTGTTGTTGTAGTCACTGGCCACTCAGAAGGGCCTGCCATAGGGTTAATGGAGCAGCCATATATCTTCAAGTAAGTCTCCTTTGAGTAGCATGGATGGACAAAATCAAACAAAGACACCTTTCCATATTTTTTCCATATTGCACATACTCCATGCTTGCAAGGAACCCCAGACAAATCCCACCTTCTGCATGAACAAGTTTTCTTTTCCAAATCCACCTCTTGTTGGTCCCCATACAACTGAGCCACTTCAAACTTATGGAAATCACACTGAGTTGCCAAATATCCTGCTGCCTCTTTCTCAATTTTCTTCAACTTTCCAACAATACTTGGGCATATCTGTGTCTTCCAACCAGCTGCCTTTTGTCTCTTTTCAAAGAATTTACTCATGAGCATCTTCCTAATGGTTTCAAGGCATTCTATAATAGGCTTGTCCCTTGCTCCAAGTAAGGATGAATTAAAGGACTCACATATGTTGTTCACTAACATATCACAGTGGCTGTGTGTTGGGAAGTGAGATCTACACCATTCACTTGGAGACTTATCACCTAACCACTGATATGCATCCTCATCTAATGCCCTAAGTTTCCTTAAACATTCATTGTAGGAATTGAGTGTTGTTGCCCTAGCACAAGCCCATAAAGCATCTTTCAATGCCTTACCTTGAAACCCCGCAACCTTCATATTAGCATGTAGGTGCCTAACACAGAATCTGTGCTCCACAGCAGGCAGTACATCCACAAAGGCAGGGACTAAACCTTTCTGTTTATCACTTATGAAACACATTTCTGCCTGCACATCCTCTGTTAGCTCCAAATCTGCCTTAAGCAAAGTCAGAAACCAAGACCAAGCCTCCTTCTTCTCTCCTTCAACTATAGCATATGCAAGTGGGAAAATGCTATCATTAGCATCAACACTCACAGCAGTCAGCATCATCCCACCTGTTGCAGCTCTCAAGTGACATCCATCCACACCTATCAAAGGCCTACAGTGTTTGAATCCCAACTTGCTAGCTTCCCAACATATGTACATTCTCAAGAATCTATCCTGCCCATTGTCAGCAATAGTCTTCACAATACATTTAGTATTACTGTTTGTCCTTTCCATTTCAGCACAATAACTCCAAATCCTCTTGAAGTTGTCTGCATCATCACCAAGTCTTTGTTTCTTTGCCTTCCAAATAGCCCTATAGGCTTGTTGGTCACTTACATAGAATCCCTCCTTACTGCACACTGCATCCCTGAATTTTTTCATCATCCAGTCTGGATGGTCGTTTAACTCCTTGGCCCACCTCTTAGCAATCACACTGGCTTTCACCATGGAATTCTCCCAAGCCCAAGTACAACCCTGGTGGATATCAACCATGTTAAGAATCCTCCAAGAATGTGAGTTAACCACTTTCCTCAACCCTATTCTCCAAGGGCAACCAGGCTGTGCACACTCAACTACAACCCTCTCCTTGTCATTTCTAGGAGTCCTAATATCTTTGCCATTTTTAAAACCATAACTCTGAACTGCTTCTCTAAACTCCTGTTTGGTTGCAAATGTCATGCCTAAAGTAAATTCAGGATCCTTCATGTCAGTGGCAGCTCTAAAAATAGGCCATTTACTATCACCATCACTGTCAGATTCCATCAGTGAAGCATCATCAGAAAAGTTTATGGATTTAACACTGTCACTTTCAAATTGAAGTTCAGGATCCTTCATGTTTGGTTTCACTTCTGGATGTTCAGTTTTAATACTTTCACTTTCCATTGAAACTCCATCATCACCCTCCTCATCCAGTTTCAAAGGCTCAACCTCAACTTCTGCCTCACTATTCCATTCACCTTTAGGTTCATCTACCTTAACTTCTGCCTCAATCAAATCATTGACATCCATAGTATCAACCCAAATCTCCAACATCTGACCATCCTTAACTCCATTACTTAAAGCTTTCTCAACATCATCATCTGTTTGCAGTAAGTTCAACCTACCATTTGCAAAGTCATAAAGGTATGCTCCTATTTCAGAATAGCCTAGGGCTTTGACCTTATCATGGAAGAATTGTAGGCATACTTCCTTAGCTGGCACACTCTCATAAATTTCTACATCACCCCCCATATACTTAAATTCTGTTTGCCTACTAATTACTCCATTATGATAAATAAATATGTCCATTGGGACACATTTATTCCCTGTAAAGCACCCAAAGCACCCAAAAGGTAAGAACACTGTAAAAGTCCAACATATGCACATGGTCAATCAACAAAAAGCTAAGCATAAGGGCCCCACATTCAATTCTGTTTTTTTATCAAGCATATACACATAGCACAACACAGTTATCAATTTGTTGGTCCCCACAACAATACTATACTACTTTACCCTAAACCATATCATCAAAACTTCTGATGTATAAATCATTGGTCCCCACATGTACTATTATCACAACTATCATTGGTCCCCACCATAAAAATTCACACTATAAAAACAGCAGAAGCATACACATTCATCGGATGCAATGGTAATGAACTCAATACTATACACACACAACATATACAATCAAAAACGACAGAATGGCATTCCAACTGTGAAAGATGTCAAATTCAGTTCGAACTCAAGGATAAATTCATTACTTACTTGCTTGGAGATGTTTGGCCGCAATACCCATTTGCCCGGCAGATGACGACATAGCTATTTGAATGGCTAATTGAAAGGGAGTTGATGGCAACCTGGTTTCCGTATGTCTCTTAGTTCTTTCTTCGAGTTCTTCTTCGATTTTGTCTTCTTCCGATTTTCTCTCCCTCCGCGAATGTTTCTCGACAACAGTCAATTAGGTTTTAGGTTTAGGGTAAATTTGGGGAAATTGGATTTGGTCAATTCGGAGTCAAAGACAACATAATAAAACTATATGAAATGACCGCTTTACCCCTCTCAAATATGGATTAAATTTGGTTTAAGTTTTTCCGGCCGTTTTTCGCCGGCAATTTGGCCGGTTGGACCAAAATTGAGAAAAAAACGATAGTCATGGTACGTAATTAAGATTTTTGAAAGTCGAGGATAGCATTTAACAGTGCTACAATAGTCATTGGACCAAAATGGCAATTTACTCTTATAAAGTTATACGTTTAATTTTCAGTAATAGTATTTTATTGGACTTTTTAGTTTTAACCGATCAGTTAGGCTTACCTTATTGTGGTCTCAACTCTGAAGTAATGGCTATTAAAAGTTTGAAAATTTCTTTTTTAAAGAGATTCCAATAAGATTTTCTCCTAAATAAGAATCAAATTTTATGGATGCAATTTATATGGAATCTAAGGGTCCATTTTGAAATCTAGAAAATATTTTCTGGAAAAATGATTTCATAAAAGGGTCACACTTGTGTGAGACCGTCTCACGGATCCTTATTCGTGAGACGGGTCGGGTCGGGTCGAAGCACCATGCAAATGTCACACTTATATGTGCAAATGTTATACTTATATGCTCAAATATAATACTAAGTAGGAATACAATTTTTGTTACTTATAAGAGAAAAAGTGTTACATTTTTCATAATAAGTAATGTTGACAATTTTTACTTACTTATAAGGGAAAATATAATACTTTTGAGGAAAAATATAATACTTTTAAATCAAAACGTAAAAGTATTATATTTTCCCATAAAAGTATTATATTTATCCTTATAAGTAACAAAATTTTTATTCCTCATTAGTATTACATTTGAGCATACTTTTGTGCGTATAAGTGTTACATTTACCTCATGACCCGACCCGACCCGTCTCACGGTGAGACGGGCTCACACAAGTTTTTGCCTTAAAAAAAAAAGACTCATTTTCGATAAAATAATTTAATTTTCTAACGTTTTGCTAAAGGTCATTAAACTATCTTTTCTTGATAATAATAATAATAATAATAACAACAAGAAGAAGAAGTGGTGGTGTGATTGTGGTGGCGGTGGCGGTGGCGTTTGTGGAAGAAGACGAAGAAGTGGTGGTGTGATTGTGGTGATGGTGGCGGTCACGGTGGTGTTTGTGGTGGTGGTAGTTGTTCATTGTTGTTATTGTTGTCGGTGGTAGTGGTAATAATAAATTGGAAACTATAAAAGTAATGAGAGAGAAAATAAACATGGGGAAATTCTTGCCAGCGACGACCGAGTCATCACCGGTCGCCATATCTGGCGAGGGTGACCATTTCTGGTCGCCCTCGCCTCAAGGAGAAGGCGACCATTTCTGGTTGCCTTCTCAGGTGAGGGCGACCGGCGACGACTCGGTTAGTTAGTGCCGAAAATTGTCGCCGGAAGGTTTAAAAATGGGTTAGTTAATTGCTATTTTTTTCCAGTTTCAGTGGCGTAATTGCTTTGTTTTTTTTAGAGTTCAGTGGCTTATTTGATGGTTATTCGAGTTCGATGGGTGTAATTGCTTGTTCCCAAATAGTACGATGACTTATTTGTAGTTTATCTCCACATAATAAAATCATAAAATTCATTAGTTATACTAAAACAAAAAATAATAAGAATATTCAAATATAATAAATAAATTGTTAATTTTTAAAAATAAACTTAGTAGTTTAAATATAAAAATAATAAAAAGTCACCTAAAGTTATAGAAACTTTTATAATAAACTACATACTAGTATTCATTTTACTATTATAATATACATACACACATATTGTGGATCGGGTGGGGTTCTAGGCGGGTTTTGTACATAGAACCCGAATCTAACATATTGTGGATCGGGTGGGGTTCTAGGCGGGTTCTACATTGAAATTGTTATCCTTACCCTCTGCAAGTAAGAGAGAATCTTTATGCTATACAATTTAAAGTCCTTCTAAAAGTGAATTGTGTATTGACTAGCTACTACTACTTTAATATAATGATAAAAACTTGATCATGACAATTAACATTATGAGTTTTAAATCTCATTCAAAATATATTGTGGAGTTGAATTTGGTTGATGCATTTGATCATAACAAATACACCAAGAGATACTAAACTTCAATATTTGTCTCGAACAAAATCGTAACAATTCGCTATATATATATATATATATATATATATATATATATATATATATATCTAATCTAACATAGAATATATATAGATAAAGATAAACCTAGAATTTAGGGACCTATGTTGCAATATAACTAAATGGAAGTGAAGGTGAATATATAGATGATTGTGATCCGAGGAGTGGCCTAGTAAAAAAGAAGAGGAATTATTATGTGACAAGATTAGACATTTTGGGGCCTTTTCATATGATTAGCCCGGTTTTCCCTGAAATCCGGTTTAAACCGGCGGCTTGTGCCCTGATAATATGTCCAGTTCATGGTTTATTTTAGATAGTGGACCACCGGCTCAATTGTAAAATTTAAAGAAGACCAACTAATAAAACAATATATTTTAAATTGGACTTGCATTTAGCTAAATTTGTTAATTATAACAACACACTATTTTATCCCCATATATATACATCTTTTTCTGTCTTTTTCATGTTTGTACACATACCTCATTGTCTTCTTTTGGTCCATGCACAATTCTCCCTCTGGTCCAAGGAACCATTAGTGATGGCATGACTATAGCTACTCGATCAACGGCTTACGATTATTTATTTATTTATTTATTTATAATTTAATTTACTGAAAAACTCATAAATCGCTACTCGAAAATTTGTCTTAGGTAAAATATGCATTGTGACTTTAGCTGACAAAGGATGGGACAAATTAGCAATCAAGTCAAACTAAAATGACGATATATAGTAGTTCTTATGGGTAATTGAACTTGGAACCTTGTGGTTACTAATGTAATTGTCAGACCAACTTCATTGGGTTACCCACTACACGACTTGTAATTTTATGTGAAAATTTTTAATTTCCTTTAAATAAATATATAAAATTTTGGATTCGAGACTTATTATTGATCGAGGTATTGAACTTTGGCCTAACTAAACAAGCCCAAGAGAAGCAAAATATGAAAAGAGCAAGCCTTAGATGACCCCGAGCAACCCAATGTCTAACCTTAAGGCTGACCAAACCAATGCTTGGCTGAGGCTCGACCTTTAAGTTGGCTTGGTTGGGCCATGCTCGGAGGATATGAGGTAAACGTCGCTTGTACCCAATTTATACAGGAATAGTCTGATTTACGCCGTTTGTTACCAGAACGGTGTTGGAGGCCTCTAATATAAACAGTAGGATTATAGTTTTGTCTAGTTAGGGACACATTCTTTCTTACAATAGACACAATCCATCAATGACAAGCACATAATCTTTGTACTAATCAAACAATTATTTCAATATTACAATCATTCTCGTCCTCTTCCAAACATTATATTATCCTTATTCCTCTTTTGTAGTAATTAACACAAACCCCTTTTATAGATGAATTTAGATAACACTTTTTCATTAAAGTAAGGAAATTTTACTGTGATTATTAATTATTAAACATAAAATTCCATTTTTATATATTCAGAAGCAATGACTGAAACTTTGTTTTGTTTTATTTTTTTGAAACAATATTTATATATACTTTTGTGGATGTCGTACTTATGATTCCCTTAAGATAAGAATCGAACTTCTCAAACGTTAATTCTAGCAGTCATTCAATCCACTTACTTTTGAAGATTGGTTGCCTTATAATACAACGCATGCTTCCATTATTAACACATGCTAAAACCCTATTTGTTTCAAGCTAAGCTTCATGATGAAGACGGGCTTTAACATTGAATTTATTCATTTTTCGCTGATCATAATCATTGCCTTAATAAATATGTTGAGAATATAATAAATATATTCTACATACAATTTATAACATATTCCGGTCTAAAATTGAAAATATCTATGTTATAGTTTCATCTTTCTTTTTTGTATATTTGATAAAAAAAAAAATGAGAGTTAAAGTTATAATCTTGTACTTAATATGACATATTGTTGATTGAGAAATAATGGTTTATTTCATCAACAATTATGTATAAGGTTATTTTTGCTAATTCATATGACAATTTTTTTTTTAATCGTTCGAATATAGTAATATTTTCATATTTAATTCTTTAACTTGATTTTACAAAATATAATATGTGTAACAGCAAGGGATACAGTTGTTCCCCTCCTTATTATATATGTGTGTGTATATATAGTTGATGTTTTAATTAAAATAGATAAATATAATATTATACAAAAAGGTATTCAAAGATTGTTTTGAGTTAATTGGTAATAGGCACCTTATTACTATATATTAAGAGATTTAGGTATCAAAACTTGTAGACTACACTCTAATTGCAATTTTTTTATTTAAGAATTTCTTCAAACTTTTATATTAACTATGAGATAATTTCTAATGTGTTATATATGTGTGGTTATAATTATTTAAATTGAATAATTAATTTCTATGAAATATGTTTTGTATGTAATAAAATTATGAAAAATATTTTGAACGAAAATCTACTTTTTATGAATTATTTAGTCATTATTGTAGTTTATAAGTTTCAATTATGAATTATTGTATTCAAATTAATTTAGAAATACATAGATTTGATCTAATTAAAATAAAAAAGTATATATGAGAATCATAATAATAGATATATATGATATATAATTTAATACAACTATTTCATATTTTATCATTAATACATTTTATCGCGCTTTGAAGTTTTTAAAGTTTCTTGTCCTTACTTAATGATATTCGTGAATCCATCCCTATATATGTGTTTGTGTTTAGTTTTAAATGAAAACCTCTGTTAATATGTGAATATGTGTACTATTGTGCACCATTGATCTTGATCTTGTGGTTTATAAATGTTGACCCCATGTAACAACCGTGTGGACAAGCTCTAATTTTTATACTCAGTCTGCTATAGCAATAAAACTAATGTTTATTACTTCTTTCCAAATACATATTTCGGTAACATTATTACCGTCAATACACATAAGTCAATCATAAATATAAACAATATTATACCCAAGCGTTGAAGAAGAAAAATCTAAAACAAGATGGAGAAAGAAC
Source organism: Ipomoea trifida (assembly GCA_003576665.1). Classification (NCBI taxonomy): domain Eukaryota; kingdom Viridiplantae; phylum Streptophyta; class Magnoliopsida; order Solanales; family Convolvulaceae; genus Ipomoea; species Ipomoea trifida. Next base: position 14,406,661 of record CP025646.1, read on the forward strand.
CCATACGAATGAGGGAAGTATATCAACAACGAAATCCTAACCTACAATAATTCCTTCTCTAGAGTCATACTTAAAAGCCATCGAAAAATACTACACAGTACATATTTAAAACAAGTTTAAATAACCCAAAAAATAAAATAATACTACTTAGCATAAAATCGTAGCTTAGCCACGCACAGTCGCACATATGTAAAGTCTAGATTTGTCCATAATTTTTATGTGAGGGTGTGCTCTCATATGAACACAAATTTATATATATAGATTGATGATTATAAAAGAACCCTGCATTAAATCAAAACGTGAGAAATGCATGAGTGCACACAAACTAGTTACTGCCACAAATGCAAGCGCAACTACTTCAGGGTCTCCACTGTCATCTAAGCACGCTTGTATGAATTCGCAGGTTCTCACCTAAGATATATGGTTCTCATATGAATGCAGGCATATATATATATATATATATATATATATATATATATATATATATATATATATATATATATATATATATATATATGACTTATGAGTGTGGGTGTGGAGTGGGACTGAGATACTTATCCCCACCCTAGCCCATACTTGTTCCCACTTCCCATTATGCAGATTTTGTGGAAACTTCACTCATAAGTCCTAATTAGATTAGCGATATGAATAATTCCATAGGTATAGTACAATTGACGGAGCTATAAAAGTAAGTGGTTGGCATAAATTATGTTACAATCTAGAATTAAAGGCTACTTGAGTTGGATAAGCACATAAGGTAGATTAGCTAGGCAAGTAGGGTAGGGCACACATGCACGAAGTTAGGCTTACGTTTAGTACATAAAACTGGATGAAAACGAACCGACAGGAAGGCCGAAGGGGTATTATTGATGCAACCGAAACATATAAAAAATTACGTTAATGTCTCAATAATTTTGTACCTTAGAAGGGAATCTATAATATATACATTTATTGCTTAACAACTCGAACAAATGCAAGTGACTAAGGGGACACGTATAAGGTTTTCCATTGTTGGCGATAAAGAAGCCATGTGCCCCCCGGCAGCCAGTTTTTCAGAGACCAGCATCTCACGTCTTTTGTTAATGTTTTCTTTTTCTTTGTTTTTTTTTTTTTAAACAAAATAAAAAGGTATTGCTACATAAATGCATGGAGTACATGCCACCAAGTGTCATTCCATTTATTTACCTTTTGATACTTCTTGATTTTGATGCAGTAGATGCCCAACGATTGCCTAGGAATATATTATTTATGACAACTCTAATCAAATTATCCGACTGAGTAATTTGATTATCACAAGATTTTAAGTTTGACTGTTTATATGAATTGCTTATTCACTTTCTTGATTTGATGAGCTAGTTAGCAACGAGCAATACATGCTGATTTACCACTTTGCTATATTTTGCAGGTAAGGATCACAATATGAACTTTATATAAAGTGCATCTTTATGTGTTAGTTGATGGCCCTGTTTGGTAAATAATCAGCCCATCAGTCAATTTTGACTTATTTGATCACTATTAGTTGTTTGGTTAATAAGTTTTTTGTAACTTCAAAACACTAAAATTCAAAAGGTTACTCAAGCAGTCTTTTCAATTAGCTTTTTGAGAAAAGAAATTATACCAAACACCAACCAGTAACTTTCTACAATTCTATTTAATTCTTAAGTGATTTTACAAATATAATATGTATAACAGCAAGGGGTACATTTGTTCCCCTCCTCATTATATATATGTGTGTGTGTATTAGTGTATATATAGTTGATGTTTTAATTAAAATAGATAAATATAATATTATACAAAAAGGTAATCAAAGATTGTTTTGAGTTAATTGGTAATAGGCACCTTATTACTATATTAAGAGATTTAGGTATCAAAACTTGTAGACTACACTCTAATTGCAATTTTTTTATTTGAGAATTTCTTCAAACTTTTATATTAACTATGAGATAATTTATAATGTGTTATATATGTGTGGTAATAATTATTTAAATTGAATAATTAATTTGTATGAAATATGTTTTGTATGTAATAAAATTATGAAAAATATTTTGAACGAAAATCTACTTTTTTATGAATTATTTAGTCATTGTAGTTTATAAGTTTCAATTATGAATTATTGTATTCAAATTAATTTAGAAATACATAGATTTGATCTTATTAAAATAAAAAAAGTATATATGAGAATCATAATAATAGATATATATGATATATAATTTAATACAACTATTTCATATTTTATCATAAATACAATTTATCACGCTTTGAAGTTTTTTAAGTTTCTTGTCCTTACTTAATGATATTCCTGAATCCACCCCTATATATGTGTGTGTGTTTAGTTTTAAATGAAAACCTTGTTAATATGTGAATATCTGTACTATTGTGCACCATTGATCTTAATCTTGTGGTTTATAAATGTTGACCCCATGTAACAACCGTGTGGACAAGCTCTAATTTTTATACTCATCCTATAGCAGTAAAACTATTGTTTATTACTTCTTTCCAAATATATATTTCGGTAACATTATTATCGTCACTACACATAAGTCAATCATAAATATAAACAATATTATACCCAAACGTTGAAGAAGAAAAATCCAAAACAAGATGGAGAAAGAACCCATACGAATGAGGGAAGTATATCAACAACGAAATCCTAACCTACCATAATTTCTTCTCTAAAGTCATACTTAAAAGCCATCGAATAATACTACACAGTACATATTTAAAACAAGTTTAAATAACCCCAAAAAATAAAATAATACTACGTAGCATAAAATCGTAGCCACGCACATATGTAAAGTCTAGATTTGTCCCTAGTTTTTATGTGAGGGTTTGCTCTCATATGAACACAAATTTATATATATAGATTGATGATTATAGAAGAACCTTGCATTAAATCAGAACGTGAGAAATGCATGAGTGCACACAAACTAGTTACTGCCACAAATGCACACGCAACTACTTCAGGTCTCCACTGTCATCTAGGCATGTATGAGTTCGCAGATTCTCACCTAAGATATATGGTTCTCATATGAATGCAGGCATATATATATATATATATATATATATATATATATATATATATATATATATATATAGAATATTAATCAAATGTGGCCGTGCTCTTAGGTGTGGCCGTGCGGTCACACACCACTCAATGTTACGAAATACACCACTCAATGTTAAGAAACACACCACAATGAAAATATACAAAAACACCATAAAACACACCACGTCACCACACACCCAAAATAATGCACCATAACTCCCATGTCCCTAATGGTGCATTTGCTAATACTGTGTTGTGTATATTTGCATACCTAGTGGTGTGTTTTTGGGTGATGCGTCCCTAACGATGCATATTTGTGTGGTGCATTTTCTAACACTGAGTGGTGTATATCTGTATACATAGTGGTGAGGCCGCACTGTTCACACCTAAGAGCACGACCACACTTGAACATGACCCTATATATATATATATATATATATATATGAAGTTGGCTCATATGCGGACTGTAGTTTAGATGTGGTCGTGTGGCCCAATCAACACCGTCCAATTTCATTAATCTTACTGAAATTCGCGTATGTTTAAGTGGGGTTATTATGGTAATTTTAGTATTTATATTACATGATTGGAATGGTGCATTTTAGTACATAGTGTGGTGCGTTTTAATACATGCTGTGGTGCGTTTTATTACGTATGTTGGTGCATTAACTGTGTTGTAGAATGGTGTGTTTTAATCTATCCGTTGGTGCATTTTCATACGTAGAATGATGTGTAACTGTGTTGTGGAATGGTGTGTTTTAATACATAGTGTGGTGCGTTTTAATACATGCTGTGGTGCGTTTTATTACGTATGTTGGTGCATTAACTATGTTGTAGAATTGTGTGTTTTAATCTATCCGTTGGTGCATTTTCATACGTAGAATGATGTGTAACTGTGTTGTGGAATGTTGTGTTTTAATACGTCGTCTGGTGCATTTTAATACATTGAATGGTGTGTATTTTAACATATATGTGTTTCTAATAATAAGTGTGGTGCATTTTTAATACGTATAACAGTGCATATTTTAGCACATGTTTTATAATATGTGTAAATTAATATGTGTAAATAGTGTATGCTTATAATCTGACATGAGGCACGTTGTGGTACATTTTAATATGTAGAATGATGTGTTTTATTAAGTATATTGATGAATTTTAAGTGAATAGACGCATTTGTGTATATTGTGTGGAATTGTGTGTTTTATCGGTCCTCTGGTGCGTTTTAGTACGTAGAATGGTGTGTTCTGTAACATACATATATTGCGCGTTGATTGATATCTATGATCTAATGACTGAAAATAGGCCACACGACCACACCTAATGACCAGGCCACACCTGAACTCTACCTATATATATATATATATATATATATGACTTATGAGTGTGGTGTGGAGTGGGACTGAGATACTTATCCCCACCCTCGCCCATACTTGTTCCCACTTCCCATTATGCAAATTTTGTGGAAACTTCACTCATAAGTCCTAATTAGATTAGCGATATGAATAATTCCTTAGGTATAGTAGAATTGACGGAGCTATAAAAGTAAGTGGTTGGCATAAATTATGTTACAATCTAGAATTAAAGGCTACTTGAGTTGGATAAGCACATAAGGTAGATTAGCTAGATAGGCAAGTAGGGTAGGGCACACATGCACGAAGTTAGGCTTACGTTTAGTACATAAAACTGGATGAAAACGAACCGACAGGAAGGGGTATTATTGATGCAACCGAAACATATAAAAAATTGCGTTAATGTCTCAATAATTTTGTACCTTAGAAGGGAATCTATAATATATACATTTATTGCTTAACAACTCGAACAAATGCAAGTGACTAAGGGGACACGTATAAGGTTTTCCATTGTTGGCGATAAAGAAGCCATGTGCCCCCGGCAGCCAGTTTTTCAGAGACCAGCATCTCACGTCTTTTGTTAATGTTTTCTTTTTCTTTGTTTTTTTTTTTAAACAAAATAAAAAGGTATTGCTTCATAAATGCATGGAGTACATGCCACCAAGTGTCATTCCATTTATTTACCTTTTGATACTTCTTGGTTTCGATGAAGTAGATGCCCAACGATTTGTGTAAGAATATATTATGTGGGACAATTTTGGTCAAATTGATCGACAATTGATTTGATAATCACAAGATTTTAAGTTTGACTTTTATACAAATTGTCTATTCTCTTTCTTGATCTGAGTAATTAGCAACGAGCAATAATGCTGATTTACCACTTTGCTATTTTTACGGTAGGGTTCACAAAACAAACTTTATATAATGTGCTCTTTATATATTAGTTGCCTGCTTTCTGTATTAAAAATCAAAATTGTATTATTCTCGTCACATAAATTAATCTTGTATAAGACCGTTTTACTTGAATTAAACAATAATTTTTTTATGAATTTAATTAAAAATATATATATGTTTTAATTAAAAGTTTTATTTGAGATAATCTCAACAGTATATTTTAAGACTAAACCAAATACAATTTAGAAACTTATTGATGAATTAACTTATTAAAGAGAGACGTAGGTTTCAAGTATATGTGCATTTGTGTGACTGTCATGATGTCATCATGATGTGATAGTGAATAGTATCACAATTCACAACCATTAGATTAAGTTGTGGATCAAGTATGTGGTAGCAAAATATCCAAACTTTCTGAATTATCACACTCGGTAATTATCAACCAGATAAGGCATGTGTAACTAACATTAAAGCAGCCCTAAAAGTGGGATTTTTTGGTAAGATATATGTGTCTAACTATGAGGGAGATGGGGAGGAAAAGGAAAAGGGAAAACAAGAAAGAAGGAGGAGGGGAAAAAATAGATTTAGAAAACTGAATTAATGTGTTTGTTGGTCGTAGCTGTGCAAATAACGCGTACTAATGTAATTTTTTTTTTTTTTGAATGTGAGGCTCACTAATATAAAATAAAATAAAACTACTCTTGAGGTATCTCTACTAAGATACAATAATTTTTTAAAAACAAATTTGTTTCATCTTTTTTCAAATTTAGTCACCAATAATTACATTTTATCTTTAAGTCGTATCACCATTTTAAATTTAACTTTTCATTACATTTAGGTCACATCTGGCCTGGCGGCTAAAATGTTCTGCAAATTATTTACCAAGAAATTTCTTTTGATACCAAATCCATTCTATGACTCTAAGAAAACTTCTTTCACTGCAATTAAATAATTCAGTGAGAATTTTAGTGGAGAGTTTTGTATTCGAATTTGACTACTCAATAACAAAATTAGAAATTAACATACATAAAGAGGGGCAGATTACGGTGACGTCGCTGAATTTTATGAGTTATAATAATGTACAACATGTATTAAAATAATGTACATTATGTGTTAAAATAATGAACTTTTGGGTAAGATAATGTACTTTATGACTTACAATAAGTGTTCATTTTCGTTCGCTGATAGCAATATATTTGAGTGCTCGAAAATCAATCAATTAGCGGTAAAAATGCTTCCATAATTGATAGAATTAATCTACTTAGACTAACCAACCCAACAACTAAGGGGTAAAGTACTGTCGAGATTGGTTTTTGCATATAAGAGGGTTCAAACTCTCGACCTCTTTTAAAATACATTAGTGCACGGCCACTCACGCCAACCAAACTCTTTTTTATGCAATATTATTTGAATTACAACTATCACTACATTGAAAATTCTAAAATACTCGAGTTATGGATTAAATTTTTCACTTAAATATTTATGAATTTTATTGATTTACTTATAGTTTTTTTTTTTTTTTGTTAAAATAATTTTTGTACTATGGCGCCAAATTTATGATTGGACAATACCTTGACTTTGTGTAACTTGTAAAATGGATTTAATCGATTCATTGAATGCTACAAACTGAGTTACCTAATGCCAATAAATTTTGACAACCATAAATTTAATTTCAACAACTTTATGTTTCTGTACGACACTTGACAATTAAAAAAAAAAATTGTTGGTTGTAAAAATTTATAGCGATCCTTAAATAATAATTTCAGTATTGTTGAAAATTTATTATAATTGTGACAAATATTTTTTTTATTATAAAAAAATAAGTTCAGTCTTGACTAAGTGTGTGTATTGGATTTGTGTGAAATGATATATATCCTACATTGATTGCACAAGACATTTTAGAATTGTAATTAATTTGGAGCAAAATATCTACTTCTGAGTTAGTTTTTTGTATTGGAGTTAGTGTATTAGTTTGAGTGTTGTTGTTAAAAGGTCACTAACTGGTGAAAAGATTCACCTGGAACCTTGATAAGGTTCAAAGGGAATCTTGAAGAGTCGATCTGGTGAAAGCTATTAAAAATCAAGTTGTCCGCTCTTTATGGTGCCAGCCTAGTGAAGGGGACGACCTAGAATATGCTACCTCGAGCTTTTGTGGATGTTGCCAAATTAAAACTTCACACTTGAGTTAGCTTTTGTAAAAGTATTAAAATTTTGAACTGAGCGCCATAATAGATTGCAAAGTGATCTAGAGTATTTCAATCATCTCTCCCTAGTGTAGAACAATTTTTAATGTAAATAATTAAAAAAAAATAAAAATAAAAAGTCAATGTTTAGAATTGGAATAATGTTATTATAGTCAAAACTGAAAGTGGAAAAGTTTTAAATTTATTTAACAAATAATAATAATAACAACAATAACAATGCCAATCACCGTGTAGTGTGATAACATTTCATTAGCGTTCTGAATGGGTGTTATATCTTTGATTTTTTAGGTTGAAAACGTTTGAGAAAGTATATAACAAATATTTATATGTAAAGAATTATGATTATTTCAATAATAATAATAATAATAATAATAATAATAATAATAATAATAATAATAATTTGGCTGGATTTTAGTGCTGACTGCTGCTGTAATATTTTTAAAAAATATTTATATATCCATTTTCACTGGTAGGATGTTTTGTTGGTGCAAGCAGATCTAGGATCTATAGGAAAGTGATAGTCCAACCTTAAAGCTTCCGATAACCTTAATACTATGGAACTATCAGAACTGGGAATGACACTTTTTGTTCCTCCCTAAAGGAAACAAAACTGTAACAAAATATTGCTCAATAATATATAATAAATTACAAAAATTTTAACATATACGATAGTCAATAGGGATCTTATTGTCATCATTAAAAAAAAATTGTTACGGTCCTCTGGTGCGTTTTAGTACGTAGAATGGTGTGTTCTGTAACATACATATATTGCGCGTTGATTTGATGAGTTGATATGATCTAATGACTGAAAATAGGCCACACGACCACACCTAATGACCAGGCCACACCTGAACTCTACCTTATATATATATATATATATATATATGACTTATGAGTGTGGGTGTGGAGTGGGACTGAGATACTTATCCCCCACCCTCGCCCATACTTGTTCCCACTTCCCATTATGCAAATTTTGTGGAAACTTCACTCATAAGTCCTAATTAGATTAGCGATATGAATAATTCCTTAGGTATAGTAGAATTGACGGAGCTATAAAAGTAAGTGGTTGGCATAAATTATGTTACAATCTAGAATTAAAGGCTACTTGAGTTGGATAAGCACATAAGGTAGATTAGCTAGATAGGCAAGTAGGGTAGGGCACACATGCACGAAGTTAGGCTTACGTTTAGTACATAAAACTGGATGAAAACGAACCGACAGGAAGGGGTATTATTGATGCAACCGAAACATATAAAAAATTGCGTTAATGTCTCAATAATTTTGTACCTTAGAAGGGAATCTATAATATATACATTTATTGCTTAACAACTCGAACAAATGCAAGTGACTAAGGGGACACGTATAAGGTTTTCCATTGTTGGCGATAAAGAAGCCATGTGCCCCCCGGCAGCCAGTTTTTCAGAGACCAGCATCTCACGTCTTTTGTTAATGTTTTCTTTTTCTTTGTTTTTTTTTTTAAACAAAATAAAAAGGTATTGCTTCATAAATGCATGGAGTACATGCCACCAAGTGTCATTCCATTTATTTACCTTTTGATACTTCTTGGTTTCGATGAAGTAGATGCCCAACGATTTGTGTAAGAATATATTATGTGGGACAATTTTGGTCAAATTGATCGACAATTGATTTGATAATCACAAGATTTTAAGTTTGACTATTTATACAAATTGTCTATTCTCTTTCTTGATCTGAGTTAATTAGCAACGAGCAATATATGCTGATTTACCACCTTTTGATTTTTTACTGGTTAGGGTTACAAAACAAACTTTACTTAATGTGCGTCTTTATATATTAGTTGCCTGCTTTCTGTATTAAAAATCAAAAAAATTGTATTATTCTCGTCACATAAATTAATTCTTGTATAAGACCGTTTTACTTGAATTAAACTACAATAATTTTTTTTATGAATTTAATTAAAAAATAATATTATGTTTTAACTAAAACGTTTTATTTGAGATAATCTCAGACAGTATATTTTAAGACTAAACCAAATACAATTTAGAAACTTATTGATGAATTAACTTATTAAAGAGAGACGTAGGTTTCAAGTATATGTGCATTTGTGTGACTGTCATGATGTCATCATGATGTGATAGTGAATAGTATCACAATTCACAACCATTAGATTAAGTTGTGGATCAAGTATGTGGTAGCAAAATATCCAAACTTTCTGAATTATCACACTCGGTAATTATCAACCAGATAAGGCATGTGTAACTAACATTAAAGCAGCCCTAAAAGTGGGATTTTTTGGTAAGATATATGTGTCTAACTATGAGGGAGATGGGGAGGAAAAGGAAAAGGGAAAACAAGAAAGAAGGAGGAGGGGGAAAAATAGATTTAGAAAACTGAATTAATGTGTTTGTTGGTCGTAGCTGTGCAAATAACGCGTACTAATGTAATTTTTTTTTTTTTTGAATGTGAGGCTCACTAATATAAAATAAAATAAAACTACTCTTGAGGTATCTCTACTAAGATACAATAATTTTTTAAAAACAAATTTGTTTCATCTTTTTTTCAAATTTAGTCACCAATAATTACATTTTATCTTTAAGTCGTATCACCATTTTAAATTTAACTTTTCATTACATTTAGGTCACATCTGGCCTGGCGGCTAAAATGTTCTGCAAATTATTTACCAAGAAATTTCTTTTGATACCAAATCCATTCTATGACTCTAAGAAAACTTCTTTCACTGCAATTAAATAATTCAGTGAGTATTTTAGTGGAGAGTTTTGTATTCGAATTTGACTACTCAATAACAAAATTAGAAATTAACATACATAAAGAGGGGCAGATTACGGTGACGTCGCTGAATTTTATGAGTTATAATAATGTACAACATGTATTAAAATAATGTACATTATGTGTTAAAATAATGAACTTTTGGGTAAGATAATGTACTTTATGACTTACAATAAGTGTTCATTTTCGTTCGCTGATAGCAATATATTTGAGTGCTCGAAAATCAATCTATTAGCTGTAAAAATGCTTCCATAATTGATAGAATTAATCCTACTTAGACTAAAACCAACCCAACTAAGGGGTAAATTTAAGTACTGTCGAGATTGGTTTTTGCATATAAGAGGGGTTCAAACTCTCGACCTCTTTTAAAATACATTAGTGCACGGCCACTCACGCCAACCAAACTCTTTTTTTATGCAATATTATTTGAATTACAACTATCACTACATTGAAAATTCTAAAATACTCGAGTTATGGATTAAATTTTTCACTTAAATATTTATGAATTTTATTGATTTACTTATAGTTTTTTTTTTTTTTTGTTAAAATAATTTTTGTACTATGGCGCCAAATTTATGATTGGACAATACCTTGACTTTGTGTAACTTGTAAAATGGATTTAATCGATTCATTGAATGCTACAAACTGAGTTACCTAATGCCAATAAATTTTGACAACCATAAATTTAATTTCAACAACTTTATGTTTCTGTACGACACTTGACAATTAAAAAAAAAAAATTGTTGGTTGTAAAAATTTATAGCGATCCTTAAATAATAATTTCAGTATTGTTGAAAATTTATTATAATTGTGACAAATATTTTTTTTATTATAAAAAATAAGTTCAGTCTTGACTAAGTGTGTGTATTGGATTTGTGTGAAATGATATATATCCTACATTGATTGCACAAGACATTTTAGAATTGTAATTAATTTGGAGCAAAATATCTACTTCTGAGTTAGTTTTTGTATTGGAGTTAGTGTATTAGTTTGAGTGTTGTTGTTAAAAGGTCACTAACTGGTGGAAAAGATTCACCTGGAACCTTGATAAGGTTCAAAGGGAATCTTGAAGAGTCGATCTGGTGAAAGCTATTAAAAAATCAAGTTGTCCGCTCTTTATGGTGCCAGCCTAGTGAAGGGGACGACCTAGAAATATGCTACCTCGAGCTTTTGTGGATGTTGGCCAAATTAAAACTTCACACTTGAGTTAGCTTTTGTAAAAGTATTAAAATTTTGAACTGAGCGCCATAATAGATTGCAAAGTGATCTAGAGTATTTCAATCATCTCTCCCTAGTGTAGAACAATTTTTAATGTAAATAATTAAAAAAAAAATAAAAATAAAAAGTCAATGTTTAGAATTGGAATAATGTTATTATAGTCAAAACTGAAAGTGGAAAAGTTTTAAATTTATTTAACAAATAATAATAATAACAACAATAACAATGCCAATCACCGTGTAGTGTGATAACATTTCATTAGCGTTCTGAATGGGTGGTTATATCTTTGATTTTTTAGGTTGAAAACGTTTGAGAAAGTATATAACAAATATTATATTGTAAAGAATTATGATTATTTCAATAATAATAATAATAATAATAATAATAATAATAATAATAATAATAATAATAATTTGGCTGGATTTTTAGTGCTGACTGCTGGCTGTAATATTTTTAAAAAATATTTATATATCCATTTTCACTGGTAGGATGTTTTGTTGGTGCAAGCAGATCTAGGATCTATAGGAAAGTGATAGTCCAACCTTAAAGCTTCCGATAACCTTAATACTATGGAACTATCAGAACTGGGAATGACACTTTTTGTTCCTCCCTAAAAGGAAACAAAACTGTAACAAAATATTGCTCAAATAATATAATAAATTACAAAAATTTTAACATATACGATAGTCAATAGGGATCTTATTGTCATCATTAAAAAAAAATTGTTACTTTTATTAAAAAATTGTGAACGGTTTAAAATTCTACACATAATTATAATACCTGAGTCTCTAGCTATAATTTATTTCACTAGTAATTTTTTTTAGTACTTATTTCACTAGTGATTTTTTCAAGTACTTATTTCACTAGTGATTCTTTGACAATAGTTGTATTTTCACTTTCAGTTCTCAATTTTAATTTGTTTCATTTTAGTCTAAGACATTAAAATATGTTCAACTATCAATCCAAAATGCCTCCAGTTTGTAAAAAATTAATCATATTGTATTTAAAAGTATTTTAGGCAAAGAAATATTTTTTACTCTACTAAAATTCCTTGCTAATAGTATTTTTTTCCTAATATTGGGTGTTCATTAATTAATAACCTATTACTAGTATGAGATTGTCAAGTATCTTGTAATTTGATGACATTATTGTGACCCTTCTAAATAGAAGGCCAAGTTTGAGTCTAACGGTAAATAAGTTACCGTATAATATTTGAAAAGTAATCAGAGACAAATGTATTTCTGTGGTTTGTGTACAAGAATCAGAGTGTGTCCTCCTTTTGCTACATAGGGTCGGCATTTATATTATAAACCTGTAACAGATAAGTGACTCTGTTACAATGTAGTATCTGTTCATAGATACTTTTTCAACCAACTGAAGCACAAAGAGAAGCAGTCGCCTCTACTGAGGCGAGAACCCACTTCATTCCATTCATGTGGGAGTGTAAATCAGGTGTTACTAGACCACAACGTCTTTTGGCTGAAATCAAATTTAAAACATTTTAGTTATCATGGCAATTATTTAAAATTTAAATAACTTGATTGGAATTGCTTTAAAAGGAAGTGTTCTTGTTACTCAAATGGTTGGTCAAGGAACAGAAAAAGCATAAAAAAAATGGTGAAGATAACAGAATTGGTTGGTCAAAAATAGGAAAAAAAGGGGTAAGTGGGGGCAAGATCACGTGACGAAGCCACGAGGTATGTTCATAAAGGATGCCACCAAACGGGGGACACTTGGCCCATTCCCTACACTCTGACAAAACCGAATCTTAGCGCGCCGTACAAGGCGCCTGAGCACAACGTCGTACTGCGATTCACCACGTTTCCCCCTTCCCACGTGACTTGCCGGCCCTCTGTTTCACACGTGTCCTTGTTTTCTCTATCCGCTATCTCTTTCTCTTTTGTTTTTTCTTTTTTTTTGAGAATAATTTATCTTTTGTTCTTTTATGGACTAATATACCACGCTTATTACTACGGATTTCGTATTATTTCATGATGACATGTTAGACAAACTTTTTTTATTTGGAAATACTCGTAACTTTTTATAAAATAATATTTGTTCTATACATTTTTATATACATTTAGTCTAAAAATTAACATAATTAAAACATACTTATATCAGTAATTCACTTTACAAGACGGACCATGGTCTATAATATAATGGTTGCGATTATATTGGGACCACTTAGCACAACTCAAGCCCAATATTGGAAAATCATAGATTATAGTTTATGATTACTAATTAATTTGAATTAAGTAATAAAGTAACAGAATTAGATATATAAATAATAAAAATAATGACTATATCAAATCTAATACGGAGTAATAAAGTATGGAAGTACGCAACCAAACGGAATTCAATATTTTTCTCTGTCATATTCGCATGAATTTTGGTATTCTATTTTTGGATTAATGGAATAACGTATAGTCAAAATAAGTTGGAATTAGCCCCAGCCAAACTCAAGGCCCATTGGGCTTTCAACTACTACATGGTTGAATCGTTTGGTTTCGAAGTATAATTGAATCCCTCTTAAGTATAATTCAAATTACAGTTTATTTTAATCCATAAATTTAATCAAATTGAAATTGAATCATGATCACTATCACCTCTAAAGGTGTGTTTAGTTTAAAGTTATATTAGAGTTTTACATAAGAGTTATCTTGGGGTTTTATATATATAGTAAATTTATTTGATGTGTTGGGTTTATAAGTTAGTTGTCCCATTCAATAGATGAGCCTACAATTCATTGAGGAATTAATCGTTGTGTACGATAATGGAAACTTTATATTACATAAAAAAAATTACATGTATATTTTTAAAGAGCTCACATAGAGGAAATTTTGTCAATACTTTGATGTTATTGTTAAAGTCATGTCCTTTTCGTCATTATTGAGTATTGACCATGTACATTATACACAATAATGTACTTTTAGTACTAAAATATGTATTTTTTCTGAATATAATGTATATTTTTAATATATTAAATGTACATTATTTGTGTACTGAATATATATTATTTGTGAAAATGGGCACCCATCTACGACAAATTTTACTGTGGACCATGCAGTCCAAAACGGTGCAGCTTCTTTTAATGAAAAGAAACTGCACTCATTCCGTCTAATTAATTACATTTGTATGACGTATTCAGTTTCATTTTATATACATTGCAGTTTATTTCAGCATAATTAAAGTATCATTTTGTTCGACATTATACACTCAATATGTGATACATGTTATTAGATTTGTTAAACATAACAGTCATTATTTCTTTACTTAATGAAATGACGTCGCTTTAGGACCATGGTCTACCATATAAGAATTGCCCATCTGCTACGATGTTACGAAGGTGAGGTTAGAATTGTGACCAAGGATGTCAATGTACATGCAGATACTGGAAATCTTGGCAGGTTGATTTGAAAGTGAGAGGCAGCCAACGACAATGTTTATCTTGTCTTTTCCAAGCTTTCAATTTACTTGTTCATTATCAACTTATAGGAATAGGCAGTAAATTGTGAAGGGCATTCATTCCTCAATCTTTTAAATTGGGTAAAAAACAAAATAGTAAACTCATTATCTTCTTGAGTTCGTAAAAAACTAAAAATCATCATTGATTCTTTATTGATCAAGACAGAAAATATAAGTTTACTTACTTGATCTGGATAAAAAAGCTAGCGAGCTTCTCCGTTCAGTTTGACAAACAAATCCATCAAAAGAATTTTAATTTTAAAAAAAAAAATCAGTAAGGATGCCATATGAAACTTAAACATCATATATAGTCATATAGATATTACATAAGGAATGTTTCACTCGTTACCTTTTGGTAACTTGTTTAAAATGGCTAAATGCATTCTTTTGACAGTTTTAGTCCATTAATTATACCTAAATTGTATACTCAATCCAAGAATTATTACTTTATACAAATTTTGTCCTTTAATTATGTTGAAAGTGACAGTTTCATTCCATTACTTATCAATTTTCTTAACATTAACAATTTATTTTGAATTTTCAAATGATTAAAGGACAAATTGGTTATTTTGCAAGTGTTTTCCAAATTCCCTCTCTAAGTCTTCATACACACGATACTCTTATGCAAAACTCTCACTAACTACTGTTTTGATGGATGAGGACTCTGAGAAGCAAAATTGACAAGCATGAGATTACTTGGTATTGAAGACTTAATTATAAATTTAATATGTTAGTTTATTACAATTTTTCTCTTTTTATTAATTTTTTTTTCTTTTGTTGTATGTAAATTACTCTTGTTGATATCTCACTGAGTTCATAGCTTAATGGTAGTACATACAATTTAGTGATTTTTAATATACTAATTGATTTTGTGTAAAGGTTTATAAAATGTGAGTTTAGTGAATTACTATTTTAATCTAAACAGTATTTGTGTGTATTATTGTATTTCATTGGAGATGCAATCCTTATTTCACCATATCATGTTGTTGGTTTGAACATGAAGGGCCTATTTGATATAGTTCGAATGATGTTCAAAATGTAAATAGACATTCAAATTATTCATGATCAAATAGGCATATCAAAAGAATAGTTTGAATGTCTAATTACATTTTATATATAGTTTGAGCATGAAGGGCCTATTTGATCATTCTCCCTAAAATCAAAATATGATATGATGTGTTACGCAGCAACATATATTTTTTGTGGTGATGAGTTTATGATAGCAAGGTGAGTAAATTTGCGAATAACTTTACGTATTCATCTTATGACGATATCATATTGAAAAAGATCATTTTCGCTTTATTAATTCTCAAATCTCTTCTAAATATAAAAGCAGTAATAATTAAAGTGGTATGAGATTGATGTTAGATGTGACCAATTAATATAATATGCCCTAAGTTTCGTGATTAAGTGGAGTTAGTTTGTTACCCCTATCTGAAGTAATAGGACCTGAATTGGCCAGAGTGTTGATATTGACAAAAAGAAATTGCTAGATAAGTATGAGGGATACTCTAGCCACCGTTAATATATGTAGAGAGTTTATATCACTTTCAAGGGTGATATCACTTGCATGGGTGATGATATGAATTTTGTACTAAAAATTAAAGTTACATGTTTGATTTTTTTTTAAGAAATTGTTTGATCAAACTCGTTGCACATAGTTTTTTAAGTGGGGTTTATATTTTTTAAATGATTTGCAACCTATTAGACAGGAGAAAAGTTTACTCCGTATGTATGGATGAATTTTTTAGTAAAGATATAGTGTTAATTGCACTATTTTTATAGCTTATTCCATTGTGTTTTTTATTTTCTAAAATATTTTAATAGTAATGGTTATTTAAAACATTATATTAATGTTGACACATTTAAATAAGCATTAATCTGTGAATGATAGATGAAAAAGTATGATTGAAGGTGATATGGACCAAGCACCAAACTAGGGGTTGAGTGGGTCAAGGCGTGTAGAATGTCGGGAGTGTTTACATTTTCTTGGCCCAAGTAGAGAGATGCCATTTTTATTGTTAAGAATGTAATAAGATGGTGCCCAGAAAGAAGGAACAAAAGACAAAGGAGGTGAAACTAACAAGGTTTAAACCCATGATTTTAAGCCTAACATCACACTCCACTAACCAACCAAGCTACTCAATCTTATGTATTAAGGGGCAAGAAGCTCTAATTATTCAATAAGAATGTGTTGGGAGCAAAATAGTGGGGGCGCACATATGTAGCAAAAGATGAAGTCAAACCAGAACCGTACATTTGTCAAATACCCAAGAGATCTTAAACACTATATATGAGGGCTTAATATCTCCCTTTAGGGAGGAACCCTTATTAGATCATTACAACACTCATGCATAGCTTAGTGGCTTGTGGCTTTGGTCATTAACCCACATACTAGGGTTTAATTTTTAGTAGCAACATTATTCAATTCCAAGAATACATTTTCTTCTCTCTACTTAAATCATGTTGTAGTATAATTTTTAATGTTCTATTCTAAATCTATATTGCGTTAGTTAAAATTTAAATTTTATTACAAGTTGATCTACTATGTGTGACTTAACATTTCTCTCTATTTTAAGAATTTAAATGCAAAAATAGCGTTATATATCTAATTAATCTTATAGGAAAAAAAATAATATTTCAAAATGTCAATGAGAGTCATAAGATGAATAGTTCACATATAACAACAATTGAGGTCTCATCATATACACAAATAAAAACTTATGAATTCATATGTTATAACTTAATTGCATAATTCTCTAATTACTATTCGACAACTTCAGTAAGCCTATTATAATCATGTCACTTAGAAAAACCTAAGTTTTACTAACTATCAATCTCACATTAATAAGACTTAATTAATTTATTTTAGTATGGAAATTGTTAGGACATCATTTTTATTCTTGATTATAACTATCTATAGCAATACTCGTCTTTACTACTACTTTTATTACAGTCAAAAATACCTATTTTGATTATATTGAAAAAATAGTCATTTTTATTTTATATTATTTAATATTTAAAATTTTACTAAGTATTCATTTATTTTAATTTTTATTTTTTAATTTAATCGTGTAATACATGCATTATAACTAGCACTTATTAACAAATTATAAAAAAAAAAAAAAAAACTAATCAACAAAATATAAGGAGATCAATACTAATTAGCTAGAAGGTAACTATAAAAAGGAGAGTATAGCATTATTATGAAATGTTTGAATTTAAATTTGTGGAAAGAGAGAATAAATGTAGAAAGTGATAGAAAAGTAACAGCAAACATATATAGATGTTTGTTGAACTTTTTATTTTTTATTTTTGGTGAGGGGAGGGACCCAGCGGTCCCTAGATCAACGGCGATGACTAGTAGGATTATTCGAAGCGTCCCACTGAAAAAGCATGTTCAATCCGTCTGGAGGGTGTTCAAGAACAAAATATTTTAAAAGATTATATTACATGTGACAAATCAATTAGTTAATTAATTGATTTTTTTTAAAAAGAAAAGTGTCAAATAAATTAGTAGTTATTGTTTTTGTGCATTGGTCACAAAACTTAAAGTGTGTACAATTGAAACATAGAACAAACAAAATATTTGTAATTGAGATATCTTTCTAAATCTGCTAATAGATCGAATTCAATAACATTTTTACATGATAAGTATTAAGAATTTATTTTTTTTTTACCGTGCTAGTTGGGAGGAAATATTCATATGTTTTCAATTCAAATAGTACCGGAAGAATCATAAAAATATTTGAATTGAATATCTTTTCCTTGCTAGACCCATTTATATAAAAGTCATAAATTCAAAATTTTATTTTGCACTATTTCATAATATTTATAATAAATACATATATAACATTTTACACACCGTGCATCATGTGTTAATAGAAAAAGGACTGACAAGCCAATTCTTTCCTTATTTTCTTCGCTTTTTGGAAAGTAAATCGTTTGGTGGGATGAATTTCTTTCGCATTGTCCTGTCTTTTTTTACTTTTCAAACACAATCCATATCACCTCAAATTCTTCCTCTAATTTCTATATGCTAAATTCTCCGTCCATCCAAACACAGTATTACCATTAACAAATCCATCCAAACACAGTATAAACTATTACCAAACATAACACCTTAAGTTCAACGGTTCAAATATCATAATTTCATTTTCGTTACTGTTATTGATTTTATTTGTATCTTTACACGATTCAATCAATTTTCGATTCAAACTTGCCGGCCTATTGTTTACACTTTTAATATGTACGGTCCTTGGAACAATATAGTGAGTCTTGTGACTTAAAATCTACGTGGTTGAGTCCGCATTATCAATTGTGTCAATCAAAACTTATTCGCAATACGAGTAGTGCGTTTTGCATAATGTAAAAACTAAGCAATATAATAGACTTTTTGATACGTACGAAAAAATCAAAGAAAATAAGACTACAAGAAAAGTGGCCAAGCCACTCCGCCAAACTCAAGTGTCTATATTTGTCGAACACCATATGTCACGAGCTAGAGAGAAAGCGGGCTGACCTATTTTCAAAAGGGTTACGAAATACATTACTCAGCCTGCTAGGTGGTTGGTTTGCTAGTTAAGTGTGTTAGCCTGCCAACCCATTTATCATTTAATTTAACAAATATATAGTTACAAATATTAATTTTAATGTAATCTATGACTTATTCCAATTAAATCACTTGCACTTTTGGATTAAATTTTGTGTTTGTTAACCCAAAAGTCCAAATTAATTAACCCAAAAACAATATAAAGGATAAATTGAATATAAGAACAAAGACAATGTCTGAAAAGGGTATTGAAATGTTAATATTCTTGCCGAAGAACTTGTGGTCTAGTGGCATCCGGCTCTTTGTGCTTCATTAGGTTGAGAAAGTAGTTATGAACAGATACTACATTGTAATAAAGCCAGTAGTATTCAAAAAAAAAAAAAAAAAAACATGTCCTAAATTAGAAAGTGTCTAACTACTTCTCTGGGTGACTTGGGCCTCTTGCGTTCGGTTTGGGTTGCCCCAGTGGTCATTATTTTTAAATGGTTATTTAACATCGGACGTTTTGGTGCTAAAAGAAAAACTTTAGTCGTATTTGGTTGCACAAAGAAGCCCAAAATTCTTTCGCATATTACATATATGAAGCAAATTGTGCCGGTTCGAACCAAACCAAACGGGTATTAAGAGCAAGCCCATATTGAGCATAATAATGACACTCATATTGAATTTTTTAAAAAAAATTAAAAATATAATGATTATGTACATTAAGCTTTGTTTTTATAAATATATAGAAGAAACACTATGAACCAACTATAAACAAATGAAAATACATATAATGCACATTTAGTTTAGTTTTATGTACGTTGAGGTTTAAATTTATGGACGTACAGAACCAAATATTTTGAACATAATACATGATGAATGTTATTTAACATGATGCGTTTATAGTATAATTATTATATACATTAAACATTGCTTCTATAAACATATAAAATGAACGTTATGAACCTACTATAGAGTGATCGAATAGAAATATATATGATATATATTAATTAGTTTAGTATTTATGAACATTAATATTTAGGTTTAAGGACATGCATACAGAACAAATATTTAGAACATATAAATATATAATACAATATGAATGTTATCAAACATGAATACATGATGAATCTGTAATATATTGTTAATGTACATTAAACTTGATTTTTTATGAACATATAGAAGAAATATTATGAACATACTATAGAGTGAATAGAAATATATATGATGTAAATTTGGTTTAGTGTTTATGGACATATAGAACATATCATTTGCCCATACGGACTAATCTTAACCATTCATTTGAGCCTATCAAACTGAAAATGGTTCAAAAATAAGGAGAAATAAAATAATATTTTTATAATTATTGTAAAATTTGAATGTGTATTAAATCAGCTTTACAAACAGTATACACAAAAAAAATAAAAACAAAAAAAAAATGCAAGATAAGATGCCAGTGACAAACAAAACTTGTACAAATTTGGTGCCCACAAATATCATATCCTACTTGCAATTTCTCAAACGAAAACAAATTGGAATTTCTGGTGAAATATGACTTGTGGTTTACAAACTCCAAGTCGTAGAATGAAAGATATGGTTTCATGAAAATATCAATAAAAATGCATGGCACGAGGAAATTAATTAAAGCAGAAAGCTGCATGCGAAAAAGTTCAATTAATCTGCAAATGGGACAGGACAATGGTTTCGACTTTGATGCTCGATCACTCTGCATTTTAATTTCTACCAATCTCAAACATGCTCATTTTCTCTTATATCAAAGTCCAAAGGTGGTAACAATAAGCACTTTAAAATAATAAAGTTAAAGTTAAAATGTATTACAAAAATTAGTATTTAACTATGTATTTATCTTATCATATCCTATATACATTTTATCGTGTTGTGCAACGTATAATAGACAACCTTTGATTTATCAAAATGATTCATGCAAATTGGTTTACACCACGAAACAACCAATGGCGCGAACAATATTTATCTTATCATATCCTACACGCAATTTCTTAAACAGAAATTTGATTTGTTGTTTCAAAATTCCAAGTTGCAGAAAAATATGGCTCCATGAAAATCAAGTAAAACCAATGGCAAGTGGAAAGTTGTACGACAGAAGTTCAATCTGCCAATGGGATAGGACGAAGATGTCGGCTTCAAAAATATTCACTTTGTATAAACGTGCCAAAGTTACGAGTTAATACCCGTTTTGGTATCTCAATTATTAGGATTCCACCACTTTGATCTTCGACTTTTAAACTTACTAAGTTTCATCCTCAACTATGTAATTTTTACCTCAAATAGTCATTTGTCCAAACCAAAATAGTCCTTATTAGAATCATTTTGGTTAACGATTGTAAAGTTGGGAATGAAATTGAGTAAATTTGAAAGTCGATCGATAATCAAAGTGGTGATTTCTAACATGAATTCTCAACCAAATTAATTTGAAAGTTGATGATCAAAACGGGTATTAACTCGAAAGTTACATTTTATCTGGCTTCTAACAATCTTCCCTTGGTTTGAGTTTATGGCAATGCAATTTGATGCCACACTTGGAAGGTTACAATTTAAGCAAGCTTTTAATTACTAAAATCACAATTTAGAAAAAAATCTTTTGTGGGTATCACAATTGTCACCCTTGAGAGGGATGCTTGTGGTGGAAATGGTCTGATGCTTTACCACTCAAGGCAAAATTTGTCAAGTAATATGAAGGTAATAGCACGTTTAATTCAAACCATATATTTAAAAAATTAATATTAACTTGTCAAGTTACAGGTAATAGCACGTTTTTTATTTAACGTTTAATTCAAGTTACAAGGTCGATTGCTGGCTAGAGCGATCTATTATTATTTTTTGGTTTGAGTTAATCATATATAGAAAGCCTCAACTAATTTATTTCTTTGTGACCATTTACCGGGTAAGATCGTAAGGTGAAATTTACTCCATGTATACTATATCAAATGCTAAAAAAAAATTAATATTTGCTGTAAAATTTTATGAAAGGTTTTAGTTTTTGAAAATATAAAAATTATTAGGAGATAAATGTAACTTTCGCAAATATCCAGGAGAGAGAGTGCTGGCAGTGACACTTAATCATTTACGTGACTTGAATTTCCTAATGATTTCACACTAAATTCTTCACGTTGAAAATGCAGTACTTTAACTTGTATAGTTGTACGCAACCTACAAAGTTTTTTGCAAAATTCTTATAACACCGACAATCTCTTCTGTTTTCTAAAAGATTTAAAATTTTATTTTTAAAAAAAGTATAGTTAAAATAACACGGATTATAAAAATAGAATAAATCGTTGTACGGTCAATGGTAATATATATTGAAATATTTTAAAGACTTTTGGCAGGGAAGAGTTTTACCTAATTTATTAGTTGTATATACGGAAGAGATGAGGTCAAGTTGCAGAATTGGGAGTTGTAGCCAGTTCAGCCGAGTTACGACGTCGTAGGATATGACTCAATTCCGCGTCAATTGCAGCTGTGGGTCCCCCTCTATCCTTATTTTTCCTCCTATTTTTATGTGTATACACGTCGAGCTGACTCAGCTACTCATCCTTTTTTCCCACCGCTCTTATTACACGCGGTCCTCACGCCTTCTGGGTCGACCGGTCGAGATAAATATCTTCCCAAATTCAATGGAAAAGAGCTACGGGGGTTTATTACACGCGCAAGGAGTAGCGTGGGTGGCTATTAGTCACGTGTGTTGGTCTCTTTTGGACGGGTCTTCGGGGATTAAGTATAAACCAAGCTGGATTTCGAGATTTTCAGTTAAGGACTCCAAAAGATTTTCAGTTGAGGACTCCAAACTTTCCAATTATCAAGGAAGGACAATTTTTATCCCACTATAAATACCTTCATTTTCAACCGCTCTCCCCACATCCACAAACCCTACATTCGTTTTGCATTATTCCTTGATTTCCTTCCCTTATTATTATTATTATTATTATTATTATTATTATTATATTATTATTATTATTATTTCTTTTAGGGTTGTGGGAAAATGACAATCCTCATTGAGCAGCCTGATCATGGTATATTAAATTTTCTTGTTCTCTTCGATATTTTATTTAACAGTATTTACGTGTTTTTAACGTTAAAGTTTGTTCCTCATTATTAGGATTACTAGTCGAGGATAAGCCAATCCCTTTCGATGGGAATGAACTAATCCTAGATGGAGGATTTGCCGTGCCAGAAACATTGTCATCCAACAATGGTGGATTTGATGCTCCGGAAATCAATGCCTTCGGCCAATCATTCAGGTAAACTTACTTTTACTATCTGAAAGTGTGTACTGAATAACTTTTATCTTATCATCTCAACTGACAAATGACTACAAATAGGGAAATTAAATCAATTTAGGTTGTCTGTATATAACTAACATGCTCAAACCATGAAGATTTATAGACATCGTGAAATCTTATGGCATAATAGAAATATATATAATAGTTTGTTATGGTTTAACAGGGACTATGAGGCAGAAAGTGAGAGAAAGGAGTCTGTGGAGGAGTTCTACAGGGTCCAACACATCAACCAAACCTATGACTTTGTAAGTGGCAAAGCAAACATGGTTTTTTTTTGTTAGCTTAGGATGTAGGGTGACAAGGGAAATTAACAAAGGAACAATAATAATATAATATATATGTGTAGGTGAAGAGGATGAGAGAAGAAGTGTATGGGAAATTGGATAAGGTGGAAATGAGCATATGGGAATGCTGCGAGCTGTTGAATGATGTTGTGGATGACAGTGACCCTGACCTGGATGAGCCACAAATTGAGCACTTGCTCCAAACTGCTGAGGCTATCAGACAAGACTATCCTCATCAAGATTGGTTGCATTTGACTGCCCTCATTCATGGTACATAATAAACCCTATCACTTCTTTAGATAAATACAAAAAATCCAGGAACAACTTTAGCCAAATTAGTCAATAATCACAATGTTATAAGTTCATCTCTCAGCAGGAGAAGGCAAGTTGGCCTTCTTGGCCAGCTATAAATAGCCTATGGCCTATGCTGGTTTATCTCATCTGAGGTGGTGAGGTTGTTGACTTTGGACCTTATTGATTGGAGTCCGATGAAAAACCTAAATATGCAAATTGATTAAATTATTTCTGGTTAATTTTGACTTTTGAGTAGGCAGATAATTAAATATCTATTTGCTTATTATACTATAATGGCATATACTTCCAAATATCTCCCTTGATTCCTATTTTAGTCCCCTTGGTGTTTTGTAAACTTTATGGGTGCGACAAGGATGTCAAATCTAGATACATATGTGCCTATATTGATGTTTCATTCAAGAAAGATGGCACAATCTTTTCACCCTATATAATTTGTGGACCCTACACAATGATTAATATCCCAGACCCCTTGAACTAACATAAAATTAATTAAGATTTATATTTTATTTTAATTTGTGGGTGAGTTATTACTCGAGAATAATGCATATTTGGGTGCTTACAGATCTTGGAAAAGTCCTGCTTCATCCAAGTTTTGGAGGGCTTCCTCAATGGGCTGTTGTTGGTGACACATTCCCTCTTGGATGTGCTTTTGATGAATCCATTGTTCACCACAAGGTAAAAAAAATATTTTACTCTACTTCATTATTCTTCAAATGCATAATCTTATTAACATTTGGATTACTGCCATTAGTATCTAATACAATATAGCATATCTGTTTAATATATACTATATTATGTTTTAATGATTCAGTAGTATTGAATACAATCATGTATACCAGTTACTATTGACATTTGTACAATACAACTAGGTATATTAAATTTTAATGATGTTGATAGTATTGAGTGCAACCTATACTCATTATATACTAACAATTGACCTCAATTGACCTCCATACAGTACAATTAAGTACACTACAAGTTATATATACTCGTGTTGATTGACATTAGAAAAAAACCTTCAAGTATATGATTTGTATTTATTTGTTATTTTACAGTACTTCAAAGAAAACCCAGATAACGAAAACCCACTTTACAACACAAAGAATGGGGTATATGAAGAGAGATGTGGACTGGACAAAGTGTTAATGTCTTGGGGGCATGATGACTATATGTACTTGGTGGCCAAACAAAATGGATGTACTTTACCTTCTGCTGCATTGTTCATCATCCGCTACCACTCTTTTTACGGTAAAATATTTTTTTTACTAGCTCTTTGATTGATTTTCTCATACCTATTTCTTGAAAAATAATATGACTTTTTGGGGTTTTACAGCACTGCACAGGGCTGGGGCTTATACACACTTGATGAATGAGGAGGATGAAGCAAACATGAAGTGGCTCAAAATCTTTAAGTAAATTTCCTTTTATTATTATTATTACTATGTCGATCAATACTAGGATATTTTGTGCCAGTATAATCTTGTACAATATTTGTGATGATCGGCACATAGAATTTCCCGTCTAATCATTTATATTATTTAAATTACAGCAAATATGATTTATATAGCAAGAGTAAGGTTCGAGTAGATGTCGAGAAAGTCAAGCCGTATTACCTCTCACTTATTGACAAGGTGAATATATATTTTTGATTTTTTTTGGAAATTTTTTTATTTTTCAATAGTTATATGATTAATAACTGTGGTACTTTTTTAAAATGTTGCTGATTTGGATTTTTTATTAAAATGATTTTTATGGCAGTATTTTCCAGCAAAACTCAAGTGGTAATAAACGAGGCTGATGGAGAAATGAGGGTTAAATCAAGAGGGTACTATTGGGAATTAACTGTGAAAATTATTGTATCCATGTACAATAATGTTTATTTGCAGAATATTTATTTTTTTCTTGTATGCTTTAATTTCCATTCTTTTCTTCTTGCAAAAATAATTGAAAAAAATGTTGGATAATACCAAATATTGGCCGGATCTCATATCTGATATATCTATTTACAATTTTTTTCCCTAATATTTTATAATTTGATTACTTTAAAATTAAGAGACACACATAAGTAGATTATATTTAAATATTAATATAAGTAAGACTAAGGTCTCGTGGAGCTCTTTGTGCTTCAACAGATTGAAAAAATATATATGAACAGATACTACAATGTAATAAGTGAGTATTACTTTTTTTTTTGAGTGCTACTGACTCGATTACAATGTAGTATATGTTCATAAGTCAGTATTACTTAAAAGAAAAAAAAAAAAAAAAAAAAGTAGGACTGAGGGCTCAATGGAGAGATATGGGCTTTTGGTGTCTGTGCCTCATCCGTCTTAGAACCACTAAGGGCCCAAAAAAGGGATAGGTAAATGTCCTTATTTCCAACAAATATTAAGCTAAATATTATTAAAAAACTATTGAATCATAAATAACTTAAATCAATTCTCATTAAGCTAATAAAAAAATATACGGAGTAAAATGAGATGATGGAGGCACCTGGTTGCACTCCCTCTTTGTGTTTAGTAGGTCGAGAAAGTAGTTTTGAACAAAAACTTGTTATGAAGAGATCTGCATTCAAAAACTTGTTAACCGTGTTTAGTAGGTCGAGAAAAGTAGTTATAAACAGAAACTTGTTATGAAGAGCTCCTGCATTCAGAAACTTGTTATGAAGAGATCCTCATTCATAAACCGATCAGAAACTTGTTATGCAGAAATCCTGCATTGTGATAAAGTCAGTAATACTAAAAAAAAAAAACATTTAAAAAACATTTAAACACAGCAGGGGAAACAGTCCCTTCAATTTTTAGTTTTTTTTTTTTTTTTTTTTTTTAAATAAAGGGTGTGTTTGGTTAAACTATTAGAATAAAAACAAATAAACAAACAATTAATCAAATAAAAATAAATAAATAAATATATAAAAAATATATAATAAAGATATATGTACATACATATATGTAAAACTATATGGACTTTTAGTAATGAGAATCAAATATTTAAGTAGAATGTGTCACTTTATATTTGGTAATAAATAGGAATTGAAATCAAAACAAATAAACAAATAATTAATTAAATAAAACAAAAATAAATAAATAATATATATGTGTGTGTACATTAAAATTCTATATTTAATGCATGGACAATGACATTTTTATTTATTTTTTCATTTTTTCTTTATTTTTGATTCAATTGTTCAAAAGTATAGGAGCAAAATGGTAGTATAAAAAAAAAAAAACAAAAAAAAAAAAAAAGGCAAGCAAACATGGTGAATTACCATTGGTAATGGGTTTTACTATGATGCAAAAGTCTCCAACAAAACACATGCATATGTATATATGCTACTAGTTTTTATAATGCCCAATGTTTTTTTTATATTATATATAAGTACTTCAAAATATATAAATACAAAATTACATAAGAGATGTTCATGCATATGTAATTGAATGTTGAATTTGTTTACTTAAATTGGTAATTCAAAGTATATGAATGCAAGATGATATATGAGATGTTGATTATAATTGTCACTAAAATAATTATTTGCAATTTTATAAAAACGCTAATCTAAATACTTAGTCTAAAAATGATATAATATAAATAAATATTACTTTAAGTAATAAAAATTTATATATTTTAATTAATATTAATAAAGAAATACGATTTATCTTTAAAGTGAACAATTTTGATGTAATTAAATTACCACAAACATTCTTTTCACATCAGAGCTATAACTTTATTAGTTCTTATTAAGATTGTATATTGTATGTAGATGTTGATTAGTAGTTATTATATGTTTTTTTTTGAATACTAGTTATTATATGTATTAATATGTATAAATGCATATTTTTGACCCTAAAATTTTGTAAAAGATAAATTATTACTAATACAATCTAACAATATATTGCAAAAATTACAATCAATTGGTCAAATTCAAAATACATATTCATTGTAATTAATTGAAAAAATTTCAAATCAAATAACAAATAAGTATAATCTTAAATATTTTTTTTTTACGTATCCCCTTAAATATAGATATGAAATATAAAATATTAATAAGATATTTAAATTCTTGCGAATATCCTATTAGTTAAACTCGTCATACAAATTTTTCTAATGCAATTTATTTTACATGTATTTATTATTTACGACCTATTAGAGTAATGTTTACCTAATATGAATTTCTTTTTCTTCATCACAAAAATAAAATGTTTCCGATGCTTGGAATGTGGTGGTTGGAATGTTGGATAGTCGGAGTCTCGGAGAGTTTGAGGAAAACGCAAGTACGCAACAGCGAAGGGACTTTAATAAAGGAAAAAAGAGTCAAACGGATATGCTTAGGGGTGGACCCCACGATATCTGTGATATGAGAGCGGGCCCACTATCGCGTCACAATTTCGATGCTGACGGAGGTGAGATTTGAGTGCGAAAGAGCAGGCTACTCTGTCCCCGAACTCGTCGCGGTTCTTCCCCAAAGGCTCTCTCCATTCGCTCATTCCTTGTTTCCTCCCTCACAAATTCGCCCAACTCGAATTTATATATATATATTTTATTAATTAATCCTTTAATCGCTTTCCTTTTTTGCGTTTCCGTTTCCATTTCTGATGAGGTTTCCAGATGGGGAAACCATGGATTCGAATTTTAGTTATACAGATGATTTTCGTCTTCGATTCCTTGATTCTCCGCTCCGCGTTCGGTGCCTTGTCCGATTTCTCGATAATTGATGACGACGACGACTACTCGGATCTCTTCCACGGCGATTACGCGCCGCCGGCGCCACCGCCGGCGTCTCCTCCGCCGCACCCGCCTCCCCTCTCGTGCGAGGCCTTGGAGGGAATCGGGTCTGTGGACACCACGTGCGAGCTCGATTACAGCTTGAACTTCACCGGGGACGTGTACATTGAGGGGACTGGGAATTTGTTCATTCTCCAGGGCGTGGTTTTGAGTTGCCCTATTTTCGGGTGTTCCATTGAGGTTAACATCACGGGGGGATTTAGGTTGGACGCCAACGCTCGTATTATAGCTGGAACGGTGTATATTGTTTCCGGGAACACCACTCTGTTGGGTGGTTCGATCATCAATGTGACTGCATTGGCTGGTGATCCGCCGGTGCATTCCAGGGGGACGCCCAAGGGGTACGAGGGTGGGGGTGGGGGTCATGGGGGTAGAGGGGCTAGTTGTTTGATGGATAATAAGAAACTTCCGGAGGATGTGTGGGGAGGGGATGCATATTCGTGGAAGTCACTAGACGAGCCCTTTAGCTTTGGGAGTAAAGGGGGAAGCACGAATAGGGATGATGATTATGGAGGGGAAGGGGGTGGGAGGATATGGCTGGAGTCAACAGACGTTGTGGATGCTAAGGGTTTGCTTTTGGCTGATGGTGGAGATGGTGGGATCAAAGGAGGAGGTGGGTCAGGGGGGAGTATTTACATCAAGTCCAAGAAAATGTAATGTAATTCAAACCTAAGTTATACTCAGTTGCTATATGAGGTTATTATTATTGTTATAACTTCTAATTTATCTTTCCAAACAGAACAATAGAGAAAGCATGCTGCTTTGGTACTGAAAAAGGGTGTTTACAAAATAACCTTTGTTTAGAACTTAGAAGTTTCTTATTGAAGATCACAAATTAGAAAAAAAAAAACATATATAGAGAGACTTAGTTTATTTGATGATTAAATATCTGTCAGTTAGTATGAAGTGGGAGTGAAAGAAGAGTAAGAGAATCAACTGGGAGCCATATAGACTCAGAATCCTTGCTCCCTCAGGGAATATCAGTGGAAGAACCTTTTGAGGGGAAAATCAAGAGAATTAAAGTTTAAGCCTATTTTTCTACTGAATGAAAGCATATTCTTGGTGACTATTGGAGCTGAATTGTTTCTTGAATATATCTGGGCTGTACTATCTTAAGAATTTCATTCTCTTTCTTTATTCATGGGTGAGAGGTTGGGATCACATTGTCATGATGCTCTATACTCCCTATTATCCCTGAATAAGTCACTTTGTGAGCTTCAATGTTTTCTCTTCCTGTCTTGTCTTCATAGGATTTCTTCATTAACTACTTGTAAAAAAGGATTTCCATGTATTTATTGTCTCTCTATGGTGTTATTCTATCTTTCCATTTTATTTGATACATTTCCAATTTTGGTATTAGTTAAAAGCACCATCGGTTTAGAACTTTTATTTATTTATTTATTTATTTATTATAAAACAGTCTTTGAAAGTGTAGCTACTGATTGTTCTTTTTGAGCAGGACAGGAAGTGGTAGAATAAGTGCTTCTGGGGGCAATGGATTTGGTGGAGGAGGTGGTGGAAGAATTTCTGTAAATTCATTTAGTAGGCATGATGACCCCATATTCTTTGTTCATGGTAAGAGTGCAAGGCCAATTGTCAACATTTTTATTCATCGAAAAGCAACTCCCTCAAGCTTTCTGTCTCTAATCACCAAAATGTTTTGTTCATGATCTGTGGACATGTTGGGCTGTTCGTATTGAGTTTAAAAACCACAGTTTTGCAATGCTGCTCACTAGATTTTATGGCTGTATGTGTGGATATGACATATGTGACCAATTTGACATATTGATAATCTTGGCTATGCAAACTCATAAAAATCCTTTAATGTGGAAGTGCATGGTGTTATTTATTTATTTCTCCTGCTGTTGTGGCTAGGACATATTTCCAGATTCTTCTGAGGATATGGAATCACCTACGCCTCTCATGTGGGTCTCACTTATTTTCTTGCCATCCTTTGTAGCTAGTGGATATGTTTTTAGTGTCTGACTTATTTTCTTTCCATCCTTATTAGCTAGTGAATATGTTTTTAGTGGGATTAACTTCCAAGATTTGCTGCAACGGCGTGAAGCAACTTTTCATTAGCACTTCTGTTTATACTTTTCTTGCTTTGGCTTGTTCTTCTCTTGTTGCAGATCTTTTTTTCATCAATATATGTTTCTTTCTAATAAATGTTGTAGTATTATAAAGCCAGAAAGTAGCATTATTTGAGAATATTGGTCAGGGTTGTGTTGCTTTTGTTGAGACCCAGGACTTTGTTTGATCTGATTGCACTGCTTTGGGAGAAAGGCATTGCATTATTCTCTTTTATCTTTCTATATTTGCAGGGGGAATAAGTTTGGGCTGTCCTGCAAACTCAGGTGCGGCAGGGACATTCTATGATGCTGTCCCACGAAGACTAGTAATCAACAATCACAACATGTCGACAGACACTGATACCCTTCTCTTAGATTTTCCTAACCAGCCACTCTGGACAAATGTTTATATCCACAATCATGCCCGAGCCACTGTTCCTCTACTTTGGAGTCGTGTCCAGGTTATTGAATTCATTTCTTATTGTTCAGGAGGCACATTTCCTTCATCATTCTAGATATGCACTACTAATCTACTATTGCTCTATTTAATTAAAGACTTACATTTTCCTTTGATGTTGGATATGAGAACTAGATGGGAAAATATGTTGATGATGAAGCTATGTGTCAATCTACAACTGAGTATTCGAATTTGTTTGTTTTGTTTTGTTTTTGTTTTTGTTTTCTTCTTCTTCTTCTTCCTTTTTTTTATTTTTATTTTTTTTTTATTTTTTTTCTTCATTTGACCAGATACATTCAGCAGTGGTGGAAAAATTGGTTTTGTTTTTGTAACAGTGAGCCTAAATCTAAGTTCAGCATAGTCTTACTGAAACCACCAAAACGGAAGGATTTTGGGTTCTTAGGTTATTTTGGGGCCTAATAAACAATTTTGTCACAATTATCACTTTTAACAACTAGGAAGATACCTGTGGTTTTTATGATATTAAATGTGTCACTTACAGATATCTATGAAAAGCTGAGCATGCTTGTCATCTGCTTCAGGAATTAATTGTGATTATTTTTGTGCTGTTACATAAATACTTAATGCATCATATAGGCTTATTTAAAAACCTTCCGATATATAGAATGCTGCTTTTCCATAGGCAAATATTCTCTTCAATTTTGAATTGCAGGATATAGCTTTTAAATGATTTCTTGAAACTGCCAAACCTCCAGCTAGAGTTGATTAGAAATGTATTTTTAGTCTGCTTGAATCTTTTAATACTTAATCTTGACCTTGTCCTTGTAAGCTCATTTGGAAGTTGAAGCTTGAAACTACAAAAATTTATACCATTGAATTCCATTTCTGTTCCATGATATCATATTCTTAGCAGGCTACTTCTATACCTATATTTTAAGAATCTGCTGGGCTATTGACTATTTTTCATCAATCATGGCAGTTTAAGCTTTTAACGTGGTGTTCATATACTATTTACAGGTTCGAGGACAGCTTAGCTTATCAAGTGGTTCTGTTTTAACTTTTGGGCTTGTGCATTATGCCTTATCGGAATTTGAATTGATGGCAGAGGAGCTATTGATGAGTGACTCAATAATTAAGGTGAGTCTTTTTATTTCTGAGTGTACTTTTATTGTTTTAATTTCTTTTATTCTCTTACATTTCTCAGTTATGACAACATATTAAAGTTCATTACTAGAATCTGTCAACATGTTTTGGATGTTAGACTCTGTAGCTAGAGTTTTTTTTACTGGGCCTATGAGAATACAATTGAATTATTATTCATACCAGCTGAATAAGGGTGACCATATTTATTTTTCAGTTGTCTTAATGCAAGTCTTTTGTCCAACCTTGATTATTTTTCCTAAGTTGAGATATGGCTTACTTGGACTCTTCACTTCACCCCAACTTTATGCCATTTTACACTTCTCAAACAAACATGGTTGGATATAGATCCTCAAGAAAGCATATATGACTTATATTGTCTTGTAAAGAAGCACTGATGTTGAACTTCTTTCAATAACCACAAAATGGAGCAACATCCTTCTTTCTTTATTACATATTTTTTAACTTCCTTGTTTTTGGTGGTAAGATATGTTTCTATTACTCCTGTCATTTTTAGATCTATGGGGCTTTGCGGATGTCTGTGAAAATCCACTTGATGTTGAATTCCAAAATGCTTGTAGATGGTGAAGGTGATGCAAATGTTGCAACATCTGTACTTGAGGCTAGCAATTTAGTGGTTCTAAAGGTATATAATACTTTGCATCCTTTTTATCGTTTAGTCTTTTTGATTTTGGATATTTGCTATTTTAATCACATTTGTGAATCAACAATGCTCAGGGTTCATCCATTATACATTCAAATGCAAACTTGGGAGTTCATGGACAAGGTTCATTGAACTTATCTGGACCTGGAGATTTGATTGAGGCTCAGCATTTGGTTTTATCACTGTTTTACAGTATAAATGTAAGACTCAGAAATTTAAACATGCAATTGTTGAAGCTTGATATCTGCCATCATTTACAGCATTTGTGTAAGGATCAGAAATTGGTTTTATCACTGTTCTACAGTATAAATGTAAGACTCAGAAATTTAAACATGCAAGTCTTTTGTCCAACCTTGATTACTTAAACACCACTTCTTTACTTTGTGGAGTTTGTTTGGCTGCCTTTCCAACCAGCATAAGAATAGTTTGCCATTCTAATCTCTGTAAAACTTCGTACAGAATATAGAATTCCTTTGTGTGTGTGTGAAAAGTGTGTATGTGAATTGGCATTTAATAGGCAAATTTTCTAATCTAATTAATGATTATAAAATTGTGTACACTTGGTAAGGAAAGCAATGCATATTTGAGTTTCTCTGATAGGTTGAAGAATGTGGATGAGAACTGAGTTGGGCATTTGGAGTTTTCTTCTGAAACATGGATGTTTCTTCAGTGGTTAAACTAACTCACTAATGGAGATGTGAATTTGTGAATTTAAGTAAACTAACAAAAAGCATTCATTTAATCCCATGCATATCCATAATCATACATTCTTCTCACCTTTGAGTTTTTGTTGATGCACTTTGTTTGATCACACTTGCAGATCAAGAATGCTGCTATTGCCAAAGAATTGCCATTCTTTGCTTTAAAATTCAAGTGTTATCCTGTACAGTTGCTGGATTTAGCTAGATTTGACTAAATTCATCAAATAACCTGTCTTAGGAAAACTATTGCTTTTGTGACAGTTGAAAGGAGAAATAATTCGTAGGACAAGAAGGAAAGTATTTGAGAAGAGAAACGCTTTTAGATCTTGTTGTCAGTATTCCGAAATGCGTTCACAGTCCAATAAGAAAATAGACAAAATTAATGCAATTATCTGCTTG
Source organism: Ipomoea trifida (assembly GCA_003576665.1). Lineage (NCBI taxonomy): Eukaryota > Viridiplantae > Streptophyta > Magnoliopsida > Solanales > Convolvulaceae > Ipomoea > Ipomoea trifida. The sequence goes on from CP025646.1 coordinate 14,441,228, forward strand.
GTGTTGCCCGTTACTTTACCATATAATTGCTAATTAAAAGGATGTATATTCCCTTCTCTATCATATTTGGACTTGGCTGGGGACACATGGGAAGGGAACGACTTTTCAAAACCGATACTTGTTCATTGAATGCTATTAGTTCGAAATGCTGATTTTTGAAATTTCTTTGCCCCTTCTTGTCAAGCTCAATCACCTGCTTATGATGTGGATTGTCTATTTCTTTGTGAAGGTTGGGCCAGGATCCATTTTGCGAGGTCCATTAGATAATACAAGCATCAATCACATGTAAGTATTGTGATGCTTCATCTTCCATGTTATGTACTGCAACTATTCTTTTAACTAATTAACTTCCATTAAAGTAGTGCACCGCAGCTCTGCGGAGAACTCCAAGATTGCCCCATTGAGTTGCTTCACCCACATGAAGATTGCAATGTTAATGGTTCATTATCCTTTACCCTTCAGGTTTGCTTCTAACCATGGCCGTTCCGTTAAAAATAGGGGCCTTGAGAGGCAAGATATATAATTCCGAAAGACCTCTGAAAGATCTTATAATTGAGGTAATTGAGTCCAAATCTATTTGGACTTCAAGTTATTGTATTCTATAACAAAAAAAATGTAATAAATTATTTTGTCCAAATACAATGCATAAAAATTCAACAAAGAAAAAAATACAATTCAAAATTTAATTTAAAAGTGACATTTTTCGTGCATACGTAAATACAAAATTATTCACCAAAATTTGAATGTCAATTCATTCTAAAATTTTATTTTCAGTTACAATTAAGACCAATCTTTGGATTCTAAAAACATAATTATCAAGTATAAAAATAATGATTTTATATATAAATTTTTAAAAAATAAATAAAATTGGGGGCCTTGTGCCGTCGCCCTGCTTCTAACAATCTGGTTCTGCACTTAACAGTTTCCTAAATTTGGACTTCCTTATATTACCAAGTAGCATTGTGTTTAAATTGCTCCATGTGTTCACATTTAATGTATGACCTGTGTTACTTGTCCAGATATGTCGTGTTGAAGATGTATTTATTGAAGGCTTTTTAGAAGGGTCCGTAATTCATTTTCACTGGGTTAGAGCAGTTCTTGTAAAGTCTTCTGGAACAATAAGTGCTTCTGGTCTAGGTACTCCTTTCTATTTCTACTTCTTTTGTTTAGTTTCTAGTTAATGTTTCTGTCTAATTGGAAAAAGGTGTATATGTAACATGATGAGCATCAAGTGCCTGCCAGTACTCGAGTTATTGGGCTAAATCATGCTACTGGATATACATGCAGGTTGCAGTGGTGGGTTGGGCAGTGGTGAGCTCTTGCCTAGTGGTCTTAGTGGTGGTGCTGGACATGGTGGCAGAGGTGGTGATGCATATTACAATGGCACGTATATGGGGGGTGGTCTTACTTATGGTGATGCTGATTTGCCATGTGAACTTGGTAGTGGAAGTGGAAATTGGAGTCTGCCAGGTGCTACTGCTGGGGGTGGCATACTTGGTGAGCTCTCAAATGATGTCTCTAATCTATGCACCGTGAGCACTTGTTATTTTATATTTGCACACTGAGTCACTGAGGCTACTATGCTTCAATTGTTCAATCTATGGAGAGGAGTTGATAGCCCCTGGAACATATTCCACTCTCTAAGTTTTCCACTGCATCCACAAAAGGAGAAGCAGGCTTGTTATTCTGTAGTTTTAGTTCATCTGGAAATTTATCCATTTATAGATTTTGATACAACAAACTCCATAATGAAGTAATGAACAATAAAATATAAGCACCTAACATGTAGTGATAGCCTTGTTTTTAATACTTGAGACTTAAATTTCAGTGACATACTTAATATTCTACATATATTTTATGAAGTGAAGGACTTTATAGCCATTCACCCTTGAGAAATTGTATTAAATTTCATTCTGTGTTCAGTGCCATTTTGGATCTTTAAGAAACACAATGAACTGAGTGATTTAGGCACTTTAGATATAATATTTTTTTTTAGTTTCTTGTTTAGCGTTCTGTCATCTTTAGCATTATTGAATAAAAGGTGCATTTTTCTCATTAGAAAAATACATAGATAAGGCTACTCTGACACATTTTAATAATCTTTCTTGCAACAGTTATGGGTTCATTGGAGCATTCTCTGTCGAGCTTGACGGTCTATGGTTCAATTCAAGTCAATGGAGAAAGCTTTGGAAAGTTTATCAGAGAGGATGGGAGTAAGGTTGCTTCAGAACCAGGTCCTGGGGGTGGAGGATCTGGAGGAACAGTTCTTCTGTTCATTCATTCTTTGTTCCTTGGTGATTCTTCTACTATCTCAGCTGTTGGAGGTCATGGCAGTACTAATGGTGGTGGTGGAGGTGGAGGAAGAATTCACTTTCATTGGTCAGACATTTCTGTTGGAGATGAGTATGTGGCTATAGCAAATGTGAATGGAACTATTGTGGCTAGGTTTGTAACTACCATATAAAACTTGAGTGGATTATTTGATCTCTTTTCTGTGGTCTTTTAAGTCTGAAGACCATTCGGTAATAAGAACGTATTCATACAGAATAGAGGGTGCAAATAGTTTGCCTTTTAGTTTCTTGTGATGTTTTTTCCCCCCCTCATTTTATATTCTATTATTGATACCACAGAGGAGGAGTTGGTAGAGATCTTGGGAAAGGAGGAGAAAATGGAACTATTAGTGGTAAAGCCTGCCCAAAAGGGCTTTATGGAATATTCTGTCAGGTAAGTTACAATTTCCAATTGAATTTCTATTGTGATATTGTCTAGGATGTAAACCTGAAGATTTACACTAGATAGATGTTAATTTCATACTAAAATACACTTGATGCATATAGTGGGCGAAATTGAATTTTAGGGTTGGACACTCTGTTAGTTTATTTAGCTTTTTAATGCTGCCATTAGACTAGACTGGTAATTGGTTGTATTATATTTTGTCTGGCGATAGATGATTCACACCTCAAAAGTAGGTAACTTACATCAAACAGAGTATATTTATCGGGGGACCATATCTTGATCACTTGATTGTATTTGGTTTGTAATACTCGTATCAATTAATGTGATAACACATTGATTTTTATAGACCATATCATGTTTATCCTATTTTGGCAGCCCAAATGAAATTACTGATTATTTCAACAACCCAAGTGACATTACAGTTTGTATTGCAATTACATTCCTATCTTCTACAATAGAAATGAACTGACAAATTAGTATTATTATTATACTAATAATAATATATCTTCAAAATGGCTAATAGTAAATGTGTATTAAAGGAAGGGTAAACGTTTTTAAGCTTAAATATGAAATGGACTGTTGAAATGATTTATATATGGCTCAGCCTGCTGTTTTAAAAAAGTAGTGTTTTTATTTCAGTTTATGTTTCTTTTCCTGTCAAATGGTTGTCTTATCAACTAGTTTCGAACTTTCCAGTATGCCATATAAAGTGATACAAGTATTTGACCAGTTTGACCTGCACCTTTTAACATAAACCCAAAATTGTTAACTATGTTGATGCTATCTTTTTTTTTTTGAAAGAAATGTTGATGCTATCTTCTGTCAAATAAAAATTTGTTGCCTGTTGTGCCAAAAATGTGGATTTTTTTTTTGTTTGTTTAAAAAAAAAACTTTCATCTCATTAAGTTTATTATATAATTTCTTCGTATGTGTGTGAATGCAATAATGCAGGAATGCCCACTTGGAACATACAAGAATGTAAGTGGAGCTGATAGAGCCCTTTGTCGTAAGTGTGAATCTCACTATCTTCCGCATCGTGCAGTGTATGTTGCTGTTCGAGGTATTTCTTTTTTATGATTGGTAGTATGATTAAGCACCCTGTTTTCTGCTTTCTTGTGTTTAGTAGTTGTTCATTAGTTAGTTTCATAAATTCTATTTGTTCTTGATGATTGCACTTTCAAATGTAAATTTTTTGGGATGTTGCCTATGTTTTACAGGTGGTGTAACTGACACTCCCTGTCCATACAAGTGCATTTCAGACAGATATCACATGCCACATTGTTTTACGGCACTTGAAGAGTTGATTTATACATTTGGGGGCCCGTGGCTGTTTGGTTTAATTCTTTTTAGTCTCCTTGTCCTGTTAGCTCTGGTTCTTAGTGTTGCTCGTATGAAATTTGTTAGTACTGATGAACTACCTGGCCCAGTGGCTGCTCGCCGTGGATCTCCAATTGACCGTTCATTCCCATTCTTGGAGTCATTGAATGAGGTAGTGTTTTCCAAGTACTTTGTTATTTTCATTAGTATGAAGTTTTCATTATCAAGAAACCCCTTAGTCAAGATTTGATTGTTTATGGTACTTTTGTCCTTTATAAGAATTATAAATATGATTTTGTTTAATTTAGGTGTTGGAAACAAGTAGAACTGAGGGATCCAGTACACATGTGCACAGAATGTATCTTTTGGGTGCTAACACTTTCAGTGATCCTTGGCTTCTTCCTCATTCTCCTCCTAAAGAAGTTTCACAAATTGTGTATGTTTTCTCTTGCTGTATGAGTGATAAATTTCTCTCTTCCTCTTAAAAGGAACTTTAAAAAGTACTCCCTCCGTTCCATTTTATGCGTCTAGTTTGGTTAACGAGGCTTGACTAAAATTATTTACAATTTAATTTTTCATAATATTAAGTTTAGAATTAATATATAAAATTTATATTTAGAAACTATATTAAAAGCACTATTAAACACAAAAAATCAAATTAAAAATAATAAGAAAATAAGCAAAGAAGATAGAGTCAGTTGACCAATGAAATAGTAAACATGACAGGTTAAATGGGATAGAGGAAGTAACTTTATTTGTGTTGTTAATGTTGTCAAGAATATGGAATTTTTGACATACCAAATTGAAATAAAAGGATATCTCATTAAGTAGTTTGTGGATATATTTTAACCATATCTTCTTGTATCTTTATCGAATACCACAGGTATGAGGATGCATTCAACATATTTGTGGATGAGATTAATGCTTTGGCTTCTTATGAGTGGTGGGAAGGATCAATCTATAGCACCCTTTCTATTTTTGGGTACCCACTTGCATGGTCATGGCTGCAGTGGCGTCGGAAGAAGAAAATACAACGTCTTCGTGACTTTGTTCGATCAGAATATGACCATGCTTGCCTGCGGTCCTGCCGTTCGCGTGCACTCTATGAGGGTCTCAAGGTTCTTACCTCACCAAACACTTATCTTCCTGGCTATAATTTTCTCAACATGCATATATGAATATTTAAATGGCTAGTAAATTTCATAAGATTTTTATAAATAAAATTAGGAGCAAAATTTGTACCAGTTTATGGTAAGACATAGTACATAAATCTGTTGTTTCACTCCTCAATCTTTTTAAAATTTATAAAAGAAGTTACCCAGTCAGCCTTATCTGGGCAACACCTAGGGATTCTTAAACCTACATCCCTATTGCCTAGGTGTGCCTTGACTTTTTTGTCTAGCTTGTGGAAAATTTGATTCGTATTGTGCTGCCCTTGAACTTTTTAATTGACCTGACCTCTGTTTATATTTTTTATTCTGAAAATTCAGTATGCTGCACTGATTGATAGGGATTAGGGAATTTACATCAGACTCTCCCAATACCATCCCCACTATGATCCAACATTCCAACCTATTGTCTTTATCACATTAAAAAAAATTGGTGTTCATAATGTATTATTTCCTTTGTATAGGTATCAGCTACTTCAGATCTTATGCTTACATATATAGACTTCTTCCTTGGTGGAGATGAGAAAACTGAGGACATGCCTCCTCGCCTTCATCAACGGTTTCCAATGTCTATAGTCTTTGGAGGAAATGGATCATACATGACTCCTTTTTATCTCCACAGTGATAACATACTGACTAGCCTTATGAGTCAGGTTTGCATAATTACATAAGAATATCACATGCTTTGGACTTTCTGATAACATAATTGCCTTATGGCTCCTTTTTCAATGCCTTCATTTCTAAAGATTTGTCATTATCATTGCTGTTTTACTAAATTGCAGTCAGTTCCACCTACAATATGGTACCGTCTAGTGGCTGGTTTGAATGCTCGACTTCGTTTAGTTCGCCGTGGGCATCTAAGAGATGCATTTTCCCAAATTGTTGACTGGCTTGAGACCCATGCAAATCCGTCTTTGCGTGCCTATGGAATACGCATTGATCTAACTCGCATTCAGCCTTCAGCCAGTGATTATTATCAATTTGGACTTGTGGTATGTGCTGTGGAAAATGAACCTGTGCAGCCATCAAATGAAAGCCCAAGCAAATCTCTTTCAATTGAGAAAAAGTCACGGTATGTGTATGCAAGTGATCTTTGAGTTGTTAGGCATTTTTTTTTAATATCTTTTCTATTATGTAGGCCTGGCATCCTCTGGAGGAGAGCATTTGATCTTGTTAGAGTTACTAATGAACATGCTTCAAAACAGAAAAGGATACTTCCTGGAGAAATTTTGAATTCCAGGAACGTGAAGGCACTTAAAGAGAGATTCACTATTGGCTATCTCTCTTATTATATAGTTCCTAATACTAAACCTGTTGGCCATCAGGTACATATAAAGAATTTTAATTGCTATCAAAATCTGTTTGACTTTCAAACTCATGTTCATTAATTCTAATCATTGCAGGATCTTGTTGGTTTGGTCATCTCAATACTCCTCCTAGGAGATTTTAGCTTGGTCTTACTAACATTACTTCAGTTGTATTCTATCTCACTGCTGGATGTGGTTTTGGTTTTGTCTATTATTCCCATGGGCATACTTATTCCTTTTCCAGCAGGAATTAATGCTTTATTTAGTCATGGACCTAGGTGTTCAGCAGGTCTTGCTCGATTTTATGCTCTATGGAATATCATCTCAGTTATTAATGTTGTAAGTGATACCATCCCATGCTTTCCCCTGTTCTTGCCTCTCTTTTTTTTTTTTTTTTTTTTTCTGTCTGTATTATAACCTTATGTTCAATTATTTCGATTATAATCTCTATATATTAAAGCACAGTTGAGTCAGTAATTGGGATGGTGTACCGTTCTAGTATTTACGTGTATATGTCAAATTTGAAGATACACAATATAATTCTAGGTGATTTTCTCTCTATCAAACAAGTAATAAATATGGAGAGTTACACACTTGCTCAAGATGGAGGCCATGAAAGTGAATTCCCTGACAGAGTAGTTTTTCTATTTCTGATGTACCGAAAGATGTGTTAGCTGCTTTTTCTTTTGGCCAAGAAAGAGGCACCTTTTAATTCAGCATTCAGAGTGAACGCCTTCAGTGCACTCTTACTTTTCAGAACAACATTTGTTGAGTGTTGATGCCAAAACCAAAGTGGTTTCTAAATGCCAGCTTTAAATGTTTGAATAGTCAGGAAATTTATTTAGTTGAAAAAGAGGGGAAAATTTTCATCCTTCTGAATTTCCTAAGATTTTAGGAGATTATATATTTCTTGAATTTTCATTTTATTTTCTTTTCCTCACAGAGTTGCTAGTTTATAATATTGTTTTTAAATTGAAATATACACTGCCTGCCAAAGTGCCAAGTAAGGAGGAGGAGGGACTTTGTTTTCATAGCTAAGCCAAGAATCTTGAGAGTATGAATAAATAAAGAAAATTGCCTATGCAACTGTACATTTGCCTATTCTCATTCATTATTGCAACAGGTGATCGCATTTCTTTGTGGATTTATTCATTTTGAGATCCAATCCTCCTCATCAACTAACAAGCATACAGATCCAAACGTCCAGTCCTGGAATCTCAGCAAGTAAGAAGTTGGTATTTAATCTTTTTGGTTGAGATCGAGTTAGTGGGGTGATAATGTGAATGTGGGTGCAGGGATGAAACTGGATGGTGGATGCTGCCTTTGGGACTTTGTCTGATCAAAATCACCCAAGCTAGACTGGTTAACTATCATGTGGCTAACCTCGAGATTCAAGACCGCACATTGTACAGTAATGACCCCGAAGTGTTCTGGAGCTCATGAAAGGCATTCTGATTCTGAAGCCAACCATATAAATGAGAGTTAGTTGTTTGTGTTATTGTTTTGGTTATTTGTTGAGGTGTAGGTCGGGTATAATGAGAGTTTGAGTTTGTTCTCCTGCCTGGGCTATTTTAAGTTACCCAGTTTCTGATGAATGAATATAAAAGTAGACAAACTTGATGTGCAGAAAGAAAGAAAGAAAGCGTTTTCATACATGTAAAGCTGTTGTAAGTTTGTAACTTGTTTAATCATGGAGCCTAGCCTCAGATTTCCTATAAGCCATGTATGTTTGATATTTTGAATGTTAAATGTGATGCAAAATTAAGCAGCTTGATTGGCGTGAATGACTGTGCACTTTCGTTCTTTAAGAGAGGTCGAGAGTTTAAACTTTCTCTCGCATTGAAAAACCAATCTGGTCAGTATTTTGACCCTTAATTGAGCTAGTTGAGTATGATACGAGTTTAAAATGCCTCTTCTAGGGATTTAAAGATGTCTCTTATAGTTAGAGTTAGGGTCTGCTCATGACACATAATGAGTGATGGATTAAATACAAAACTCCAAAAGTGAAATTAACTGGGAATGACCAATTTATGTCCTGCTATGTCAACACCTATTTTGCCTTCAAAAGGTAATGAATGTAATATAACAAACTCAATACAAGCTGAGAGTTACTAATCCAATGCAAAGTAGACGACACACACAGAAACAATGATCAAGCTTATGATGCTTTGTCCACTAGCTGAATGGGAGACAAAATGTTGGACTTGCTCGTCTCAACAATACACCCGTTCATCACCATCTCCTCCAGCATGAAGTGCGCTTTCTCCAGATGAAACATGATATCCAACTCACACTAGTAATCCACATAGGAAACAATCAACATAAGAAAGAATATTACCATAATATACACATCATATATTATTGGCCATTAGCTTACCACGTTGCCAAAATGACGATCCATTGTTTCAACTAGCAGGTGAATGAATTCCAAAATTGCAAGCTCATTCTGCCAAGTGTAAGAAGATTGGAATGTTAATATATGCACTTCTTCATGATTAGCACATGAAGATCAGATTCTTGAAAGTCAAGGAATACATAAGATAGTCACGGTTACTTAGATGGGTGCCACTACTAAAGACACAAAATTCCTTCCATGCCACACATAACAACAGGAATAAAAACCCTTCCTTCTTTTTTCTTCTCTTCCCACAGAATGAAGATCAGAAATTGAAAGTCTAACTTATTTGACAAATGAATTTAGAAATAAGAAACAACTGTTCCCACCCCATTGGCTTTTGTTTTGTTTTTCTTTTCTTCTCTCCCAACAGAATGAAGATCAGAAATTTTATGCGTAGTTTATTTGACAAATGAACAAAGAAATAAGAAATAACTGGCTAACTGCTACACCCCATGGGCATTTAAATAATTTTTAAAAAAAAAAATTTAAAAATCAAAAAAAAAAAAAAAAAATGCACAGCATACTGAATACCCACTTGATTGGCTGTTGATAAACCAAAAACAGATGTAAAGAGAAAGTATGTTTGATGATTATCAAGTTCTAAACCCATAAAGATATTAAAAATTAATAAAAGTAAACTTACTTCTTCATTGTCAACTCCAACCATGAAAAACAGTGATGCATATCGCCTGTAGACTATTTTGTAGTTACGATGTTCCACGAATGAACACTGCTTACAGAATCCAGGGAAAACTGAGTTGTTGAAAGTGTATAGAGAATAGAAAAAAGCGCAAACATTCAGGAGTAAAGACAGACATGGAAATCTACACTTAATAAACGTACTAAAAGAAAAACTATCATTAGAAAGTTGATTAGTAATTTAGTAGAATTGCAGCCTCTTTACTAAGCAAATCAATCAAGTCATTAATAAAGTCCTTGCCACTATCAAAGAAGGAAATATTTAGAAGTTAGAACTTTAAACAAGAGCCTTATACAACCAAGCAGCAAATATGACTCAGCCTTAGAGCCATTGAGTGGCAATATATATGAAATCACCTCCAGCTTTGTGATTGTTGGTTTTAGTTTCCCAAGCACAACATTAATTGGGTATGAAAATAATGGCGCTAAATATGGGGATGTAATGGAAATGTTAAGTTGAATGGTGTAATTAAGATGTGCAGAAATGCAGAATGCCTTCTTAATCTTTATTTATTGTTTTCACAATGGTGGAATACAGAGATTACCCAGAAATTACAAGTGTGATATTATAGTGGATAAAAATGCCAAACCCCAACTCTATCTCCCTCCTTCAGATTTATACTCTTAATTCAAACTGTTCCTACCTCCCTAACCACTCACATTTCCTCTAACAATCCACATTGTCAGCTCCCCCATCTCCCCATCAAACTTGGCACACATGCTTGGTACTGAAACTGTCATGTCTTCTGCTCATGCTGTACATGAATCCCAGATTCCCAACAGCTCTTGGGTAACCGTTAATACATAACCAGTCAATCTAACCAGGCTCGGTTGTTTTGTAGCCCCAAGCCCAGGCACAATTTTCTTTGGGCATATATCCCAACAGGGCTCTATGCCCCTTTGGCAATCCTGGTTAGATTGGTAGATTGTCTATTAACAGTTACCCAAGACTAGTTGGGATTGATGTATCATTGTATCACAATAGTAGTCTATGCCCCTCTAGTCTCTAGAGGCTTTAATGCCTCTTCCAGCCTGAGCCTCGAAAGCTTCAGCCCCGCCAAGATATACCTCACCTTGGTGATTAATCAATTCTCCACGTTCCAATTCTAATATGCTGGCTTTCAATTCTCTATTTAAGTCAAGTCTGATTCTTCAATCTTAAAAATCTAGTTTGTACCAAACAGCACAGCATAACACAATTAAACAATACATTCTACTAGAAATTAATACCAAGAAATTCAATCCTAAACTTCATAATGTATATAGTCTCAATAGCCAAAAGAACAATCCATTCAAAAATCTCCCGGCCCCATATCCACATCGCAAAATTTCCATCATAAAGAGCTATATTTGCAAAGCTGTATACAAATCAACAATAACTAACATATAGGGTGTAATGAAGGCCACGAGATCCTAATTCAGATCAAAACCAATCTTTCTCAACAATTAAACAACGTAGAAGAGATAACGTACCTGTTGCTCATTCCGAGCGAGACACTTGCGAACGATTTCGCCCTCAAGCGCACGCCTTTCTTCTATGGTGAGGTACTCGTAGTACTGAGCTAGCCGAGTCTGGCCTTGCTTGTTCACCATTAGTATGAATCTGATCCCCATCTCCTTCTTTCTTTCTTCCTCTCAACGCGATCTCCCCGATTCACTCGCTCGGTTCAGCTATCAATATTATATACTCCTCCGTATATATATCATCGATCGATCGTTCGTATACTCGTATCGAGAAGGTTGAAAATCTCGAGTTTGAACAACGTTAGAAAATTCAATCCGAGTTCAGCTGGGAATGGGAGCTAGACCATTCTGCAGCTTCCTATCCTATGTGTATTTGTCTATTTGTCAAAAAAAATAAAATTAAATAATAATTACTTTGAATTTATATAATATATATACATAATAGCTAAATTGTGGACCACGGTTCAAAACAATGTTGTTCAATTAACGTATGTTGCAATGGATCGAAAAATTATATGAGACGACATTGTTTTTTGCTGTGTGAACCACGATCCCCACAATAACTATTGAATTATTGTATCACGATCCAAGCAATAACTATTGAATTATTGTATATGAAGCCATAGACAATCAACAAGAAGACTTTATGGTAATCCGCATAAGATGAAGATCAATAAGGAAAGGGAAATACAAATCTACATATACATGAATAAAAAAACACATTCTTATATTATTGATGATTGATGAAGTGTATTGATGACTTCTGAAACTTTGGTAATTTTGATCTAACCTACATAGACACAACTTCTTTCCCTTATTATTTATACACTACAATTACAGCCTTACAGGTAAGAATCCATGACCTTACATAATAAATGATAAATCAATAAAAAAACTAGAGTGTAAATATTGATCTTTCCCATAATTACAATAATAAGAATTCTTATCAATACACAAAAAAATCCTCCTTCTGAGTAGCCAAAGCAGGCCTCAAACACAAAAAGTTGCAGCCTTGGGTAGCTCTTCCTCCTGCTTTAATTCAATCACATCTCTTGTTCTCAAGAAACTCGGTTGGTTCGTCGAACACAGAAGCCTCGCCCACATTCTATCCGTGATCACGACGTGGTTTTGGCCCTCAGTGATTCTCTGCACATCCCACACCACAGTTAACAAACAGTTAAAGAGTTTGAAAAAAAAAAAAAAAACGGAACTATGATCGAATAAGTTATGTACAATGTTGTGTTTTTTTACTAACGTTGTAGGGTATGTAAGCGTGTCTGCCGTTTACAGATCCAACTGTGAAGCCTGTGTATCCCGCCATTGCTCCGTGGACTGCACTTTGAGCGAGAAGCGTGCAGTAAACGTTGTCTGATGCATTGCTTGGGATAGCCCGGATCATGTATGTGGGATCTGTCGATAAGAAATGGCTCAGAAATCGGAATGTTTGGTAAAATAGTGAAACATATCTGCAGATTAGATGGCTTTTAGCAGTGAAAACTGACCTATGTATTTGAGATTAATGGGCATTTTCTTCTGCTTGGAGAAATGATCCTGAAATAAGTCACAAAACATTGCAGCTCAGCTAAGAAACCATGTTTGTTTGTTTGTCCTAGGATTATTTTATTTAGGTTCTGATTTGCAAATACTAAACAACAACTTTACCTTAATCTTCTGAGACAGCCATAGCCCAACATCTTCTAAAACCTTATTTCCTGAAGCATCCTTCTGATTAACAGAACATAATAGGTTCTCAGAAAGCAGCTCCTGTCCTGCACCTTCTGCTACTACAATCACCATGTGTTCATGTTCTTTGAGTGTTTTCTCTATGTACTCGAAAAGTCCCCCTCGTCCCTCGAGATAAAATGGGGACTCGGGGATCAAGCAGCAATCAACATCTCGGCTGGCAAGCGTGGCATACATGGCTATAAACCCTGCATATATACTCCACTCTCAAAATGCTGCACACTACATACACTAATACAAACCATTTGGAATATAATATATATGAAGCATTACCGCTATAGCGCCCCATTAACTTCACAAGACCGATGCCATTCTCAGTGCTCGTGGCCTCAACATGTGCAGCGCTGATGGCTCGTTGTGCTTCCTCAACAGCAGTGTCGAAACCAAAAGATTTGTCTATGACCTGAAAGACCAAAAAGGCAAAGAAATGAGCATAGATAGCTACTTAATTTTGCTAATTTTATGACTACTTTTTTGCTGAATTCTTAACTCATTACCGGAATATCGTTATCAATCGTCTTGGGAATTCCAGCAACTGCAACCTGGAGACCGCGCCTTTTAATTTCCTGCAACACAGCAAGAACAACATATTCAACAATCTGGGAAACTAAGGAACATCATTGTAATCACAGATGGTATATTGGTATACCTCAAAAATCACTTCTGCTCCCCTGTGAGTGCCATCTCCTCCAATTATATAAACCTTGAAGAAACAAAGACACCATTAATCATCTCAACTGCCTCACTGGACATTATCAAGGCAATACAACAACAAATCCAGAATCAGGCCATGAAAACCTGTGTATATATCTTTACCTGATTAATCCCGCGGTCTTGAATGCAGTCTACTATATTCTTGGTATTGTGCCCCCCTCGAGATGTCCCGAGAATGGTTCCCCCGCGTTTATGGATATCATTTACAACCTTGGGTGTTAAATGGACCAAGTTTTTCGAGTAAAAGCCTTTATATCCTCCCTGCAGACCCAAAATTTGTTTCATTAGACTCAATAGAGAAAAGCAGCAAACTGCAAATTAAAGACAAATTTATGTGTGAAATGTGTACTTACATCTATTCCCATGACTTTCTTTACACCATACATGTGGTGCAAGCCACATACTATTTCTCTTATCACTGTGTTCAGGCCAGGACATAATCCTCCACATGTAACAATGCATGCATTCACCTCATCTGACTTGAAATAAACCTAAATCATATAAAAGATTTAGTTTGATTCACACCATGATGTCCAATTTTTTGACATTTCACAAACCAGACCACCTTAAAACTCACCTTTTGGCGCGGTCCTGCACGACGAAAATGTGTTCCTCTTGGACTATTCTTGTGAACAACTACCTGTAAAAGAATTACTGAATTAATAATGATTTAAATTTGAGAAACATATCGATTTACAAAGTCATGTGTTAGATTAGTTAATTGATTGGATTCAGTTTTTTATAATTTAGTAATTTACTGTAGTTTAGCACATGTGTTCCCAAACATTCTGAATACTCCTATCTAGTACCAAATTTTTATTTGTTATTTATATGGAAAAGGACTGACCTTCTCGGCAACTGTGTCATGCACATCGACAAAGTACTGCCTGTAAATTAAAAAAGTTGTAGTAAAAAACATCAATCAAAATTGGAGTGTTGGGTTACTATTTTTGGACAAAATAACAGGTGAAAGACAGAAAGAGAAGGAGAATATGAAACAACTTACTTAACAACAGAATATGAAGGATTTTCTTGCAAAGGGTTGGGATATGTCTGCAACAGAAAACAAGAAAATAAGAAAAGCCCGAAGCTTTATGCCGTGTTCTGTTTCATTTGAGTTACCCATTCCTAATATTTATGGAACAAATCATTTTAAGGACACAGAGAGAGAGTATACAGGGAGGTTGGGAACATAATCCGACAAGTGAGGAACATCCTCAAGAACATAACCGTCGTGGCCGTTCACCGTCTTCATCAGCTTCGGCTGCACTGCGAAACCTTCTGATCCCATTCTAAACTCAACTTTATTGCCCAAAGAACTCAACTTTAACAATTCGCCGCCGGCAAAACACTTTATATTTGACCTCTGTTTCCTCTCTGTATATGATTAGGACTGATATTATTGAATACTAATAATTGTAGGATACAATACACATATATATACACGCAGCAAGTATTATACTATAACTAGGATTACGAGAGTCCTAATATATATATTTTGAAAATAGGTGTATTTATGACTGAGAGTTCTATGTTTCTGTATGTGTGTGTGTGTGTGTATATATATATATATATATATATATATATGGAGGGATGGAGGGGGTGCTGGAAAACTCTGACTATTGCTATGGTTTTCTCAAGTTTAGCAGCCTATGAAGACAGTTTTGAAATGCATTCAAAAACGTGAGTATGCGTAAAAGTGTGCGTCTGGAAGAAAACAAAAAACAATTGGCTTCAATTTTCTCGTGGGTTTTGACGTTTTGTGTTTACTTCATATGAGCTCATGAAAAGTAGGAAGGTGAACGGGAGAAGCTAGGAAGGTGGAGATAAATAACTAAATTACGCGGGAACATTTGGTTTATATGAGTGGCGGGACCACAAAATTATCTATATTAAGCCAATATCAAATTTGGAGTTCAACTAAGCCACTCAAACTATTAGCAATTTATACATAAATATAGGTTTTACATGTAATTTAATAATATATATGTATATACATACATACATATATATAAAGGGGTGGGTGGAGTGGGATGGGGGAGGGGGCGACTGTACCCCTCCGTTGTGGCTCCGCCACTTACAACACCTATATCTAATTTGGGCGATACACTGGGCAAGGTTTGATGGCTAAGATCTAATGCTTATTTAATTTTTATTTTTTATTTTAGTTAATGTTATATTGAGCTCCTTTGAGTATAGTGATTTTGTCACATTTAATACTAAAGCTTTAAGAAGTCATATGATTGAATATATTTGTAACAAGCTTTGTGCATATGATATACATACCTAGAATTGTATATGATATTTTGAGTCTGTATACATCTGTGCTCCCCTCCATTGAGACAAGAGAGTAATACAACAAATTCTTTATCATCTTTCTTAACATGTCGTGCTCGCGAACTAGCATGAGGCGAGCTGGGTTAAAGAATTCTATTCTAATGACTTCGCAAGTCGGCCCGTAAAGTTTACAACTCGTTGTAGGACCGGCCAGCCCACATTGACACTGCTACGGTTAGGATGGTCTAAAACATTTTGATATCAGATCGAGGGACAAGTCTGATTGGGTTTATATAACACTACAAGGAAGACATTTGTATATGTTTAATTTTGGATTTAAAAAAAAATAAAAATAAAATAAAAGGAAAGGGAAATACACATCTACATATAAATAAACAAATAAATCATTCTTATATTATTGATTATTGAAGTGTACTGACTTCTGAAACTTTGGTAATTTTGATCTAACCTACATAAACTGATAAACATAACTTCTTTCCCTTATTTATACTACAATTACAGGTAAGTACCCATGCCCTTACATAGTATGTAAATGTTAAATCAATACAAAAACTAGAGTGTAAATATTGATCTTTTCCATATTAAAAATAATAAGAACTCTTATCAGTACACAAAAATCCTCCTACTAAGTAGCCTCACAGACAAAAAGTTGCAGCAGGGGCATCATCCAACAACTTGGGTGGCTCTTCCTCCTCCTTTGATTCAATCACATCTCTTGTTCTCAAGAAACTTGGTTGGTTCGTCGAACACAGAAGCCTCGCCCACATTCTATCCGTGATCACGACGTGGTTTTGGCCCTCAGTTATTCTCTGCACATCCCACAGTTAACAAACAGTTAACAGTTTGAAAAAAATGGAACTATGAACAAGTTATGTACAATGTTGTTTTTTATTTTTTGGTTTTGTTTTTTACTCACGTTGTACGGTATGTAAGCATTTCTGCCGTTTACAGATCCAACTGTGAAGCCTGTGTAGCCCGCCATTGCTCCGTGGACTGCACTTTGAGCGAGAAGCGTGCAGTAAACGTTGTCTGATGCATTACTTGGGATAGCCCGGATCATGTATGTGGGATCTGTCGATAAGAAATGGCTCAGAAATCAGAATGTTTGGTAAAATAGTGAAACATATCTGCAGATTAGATGGAGTTTAGCAGTGAAAACTGACCTATATATTTGAGATTAATGGGCATTTTCTTCTGCTTGGAGAAATGATCCTGCAATAAGTCACAAAACATTGCAGCTCAGCTAAGAAACCATGTTTGTTTGTTTGTTTGTCCTAGGATTCTTTAGGTTCTGATTTACAAATACTAAACAACAACTTTACCTTAATCTTCTGAGACAGCCATAGCCCAATATCTTGTAAAACCTTATTTCCTGAAGCATCCTTCTGATTAGCATCAGACAAGAGGCTCTCAGAAAGCAGCTCCTGTCCTGCACCTTCTGCTACTACAATCACCATGTGTTCATGCTCTTTGAGTGTTTTCTCTATGTATTCGAAAAGTCCCCCCGGTCCCTCGAGATAAAACGGGGACTCGGGGATCAAGCAGCAATCAACATCTCGGCTGGCAAGCGTGGCATACATGGCTATAAACCCTGCATATACACTCCACTGTCAAAATTCTACACCTGCACTGTTTATATAAACCATTTGGAATATATATATATGGAACATTACCGCTATGGCGCCCCATTAGCTTCACAAGACCAATGCCATTCTCAGTGCTCGTAGCCTCAACATGTGCAGCGCTGATGGCTCGTTGTGCTTCCTCAACAGCAGTGTCGAAACCAAAAGATTTGTCTATGACCTGTGAGAACGAGAAGGCAAAGAAATGAGCACAAATAGATCCTTAATTGTGTGAATTTTTTATGTCTAGCTTAGCTTGCTGAATTCTTAACTCATTACCGGAATATCGTTATCAATCGTCTTGGGAATTCCAGCAACTGCGACTTGGAGACCGCGCCTTTTAATTTCCTGCAACACATCAAGAACAACATATTCAATAATCTGGGAAACTAAGGAACATCATTGTACTCCTAGATGGTTTATTGGTAATTGGTATACCTCAAAAATCACTTCTGCTCCCTTCTGAGTGCCATCTCCTCCAATTATATAAACCTTGAAGAAACACAAACACCATTAGTCATCTCAACTGTCTCACTGGACATTATCAAGGCAATATAAAAACAAAATCCAGAATCAGACCAACGAAACCATTGTATCTTTACCTGATTAATCCCGCGGTCTTGAATGCAGTCTACTATCTTCTTGGTATTGTGCCCCCCTCGAGATGTCCCAAGAATGGTTCCCCCGCGTTTATGGATATCATTCACAACCTTGGGTGTTAAATGGACCAGGTTTTTCGAGTAAAAACCTTTATATCCTCCCTGCAGGCCCAAATTTGGTTTCATTAAACTCAAAAGAGAAAGCTAAGGCAGCAAACTGCAAACACACAAGTTTATGTCTGAAATGTGTACTTACATCTATTCCCATGACTTTCTTTACACCATACATGTGGTGCAAGCCACATACAATCTCTCTTATCACTGTGTTCAGGCCAGGACATAATCCTCCACATGTAACAATGCATGCATTCACCTCATCTGACTTGAAATAAACCTAAATAATATCAAAGATTTAGTTTGATTCACACCATGGATGTCCAGTTCTTTGACATTATACAAACCAGACCACCTTAAAACTCACCTTTTGGCGCGGTCCTGCACGACGAAAATGTGTTCCTCTTGGACTATTCTTGTGAACAACTACCTGTAAAAGAATTACTGAATTAATAAAGATGCTCAAGAAAAGTACTCTTAAGCGTTCTACATTAAAAAACAAAAAAAGAGAGAATCGTATGGATTTACAAGGCTAGATTAGCTAATTGATTGAATTCAGTCTTTTTTTTTTTTTTTAGTATGGTTTAGTCCATGTGCAACTACTGTCCCCCAAAACTAAGCAGATTACTTGAGCACAAAGATTTAGGCATGCTACTTTTGTCCTCTCAAACAAAACATCCTGAGTACTCCTAGCTAGTACCAAATTATTATTTGTTATTTATGGAAAATGACTGACCTTTTGGGCAACTGTGTCATCCACATCAACAAAATACTGTCTGTAAATAATAAAAAATTGTAAAAACATCAATCCATTAGAATCTTGATTTACTATTTTTGGATAAAAAAACAGCTGAAAGACAGGAAAAGAACAAGAATATGAAACAACTTACTTAACAACAGAATATGAAGGATTGTCTTGCAAAGGGTTGGGATATGTCTGCAACAGAAAACACAATAAAATTAGAAAAAGTCCCAAGCTTTATGCCCTGTTCTGTTTCATTTCAATTGCCCATTTCTAATAGAGAGAGAGAGAGAGAGAGAGTATACAGGGAGGTTAGGAACATAATCCGACAAGTGAGGAACATCCTCAAGAACATAACCGTCATCGCCGTTCACCGTCTTCACCTTCGGCTGCACTGAAAAACCCTCCGATCCCATTCTAAACTTCACAAAAAACACTCAAAGAACTCAACTTTATCCCTCAAATTCAACTCACTCGATCACGATCACAATTCGCCGCCGAGAACACACTTTATATTTGGTCTCTGTTTCCTCTCTGTATATATTGAGAAAGTAGGTGTATGTATGACTGAGAGTTCTATGTTTCTGTGTGTATATATATGTGTGGAGGGCCCGAGGGGGTGCTGGAAAACTCTGACTAAAGCTATGGTTTTCTCAAGTTTAGCAGCCTATGAAGACAGTTTTATAAATGCATTCAAAAACGTGTGTAGGCTTAAAGTGTGCGTCTGGAAGGAAACAAAAACAAGTGGCTTAAATTTTGACGTGGGTTTGTCTTTTTCTTCATATGAGCTCACGAAAAGTAGGAAGGTGAACGGGGGAAGCTAGGAAGCTGGAGGGAAATAACTAAACTACACTAATGGAATTAGGTGAACTTACTTTTCAAGTAACCAACAAATTAACTTACAATTGGGATTCAGTCCAAGGTTGAACTTATAATCTTGTGGTTAACGGTTTAACTAACTTAATTAGGGTTAAATATCTTTTTTTATAGACTGAGACTTATTTTTAATGTACTAAAAATTTATTTTTTGAATCTTCATTTTTAATATATTACCTTGTAACAAATTATTAATTAGCTTGGTCTGATACTCCTATAAAATATATGTAGTTATGACCTGTACATAGTTCTCGAAACAAATGTTGCATTTTAAGTAACTCCGTACAAACTTTATATTATTTTTGCGTCTTTATTCGATCAAAACAGAATATAGTGTTTCTTGAAGAAATGTAAGTTACGTACGGCACAACATGCTATCTTGTTTTGTCATTTTCCATTCTAGACTAGAGATGCGGCACTAATTCGGCAATGTTTAAAAAAAGGAAAAATTGTAAGTATTTATTTTATATATTTTTAACAATATAACTTACTCTAAAAAGATTTACAAATATGCACCGTCAAGCATTCATTAGTAGTATACATAAATTTGTAAAATTCTTTTTCTACATAATTCTTTCATTACAATCAAACTTTTCGTCAAAATTTATCAAGATTGCGATCCTTACAAACCACCTCGCCTACCCAACAAAAAAAAAAAAACATAACATAATATGGACATTGATATATCATATTAAAAGAGAAAAACTTACAAATATGTTTAGTCTTATATTTTAAAGAGTATGATACTTTTACGTACAATATTATAGCATTTTCATAAGTTAAAGTTTTCAAAAATCAAATGTATCTATATAAGTTAAAAGTTTAGAGAAATTGATTGCCGAAATGGTAAATGTGAAACAAAGTAAACGAAAGGAATAAATGGACCTTCATCGCAGGAGGGTACGTGGTTTAGTAATTATGACTTTGTAGAATAAATTATTGATGGCGTTTCCAGAGAGACATTGAATATTCCAATAATATTCTAGATTCTGGAATTGAAATTATGAGAGAATAGAAAATTAATTTGGTGATATGAGGTCAAGAATGGCCTCTGATAAGAGGGGTGACTTGGCGTGGATTGGAATATGATTTTTTACTAAATTTAGTTTAATTTTTATTAATATCATTTGGTTGAATTTGTTGTACATGGTATTCTTAACCTTTTTTCTTTTTAGTATTGTTTGTGAATTATTATACATGAGCAAAGTTTATCGTACATAATTTCAATATAGTAACTATGTGTCTGCATAAGCAGCTCAGTTGCTTACAGGGGTGGAATTTAAAAACAATGACCGGTGATCGAGTTTCAGTGAACAATCTAGCCTCTGTGTTCAGCTGAGTTATCATGATCGAAACGTGAGAGTCATTTGGAGTTGAGATTCAACATTTTGGAAACAACAAAAAATAGGAGTTAATACTCAATATAGTCCTCGACTATATTGGTTTTACTCAATTTAGTCCTAAATGACTTTTTGTGCTCAATTTAGTCCTCGACTTTGATGATTTTACTCAATTTAGTCCTTTGTTAAAAATTATGTTAGTGAACTGTTAAAAATAGGGTCCTAATGGTAATTTCCCATCTTTCATCCCATTTGGGATGATTCCTTCTTCTTCCCCTTATTAAGATCCACGCAAAAATGCAAATTTTCGTACCAAATCAACTTCAACGCTAAATAAATAAATATTTGAGTACGAAGATTTACATTTCTGCTTGGATCTTAATAGGGAGAAGAAGAAGGAATCATCCCAAATGGGATGAAGGATGAGAAATTACCATTAGGACCCTATTTCTAACCGGTCACTAACAAAATTTTTAACAAAAGACCAAATTGAGTAAAATCATCAAAGTCGAGGACTAGATTGAGTACAAAAAGTCATTTAGGACTAAATTGAGTAAAACCACTATAGTCGAGGATTATATTGGGTATTAACTCCAAAAAATAGTGACTATGTGTTCTCTCAATATGTACAACATAAATAAATAATTAAAAAAATGGTTTCTGATTATGAATAAATTACGAGGTTTGACTTAAAAACATTCGGGCAACGTGTGGCGCTGCTAAACCGCGCATGAACCATGAGAAAACCTTAACCTCATGAACATGGCCTAAATCCAACAAATAAAGAATATTTTGCCCACCTTTCAATGACGCTGTGTTCTTGTCCGTCGTTCAAAACCATGCCTAATGGCAAGTTAGACTCCAAAAAATGAATATAAAAAAGAATTAGTGAAACAAGTAAAATTAACATTGTTTTCATGAGTATGTCAATCACTTTATTAAAATGTATGCATTTGTATGGTCGTCAATTCGCCGCACAAAATAATATTATATAAAATGAAAAAGTAACGTGACATATATATGCATATTGGGTTGGAAGTTAGCCTATAGAGGAAGAAGATAGTGAAACTTGTAATATAAATATATAATATAACAGATTTACATATGATATAATTTAATCAAATGGCATAATAAGGTGGTCGTGTGCTTAAATGACACATCGACTCTCTTTGAGGGAATGTTACAGGATCGAACCATATCTCTTTTTTTCTTTTTCTTTTTTCATATATGGTGTTTTCCTTTGATTTTTTCTCTAAAAAAATATGAGATTGTATACTATTTTCTGTAATGCATTATTACATTCCCATCGAGTTTATAAAATCTATCGATAAACATATATACACACACATCATGCCTAGCCATATAGATGTATTATACATGAACAATTTTCAGTAAAATATTAATAAATATTCTAATAACCTCGGGAGAAATTTATTTGTTTTTTAAATACATGTTTTGATGATCTCACTAAATATAAGCTTTTTATTTTTTAAATGATAATGCCCATTCCTACTTATTAATAGTAAACCGTAATCAACCTTGTAAGTTTTTGCATACTAATTTTTTTGAGTTCTAATATTTTTTTTTTCATAATATTAATATCACTTAAAATGTACGTCAATATAATCAATTGAGATTTGAGGATCCCACTAGTTTTAAGGTGACTTTGCCACTATGTTGACTAACTAGCAAGCTATGGGTCGACATGTAATTAAGTCCAAAATTCAATTCAAAAGGTTTATTTAGTATACATTAATGGACAAATTACAAACACACATAATATGCAATAAAAAAAAAAAAGCACCCAACAAAATAAAAATAAATGTTAAATTATGTAATTAAAATAAATGTTAAATTACATGATGTTTTAACTATTGTGAAAATAATAAATATAAATAAATAAAAATTGAAAGAATATGTAAGTGTAAGAAGAAAAAAAAAAAGTAAGCACAATATATACATTATTTTACTTTTATTTAACTACGCTAATTAACTTTAATTTAATTCTTTAAAGGAAAAAAGAAAAAAGAAGAAGAGCATAACTTCTTGGGTGTATAATAAAGAAAACACAATATACTAGTAAACATTGTATCTAATTACACAAACACAATTTTTATTTCCATTAGGATTTTATCACATTGATTTTATTACTATTCCTATCATATTTTATCTGTCATGTTTAATTGTTTAAACTAAATATTTGTTCTTTACTTATTTTCTTTAGCAATTTTCTATAAATTTTAATTTTTGTGTGTGTTTAATATTATTTTTAATATAGTTTATAAGTATATAAATTTATATATTAATAATAAATTTAATATTATAAATAAATTCAATTATAACTAATTTTAGTTGAACATCATTAATTAAATTAGACACATAAAATGAAGAATGGAACATATTTAAGGCATGTGATGTAGTGAAATAAATCGAACATCAAATTCATGTATCACGGTGCACATGCGCAAGGCAATTAAACGTCAAATGAAACCTTATAAATGGGTTTTTTTCTTGTTTGACTTTATAATAATAACTTGTTTGACTTTATAATAGCTTGATTAACTTCATTAATACTTTCGATTAAGATTGAAAGGTCTTAAAATGACGGCTTGTAAACGTGGGCCGTACGTTTTGCAAACCATTGAACATGAGTAATGAGTTAGCCTAGGTTTTAATTTACTTTGTCAATGGTCGTACTTCTTCCCTTTAGGTTTTTGCAGCTGGTCAACGTGGACTGGTTGGTCTGCCGACTATTTTTAATTTTTTTTTTAATTTAAAATTTAATATATGACATTATGATGGGTAATTCGCGGTAATTATATTGTGATTTGTAGAACATGGTCTAAAAATGGCGTTGTTTCTTTAAGTAAATAAACGACTCTTGTTATATTTTAACGGATGTCGTATTTTTTGTGTGTTAATTACAAAATGAAACTATAGTGTATCTAAAATGAAATTGGTTTACATATTGTTTTTATATTATCAAATTAAACTGTAATTGAATTGAAATGGAATTGTAGTTGTGTTGAAATGAAATTGCAGTGTAGACAATGTGAAATTGAATAACAGTTTCACATATTTGAGTGTATATTATTCAATGAAACTGTAGTTACATCGAAATGATACTGTAATTGTGTTGCAATGAAACTATATCGTATATAAAATGAAACTGAATAACAGTTTTACATATTTGAGTGTATAATGAAACTGCAGTGTATATAAAATGAAATTGAATAACATTCTCACATATTTTAACGTATGTTGTCCAATGAAACTGTAGTTATAACGAAATGATATTGTAGTTATGTTGTAATGAAACTATAGTGTATGTAAAATGAAATTGAATAAGAGTTTAATAATTCTATTTGAGTTTCACATATTTGAGTGTATAATGTCGAATGAAATTGTAGTTATATCAAAATGAAATTGTAGCTGTGTTGAAATGAAACTGCAGTGTATATAAAATGAAAATTGATATGTTATACAAATAGAACTACTTTACCCGGAACGGCGCGAACATATGCCGTTTTTTTTTTCATTAAAAGAAACGAGACCGTTTTGGACCATGGTATAATTTGCAGGTAATTGGGTATAACACGAATCTAAAGTATATGGAGCATAGACTGTGGTGGACCCTACTTGGCCCAATATATATGATAGATGATAGGCTCATGACAGGAGGCCCATTATGTGGCCCATAGTTTGGTAAGGTAACTATCATTTTAGACCCAAAATTTGAGAAAATAGTATTTAATTATATTTTTTTTTTTAGTACTATTGACTTTGTTACATTATGCTATAACAATCGATAATAGGT
The DNA here is from genome assembly GCA_003576665.1 of Ipomoea trifida. Lineage (NCBI taxonomy): Eukaryota > Viridiplantae > Streptophyta > Magnoliopsida > Solanales > Convolvulaceae > Ipomoea > Ipomoea trifida. Next base: position 14,466,183 of record CP025646.1, read on the forward strand.
AAATTATACTATGGACCCGAGTCCACCTGTCCATGTTCACAATTTTAAAACTCTATATTCACAATTTTAGAATTTTATATACAAATTTACATTACTCAATATTCACAATCTTTGAACCCTATATTCATAATTTGTTATATAGATTCAAAAACTGTGTTATGCTATTGAATATATAGTTTTATTGAATCGGACTGTTTGAATTTTTGCACTAGTTTTAATTATGCCAGTAGGGACTTTTCGTATGTGGGTCTTATTATTAAGCATTGTCGTTCACTTGCTGCTGACATTGGGAACGTTATTGTTCGCCATGTCAAGAGGTTAGCGAATCTTGTAGCTCACGTGCTTGTACGGTCGACAGATTCTTCTTCTGTCCTTGGGGTTTGGGACTTTTGCTCGCCCTCTTGTATTTCGCAGTTGGTTGATGTTTTAATATAAGCATTTTGGTTTGATTTTCAAAAAAATATAGTTTTAAAATTGTGAACAGGGTCCATGACATAACAACCGAGGCTATTGAGCCTGGGCCTTTTTGTTGGTATTGGTAATATTGGTTGGGTTGGGTCAATTCATTCCTATATCTATGTTCATTCAATTTGGGCTTAAAGGAAGTCCACTCAATTAACGGCTCAATAGGTCGCACGTGCTGAAAGGCCCGCAATAGGAGGGTGTCATACGTGCCAGGATCCTGGTTCGCCGGTCTTCAAGCCCCCAAAAGGCAACCAATTCTTTCATTTCCTTCGCCGTTCATCCCAAACCCTCGGACTGATTCTCCGCATCTTAATCTTCCAGAGCTCTCTCCACCGCCTCACTGATCAATAGATCGCCGGAATCATGTATAGAACCGCGGCTTCTCGCGCCAGAGCCCTCAAGGTCCGCCTCTAAGCTCTCTTCATACACATCTATCTATGCACACACGACTTTGTGTACGCTTTTGCTTGTGTTTAGATTTTTTGTTTTTCAATGATAAAAGCGAGACTGAATCAGCTAGTTTTGTGTTTAAACTTTCAATATAATTTTGTTTGTGTTTTTGTCGTTGTTTTGTGTTGCCTTGTTTTGTTTATAGATCTGATATGCAGCTCATTGATTACTGTATTGATTGATCTTGAGGAGAAATGTAGATTTTTATTGTTCAGTGGAGACGAGCTTATTTTTTAAGGAGTATTTTCTGTCTGTTTGTTTCTGCCAAAAGAAGTGATTGTGAAAAATTGGAACATGAAACATTTTGAGCAATGATGGATTGGATAAAATGTTAGGGCTGAGATGTAGGAAGTGAGGGAATATCAAATCATTGCATACAGGCAATTCTTCTTGCTTAAGTTGTTAAGCTTGGATTACATGCTTGCAATTACTGTTGCATGGGATTTTGGAAATGGGGTTGCTTGGTGGCAGATACATAGAGTTTGTGTATTTATTTTAATCATTGTACTTAAAAAATGACAAATGTTTGGGTGTTGAATGCCATAATAGGGCCGGGCCAGCAATGGGGCATTGGCCAGATTTGCAAGTTCGACTGCTGTTGCAACGAATTCATCCTCCGGTGGCCTATTTAGCTGGCTAACTGGTGAACGGTCTAGTTCCCTCCCTCCTCTAGACTTTCCACTAAAGGGTGTTACTCTGCCACCTCCATTACCCGATCATGTTGAACCTGGGAGTACCAAAATTACAACCTTGCCAAATGGTCTTAAAATAGCATCAGAAACATCAGCGGTATGCCTGTCATGTTTTTTTTTTTTTCCCCTGAAAATCATTTAGGATACTTTTGTTTAAAATTTTAATAACACAATAAATTCACTGGATCAGAGCCCGGCTGCCTCAGTTGGATTATATGTTGACAGTGGATCAATCTATGAAACACCAGCATCATTTGGGGCCTCACATCTCTTGGAACGAATGGCTTTCAAAAGCACATTGAATCGCAGCCACTTGCGTGTTGTCCGAGAAGTTGAAGCTATTGGTGGTAGTGTTCAAGCCGCTGCCTCAAGAGAACAAATGACTTATACTTATGATGCTTTGAAAACATATGCTCCTCAAATGGTGGAGCTGCTTGTAGATGCTGTGAGGAATCCTGCCTTTTTGGATTGGGAAGTTAAAGAACAGGTATTTTTTGATAGTGAAACAGACTGGACTTTATACTTGAAGGCTATTATCATAGATTTTTTTTTATTGAGTTGTTTTGTCTCATCTGTGCAGCTCGAGAAGATGAAAGTTGAGATTGCTGACTTCTCTAAGAACCCACAGGCCTTACTTTTGGAGGCAATTCACTCTGCAGGTTATGCTGGCCCCTTTGCAAATCCTCTGTTGGCAAGTGAAGCCTCACTAAGCAAATTGGATGGCACAGCTTTGGAGGAGTTTGTTGCTGTAAGTGGTTATAATTTATATCAATGATTTCCTGAAGTACCTTCATGATTTTTTACATCTCTACTTTTTACACTATTTGTTCATCACTTTTCTTGATCTACTCTTCTTTTATAGGAGAACTACACAGCTTCTCGCATGGTCCTTGCTGCATCAGGTGTAGAACATGAGGAACTGTTGAGGATTGCGGAACCACTGCTCTCTGACTTACCTAATGTTCTTCGTGCTGAGGAACCTAAGCCTATATATGTGGGGGGTGATTACCGTTGTCAAGCTGAACAAGGGGTGTGTCTCATTGCTCTTTTGCTCTTTCTTAAATAATTTTTTAAATGGTTCTCTTTATTTATTTATTTTTTAAATTTCTTTTATCCCTGATAAGTTTCTTTAATTTTGGCTGTGAACAGGTAACTCATTTTGCCCTTGCTTTTGAACTTCCTGGTGGCTGGCATAAGGAAAAGGATGCAATGACTTTGACTGTGCTTCAGGTATTGTCATTGTATACGATTCCAATCACCCAATTTTCCGGTTATAATGATGTGCACTTGCATGTTTCCTTGGATTTTATCCTCTGTATTCTTGAGTTGCTAACTTGATACAGAGTAGAAATCATTTTTTGTGGACTTGCTAATTGTGAGGATTTTACAGATGCTTATGGGAGGGGGTGGTTCTTTCTCTGCTGGTGGTCCTGGAAAGGGGATGTATTCAAGGCTATGTAAGTTCACCAATATGGTCTATGATTAACCAAGTCTTATCCATGCAGGACATACATGCATTTACTTGAATGGATTCTTGTTCTCTGTATTAATTCAGCAATTTTAATTCTCCCAACTAACCTTGCTCTTATATCATTTTGCTAAATCCATGATCAGATCTTCGTGTATTGAATGAGTACCCGCAAGTCCATGCATTCTCTGCATTCAGCAGCATTTACAATAGTACTGGGTTATTTGGAATTCAAGCAACTACTGTAAGAAATTATTTAATTACTTTACTATTCTGATTGATGCCAAAATGTTTCTGGAGATATGATGCCATACGGCAACATGTATCTCAACAAGTATGCTTGAGAAGTTCTTAAAGATGATTCTCATATGGCGTGCATACAGCTAGCAATGTTGATCACAACGTGCTATAAGTAATTTTTATTTATTTGTTTTCCATCCTATTTGCATAGTGTATATTGCATGAACTGAAGGTCTTTCTTTCATGCAACAGTCTTCCGATTTTTCATCAAAAGCTGTTGATATCGCAGTTAAAGAGCTCACTGCCATTGCAAGTCCGGGTGAAGGTTTGAAATTTGACCTGTATAACTTTTCCATTAATATTTCAAATTGAAGAAGGTTGGTGATGATCTGTGTCCTTTCACTGAACAGTTGACCAACGGCAGCTTGATCGTGCTAAACAAGCAACAAAATCCGCCATTTTAATGAACTTAGAGTCCAGGGTACCGAATGTGTTCTTCTGTTTTCTTGAAATATTACTTTCTTTTGGCAGATGTTCTGGATTTTTTAAAACCACTACAAGCATTTCTCTTATGCGCTTATGCTTGTTTTCTGTCTTGTAGATGGTTGCATCAGAAGACATAGGCAGACAAATTTTGACATACGGGGAGAGGTAACCCTTGCTTATGGTGTTTTTATGCTGAGCTGAGTTTTTACTTTTGACACAAATAATGGTACATGATACATGAAAAAAGTGGGACTGAAGTAATGATATAAGTCAAGTGACTTGTGGGTCAAAAACTTCTAACTCCGTATCATGAAAAACAGAAGAGATTACTGCCCAACTTCCTTTCAGTCCACATATATTTATGAAACATGGAGGAAAGCATTTGCTTTATTAACTGTGGTTATGATTCAGGAAATTATGTTTTGTTTATATCTCTACTCTCTAAAGTGCTACTACATATTGTAGGTTGCTAGCCTTTTCTACCATATATATATGAACTGTTAAAAGGAATTTCAGATATATATAAAACATAGGAAATTCAATGCCCATTTGAAGTTTTGATATTTATGTAATTTCTTTTGGTTTCCTTAGGAAACCTGTGGAGCATTTCTTGAAAGCCATAGAAGAAGTTTCAGCAAAGGATATTGCTTCAATTGCACAAAAACTTATATCATCTCCTCTTACCATGGCGTCCTATGGAGACGGTAATTATTATTACTATTGTTGTTTTCCCCTGAAGAAATGGTTAGCTGTATTTGGAATTCGAATGTATTTGCAATGCCAATGGAGTTGCTCACTTTTTCTTATTTCTGGCAGTTCTTTATCTCCCAAGTTATGACACCGTCAGCAGCCGGTTCCAGTCCAAATAATTTTCTTTTTCAGCTGCAGCCAGTTCCAGTCCGAATAATTTTTTCACAGTGGGAAAGTCACAAGTTGACAACCTTTTTTTGGACATTTGAAAGTTTTTGAGCTACCTTTTGGCCATGTTTATGGAAAAATAAGTACACTCTTAAACTATAGATGAATTAGTTTGCGAGATACAGTCGAGGCAATTTGATACACACAGATTCTCCACTGTATCATGTATGATTCTTGTAATTGTTTCCTCAGCTGTTCATTCTTGTTTTGTTGTTAAACTTAATTGGAATATTTTGGGATTCAGGCCTAAGGAAAGACCCAGAGTAGTTGACAAAGCTCATAATTCTCAGGTTTTTGGACAATTACTATTCCCAGTTTGGGTAACAATAAATTGAGTGTTTGGGTTTTGCCAAGTGCGTGTTATGTTGTCTTTTAAGACTCATTTTTTATTTTCCTTCTACCAAAGAACCAACGTTTGTAATGGTTGGATGATAACTAACCCATGGTTTGTTGGGTTAGTTTATATCAAAGATCAATGCCTCAGCAAATATCTGAAGATTAAGCATCACATGACAAATATTGGCACCAACATCACAACATCATCACCATTGTTACTACACCATCACCACAACTACCACTCCATTACACACCACCACCACATAAACAATATGTTCATTCATTTTTAAGATAATGAACCAAACAGAAAAATACAATTTCTTGACTTTCAGCCAAACATAGAAATATAACTTTTTGAAATTCAGTCAAACACTAAAAAATTAAAATATTTTTTTAAAAATGAGTCATCTTTTGAAAATAATTTTCTAAAAAATATTTTTAGATTCTCAAACGACTCTAAATTAATTATGAGGCATTTTGTCCCCCAATTACACAATTAAACAAGATGTTAGCATAGGGTAGAAAAATACCCAGGACGACATCATGGGTCAAATCATATGTTTGGGGCCGGGCCTACCTCCACTCTTTCAGGTATATTGTCTTCCGGACCAACTTCTTCTTTATAATTAATTAAATACGGAGTATTTATTTTTCCATTTTGTGGTTCGGAGACAAAAAATAATAAATAACGGAGGACAAAACGGCGGTCATGCACTCATAAGTCATAACTAGCCTCGAGGCGTTGGAGGTTGGTGGGATATCCAAAGATTTAACACATTACGCTGATTAATTACAATTACTAGATTTATTATTTTTTATTAAATTTTATTTCTTTTGATATATATGATTAATATTTAATAATTAGTTTCGAATTAATTAAAAGGAAGTTAATAGTATTAACCATGTAGCTAGCTAGAAACTTGCAAGCATATGTTTCATCGTAATGTAATTATTACACTTCCCTAAGATGATTAGAATTGTGGCACTCTTATCTCTTTTCCCTCAAATTTTCTTCATTGCTTTTTTCTTTCTGATAGTTGATACAAACATCATTGTCAATTTGTTTTACTAATTAACACATAATTAATGATTATAAAAGGTTGTTGATACATAATACAAGACTACAAGTTATGTCAATAATAAGTATACTCTTTTTTTTTTTTTTTTTTTTTTTGGGTAATAAGGGTACCTGCTGTCACTATCTGATAGTGTTTATTAGATTAACTATGTTTTTGTATAATAACTCGCAAACTACACAAAAAGATAAACCTCACTAGAAAGACCTTGTGCTACAAGCACGATTGAAAGGAGGTTGACAATAATCAAATTCGTGACCTTCTAGTATAAGAATCATGCTCTATCCAGTCAGTTAATGCCTTATTAAAATTTTGATGTAAATAACCTTTTTTTTTTAAAAAAAAATCGGATGTAAATTTATATAATCTCATGATGACCTTTTGGTATATAAACCAGTACGGACAACTTCAATAGGGAGTCAAATTTAAAATCTTGTGATTATCTAACCAACTACCGTCCAATCAACTTGACTGGACTTACCCCATTGGCCCATCTTACTACTAATTAAATAAATAAAGTTAGTTAAATGTGTACAAATTTTGGACATATATATCATTATCGTATACTAAAAGGTAACAAATAATTCCAATCTAACTCTGACCGAAGGATCATGAAATGTATTTTGACAAACTATAATCCAGCTGGAGCAGATCAGCTTGACTCCTCAATAATTATCTAAAAAGAGTTCCCAAAAGAATTCATTAAAATAAAAGTCTTGAGATAGATAAAGCATCAGCAAGGGGGAAATGAATTGGGTTGCCATATAGCTAGAAAAAGTCCCAAATTTTGTTGTCAAAACCAAACAAATAATCATGCAATTAGAGGAGATGAAGTGATAATTATTGCTTGTCCAATATTACAAAAAGTCAAAGATTGATAGAGAAATTTAAGGATGGAGTGAACAAAAAGAGAAGGCCAATATTAGATGAACCTAACACCCAAAATTTTCATGTTGGGATATACATAATAATATTGGGAGTCACACCCAACTCACATGACTACGTACACCACCCATCCTCCAATTATTAATTAAAAAAAAAAAACTGGCCAAGCTTACCCTTGCATAAGCAACAAACTTTGTGGGTATGACTCGAACTGAATTTGAACAAGTCGATCTCACACGGGTCGAAATACTGGTTTGTGGGTATGACTCGAACTGAATTTGAATTAGTTGATCTCACACGGGTCGAAATACTGGTTTGTGGGCATGACTCGAGCTGAATTCGAATTAGTCGATCTCACAATGATTGAAATATTGGTTTGTATGTAGTATGCAATTTTATTTATTTATTTATTTATTTTAAATGCAAACTTAGCTTGTTTATTAGTTACCAACTTCAATTATGATATTTGGACAAGAAGAATAAAATTTTGATGGGTTATTCTTTGGTCTATCTTCAATTCATAGTTTGTCATTGCTTCTTTCTTTAACATATTGGTTTGTCTCACTCTTTTATGGTCACAATCTTTCTTTTTCTTTACTCACTTTTCCCTCTTCCTCCCTTGCTTGTGCAAACACTAAAGGAAAACACATATTATTCCCATTGTCACTACCCAAATTTAGAAATATAATATTATTGTTAATTAGTTTGAATATATATAATTCCATGGCTCCTGCTTAGCTTCTTCCATATATCAATATTATTGTTATAAGATATATATAATTAAAAAAGAAATTATATATATTGATGAAAAAGGTAGATAGAGGGGAGGAAACAAAAAGAAAGATGAAGAAAGTAATGATAGTGTGTCCCAGCATGGGGAGGTGAAATGTAGTAATAATTTGGTGAATGTTGGAAAGGGTTTAATTGAAGGTAAAAAGTTAGTGAGATTGAGTGGTGGCCAGACCAGTTTCAGTATAAGGACTTTTTGGATTAATCATTCATGTTTTAGCATGCCTATGCCTATTCATAAGCTAACCATTTCACAACCTAGCTACCTCATCCCCCATATACATATATATATATATATATATATATATATATATATATGTGTGTGTGTGTGTGTGTGTGAGAGAGAGAGAGTGAGTCTAATTGTAATATTATCATATTTACAATTTAAATAATTTTTAATGCATCCCTACACTTCAAATGCACGTTCAAATATAATAACAACAACAATAAAAGTAATAACCCATAAAATTATTATAAAAGAAAAAAGGTAAATAAATTTTTTTCAAATTTTGAAACACTTGTAACACATGGCTAGGGAAAACAAATTAAAATAATGTTGTTAACTGGGGAAATGACAGTTTTTTCCCTGAATGATATGCTTTTAGAGTTTTTTCCTTGATTTATTCATATTTTTCTTCTTAATTATTTTAAATATGATGAATTTTCTATTTCTTTGTTAAATGGGAGTTTAGACTGTTAAAAATAAGGATAAAATATGTATTTCATTCATTTTCTTCTCCAAGAAATTATTACTTATACGTGAGAATCAGAATAAAAGCAAAAAAGAACATACACAATTTTACAAATATTATTATTATTATAATTTTAAATTAATAATAGTAACAAAATTAAGCCTTAAACACAAATGTAACAATAATTAATTATTTAGTTATTGTATTAGTAATAATAATAATTTGTTTTTAAGTTTTAATTCTGTTGCTAGCATTAACTTAAATAATAATATTTGTAAAATTGTGTATGTTCTTTTTTGCCTTTATTCTGATTCTCACATATAAGCAATAATTTGTTGGAGAATGAAAGTAACTTGAAAGACCTATTTTGTTTTTGTTTTTTTTTTTTCGAGAGAAATTGACACTTTAAACTAATTGAAGGAAAAAAAAAATGTTGATACATGAAAATTTAGGAGAAAAAATGCTATAAATATATAATTCAGAAAATGTTATAAGTATATAATTTATGGAGAAAAATGTCTTTTTCTCTCGTTAAAAAATGTAATAAATCTGCATGGGCAGTTTAACTGCATAAAAGTAAAGTTGTAAGAAGAAAAAAAATGGTAATAAGATAAGGCTAGTCTTAAAGATGTTACATTAATATGGGTTCGATCTATGATGTTTTTGTTCTTCCTATGTGTGATGCATGAAAAGAAGGTGTCATGAAATTCTGGACCCATAGCTAAGTAGGTAGTACCTTACCTAGCAAGGTGCATCATCCATTCAATTATCCATATAGCATTTCAATTCAATATGTATTTATTAAACACTGACTATTAAGTACACAAAGTATTAAATACTATATAGTACCACCGTACCATATTAACGCAATATTCCTTTTTTTCTTCTTTTTCTTTTAAAGTAAAAATATGTGCCAATATGCCTATTATATAATCTTTTGTAATTGAAATTGATTTGACTAATGTTGTACTAATGAAGTTTGTATATGCTCTTTAGCCATGGATTCATTTGTTATGTTATTTGAGTTTATTTGGACACGTGTACTAATCAAAGTCACATGTTATTTACGAGATCAACGAAAAATATAAAATACATTATGAATATTATGTTAATTGAGATGTGACTTTCTCCAAGGCTCCCACTTGTGTACCATATCATACTTGCATGATTACAGTAGGCTCTTCATCTTTTTAGTGAAATCAAAATTGCCCTAATTTTGATTCATTCAGTTGTTGTTTTTTTTATATGACATTCGATATCTCCATCACTATATATGATACGTACTAATTTGAATTTGACTTAGGTAGAGCTTGAAACCACAAAATGCATAATGCATCCAATGAACCTAGGGATGTAAATGAGTCAATCTATTTGTGAGCTATTTGGATTCAATTCGATGAATGTTTCAATTTGATTCTATTGATGTCGAGCCGAACTCGAAGCTGAGTAATTCAAGTAACAAATTGAACATAATTTTAACCTTTTAATACTCAACTAGGGTAGCTCTAGAGTCTAATTAAACTTTTATTTTTTATAGATAATATAAATATAATAATATAATAAATTTGACTAATATATTTATAAGTTATAAAATGCTATAACTGATATATAATATAATTTTACGTTTTGTTATGATATTTTATTGTAAATATTTATTAATATAGTTTTTTGTGTTAAAAGTAAAATTAAAATCTTTATTAATTCTATTTGAGCTAAATTCGAATACTTCAAAAATACCAAATATGAGGAAAGGATCAGTTTCGCTCTGATCTGATCATTGATTTATCCGAGGTGGCGTACGGCGTTTAACGTTGTTGAATTCCAAATTGGGTCGGGCACGAGGCCCACCCGAACCACAGTACAAGCATGCACAGAATGCCAAGATGATTTTTTTCTATTTCTTTTTTATTTATTTATTTTAAGAGACATTACACAACCTGTCAAGCTAGCGATAGAACATCCATTTAACGTAACCTATTTCTTTTATATTTAATAATGTTTTAAAATAATGTTAGGAGGTCCATCAAACGGTATTAAACAACAAATAAATAAATAAATAATCAAAGACAAATTAGAAAACAGTGCATTGCTATGTGGGCTCCACCCACAAACACTAGTCAATGGTCAACTTAATATATGTGTAGTCAAATATATGGTCTCGGCTTATGACTGCTTTTTATTTTAATTTTGTAGGGATTGGATTTTAAAAATTAAAAATAAAACAAAGAAAAACTGTGAACTGAACACTCATTTCAATTCATTACTTTTATTAATTCTATTTAAATTCTCCTTAAACGAATCACACAAATCAAATAAATTAAATAAAATAGTACTGATTTCTCATAATAAAATATGTTATTTTTTAAATTATTTTAAATAAAATTTTTTAAATAAAATTTTCCAGGTTTCCCGTGTTTGGATGCAATTGAAAATCCAGTCAACAAAAAACATTTTTCGTTGATGGGGGAAATCTTATCATTTTCCGCCACACTGAGAACAAGGTTTCCGACGGAAACCATAAGTTTAGTTTTCGCTGAAAACCATAGCTCTGAAATTTGGTACAAAAATAAAATTATGAATTAAATGAAATCTGGTACAAAAATATATAGAAACTTAATGCAGCATTACAAATTTACAATTACATAATATATCAGAAAATTCTTTGTTTTTTGTTTTTTGTTTTTTGTTTTTTTTTTTTTTGTGGAGCAAATGTCAGACAAAAATTAACAAATATAATCATAGCCACCTGAGTTGTAGGAACACTGCTCTGAGACCTCTCATCATTTTTAGTTTTGACTATCCCCTAAAAAAAAAATTAATAATAGAAATAAACAATATGAGCAGGCCATCCCTTAGTGGGGTCCACTATTTGCATGTGTACAATATATGGAATTATTGTATGTATATCAAAAAAAGTATTATGAGATATATACCTAAAATTAGAAGAAAACAGTGAGGGGTCAAGAACAATTGAGAGACCAGTATAGAATGACTTGCACAACTTAAACAAATAAATGTAGATATTGACTATGATATATATATATATAGAAAAGAATGATCAAATGATAGTTGTGTACTAGGTAAAAGTTACATATCAAATCTAATCGTCGGTCTGTGATGATCAAAAGTCAGTAAACTAAGAAAAATTGCAAGTAATCTTGATTAGCATTTCAAACTTAATTAAAGTGCGCCATTACATATAAACAATTACATCTTTTTAGTTTTTGAACTATACACTTTTAAAATCTCAATTTTTAACGCACATTTATATATCAGCTATTGCACACTTGCACGTGTAAGTGTTTGTGTTTTGGTCCATCAATTTCTCTTTTAGATAAATCAATTTATTTGAGTGAAAATTGTATTATATTACACAAAATGGCGTTAATTGTTGAAAATTTTTACGATGCTAATAGTTCATATACACTATTTTATGTTGTATATATTGATACACTATGACTATGTGAGCCGGTCAATAGTACCTCGTACATGTAGATATACCCTATACTATACATGACTGTATCAATACGGGTGTTGATTGGTACTTTTTTAAAAAATTATCATATAATATAAAGAAATAAATTATGCAATTAAAATAGTATGCTAAAACACATGATGGGGATATTAATATACTAATCCAAATTAAAAATTTTAATTAAGCAGGGTGGTGGTGGTGGTCCATCAAGTACACTGCTCATTTGCCTTGCATATCAAGCAATCTTTGTACCCTCTCTCTCTCTCTCTCTCTCTCTCTCTCTCTCTCTCTGAAACATCCATGCCAAGAGAATCATGATCACCACTCCCAGCTAGCTCAAACCCCATGTGAGTAACTATCATTTTAATTTTTCTTTAACCTCATATTGCATCAAATTATCATATCATTTTATTTTGTTTATCCTAACACAAAGATGTCTTTATATATGTAACTTTGATTAATAATTTTCCTCATTAAATTAATATAAACTCCTCCCTATCTAGCTTACACTACCATGTATATATACCCCCCCCCCCCCCCCTTTTAGTACTATATGTGCATGGAGAGAAGAACATATTAGTAGTGTTTGAGTGTATGTGACGTGGATTATTTCATAATTAAGTTATTTTACATACATATATATGTGTAATGATATATTTTTTGAAATGAAAATTGTCCATATACAAAGTTAGATGTATATATAGTTATATACTATATATCAACATATATATATACACAAAAGAGATAATTATGACAAAGTAGAGCATGGAGTACATGTTTGGTATGGATTTGCTATGAGAGAGAAAGTGTGCCAAATACGGTATAATTCACTCTTTAAAATGTCGGTTCGTTGTTTTTACTTATATATGATGGCATACATGTATATATAAAAGTTTAAAGAAAACATGATCTATAAATACAACATATATTTTAATTTGCAATATGACAATTTTTAAAAAATAAATTGTGAAAGTGTTAAAAATATATTTGTCATTTATATGATGGCATATGTATGTATAGGATAGGTATATACAAACCAACATGGTTGGGCCGGTTGGCGTGGTGGTTCGATCCCCACCCATGTGAATGTAGCAAACCATTTGGCCGGCCTGACGGTAGGCCAGTCCTCTACCACTTAGTGTGCTGACTATTGGTTGACCTAAAACACGAAAAAAGTATATACATTGTGTCTAGCTATAAGACAATTTTGAAAAAATAGATAGTGTTTAAAATGTGATTGATACATGCACATATTAGAATAAAAAAAGTTATACAAGTTGCAAGAAAATACGATACATGAAACATGTTTTGCATGCAAATATTAGAATTAAAAAAAAAAAAAAACCTAAATCGAGGATGTGTAGAAAATGTGCACGGTACTGCATAAGGAGTAACGTTTAGTCATACTATTGGCTTGGTAACTACAAGGTTACAAGTTAGACTCCTCACAAGAGTAATCTATACTATTATTTTTCTTGGTTAGTTTACCTCCTTTTGATTTTTTTTCCAGCTAGGGTCAAAAAGCGGGATTTAACCCCGTATCCATCGGGTAGTGGTTGCAAGTCATTCAAAATACGGTATACAAATGAATATATATAAAACCTTGTGTAGGCAACCGGTATGGTAGCTAGCTAGGTGCGCTTTTGAGAAGGGCGTTTCCGTAGCTTTTACTTTAGTCGTCAAGGTGTATACTTATAAGGGGACTTAAATTACAAATACAACCGGTTTAGAAAGCAACCAAAGAAAGAAAAAAAAAAAACACAGATTTTCTTGCTTTCTTTATTTCTTCTCTCTCACATCAGATACAAATATACAGCCGCAGAGAGAGAAACATCTAAAATTCTCTGCTACCCAGATTAGCAAAGAGGAGAAGGAAGAAGAAGATAAAGGTGAGTACAGACAGCAGAGAGAGAGAGAGAGAGAGAGTCTGAGTCACCTTTTCCTTTATCTCTTCAATTCTATCAGTAGTATAGTGGCAGGCCAGAGTTAAAGTTAGGAGCAAATTCTGGTGTTTTTCAGTGCCTAAAGCTTCCTTGGTTTAATTCTATACGTCTCTCCTCCTTTCTTCTTCTTCTTCTTCCTCAGCTCTATCTCCACTGTTTTCTTCATCATTAATGCCCGCTTTTCTCATCTTTCACCTCACCCTAGTTTACTTGATCTGATATGGTATTCTAATTAACCTCAGTTTATCTTTCTTTTCTTCAAAACTTTCCAGTTTTCCAGTCCAAAAAAAAAAAAATCAATTTTTTTTCTTTTTTCTGACTTGATTTCAATTCTGTCGTTTTGCAGAAACGCATATCCTTATGGGGAGAGATTATTTCTTTCAGCTGAGTTGATGAGAAGAAATTTTTGTGGAAATTAGGGAATATATATATATTAAAAAAGTGCAGAAAGAAGAGATGAATAAGAACAGCAGTCAAGTGGGATCTATCAGCAGTTCAGATCTCATAGATGCAAAGCTTGAAGAGCATCAGCTGTGTGGATCCAAGCAGTGTCCTGGATGTGGCCACAAGCTTGAAGCAGCAAAGCCGGTACGTACATATACGGTTAAGTTTATCACATCAGATTATTTTTCATTCAGTAAAACAAAAAAAATAAAAAAGAATCATAGTATATAGAAACCAGAATTATGCTTGTTCCTTAATTATTCTAATTTATCTCATTTCACAAAACAGTCATTTTCTTCTTTCTCTCTCTCTCTACCCTTTGTATATATTTTTGGATTATTTTTTTTTTCTGGGTGATTTTTGTAAATGGAGTTTAATTTAATTTGCAGGACTGGGTAGGTCTACCAGCTGGGGTGAAATTTGACCCAACAGATCAAGAATTGATAGAGCACCTTGAAGCTAAAGTAGTCGCTAAAGAATCAAAATCTCATCCATTGATTGATGAGTTCATCCCCACCATTGAAGGCGAAGATGGGATCTGCTACACTCACCCTGAGAAACTTCCCGGTCTGTCTTCTTCTCCCTACCATACTTACCTTGCTTCTAACAATCAACCAAACATAGAAAGACAAAACAAATAATTACTGTTTTTTGTTTGTTACACCTAAGTAGACCTAACTAACAGACTTCTTTGTATTTTTTTTAGTACTATTCACTCTGTTACAATACAGTATCTGTTCATAACATAACAGATTATATTACTTGTGTTTAATTAGGTGTGACGAGAGATGGGTTGAGTAGACATTTTTTCCACCGCCCGTCGAAGGCGTACACGACGGGGACACGAAAGCGGCGGAAGATACAGACGGAGTGCGATTTGCAGGGCGGCGAGACGCGGTGGCACAAGACCGGAAAAACCCGGCCGGTGATGCTCAACGGGAAGCAAAAAGGGTGCAAGAAAATACTGGTTTTGTACACCAATTTCGGGAAAAACCGGAAACCCGAGAAGACAAATTGGGTCATGCACCAGTACCATTTGGGGCAGCACGAGGAGGAGAAAGAAGGGGAGCTCGTTGTCTCTAAGATATTTTATCAAACACAACCCAGGCAGTGTAATTGGTCCTCCGCCGCCGCGGCCACGGCGGCGGAGAGGAGCATTACTTCCGGCGGCGAAGATCCGGCTAGTAAACGGGACAGCGGCGGGAGCGGGAGCTGCTCTTCTTCTAAGGATAATAATAATATGAACATTCATTCACATGGAGATGAACTTTCGGTGGCGGTTGGGGCCGCCATGTCTAGTTATAGTGCTATGGAGATTCAACAGCTTAAAGCTACCGCCGACCATTTTAGCTTCCTCCCTTTCAGGAAAAACTTTGATGAGGTAATTAGTTCATTAATTCTTGTTTAATTTAATTAATTAATTGAATCTCTCTCTCTCTTCAGTTCACTGTTTGCATGCAAACATCCTTGTATCCGACGCTACATATATATACATACATATATATATATATATAACGTTAAGTTCGACAATCTCCATCGTTAATCACATGTCTCTTTCCTCAAGTATCATTACCTGGCCTTCGCATTGCTTAAGCATGTAGCATGAAAGTTATGCCACACTTAGCTTGATAACAACAACAATACTGTATTCTTTAATTTTGGTAATCCCAGCCAAGTTGGTCAGACATTGATATTTGGATCACTTGCAATTTCTGGTATCCCTAAAAAACGACAATAATGTGTTTTTTGTGTTTTTTATTATTAAAAAAAGGATTAATTGTTGTAAGGCGGATTTATTATTGTGCAGGCGGGGATTGCAGTGGGGGCGGAAGCGTCAATGGGGAGGGAAGTTCCGGCGACAGGCACGTGCGAAGGGCGTGACATCGCCGCCGATCCCCACCGTGGGCATCATCACGTGACACACGACCCCCATCACCCCCACCACCATCATCACCAAATTGCGGCGGCATTCCACAACATAAGCCGGCCGTCACACACCATCTCCGCCATCATCTCTCCGCCGCCGCCGCTCCACCACCACGCCTCCGTCATCCTCGACGAAGACCCCTTCCACGTCCCCAGAATCATACTCCCCGCCGACAACTACCAGGTAAACATTAACCCAAGAAACCAAAAACCCAAACAAAGTAAAACAAATTAATTAAAGAATTCCTGCCAAGCACCTTGTGCTCAGATAGCATATAGTGACTCTCTTATATGAGAGGTTCTCAGTACTATAATGCTAGCCAGGAACCTAGGAAACAAGTAATAATTCCATGCTTTTTTACCCATCTAGGGTTTTTAAAATTTCTTTTTCTCTTGTTGGAGACAGTGCATGATCATATGCATGATTATGTTTGGTCTGTTCTAAGCGACACAAAAAATGCATGTTTTTTGCAGCAATCCCAGCAACAACAGCAACAACAACAACATCATAAACTGGGAGGGAGGTCTACTTCTGAATTGGAAGAACTCATAATGGGGTGCACTACTACTTCCAGTGACATCAAAGAAGTAAGCCTATCTACTTTAATATTCTTTAATTTAATTTCTTTTCTTTTAATTTCAATTCCCCCATTATTTTTATTTTTCTTTCTGATCTTTTGCATTATTAATACCACCTTGCTACTAGTATAAAAGCTAATAAGGATGAGAAAGACAAGAAAGATATCATATCATATGCTTATTCCTTTACATATATGCCCATTATTATAACAGAGCTAAAGGGGGATGGAGGAGAGCGGGGGGGCATAGGAGACTTTTTCTTTTCCTCTTTATCTCTTTATTCTTTCCTATTTTATGCTCTTAAGCTTCTAACTCTGTTCAATTAACTCATCTCTAAGAGGTCTGGGTACGGTTTAGGGTTGGACTCCTTGTGCAGAAGTGTACAGTTTAATGTTAGTATATAGAGTTATTAAAAATAATAATAATAGTAATTAACTCATGTTCTCCATCTCCATTAGGTAAACCTTTGGAATTTTGGAAAGAAAATGTCACCTAGCTACCGCCATTTTTATTTTTAGTAATTAATATTTTACTGTAATTTTTTTTTTGTTTTATATATAGTATATAACACAGTAAGTAGTAATAAGTTAGATTCATGCAATGGGCTTTACTTGTAAAGAATATTATATACAAGGAAAGAACAGACAACATAGTTCTTAGATTTTCCATTTCCTCGTTACTTTCTTGTAATTCTATCCCTTTTCCTTCCATTAAACTATACATACGTTGTCACTTGTCACTTCATTACTAGTCATCTTTATCAAGGTGAAAAATGAGATAACATAGTTAATACAAACCCAAATTCTAACCACACCACAGAAGTTGGAGGGATTTGATTCAAATCATATATTTTAGATTGGATTTTTTTGGGTAACTGATATGGATGCATCAACATATACAATGTGACATAGGCCAGGCCAATATTTTTTTTAGATGTTGAGAGAAATCGGTAATTACTGTTCGAGGATGTGTACTAGTTTACTAGATAAAATTCACCTTGTAACCCTAGCCGATAAATGACAGTAAACTAACCTAGGTTGTCCTAGTTAGCCGATTCAAATAAAAAATCCAATTGAACCTCTCTTCCACTGGATGGGAGTCGAACTTGTAATTATTGCTTATAAATCAAGTTCCTTTGTTACATAAAGAATATCGAAACTCACCCTCAACCTAGTACTCTTTTGCCTAGCAACTATGGAGAAGCTAGAAGAAACTGCATGGGAATGGCATGAGCATTTACAGGACGTGTTATATATGTAGCATATAAGAACATTTTAGGATTTAATTTTGTTCCTTAAAACTTGATGGGATGGGAGTAGGTGTTGGGATCTGTCGGTCTGTCCCAAATGTGAAACCACAGGCCGTGAAATGTGGAATGTAGAGGGAGAGAGGCTGACGGCTTCTTTCAACTTTTGAAAAATGAATCAAAGCAGTGAAGTTTCAAAAGCTGCTTTCTTTTATTTTGAAACCCTTTGCATGCAGTAAAAAAAAAAATGGCATAGCTAAATCAGTTAATTAGTTACTCGAATAACAAGGAGAAAACATTTGTCTTTTCTTCCACTTTTGTTGTCTCTTCACTCTACCTAAGAACAGATCAAAAACATAGAATAGCTTATGTAAGATCTGGGTGACAAGAAAACTCCTCGTCACTAGCTAAGAGTGTACACTGGCTAAACCCTGTCTTGTCTTGTGACCCTATCCTTTGTCTTTTTCTGGTCATTACCCGAAAGTGTAAACAAGGTAAACCCCGCCTTGTCTTGTGACCCTAGCTGACAAATTGCTGCATGGATGGTTTAACTAAGTTTGGGTTTGGTGCATGGCTGCAGGGATCATCCATGGCGGCTAACCAACAAGAAGCAGAATGGCTGAAGTACACACCCTTCTGGCCAGACCCTGACAACCCGGATCATCATGGGTAGAAGCAAAAAAACAAACAAAAAAAAGGAAGAAAATTAAAGAAAAAGAAACCATCATCATCGGATCCCACAGAGACATGCAAGGTCATTTTCACCATCATTATAGTACTTCTCAAGCCAAGCCAAGGGACCAACAACATAGTTCCTTGTTCCTTTTTCCCCTTGTTCATGTTTGAACTCTTCCCTAGGCTGCTTCAACTGAACTAACTGTTCAACAGCCCATGTTGGAAAAATCAAGAAAAAGTAAAACAGCAAAAAAGAAAAAGCAAAAAAAAAAAAAAAAAAAAAAAAAGAAAGCCCTAGAAAGGCTGCTCTCTTCTGACAGAAACCAATGTGGGGGACTACTAAAGACCCAAAGAAGAAGAAGAGGAGAAGAAGAAGAAGAAGCGAATCCTATATTGCATCAAAATCATAACCATTATGATTACACTATCATCTTTATATATGCCTAGCTACATAAGCTATAACTATATATATATTCTTCTTATTTATTTCTTCTTTAATTTTGTTTTTTTTCTTTACATATTTGTATAATTTTTTTTTTTCTGTTAACACCACAGGATTTCTGCAAAGTGCATAGGAAACTTTGTTTTGTCGAATCTTACGTGGACAGTTTTTTTTTTTTTTTTTTGAGTAGGGGTAGAATACTTGTTGGGATATATATAGAGAATATATATATTTCCCTTTTACAGAAATGAAATGTAATGCTGATTTATAATATATATATCGCATTGATTGATGCCTTACTTTCACACTACTTTTTCAGAGCTGATAGATGGAGATTACTATCTTCTTTTAATTTGTTCTTCTGATTGTGAAGGCTTTGCTTTAATTTCCCTTCCTTTATAGCTTTCCAGCATTAAAGCATCACTGTTTTGAGCAAAGTACGTTTGTGTGTGTGGCTTAGCATACATATTTTGTTTTTTCGTTTCACTATTTCTTTTATAATTCAAATTAAAATTTATTTCTTTCCAAAATAATATGCATGCAACTTACCATATATATATGTGTGTGTCAGTGTGTGTGTGTGTGTGTACTATGTATGCATGTATTCGAGAAAACCATCAATTCAATGTTGTATAATATGACATGTTTTTGAGATTGTTGTGAAGGTGCATGAGTTTTGTGCACATCTAATAGATTAATTATCTTTGCAAAAATGTTTAATGCGTAATTTATGATTGTAACAATATACTAATACTCCCTTCAAACACATGTTTTGATTGATCAAGCGTTTACCACTCCATCAAAAACTATGGTTAGTAGCATAAAGAATTAAAGACACAACTTTATTTAATTATACTTGCGTAACAGCCAACACCACGTTTCAATAGTAGGATGTTGAACTTAGCCTATGCAAGACTCCGCCCAACAATTGTCATACCGCAATGGGGCATGTCATATGGTTATAGCATTTCAACACCTACTAGTTTTTAAAGAATCACGAACCCACTTGAGAATCTCAATTCCAATCTTTTATTTAGATTCTCAAATAGCATCTCCTCGAGACTTAGCCATCTTTCCCAATATATATCTCACACTTGTCTTTTGGTGTATAATTAACATTCCAAAGTTATATTAGAAAATTAAATGCTCCGACCCCATAGATATATGTTACTATTTTAGTATGATCAGTCATTATATTCGACTATATCATATCATTCACTATAAAACTAATTAGACGCCTACACATGAAATCTTTAATAATATGCATACCCACATCTTGTCCATATATGTTGGACAATGGGAATTGCATATTGAAAATGTAGCTAGACTATATATACAGATATGCAATGAAAACCAATAGCCCATTTTAGGAAACATAGAATCTTGATAAATTATTAGCAGCATGCAATTGGTAGCTAGCTAAGCTAGCTAGAAGCAATACAATTCCCTCACATTATAAGTGCAATCTAATCCCTTTCCTTTACTTGTAAGTAAGTGATCTTTCTTACTTTATTCTATACCAGATGCGACACCTTTTCCTTCTACATAAATTTATACAGTAATAATTATATTATATTATATTTAACAATATATGCATGAGAGAGAGAAGAGAGAGAGAGTAACGTGCAGTGCATGGAACTTTATGATGTTTAGTTGCATGTAATAAAGGTAATTATAGATGAGGTAGCCAGCATGGGTAGTGAATGAAGAGGCAGCAGCTTCATTGTAGTTTCTGAATGAAGGGAATGGAATAAAGGTTCGAATAAGGAATTAAAAGGACAACAGACACCTTTATTACCACTTAACATATATAATTATAAATATATATTTGGTGCTTTGTATTTTGGGTTTTTTTTTTTTTTTTTTTTACCGTCACTGTAAATTTAAGCTAAGAATTGAATCACTCTATAATATTATATAATTAAGATAGTCTACCTTCTCAATACATACTGTTTTATGAGCGGTTTAGCGAAAATTTAGAGAGTCAAATTCAGTATCCTGTCATATAAATATGACGCTAGTTGTTACGCAAGTATAAAAAAATAAAGTTACAGCTTAGTGATAAGCGTTTCATCCAATTTTTAAGCGGATCATCTCCTGACACTATGTACATTACTCTACATCTTTTATTTATTTATTTCATTATCCAAATAAATATACTATATATGAGCATGACCAAATTAACATTAAAGATACTAAAAGTACTGGGGAAAAAAATCAAAACTGCAATTTAAGCGGAATGAAGATCTGAATATGTGATTCTTTGTGCTATATATATAGAGATTAAAAATAAAGTGTGTTTAATAAGCTTGTTTCTTATATGTTATACAGAAGGAATACAAATGATATATATGATATGATATGATGCAGTTATGATCCTTTAGGATCATCACCTAACTCGCCACCTCCTTGGTATATGTAGTATATACTATACATAAGGACATTGAATTATATATGTAAGTACACATTATAAAATAATAATAATAATAATAATAATACTTTTTGGAAAATAATAATAATAATAATAATAGGGATTTTATTTTATTAATTCATATAAGAGTTTGGAAAATTCATCACTTGTTTTTAAGCAATATGAGACCCTCAAGTGTGGATCAACTCGTAATGTTGCACTAATACTAATTATTAAGATCAAATACTTATGACTGCACCAAAAGCTATAACTAATAGCAAAAGTCCAATTCCATTTCACTATATTTGAGTTGGTTGTTAACATCACGTTTATATTGTACTCGACCTTCCAAGCCTCAGTCCAAAGAAGGGTAAGTAAGAACTTCAAACTCGGCCAGTAAATTGGAGCTGTTAGTGCAATTATTACAAGGTTAATGGTTTAGTTCTTATAAAGTGTGCACCACAAACTTTACAGATATGACCTGGATCGAATCTGAATTAACCTCATAGTGGTGGAATCGCCCCTTTTTTTGCTACAAAACTGTTCATTAGTTCTTATAAAGTGTGCACCACAAACTTTACAGATATGACCTGGATCGAATCTGAATTAACCTCATAGTGGTGGAATCGCCCCTTTTTTTGCTACAAAACTGTTCATTGTATCAAGAAAAAAGTATTTAGGCACCAAATTAAAGCTAATATTTAATTTCTTCAATTCATATATTTATATATATATGGTAAATATATAAAAGAAAGAAAGGGAAATCCAAGTTGGAAGTATGGAGAGGCTATCCTAGCTGCAAATTAAAGAGTGGGAGTGTCTGTTTCCACATGCAATGAAGGGGGATTGGCAGGTCCTGTCCTGTCCTGTTCAACCTAAAAAGTTGGTATTCAATTCTTTCACTTTATGCAAGATTTTGGGTGCTTTTGAAAGGTGGAATATGTCTCTACTCTATTGGATTATTCCCACAACCAACCACACTATACCATATATATATATATATAAATTAAAGATTATAACTCATGAATTGAACCATCATCAATTTTTAGTGTACAGTATGTATTTAGTGTACAGATTCAATTCCATCCTCATGGAATAGAAGCCCAGAAGGTGCATATGGTAGTGCATTGAGGAATAATCTTTTCTCTCTCTCTCTCTCTTTTTGTGATTTTAATTTTTTTTTTTTTTTTTTTTATATATATATGGGTATGTAGATTATGTTTGCAGAATGGGGTTTAGCAACTTTTTTGGATTCTTGGAACAAGGGAGGGCAGGCTTAGCTTGCTTGCTTGCTTTAGTTGCTTTTTAGTGTGTTGGAAGACCACATTTCTATGTTTTCATTTCCTAATTAATTACCTTAACTTTAATTATCTATCATGTCCTCTACACTACTTCCAATAACAAAGGTGGATTTTGGAGGTATTTGTTTTCATTATTCTTTGGGTTCATTCTATAATCTTTATGCCACCTGCATGCATCTTTAATTTGCAAACCCTAACACTAATGGCAGGCAGACCTTATTAAGAAAAGACTTTTAAGGTTTTTTTTTTCGATGTTTAAAATGAAAAACTGTACCTGTAAGTAAACATGCACTGTGTTACCTGATAGGGAATATCCCCGGGCTACTTACCTGTATGTATCGCTGGCATGCTCGGTAGCTGGTCAAAAGGCAGTGTGGGACTATTCTGACCATAATCAATCTTAGAGCTGACAGACTTGACCTTAGATAGCGGACCAAGCAAGGGCTCAGCTGGTAGTAGTATTCGCCTACCTTGAGGTCCGCTCGGACCATCTTTGGTTGGGGCGAACTATCCAACTTCACCCACTTAAAAAGTTAAGCCTTATTCCCTTAGCTCAACCTATTCGGAGTGAAAACGATGACATTAGGAATCTTAGCACACTTGGGGGAATCAACAAAGCCTCCGATCTTTAATTTCCCTGGGTCACATGTGCCGCGCATGCTGGGCTACGATCATGTATTCCCTTCACCCCCATAACTACCGTATTAAATGATAGAGATGGGAACTTTTGGTATTTCCTATATAACCATTGTCAAGTCTGGACCCTCTTGACCCATTGTCGCCTTTCCCGAGTTCAATAGCTTAATCCCACAAGCATACGATTAAAGGATCCACATACGATCCCATCTACTGTTCATACACATTTGTGCGTATACCCTCTAACAAAAATTGCTGTTAGTAAACTAACCCTTAGTTTCTTGCTAGTCTAATAAGATTTTAAATGTCGCATATTTACATTAATTAGATTGAAATTGAGCATCTAATACGATGGATTCCTTTTGACAAATCACTTCACTCACAAAGTACGAACTTGAAATATGTTGGTATTTAACAAAAGGAGTTTAAATGAGTACCATATTACTATATTAGATATGCCAAGCACCTTGTGCTCAATTGGCATGTAGTGGCCACCCTCAGATGGGAGGTCATGAGTTCGAGTCTCAGTGGTGGAGATCTCGAAATTGACTCTTTGTTCTAAAGGTATAAATGAACAGATACTACAATGTAATATGGGTCAGTTGTATTCAAAAAAAAAATATTAGATATCCTACGATATTATGTGAGGTTATACATGCATTGAATGAACTATGTTAAGGGATTGTTTCAACAAAAATTTCAATTGAAAGAGTAAAAATCTAATGAATGTGGTACATTTAAAGTAATTATATGGACCACTACGATATTACTACTACTGAATTAATAGGTCTAATCTCACTATTCCCACACATGCACCATTTGTCCAAACCCAATATGCATTATTATATTTTATCTTCTCTTTAATAAAGTATAAAGCTATCTTCAATCTGATTGGGGACTTTCTCCAGGATACATGATTAACATGGCCGGGTCCCCATGCTTATTTGGGTTGAAAATGGCCCATTTTATCTAATTGCTTTTGCATAAAGAAAGCCCAACACACTGTAAGGCCTACAAATCTACAATTGGGCTAGGCCCTCAAATCCTTCTGCTTTAGTATTAGGCCCATATCCCTGTGGTCAGAAGTCAGAACCAATTCCGACCCCAAAGATTTAGTAATTGTTATACCATTTACCAATATTCATTTTGCATTGTGGATCTTAGGGCAAATCTTTCTATGGACTATGAATATAAAATATATTTTTAAAATATATTAAAAGTATATTATTTGTGTACTGAATGTACATTATTTGATAATATACAAAATAATATATTTTCAGTATTCAAACAATGAACTTTACATACAAAAATAATGTGCTTTTAATATATTAAAAATGTACTCCACTTTTTAATTATGGTTCACACAACTATGTAGATCATGGTCATTGAATAATGATGGGACTTTAGGGCAATCACAGGTTTTTGTAGATTAAAAAAATTAGGGTAGGTTTTTAACAAATGGGCGGTGGGTAGAGTTTTTAGTGGGTTTTACTCTTGCAAATAAATTTTTTTGGTAGGGTCCACTAAATGGGGAAAGGAGAGAAAGCAACCGTGCCACTCTCGCGTGTGGGAAATTTTACGCCTAGTTAGGGGCCATAAAGAAACTATTTTTTTTTTAAATTATTTTTTGTCAATTTTTCTTTCTCCTTTTTCCTCTTTCTCTTCCCTCCTCTCTCTCCTACATGAACCTGAAAAAAAAAATGAACAAAAATTTGACACGGATAATGTTACTCTTAATCCAAAAAACATTCAGATTATGTATCTGTAATTAACATATTATATATCTTTAATAAATTATATACATATTACAATTAATATTTTTTGAAGAAATTACAATTAATATTTTATGTACCTATAGTTAATAAATTATATACATATTACAATTAATGTATTATGTTCTTCATTTAATTAATTATGTACCAATTATAATTAATATTTATGTACCTTTAGTTTATTTATAAGTACATAATCTATTAACGGAAGATACATAATATGTTACTGCAGATATATAATTCAAAATGTCGTTTTTAGATTCCGGTTTATAATGCAAGATGGACAATGGTCCACGGTATAATTTACCAAGATGTAGTACAAAGAATCTTGGCTGTCTGAAATTTGACATGTTTCGTATGGTTTCACGGTCGGGAACATCTTCATGTTACAAAGTGACCACTGCAAAAACATTATAAAATTCCTGTAATAATCTCAATAAATCTGGAAATCTCATCTCTGCAATACTTACCTGTGACTTAAGCGAAAAGAACGAGTATCATAAATGTTCTTCGTCGAGAATTATGATACATAGACTGATAGACAGCCTTTAAATTTTCGAATATTGTCTGATCTCCCGCAAATTTCAGCATTTTTTGGTCTGAAAATGAGAGTTTGAATATGTTAAAGTGTTTATAGGCTTTGTGGCACAGTGACAGAATGTATTGGTTGTGTTTGATTAATCAATTACCAACCACAGCAGGCATTAAAAGCAGGAAAAAAATCGCCAAAATAAAAAATTGCCGTTTAGGTGTTAACAGGTTTCAGTCATTTCACTGCATGAACAGTTGAGTATGTATGAATAATTAATGTATGCAAAATGAAGAAACTTTGCGTATATGTTATGGTCATATAAATATGTAGGCCAGAATATGTCGAACAATGCAAACCCTACACACCCTGTTCTATCATCAATGCTTCAACCATTTTCTTTTTTCTTTTTTCTTTTTAACATTTTCCCCGCTCACGCCAAACTAATTCTAAACTCCCGGAACCCATATCCAGTCGTCGCTAAAGGAGGTAAATCGTGAATCGCTCCATAAATACAGGTCCCCACTTTTTGCCGGTACATTCTGCGTATAAACGATTTTTATCACCTCTGATGAGTCACGATCTCCTAATGACCCCCAAATTTTCAGTGGGATTCGAATACCCGCATTACTGCTAGAGTAAGATTTTAAGGTGATCGGTTGAACTAACTGAGTAGCCCCGTGAGCTGTTGCAACTATATTTACACAACCATACAAGAATCTCCATCATATTCATATATGCATTCTTCACTATTCATCTGAAAATGGAAAAGGCCTGGATTTTGGCTGCAATTCTCCTCCAAGCCATTGCCATTGAAGCTGCTGTGAGTGTTGGTGGTGGGGGTTTTGGTGTTGGAGTTGGAGTTGGGATAGGTGGGGGTGGGGGTGGGGGGGTGTGGATTGGGGGTGGAGGGGTGGGCAGTTCAAGCCCATCTGGGAGTGGTGGTTCAGAATCAAAGCTCCAGAAAGCTTACACTGCTCTCCAAGCATGGAAATCTGCAATCTCAAATGACCCATTGGGGATTTTGAGCTCTTGGGTTGGCTCAAATGTGTGCAATTACAAAGGGGTTTTCTGTTCACCTTCTCAAGATTTCACCAGCACTGAATCAGAGGCAGTTGTGGCAGGTATAGATCTCAACCATGCAAATCTTCAAGGCATTCTTGTAAAGGAGCTGTCTTTGTTAACAGACCTCTCTCTTCTCCACCTCAACACCAATAGGTTTTCAGGGACAATCCCAGAAACCTTGAGAGACCTCACTTCACTCACTGAGCTTGACCTCAGTAACAACCAATTCTCTGGTCCTTTTCCCACAACTGTTCTTTTCATCCCAAATCTCCTCTACTTAGACCTCAGATTCAATGCCTTCTCTGGACCCATCCCTGATGAGCTCTTCAACAAGAATCTTGATGCAATTTTCCTCAACAACAATCAGTTCAGTGGGGAATTGCCTCAGAATTTGGGGAATTCCCCAGCTTCTGTCATAAATCTGGCTAACAACAAGTTCTCTGGGGAGATTCCTTTCAGTTTGGGGTATATGGGTTCAAGAGCCAAGGAAATCTTGTTCCTAAACAACCAGCTAACAGGCTGTATACCTGAAGGGATTGGGATGTGGGCAGATTTGCAGGTTCTTGATGTGAGCTATAATTCTTTGATGGGTCATTTGCCTGACTCAATTTCTTGCTTGGGTGACATTGAAGTTCTCAACTTGGCACACAATAAGCTCACTGGGGAATTGGCTGACCTGGTTTGCTCACTCAGGAGTCTTGTGAATTTGACTTTGGCTTACAATTTCTTCTCTGGGTTGAGCCAAGAATGTAACCAGCTCTCTTTAAGGAATGTGGGCTTTGATTTCTCCCTCAACTGCATTCCTGGAAAGCAGATGCAAAGGCCCCAACCAGATTGCTCCATCGTCCCGGGCGGTAGCCTCAGTTGTCTTAGAATTCCTGCAGTTAAGCCTATTGTTTGTGGAACATTGCTTGGTGATCAGGAGACTAGTAATCAAACCCCTCCTTCTCATTGATTTGGGTCAAGGGGAAATGTAGAAAATTCTACTGTTAGACTGACAGTTTCAAGAAACAATTGAGATTGTTCAACCTAAATTCAGGTTAGTTTAACCTTAGAATTTTCTTGTTGTAATACAGGTTAGTACTGGCTAACTCTCATTGCAACTTAGAGAGTTGTTATACCTTGAGTGTTGTAGCATTCTTGGCCTATTTCTTCAAGACAAATGCATATAGATGTAAGTTTATGATCTGTCGAATATGTCAAGCTCGAGTCACTACTTAACTGGTCAGCCAATTCAAAATAAGGTTAACAGTTTAGCTACTGAGTGATATGAATTTGCCTCGTTGTGAGCATAACAAAAACACTATGGAGAACATCCTAGTGGGTGAAAACTGGAATGCATGAATCATTATTATCCCATTTTGTTTTTATTCACCCAATTCATTTTTGATGAACTTTTTGTTATTGTGGGTCGAATATCATGGGCCATGACAACAATTTCACATGTGATAAAAGATGATTGCCTTCGGGAATGGCATTTTCCCATTTTGGCATCACATGGATCTATGCTGGGACAAAAAAAATTGCCCCAACATGTGACTGGCAATTGTTGGAAATGACAATTGACTAGTCCTCTTGTCCACCACTCCACCAACAGGTCATTTTCAGGTCATAGTAACTGAGAAAAGAGTTCAGCTGCTTCATGTGAGGACTCCCCTATTGTGGATACTGGAAAGCATATCACTTATGATGGAGTTGTTAAAAGCACCTTTTTTGCCACATGAATCAACTCCAAACACATCACTATAAGTCAGGTAGATCAGAAATGGATCAATTTCAGAGATTTCTTGAAAGTAAATTCAGATCAGCATATCTGATCTCAAGTAAATCCAGACTATCACAAGGAAAACATGTATCCAGGTGTAAGAGTAATCTCAACAGAAGAGGCCTGGCTTCACAAAACAGTTTAAAAGGGTTGTACAACAATGGGATTACTCCCTCTCTCCCAAATACAATACAAATTTTAATGAAAAGTATACATTTTTACTCCTTTTGCCCATGGAAAGGCATAGAGAAGGAGCATGAATGATGGCATGACTAAAAATTGTGTTTATTTTAGGATAGTAAACAACAATTTGGGATGTACTAAAAAGGAAATGTTGAAAACCTTTTTGGTTTAGAGGAAGTATAAAAGTTGGAGAATTGTCATCAGGCAATGTAGTACATGGGATTGGGGAGTTTAAAAGACCTTTCGGCTACTGCAAATCCCATCAAGTCACTCCACTGATCTCCAGAGCATCCATGGATCCTGTAGCCTTCATCCTCTAATTCCTTTCTCTTCTGGGATTTGTAGAGAGTGGCCAATGTCCCTTGCTCAGAGGGCCCCCTGTTTCATAACAACATTGTATAATCAATCATCAAATTCTTTGGTCAAGCATTTTTTTCTAAAATGTTTGATATGATGTACAAATTTTGGTTTTTGATAAGGGTGTGTGTGTGTGTGTTTCCTAATTCCCAGTACCTCAAAATTAGCCTTTCCCAATTGCTATATCCAGCATATTGCAGATTCTTATCTGTACTTTCCCTTTGATATTCACTCCGACCTGTCAGCAAGAAAATTGTAAACCCTTGCTCCTGTAGCTCCTTGTATAATCTTAAACTTGCAGATATGGCAGGGGCTTCAGCCAAATCCACCCATTCATCAAAGGAACTTTCATCAAAGATATCTGCCCTGCATCCAAAAGAGTAATTTATAACCAAGTTTATAACCAACACAGGTATAGCTGAGAAGGATTAAAAGCACTTGCCACTACAAAGCGTAAGATGCCAAAAAGGTCAAATTTTTAGCAAGAACACAAATAAACAAAGCTCTTAAATACCCTATATTCTTCTTATTTATCCAGAATCAAAGAAAAATAAATATCTACTCAATCATTAATTCATTATTATACAATAACAGCACAAAGATATATAGAAAGAAGGCAAGCAAAATTTCAAGCCCCTTGTACACTAAAAGCATTTGAAGTTGTGTGACTGTTTATCAAGGTAATCATCAATAGGCTCCAAATCTAACTATTCCACCATCACACCCCAAAATAAAGACCAAGGCTTATTATACAATATACAATAAAACAAATTATACATTTAGAAAAATGACACATTTAGTCCCTTTTGTGTAGATTTAGTCTATAGGTTTTTAATGAAGTGTGGATTTGGTTCTGACATTAGGGTAGGGACCAAATCTGCCATTTTACTATGAATCTATAGGGATTAAATCAACACTACAATCACAATTGAGAGACTAAAAGTGCTAAGAGTGTATAATGACTTTATGAAATTAACGAAGAGTGTAGAATGGCTTTTGTTATTACAAGGCAGGACTCACTGACTTTTCAAACTGCGTTTGTTATAAATGATTAAGCATAATGTTTATGCAACCTTGGAACTCAATATGAATGAGTTTAACATATTATTCTTCCAAACATTGGTGGGCAGAGACACCGGCAAAAATTAGCATGCCAGACGTGTTAATGAAATCCATTTTCAGAACAGAGTTCTTTTTCACTAATTGCACCAATGATTATTGGGATTCTAGTCTTTGGTTTAAAAGAACAGGCATATGTGGATTTGAACTTGTAATATTGCAAGTGGTTCAGTTTTAAGTATAATGAATTAAATTGCAGTCTTAGAGTCAATTAACAAGGCAGAGTGTTTTTCTTGAGTGACTTTGTATACACCATAGGCTACATAATAAGATTGATCCACAGCAATAAAGAGCTCATGCTATGAATCACAACCATTTGGAATCAAGAGCAATAATACAAGCATTGGAAAATTGCATTTTTTGTCCTTCGGTGGTACAACTTGATCCTTGAGTTATATGCATGACCATTTTAACCCCTAAATTATGCAAGAAGTTGTGATTTTTCCCAGTGACTATTTCTGCCACAGCTTAATAAAGTGACGAATTTAGTCCTTTGGGGACTAAACTCGCAATTTTATGCATAACTTATGGGTTTAAGATGGTCCAGCGAGTATAACGGGACTACCAAAAATGCAATATTCCCTAAGTTTTTATGGTTTTTTTTTCCAGAGAAAATTCATAGGTTGAAAGAACAAAATAAGAAATGTCATACACTCATACAATCTTTCAGGATGAATATGTATTCAGCATAATTAATATGTTTCAATTTCTCATAACATTCAAAGAATTTAGTCAAATTATGTACTTTCTCCTCAGAAAAATTAGATTTAGATTCTTTCATACTGAAATTACACTCCTCATTATTTACTAAACGACGAAATATACTATATACTACTCCGTAATTCCGTTTATCCTAATATCCAAGATAAAACCTCACTCACCCGAATCCATGAGCCTCGTAGTACGGAACGTTCGACAGCAACGTCTCATCAATATCGAACACCCAAGCATCCTTCCCGTCGCCGGCTACACTCACAGTCCTCGCGAACGCCAGAGAAGCGTTCGCCACGGCATCGGAATCGGAGCGGAACCTGTCGCCCGTCATGTAATCCTGTACAAATACCTTACATCTCTCCGGGACCAGAGTCCAGCTGGGAGCGTCATTAGTCTCGACGGTGAACTTCCAGCTCTCGCAATACAGATCGTCATCTCTCGGGATTTTCCGGTGACGGACTATCCGATCGATGGCGAAGAGGTCGCCGAGTTCCGACGCGAAGGGGAAAACTGATTGGGCAGCAGATGTGGAGAGCAATGGGAGGAAGATGAAGAAGGTTGTAACGACGACGTTTCGAGTCAAAGCCATGCCTGATAGAGTGATAGTTCAGTGTGGCGCCGTGAGTCGTTTGCGGATTTCGCAACGGAATCAGAAGTGAAATTTAAAACAGACATATACGGCATAATTTATATTATCACTATATCTTCTTTTTTGGGAAAACATATTATTACTATATCTAGTTGTATGTTATAAATGAATAGTTATATTTTTACTATATCTAGTTGAATATTATAAATAAATAAATAAATTCTCAAACTTTAAATAATACAATAAAACTTTTCTCTTTTTTTTTAAACAAAAACAAAGAGAATATTATTAAACTTCAAATAAAGAATGGATACATGGGGAAGGAGAACCATCCCAATGTCGGTAACCAGAGTCAGTGCTAGTGTGTGGACTACATGGTTCGTTGATCTAATAATATAACGTATGTTTACATTAGATAAAGAATGTATAAGTTATGGCAGTCTTCAATTCGATAATGTGTAGGAAATATCAGGAGACTTTGATAATATACAATGCATCACAATTAAGCAGCCAAACTCAATCCTCAAGTTGGATAAGCATTTATTCTTGATCCATGATAAAGCTTCTCTCACGGATAAAGGTTTAGCCATGTATGGGGCCTAAATTCCTGCTTAGTTTTCCGCTTGTGACTGCTATGAATTGTCCTTCCGTGTTGATCAATATAGCTCCAAAACCAAACGCTGCTTCGAAGGTGGTCATGTCTATTTGGCACACCATAGTAGGTTCCTCCCGAGTTTGCACAGGGTCTAATGGCCTTCTCCGAGCTACATCGTCGTTTGAGTGCTCTAAATTACGTCAGGTGCGAACGGAATATAAATATAAAAAAAAACTTTTTAATTGAAAAAGTTTAAAATAAATAATCAAGAAAATATGATAGACCCTAACAACCTTAATTGAGCAAATCTAGCAATCCTTGATTTAATTTTCTATTTTTTCAAGCACCTCATGACCAAAACAACCTTAATTGGGCTCAAAGGATTACCTTTTTGGATTATTTGAACATAATTAAATAGTCCATGGACCAATTCAGTCGCCTCTATATGCTAGTTTCATTATCTTTCTCATTGATTTTACAATCCAATTCCAATTCTGACAATTAGACTGAATAAAGCCATTGGATATCACACAACCTTATAAGTCATAACATTATCCCTCCTATTAAGAGGGTGTCTTTGTAATTAGTGTTTTATTTTGGGTGTTATCTGTCTTGATAAATTTTTTTTTAAAAATATGAAAAAAGAAAAAAAGAGAAAATAACCAAATCGAATGACCATACATTGTTGGATCAAATATAGAATATGATAAATTAATAAATTTTGACAAACAAAATGCTCAGTGTTTTGTCTGTACAATGTCATCAATCTGTAATACACAAACTGTTACAAACTTCATATTTATGATACACTGAAGCCAAAAAGAAAAACAAAAAAATCCCCGAATAACTTGCCTAGCTATCCACTCATCAGATCAGATCAATCCAGGTCTCACTCATACATAGGTAAGTAAATTGAAAAAAAAAATTGAGAATGTATAGTATATGCTACCATACCTAGGAATAATATAATGTCAAGAATCAGTTCTCTAAATCGGGTCGATTCCTTGAAGAACTGAGAAAAATAGTTAATTGTACTATATGCCCATCTTCTTCAACTCATGCTCGATCAGACCAATGGCCAAAAAGATTTGTTGCAGATCAAAGATGATGAAGAAAAGTTGGTTTAATTTAAGAGAAAGAACAGTCATGGCAAAGCTCCTTCCTGAGTTTCTGGGAGAAAAGCTTGCAAGCATCCATGCTAAGATCAATGGCGGCCGAAACCGCAACAAACAGAGCCGCATCCGGCATGCACGTCACGTGCTTCACCCCAACCTGAACCCACGGGCACCCATTTTTCCCTTCACCTTCAACGCTCGAGCTCATCACAAATCCCCTAATCGCCGACTGTTTCCTCTGAGCATTGTCTATGCAAAAAATCCCGCCTTTCTTCACGTCCATGGTGCCCTCTGCAATGGGCGCCCCGTTGTTCAAGCCCGTGTCCGAAACCAGCTCGAATTTGTAGCCGAGCCCGTCCACGGGCCCTCTCTCGCGCCACGCTTCGAGCCGCCCCCACGGCTTCCAGCTGCTCACGGAGCTGCCGTTGGGCCGGAGGATGAGCCACGCGCCGGGGTTCGATCGGGAAACGCGGTCGGACCCCGGGGATGGAACGAACGGAGTTATCATTGAAGCGGCGGCAACTGATGAGCCGGAGAGATCGTAGATTATTATCATCCACCCCTTTCGATCCCTCCCAGGTTTTTCCCTGCAGCTCTCGCCGGAAAATGTCCTCATCCACCCTCTGTTCTTTAAGGTAAAATCCGACGGCAGAGATCTGATATCATCAAACATTAAAAACAGTAAAATGTCAAACAACAATTTCTCATGTAAGTTGAACATTAACTAAGACTCCTAGCTGCCTGCTCTAACTGTAAGAGACATTTTAAGCTCCAAGCTCAAAATGCTGACCAAATTAATTTTTTCAATTATATAAAAAGGGTTTAAGCTCTCGACCTCTCTTAATGGAAAGTGATAATCACGTACCGTGTACGGTTGTTTCTCTCGGCGCTGAATTTGCAGCTAAAAACCGGCTGCCGGATATTCCCCTGGATCTGGAAAACGACCGGGCTGCACTCCGGCTCACCCTCGAACTGGAAAACGAACCGGGGGTCCGGTTCGGACCGGACGACCAAATGCAGCACCGGTTCGCCGCCGAGCTTGGTCCACCCGTTCTGGAACACCACGGGCCTCGACTCCGCCCCGCTCAGATCAACGCTCACGTGCACTTCCCCGAGCAGCTTCCCGCACGTGACCCCACAGCTCCGCCCCATCCGCCCCGTGAAAACGGACACTTTTAAGGCGACGGGTTTCCCGGAGAGGCGCTTGAGGGTGGGCGGGTCGAGGTGGAACGCGGCGGCGGAGGCGCAGGAGTCCGGCGGAGACGAGTCCTTCGCGGCGGCGGAGCAGAGCGGGAGAATGGCGATCTGGGAAGGGAAATTCTTTAGCTTCAACTTGGCGTAGCAGGGAGTGGTGGAGGGGTGAACTCCCGGACCGGCCGGTTTAGTGGCGGAGGGGAGCTTGACCGCCATTGACTCGATGATTAAACGTACAAATGGGCATGGATCCATCTTCTTCTTCTCCTCCTTCTTGCTTCAATCCACACACAGAGAGATGGCAATGGTGAAGTAAAGTGAGGTGAGGGGAAGAAGAAGAAATGGAAACATGAATAGATAGCAGCAATGAATGAATGACAGTGGGCTCTGATCTGCTTCAAATATTTCAGTGCGTCTCTCTCTCTCTTTTTTCTTCCTATCTGGAAAAGCTTCTTTTTCTTGTCAGGTAGTCAGACAAATTCCTTCTCGTCAATAACTCCTGATAAGACTACCATACTACTATACTCTATATAGAAAATTAATAAAGGTACTCCGAGTATAATGTTTTTCCCCTTTTAATTATAAACTTTTAACTTGATGATTTTTTAATCCGTTTAATTAATTTAACCAGTAATATCTTCTCAACCCGCTAAAGCACTATTGTCTCCACTGAGACTCGAACCCACCATCTCCCGTATCGAACACACCACCTCCCGTATAAAGGGAAGGGTTTGATGCCACTGGACCACAAGGTCCTTGGCAAAAAGACGCATTCTTAGTTTGTGGTTTTTAGTAGCTATTGTACTAATTAAACCCTAAAAAATATTTGCTAGTGGTACTGATTTGTAGGGTGACAAAAATACCAGGTATAACCATGTTGTACTGAACTTTTTTTTTTTTACACCAACCCATGCTAAAATTATAATATTTGGATGAATTTCAGTTTGGAATCTAAATTTGGTATGTGAACTCTAATATTTTCTATATATAACTTACTTTTTATGAATAGATGATTAGTTTTTGATAGTGTAATGTGTATGTATTTGAAATGAAAGTTGGGAGTTGAAGAGAAGATAAATTGAGGTAGGTCTTGTTGGTGGACAACCTAGTAGGACCCGAATTGAAGAAGGTCCCATAACAGCTTGGCTATGGCTGTCAATCTCTTTATCAACTTCTTCCATACGCTCTACATCCATTTATCCCCATTCCTCTTTTTTATCTACTCCAACCATTTTACAATATTTGTAAAAAGTGTTTTAAAAATTTACGTTTTACTACACAAGTGTAGTGTTACTCGTTATAAGTGGTCGAAAATTAAATTTTATATGATGAACGTTTATTTGTATTAAACTTTATAAGAACGTACTTGACTTCTTAAATTGAGTCCCTTGACTTAAAAAAAAAAAATCATTCAATCAACCCTTTTAAAGCGGCAAAAGAGCGTGACTGAACCTCATATATATTAACTATTCAACATGTTATCACTGATTTGACACGATAAGAGGAAAGCATAATTCTTTACTAAATACATCATTAATTTTAACTCGATGAATACGGGCGTACAGTTGGCTTGATAATCACAAAGTTTCAAGTTTGACTTCTCAGTTTGAAACGATCAGCTATAGGTAACCTATAGACTTGTTAATATTTCTTATGGTTGCGAGTTTCTCTCGTCACCCTAAATCAAAATAAAATATATTTAGGTGTAAGCACAAATGTTGGTGAAAAAGATTGGAAATGCATAAGAAGTTGGTGAAAGGATTGGCAACCTCAAACAAAATCAGTTGATGTTAGGGTTGAAAACCCTTTTTGAAGTAAGAAAGAAATTAAACACTAACCATTAATTACACAAAAATTATAAGAATGGACTAATAATTAATAAAACACTTACTCTTGCGTGGAGGTTATTGTCACCATTGTAGCCAACAACGTTGTGTGAATTGTCAATTATAATAATATATATGATATGATACGATTCATGGGATAATGTTTCTCTTTTGCACTTTCATAAAAATTATTATTTATGTATATAGGATCGTGCAAAACCTGCTATTCATCGTATACCTTTTTCTTATTCATTGACAGTTGTTAACAAGATTGTCGCCAAGCTGCCTATCTCATTTTGATTTACTTATATTATTATTATACATGGAGTATTATATGTTCTGTAATATCTTTATTTATTATATATTATATGTTCTGGAATTTGCACTTTTCTCTGTATTATTTATAAATATATATTAATTTGATGTTGTCCTTTTCGAAGTTGTCAAATTTGTTTGGAAGATGAGCTATCAAAAGCAACTACCACGACATGGTTGTGTGGACAAGCAGACAGCTATTTATTTCCTTGAATGTTTACACCTATGAAAGTTGATGCATTTTGGATAGGACTGAAACCACATTAAATTTTATGGAATTTTAGCAGACCCCCTGCATGTATTTAAATTCTCTATTTAAGATTATGTTTTTTTCTGTTTTTTTTTTTTCACATATATTAGAGTTTTTTTTTTTTTTTTCTAAAATAACTTATCAATCATTTTTTAATTGATTTGAGCTCTGTTTAGCAGAGCTTATAACTTATTTTAAGTTACTAATAAACTATAAGCTTTAAAAAAAACTATAAGTTATATTTGGTAATGTTCTCAAAATAAGCTAGTAGCTTAAAGTAAGAGCTTATTTTGAAAAGCTACTTTAAGTATTGTTTTTTGTCCATCTAGTTAAGATCTCCGAAAGACTAATGAAAATCTCAAAATAACATAAAATTCTTATCAATATGAAGAACTAAAAACACATGATCATAGTTGAAACGTAAACACTAAGTTTACATTTCAAATTATTTATGAACAAAGTTTATATTACGAGTAAAATTTAAAAGTTAAAAGTGTTGTTTTCACAATTAATTGTGAAGGAGTAATTTTTTAAAATATTAAAGGGGAAAAAGAGAAAAAAAAAAAATTGATCTTGATGAAAGAAGTTCATTGTAATTGGATGCACAAGGCTGGCATGGATGGAATTTGGCAATTCTCTTTACTTTTGTTACAATCCAATTGAATGGGCCCCCCACCAACCAACACAGATATAATGAGGAGAAAGTGACACAAAATACTGAAAAGAATGTTTGACGAAATTAATTTGACATCATGTGTAATGATTTTTTTCCCTTTTATCATAAGCACTATCCATACATATAATTACCCCCAATTTTATATTACAAGTCAAACCTCGAGAGTTAGCTGACTTTAGCTTCTATTCCCGGTCTCATGTTTATGGTAAAAAAGTAAAATAAAGAATTGATCTGATTTATCCATTTAACAGTTTATACCCCTACTACGAATCAAACTTGTGACCTCTTACTTAGGAGGGCCACAGCTATGCCACTTGACCACAAAGCCTTTAGTTCCATTTGACAGTTAATAGTTGTTAAAAGTTAAAACATAAAGAGAAAAGGAGTAAGGTTAGTTTTAGAATTAAAATTGACACTATATTTTTTTTTACTAAAATCATTGACACATTGATGAAGTCTAATGGGTGGTTGAAGTAAGTATGTCCTCACTTTTTACTGGAAGTGTTGTTCTCATTTGAAGTACCACGTCTTATTTAGTATATATCTCACTAAATAATCGCCACCGTGTTCTATCTCTAAAAAGAATTCAAGAATTTAATTAGTTGGAGAGTAACAAACGGTCTCTTGAAATAATTGAGAATTTTTGAGAATTTTTCATATACACTTGGTTTTATATTTTTTTTTATAGAGTCATATATATTTGAGAATTTTTTGTGTTTTGAGATATTTGTATTTTTATGCTAGGTGTATAGGGAAAATATATTAGAACATAAAGAATGGATGTATAATTGATTGTTGCCTGAAAAAGATGAGATATACCAATGAATTTTTAGCTAGTGTTGAGGAATTTGTTAATTATGCATGTACACTCCCTGTTTATGAGTGAACAAATATAATTAAGTGTTCATGTAGAAATGCAAGAATAGAGCACACTTGTGTGCTAATGATGTTCGTGTTCACTTGTATAAGAAGTGATAATTTGAATCATATTGGGTATGAACATCTCACAGTGGACCTATTCTCACCGTAAATGAACAATTTTTGGAGACACGTAACAAAAACAATCAATATGAAGCAATGATGTTTGGTATATACAGGTGGTTTATCATTTATTTCATTTTAATGTGAAAAATAACCAAATTTACCTTGGTATTAAAATTAAAATAAAGAAAGAATTAATAAAAAGCGTCATTTTTTTAGTTGGTGATTTGATAAAAAATAAAATGAAAATAAATAAGGTGGTGAGGATGTGCGTAATTCTCTCTGGGGAAATGGGATTTGAATGGGTGAGTGTCCGCAATGATCTCTCCCCCATCCGTTTCCAACTTCAATTTCCACTCACTCAAACATATATAACTCCCATTCCACTCCGCAAAATAATTCATTCCACTTTAATTTTGTCAATTAACTTTCCTATCATCCTCACCTCCTATTCGTATATTGTATACTAAGTTCCCTATCCCACCCCAAGATGTCGTGGCAAACCTACGTCGATGAGCACCTCATGTGCGACATCGAAGGCAACAAACTAACCGCCGCCGCCATCCTCGGCCACGACGGCAGCCTCTGGGCCCAGAGCGCCAACTTCCCTAAGGTCTATGTCTTCTTGATTCATTCATTCATATCTACCATTGCACATATATATATATATAAATATATCTAACTAATTTATTTATTTATTTATTTATTTATTTATTGCAGTACAAACCAGAGGAAATCACTGCCATCCTGAAGGATTTTGATGAACCCGGTTCACTCGCTCCCACCGGCATGTTCCTTGGTGGCCAAAAATACATGGTCATTCAAGGCGAGCCCGGGGCCGTTGTCCGAGGCAAAAAGGTACCTACTTACTTATCTCATAGTCCTTCACGCCCGGCCCTGCCCCGACAGAACATGTAGAAGAAAAAAATAATTCAGTGACTTTGCAAATACAGCCAAATCACAAAAGATCTGTCCATTTTAATTTAAACATAATTCTCACACTAAAATACAGTTTCGATTTTTTCTCCTAAATACTGCTGTGCGGGCCCTGCCATTGCCCATAATCTATCATACTGTTAGAGTTTAATCTGTAGCATTGTCAATAATCTGTCATCGAAAATCAGCTGAGCTATCTGGAGTACTTTAATTTCTATCTAACCAGTCATAAAGTTGAATATTATGATAATATTTAATTTATTGGGAGTTTAGGGACCCGGTGGCATTTGCATCAAGAAGACTACTCAATGCCTATTGTTTGGAATATATGACGAGCCAATGACTCCTGGTCAGTGCAACATGGTTGTTGAGAGGCTCGGAGATTACTTGGTTGATCAGGGCTATTAATTAATCATATCTTCAATTGGTACATATATACATTATAATAATTTTTTTTGTCTTATAATAATAACATCCTTAATTAGTTTTGTTTATATCTAATAATATAATGTTTGGTTTTGGAAATTCAGGTTAAGATTAATATAATGAGTCGGAGCAGAGAGCCAAAGAACTGCAGGTAGCAGTGGTAGATGCAATCTGTTTCTGGATTCTTCCAAGTATTCAACAATATATGGAGTCTTTTTTTGGGCTTTTTATTTTTTTCTTTTAAACAATTTTTGTTTGCTGTTTTGGTTTTTTGTATGGTTTTCGTTTAATTACCGCGATGTTTGAATGGGTGCGACGGATTTGATCGCACGCAATTCATAACATTTGGTTCTGTATTTTTTATTTTATTAAGCAATAACTACATAAAAGGTTTTGCCAATACAATAATGTCATTACTTTCAGTTTCCATACCATCAAATTATCAACTCTTTCTATTTTTAACTATGCTGGGCAAAATAATAATAATAATAATAATAATAAACATCACCTTTTATAAACACAAAGAAAATAAAATATAAATGACAAAATAATATATAAAATGCAAAATTGGCAAAAAAAAAAAAAGAATATTATTTTTAAATAGGATTAAAAATGATTATATATTAATCTATCTAATATAAAATTACATTGCATTATTAATTTATAGGTATATATTGAAGTAGATAATCAGGAAAATGTGTTTATAATATTGTAATAGTTAATTAAATCATAATCATTTAATATAGGACATGATAAAAATCTCCATTTTTTCTTTAATCGCATTTGAAGCCTTGTTAATTGATAGGAGATGATCATTTTACATGCATAGATACCTTCGAAAAAGAATTATCCATGCAATACTCTCTATACACCTAATTAATCATTTAAAAAAAATCACTTTGACATGTCATCTCATCTTACAAATGCTATCCTTTCGACTAGGATTCCAAAACATTAGTCGGACAATGTTACAAATTTGCATTTGAGTAATAAAATTGAAACAAATAGAATAAAGAAGATAAAATTAAAAAGGCTAAACCGCTCTAACAATACTTTAACTTCTCTAACTAAAATTTTTACAATAAAAAATGAATTGTTCCAATCATTCCAACGGCAGTATTTCAAATAGCCTTCTAAAGCCACTCCAACTGGTACCACAAAAGCAACATAACCTTAGAAATGCAATTGTAGACTCTGAAATGTATGCAATTGTAGATTATGTGAATATGATAGTGATTAATAAGGAAATGTGAGATGAGTTTTCAAACTTTATCTTTTAGTTCATTTTTTGCAGCTTTCATAAGAATCATATTTCCCACACAATTTTAGGTTGTGTGATATTCTCAAAAAGAGTTAATAATGACGGTTTTAGTCCATTAATTATGCTTAAATTGTAAACTCAATCCATAAATTATTGCTCTATACAATTTTTTTCATTTCAATTATGTTGAAAGTGGTTCCTATCCAATACTTTAATTTTGTTAAAATTAAAAATTTATTTTGATTTATCAAATTATTAGAAGACAAATTGATCATTTTGTAAAATTCTCCTGAGTATAACAAAATAAACTTTTCACATTGATGATTTCAAGTGAATGTTGATTACACAAAAATATGAGATAATTTTTTTCTATTATTAAATATTAAATTTAGTTCTTAACTATTTAATATAGGTATAAATATTTCTTCTATTTAATATAGGTATAAATATTTCTTGAATTTTTAATCGTGTTCCAATTTTAACCTTCTCATAATGAATAAATAGAAAGCAAATTTCTTTTATCTATAATTTAAAGATTAAAATTACAATGCAACATGATTAATGTCACAATGCAATAAACATTTTGAGAAGTATGTTCCTGATAAACAATTTAACAACCGGTTTTAGTTTATTAAAATAAATTGAGAATGAATTGAATTTAAATTTTATGAAAAAAAATTACTAAAAATATTGATTATATTACTTATTCGTAAAA
This sequence comes from Ipomoea trifida, assembly GCA_003576665.1. NCBI lineage: Eukaryota > Viridiplantae > Streptophyta > Magnoliopsida > Solanales > Convolvulaceae > Ipomoea > Ipomoea trifida. The sequence goes on from CP025646.1 coordinate 14,508,140, forward strand.
AATAAATTATTAAAAATAACTCGTATAAAGACTCAATTATTCTTACATAATCAAAATATATGAGTGTAATATAGAATTCATACTATATATTTTTCTCAATGTGTAAAAAATAAAATATATAAAGACAAAATAATTCATTTTCCTGAAATTTATAAATAAAAAAATGACCATTTTAGTTCATTAATTATGCTTAAATTGTAAACTAAGATATTCTCATGTAATCAACATTACAACAGACCCAAAATTCACTTGAAGTCATCAATGTGAAGAACTTCTTTATATACTTGGAAAAATTTACATATGACTATATGAGTCATATCCCAGTGAAAATTTTATATATGTGAGTTTATGGCTCATATGAATCATATCCCAATCAACTCGTAGAGAATAAACAGATTCTTTATCTCTCATAAAGTAATTCTAGAAACAGGCAAAAAACTCATATAACTAGTTAATGCATGTTCGTGCTAAAATTACAAAGGTAAGTTTATGTATAAAGCAAAGATATTTCCTGGTTTAAATACCAGGAAATAACAAAGCAATATCATTAAAAGTATCAAGAGGGTGAGTATAAATAGGTCATCAGATTTTATAAACTGGGGTGATACCCAATAAGTGGAAGCACTTTCTCATCACAACTGCGGTTGCTTCACAAAGCAAGAGCCTACTTGTTTCCTGGGCCGAGCCAACCACCTGAAAACCGCAAAGTCAAGTCGTTGGATAATGTGTAAGTACTTTTTAATCGATAAAACATGGCATAACAAAGCAATTTTATCCCGCTTCACCCACTAAGAATAATCCATGACTGCTGTTTCAGCTGTGAACATGGGAATAATATGTAATCAATGGCAAACCAGCTATCAATTTGGTATTAGCTTCTAAATTGCAACAAAATTTTAAATTGTTTTATTTAATTTCGAGAAAACTCCACATATAGGGAAGTTTAGACACCTTAGCAACCATCATATTCAGACAATAATCTATAAGGGAAACAGTGGTCCTCAAGATAAGATATATAATGAACAGCTAAGTTCTTATTCCACAAAATGATTTATCCACCTCAGCAAATGGGAACAAAAATGTTGAGGGTAATGCAGCAAGGCATGTTATTTGATGGTTGGAAGTACGCATCACTTCATATTCAAAACCAAATTTACTCCTTTTTTTACAAAAGGATAACACAGTCAACTAAGGAGGTATATTGAAAATTGGTAAATGCAATCATGGTTAGATTTGTCATCTTCCTACTTTAATCTTCTAGGCTCCCTACATTAATTAACTAATGTAAGAAGGTTTTCCTGTTTTAGATTTCGTTTTTATTCTACTAGTTTCATATAATTATCCATAGAGAGCTTGCATACCTGACAGTTTGTGTAGAATCCTGTGAAGTCCTCAGATAAGTTATAGAGATACTCGCACAATAAATTCGGTAGAAGATTCGTACAAGCTTCTTCAACAACCTACAAGAGTAAGAGGAAAAGAAAAGAAAATGCAAAATTGATACTCTCATAGCTAAGATTGATGCCAAGCAGATGAGATTAGGGATTATTAATTTACCTCAGGAAATTGGAGTAAATGGAGTCCCAACGTTCGTTCATCTTGATGAGCTAAATCTAGTGTCCCAGTCTGTTCAACAACCATAACATCAGTCTAAAAAAATTAACTAAAACAGTGGAGAATTCTAGTTTGGAGATTGTAAGTCTGCAATCATTCACAGGCACTACAACATTGCCATGGTCTGTGCTTTTTTACAAGGATACTTGGGCAATCAATAAAAAAACCCTAAAGCCAGGCTTAGCTCATCTCAGTTGCCATAAAGTGGGTAGGTGGGTGGGTTGTTAAAGTGAAGGCGAAAATGGAGCTGAAATAAGATAAAGGAAATTAAAAAGTGAATGTTATAGGATCAACTTTCCTCTGTTGCTTCAGTATTTTTCTTTTCTTTGGGGAGGTGGAGAGGGGTGATAAGACACATCAGGTATCATATTGATAAATAAAAATAAATAAATAAATAAATAATTTTTTTAAAAAAAAAATCAACTCAATTACTTCACATGTTTTTTCCAGATGGAAATCTAAAGCCCCTGATGATGTGCTATATAAAATTAGCTCCAAATCTCCTAGACAAATACCCCTATAAACTTGGCATAACATCCCAAATGAACACTCTTCCCCTCTAATGGCCAGTTGTGGGTTCAACACCCAATCACCTACAAGACAAGTTATAGGTACATTGAAAATGATGGTAAAATACCTTTTTTAGCTCTTCTATGTCTTTTCCTGATTTCCTGATGATTGAACAGATTCGTGCATGTGCATACAGTAGATATACAGCAGTATTACCCTGATAATTGAGAATAAGCAAAGTAAGATCAATATAGTACTTGGAATTGACTAAGGAAAGAAACAAGAGAACTAACTTCTGAGTTGAAAATTAGATATGTAGTTACAAGGAAGCAATTCTAGCAACAAACCTTGTCACTAAGCATCTGATCAAAATTGAAGGTGTAATTGGTCAATCGATTGTTTTTCAGGTCAGCATATCTGTTTTAAATCAAATTTCAAACACCCAGCAAAAAAATGTTAGACATTCCCACACAGAAATAAAAACTCAATAGCAACCACATCATGTCACCCATTCATTGGTCACAGCCATTTTTCCACTGTTAAGAATTTTATTGCCCATTGAAATACAGAGAAATCAGTTCATGGATATCTAAGTAGAGGCAAGCTGATAAAGTGGCCTAGGGTTGACTGTTTTTCCTTTTCCAGTGTATTAAGGGAAAGTAACCTAGCAAAATAGTAAACTCTTCTTCCAGATGTTATTCTTCATTCATCCCTTTGTGCAGGGAAATCTCAGCTCAAATCTACTCTGTCCAGTTTCTCATTTAAGGTCTCATTTTATAACACGAGGATAGCTGGCCAAAAGTCTAAACCATGTTAGCTTGCAGACTGTCGGCACAAAGATTTATCAAATCTATAATTGAGCTTGAGTCTACAGGACATCAATGCCCAGTTTACAACAGGCGACTCCAGCATGGAATTTCATTGTGTTTCCCTTGTCAGGATAAGAGATAGAGAGCTGCAGCATAAGTGTGCATAGTTGGAAGGGACTTACTTAACAGCACCATATCCAACAGCTTCAGCAGTTTGCTCAAGCTCCTCTTCAGTCCACTCTGCCGCTTTGCCTGATGATAAGTTAGAGTCAGCGTAGGATACATTGTCTATTGCATTTTTTGTCAACATTATGCCAAAATAATTTATTGAACAAAAAGGGAATACAAGAAGGCAGAACTAAGCCAGCTTCAAAATGTCAAACTAAAGAGGAAACAACCATGCAATTAATGGCATACCTCTTTCAATAAGAGCAGTTTTACACCGGCTCTTGGCCTCATCAAGTAAATCAATCAACTTGACAACTTCAGTACTTCGAGTTCGGAACCGTTTCCCATCTTCTCCTAAAACCAGACCAAACCCCACATGGCTAGCTTTTGGATATGCATTCTCATCAGATGGAAACCAACCTGCAAGTTTTGCAGCCTGGAAGAAGATTTGGGGTAAAACATAAAGCAGTTATAAATTTCAACATATCAGAACCTGTTTCCTGTGATAAATAGGACATATACATGAAGATGTGGTATTAAACACCTACAGCAAAAACCATTTCAAAGTGTTCACGCTGGCCAACATCCGTGACATAAATCATCCACTCTGCTTTTTCTTCATTAAGGCGATACCTATAAATTTGCAAATATGATATTAAAGCATCTTACTAAAACTACATATATTTTATCACAAAAGTGATATTAAAACATTTGGTAGTCATTAGTCAAATTCATAAATCCTTGCATGTATGCATACAAGTATATTTATTTGAGTGCATTCAAACCATTTACAGATTTTAAGCAAGAGCATATCTTTCCTACAAGTTAACAGACTACCCACTTCCCAATAAAGATATGCAATCTAGCATACTCCTTAACATATATTGAGTATTTTCAGCATGAACCATATTCCTATTTATAGTGACTTCTCAATGAATTTAGCAGCACATCCAGAAATCAACCTTCCAAGTTAAACTTACCATATAGCAGTAAGATCAGTTGAAGCATAGTTGTAACCACCATCCCTCTTTACAACAATAAGTGGAATTTTTTTCCCTTTAATGAAGATGACACGAGCACCTTCACTTTCTTCAACCAACCCCTTTTCATTTAAAAGCTCTATAGTCTTTGGAATAAAAGGATTGTAAAAGCTTTCTCCCTGAAAAGGAAACCAAGAAAACACAATTATTTCCCAGCAAAAAACACAATTAATAAATGGACAGTGCATTATTACATTTTATTTTTTCTATTAAAACACAGTGTAGAAGGAATAACAATTAAATACAAGATCAGAGAATGTATTACTAATGTACTATAATTATATAAATGATAAATCCCATGGTTGAGAATAGTGCTATTTAAAGCCATTTAATGGAACAAAAAAGGTTGATATAGTACCCTTTCTTCCAAGTGTACTCCAAGTCGCTGATAAACCTTTTCAAATTCTTTTCGACTAATTTCACAAATCTGTGACCATGCTTTTCTGTACTTCTCCTCCCCACCCTATTTACAAAGAAAGAATGCAACACAAGAACCATTACCAAAATAAATAATCTAACTGCATAGTAGGAAAGATGAACAATCTTTCAATTAATAAAAGAATAACAAGTTGACTTGTGTGGTCACAGTTATGAAAAAAAATACAGAGACCATCTGCCTAATATAACTCTCTACTGAGAGAGTTCCTTCTCTGTTGGGAGAAAGGAATGCTTATTCAGCAGTTTCTCCAAGCTCTTTCAATAATATGATGTATCTGTTGAGTCTAGACCATTCAACTGTTTAAAATAAGATAGTAAAAAGTTCACCTGAAGACTGACTACAGCCTTTTGTGCCCTCTCCTTGAAATCAGGATCACTATCAAATCTTTGTTTTGAAGCCTTATAAAATGCCTAAAAAGGATGAACTCCAATCAATAAGGGAAGTTTTCGGCATTATAAATCAGTGTCAATCAGCTAGAGACAGAACAAACTAACCAAAGTATCACCACTTACCTCTAAATCTCCAATAGCTTGAGGACTAGCGGCTTCCCAGTTTGGAAATTTTTCAAAAAGGTATTCAATTAGCATACCAAACTACAAAACCATATTAAAACTCAGAATTAATTTCATATAGAATAGAAACAGAATTTAAAACCATATTCTCTTATGGAGGCATCAAATGAAATATGAACCTACCTGTGTGCCCCAATCTCCAACATGATTTCTTCGAAGAACATCAACATTAGAAAACTCAAGCATACGTGCAAGGGTGTCTCCAATGATAGTAGATCTTAAATGACCAACATGCATCTCCTTCGCTATGTTTGGTGATGAAAAGTCAACCACTGTCTTTTTGACCGGAAGCTTTGGAGCCCATGTTTCAATACCATCTAATAGCATCTTTTGGATGCTCTGCGATAGCAATGATAATATGTCATAATAAGTTTCTTACATTCTCAAGGAATCAACAACTCTTAACCAACAAGAGAAACTACCTGAGCAATCCATTCCCTCGACAATACTACATTGACAAACCCAGGTCCAGCAATACTACATTTTTCTATTACGTCTGATTGAGGAAGATTGTTCATAATAGCCTGCAAATGAGAAACCATTTGATTGTCAAAGGATATTGATGTCCACGGTGTTGGTTGAAACAGAATTGTGATGTACCAAGCACAGCAAAAATCAATGCCATTACCTGTCCAACAGGTTGAGGACCCTTGAATTGAGTACCCTTCCCTTTAATTTTAGCCCATAAGCTCATGGCATTGTTACTACCAAAAATAAGACTTGCTTAATCAGAAATTGTAGAATATAAATAGCATAAAACACCCCAAGCACTAAGAGAGAGCATAGTTCAACTCTCAAATGGCACTGAAACATCAAATGCTTTTCAATAGAAAAGATAAAAGACAGGAAGCCTAGAATGAAATAAGAATGTAAACCATACCATTGATAGTCTCCAAATTTGGGATTGTTGCAAATAGCCATCATTGGTTGTACATCCGATTCATCAGGAAACGTTGCTCTAAGAGATTCTTCAAATAATTTTGCTAATTGCTCTTTGACACTCCCCACCTTATTCCGTTTAGAAAAGAGGAAAATTAAAAGCCAACTCAGTCTAGAAGCACCACTGAAAGCCATATCTCTAATAATAACTTTGTACGCATGTGACAGAACTAGACAAAGCATATATGAACTTACAGCTGTCATGGTTGAAATCGGCTTTGCAGTTACTTTCCCCACACAACGAAATCTACTAGATGTTGATCTGAGTGTACCTGTCTAGTTTGCCAGTAACCACACCAAATGATTAACAAATCAACAATCCAACAATTATTAACAACTTACAGCAAGACCTATATGATTCCTGAGCTGTTGTGTACATAAAAAAATATTACTCCGTAATTACCAGACAAGGAAAGCATTCTCAGCTTTTCCCAATATTCTAAAACTTCCAAATTTATCAAATCTCAATTCTTAGAAAGCAAGTTCACAGCCTCACCAACAGTTTTTACATGAGAAAAGCAAGAAAATCAACTATTATTGAGTTCTTACCACAAGATAATGGTATGCATTAAACTTTAACTTAGGATTTCAATCACAGTTTATTAAGCAAACTTTAAACCTTAAAAAATCATTGTTATTGCATCCACTGAGAAACTTCCACAACATCCTTAGAACAACACCCAATATCATAATACACCCATGTTAAAACAAAAAGTTCTACACTTCGCCTAAGCTGCACACGAAAATACAGTGGAGGAATCTCAATGAATTACTCCGTACAAAAGAACCCCCATATTTTAAAATCCGCAAAATCTCCCATTTGTTGTTTTATCCCCATTCCTGCACTCTAATTATCAACAAACCACACATTCTTAAGTCAATAAAATACATCTAAGGGATACTAAGATTATAAATCCCCAAAAAAAAAAAAAAAAAACGTAACCCTTCTACCAAAGAACACTCATATACTCCATAGCTAAGCAGAAATTAATAAACTAAATAGATACTCCGTACTAATCTTTTGATGAAAAAAATGATAAAGAAGGAGAGAAGAGCATGAGAAATAGTGCTTACGGGAAGCAGATAGATGCGGAGATAAATTGAAGAAAGAAATGAGCTTTGGAGATGAAAGAGAAGGCGAAGGCTGAAGTTTGAGTGCGAAGCTGCTCATAGTGCTAAGGGTTTTAGCAGTGATATATATATTCTGTAATGGTAAGGTGAGTGTGTAGGAGAAGCGCTACTCCTTTAGGCCATGTTGTACTCGCTTTTCTTATTCAGCCCACAAATATCCCAAACTAATAACCCGTTAGTCCGTTGTGAAATTAGAGCTGTCGGGCCGGCGGGGCGGGCCCACCAAAACCGCCAATAATGCGGGCTTAAGAGATGCCCGTTGCCCCGCCCCGCTTAGGCTCGCGGGTTTAGGCGGGCCCGCCAAAATCAAACAATGGGAAAGGAATGGCTGTAGAGTGAACAGTGACGGCGGAAGGGGAAATTACTCAAATTAGGTTAGGGATTTAGAGGGTTTTCTTTTTTTTTTGGAAACAGGGGTTTTTTTTTTTTTTTTTCAAAATGAGATTTAAGGGGTTTTAGACTTTTAGGGATTGGAAATGGGCTAATGGGTTATGGGGATGAGTTTTTTTTTGGGTAACTCCTTAGGTGTTTTATATTTTGTGAGAAAAATTAAAAATGAATCTTTTTAATAGGCCAGCTACCCGCCCTACACAAGCTTATGAGTTAGGCGGTGACGGGCTAAATTGGTTTTGACGACTCTAATAAAGATTAAAGAAAGAAAACAGGAAAAAGAAAAGAGATTAAATTGTTCACATACTCTTATTGAATAAAATTTGTTTTTTTTTTTTTGAAACCTTGAATCAAATTTGTTAATTACTTTTATTGATAATTTAGTTAGAGGGACTACAATTGAAAAAAATAAATAATTACGTATTAAATTAATAATTTTGAAATTTGTGGGTTGCAATTAACAACATCCCAATAATTTTAGACCAATGGTGAATTTTTTTTTAAGTTATTATTATTATTTTTTTAAAGAAATTATTATTATTATTTTTGAAGGGATAATGGTCAAATAAACCCTCAAAGTATACTAATTTGTGCAATTAAGCCCTTCAACTTTAAAAGGTTCAAATTAGGCTCTCAAACTTGTTATTTTGGAGCAATCAAACTCTCTAACATATTTGTGACCTGTAATTATAGGTCAACTAGGGTTCCGGCCAACTATGTCAAACTTCTGGCAAACATCCGATAAATTTCGACAACCAAGTCAAAATATCAACGATCGACGACCATCAAGAATCATCGGTCACGTACACCCATGCAGAAAGGTGACCAAGTTGGTCCCCATCTCCGTTGACTGGAGATGGCAACTGGTTAGTCGCTATCTCAATCGATTGGCGATGACAACCAGTTTGGTCGTTGTCTCTGTCAATTGGAGATGGTGACCAACTTGGTCGCCTTCTCAACTACCGAATAAGGCGATCAAGTTAGTCTCCTTCTATAAGCCCGGATAAGGCTGTCGGACGCAACTGATCTTACTGTCAAAGCAGGTCGGCTCGCGCCGCCGTAGACCTAATTTATGACAGGTTTTTGCGGGCCGGCTCATTAGGCCCTCTGGCTAGGATTCATACACCCATAGCTCACCCCACAAGAGTTGGCGGGCCATTGGACTTTTGGTTTTTTGCTATTTTTTTTGTTTTTTATTTTTTGTTTTTTTTTTTTAATTTTTATAAATTATACTGTATACACAAAGTGTATACATGAATATATATTTATATTCATGTGTACATTCATGTACAATGTGTATATATACTTTTTATATAAAAAAAAAAAAAACATTAAAAAAAGGGCAAGCCCATGAGCTAGTCCCATTAAGCTAATTCCTTCGCGGTATCTTTTTTATAGTCCTAACTCGCGTGTTTCTGCCCACTTTGACAGTACTAACGATCGGCGATAGTCAACGGTCATCGATCGTTGATATTTTGACTTGGTCGTCAAAATTTAGTTAGATATTTGCTGGAAGTTGGGCAAAACTCTAATTCACCTGTAATTATTGATTATAAATAGATTAGAAGATTTGATTATCTCAAAATAACAATTTTGAAGACTTACTTAAAACTTTTTAAACCTAAAAGGCCTCATTGTAAAAATCAATATACTTTCGAGTTTTTATTTAACCCTTATCCTTCCTTAAAAAAAAAAAAAAACCCCTTATCCTTTTTTTTTTTAAATTTTATTTAAGGTAAAAATTTGTGTGAGACCGTCTTACCATGAGTCATGTCGGGTCGGGTTGGATCAATATGCAATTGTAATACTTATATGCACAAATGTCATACTTATATGCTCGAATGTAATATTAATCAGGAATAAAATTTTTGTTACTTATAATGGTAAATGTAATACTTTTAAGGGAAAATACAATACTTTTACATTTCAATTTAAAGGTATTACTTTTTGCCTCAAAAGTATTATATTTGGCCTTATAAGTAATGTACACTTGTTAACATTACTTATTATGAAAAATATATTAATTGTTCTCTTATAATTAACAAAAATTGTATTATTGATAAGTTTTATATTTGAGCATATAAGTATGATATTTACACATATAAGTATGGCATTTGCATGATGATTTGACCCGGTCCGATCGTCTCACGAATAAGGATCTGTGAGACGGTCTCACACACAAGTGTAACCTTTTATTTAAATACAAATCCATAGTCCTTAGATTTCAGTTGGTAGGGTCCACCAATTGTTGTCACCTGATGACATGGCAAAATATTACTGGATTAATTAAAATGCTTTCTTCTCCTCTTTTTATAAACCTGAACCCAGATTTGCCATTTTCGCCCTTCTCCCCCTTCACCTAAGACTCCATGGTTTCCCCTTTCTTCGGCACCAATGAACTCTCTTTCCCAGTGCCCACCCGTCCCAAAACCCTAATATAACTTCAATCTATGTTCGCAGTAGAAGCTAAATTGAAACCATAAGACATGGGAAATAAAATTGCTCGGACAACGCAAGCCTCCGCGACGGAGTACTACCTCCACGACCTGCCGTCGTCGTACAACCTGGTGCTGAAGGAGGTTTTAGGCCGCGGCCGATTTCTGAAATCGATTCTATGTAAACACGATGAGGGGCTTGTATTAGTGAAGGTGTATTTCAAGAGAGGCGACTCCATTGATTTGCGCGAGCATGAGCGACGCCTCTCGCATATTTGTGAGATCTTCAATGGCATCGAAAATCCCCATGTTTGGCCCTTCCAGGTTAATTTGTTTATTTTTGTTTTATAAATAGTTTTGTTGCTTTGCGAAATTCAATGAAACAAAAAATACTTTGAAGTTAGTGGAACACTGGAACTATTAAAAGCATTAATGATTAATCTGTTTCAGTACACGTAGTTTAGCTATTTATCTGTTTATTTTTATGTATTATTCTTTCCAATTTCAATATGCTCTAGATTTGGGAGGAGAATTCTACTGAAGTAGTATTTTTTTTTCAAGCTATAAGCAAAAGTTAGACAAAAAATTCATAATTCTGTTTAAATTATATTATGAAAATATGTAGCTTAATTAGACCCTGATGGATATCGTACTTATCTGCAATTTGTAATTGTTGCAACAGGAATGAAAATAGAAAATATGTAATTATGTATATAGAAATTAGACTTCTTGAGCTAGGAAATTGCATGGCCTTTGTATTAATAAGCTGTATGTTAGTCTTCTCTTTATGGTGCAGTTCTGGCTGGAAACAGATAAAGCAGCTTATTTGCTTAGGCAATACTTCTTTAATAATCTTCATGATCGTCTTAGCACACGACCTTTCCTCAGTCTCGTTGAGAAGAAATGGCTAGCTTTCCAGGTCTCTATCTTGTTTCAGCATTGTTAAATTATTCCTTTTAAATCTTGGAAAGGCATATCATGTACTGCTGGTCTTTGCAGTTGCTGGTTGCAGTGAAGCAGAGCCATGAGCGTGGGGTCTGTCATGGTGAGACCGCTAGCATATGGAAATGCATTTTCTTTTTGTTCTTGCTTTTTGTTTCTCAGGGAAACTCATTTATATTTTTCCAGGGGACATTAAATGTGAGAATGTGTTGGTCACTTCTTGGAACTGGCTTTACCTTGCCGATTATGCATCATTTAAACCCACGTATATTCCACATGATGATCCTTCTGATTTCTCATTTTTCTTTGATACTGGTGGAAGAAGGCGATGTTATCTTGCACCTGAGGTTTGTCCCCTTCTATTTTACATTTTCCCCTATTCTATATGGGTTATTAGATTAAGCATTCTTTTTACTACTATCACACTTGAGCTAAGTTAGTCATTCACTAAAAAACCTAAGTGGCTAAGTGTGTACAAAAATGGTGTACCTTTTGTTAAGACCAGAGTAGAGTTATGCCAATACTGACTTTGCTATTCAAAAGTCATGCAATACTGGTTAAGTTCCTTCTGATAGATGTATCTAGTGAACCATAGAAATAGTGGTTTCATTTGGCTACAATATGATAAAATTGGATGTATTATGGGAATGCTTTCTCTCTGCTTCCTTATTGGTGAATGGTGATACACTGATACCTTAATGTTTAAAAAAATAAAAAATAATAATAAATAAAAATAAAATCATGATGTTAGAGTGACATTGCTAAATGGTTTACTGGATAAGTAATAGTTGCTAATTTGCCTTGACTTTCAGAGGTTTTATGAGCATGGGGGTGAGACGCATGTTGCACAAGATGCACCGTTAAAGCTATCTATGGATATCTTTGCCGTAGGGTGAGGCCATCAGTTTCAAGTCATTGTTTTATATTGGTAGTTATTTTTACGATAAACAGTTTTTTAAGCTCATATTTTGGAATATGCTTCAAAAGGAATGTTGATGTGTTGGTTTGCTAATCCACTGATGTCTAATTTGATGTAGAAAATAGTTATGTTCTGGAAATAGTAATTCATTAATTTACTTGCTACAAAAGGAGCTCTGTTTCTCTCCTCTCAACATCAATTTTGTCACTCTTTCTGTCTCCAGCACGCTGCCATTTTCCTGCAAATCCTTTATGGATTGTTATTAGGGTGAATATTTTGTCTAGTTCTCTATTCATTTTTTCCATTTGTATTATAGTGAAGCTAGCAGGATTTTGGTATGTTCTGATCCAAAAGAAGAATTTCAGATCTTTTATCTTTGCTAATGGTGTTCTATCTTTCTGCAATTGCAATTTGCTCATTTTTATGTTGCTTGATGGAGATAAAATTTTAATATTTCTACTTTGCCCATTCTGTCTCAGGTGTGTTATTGCTGAGCTTTTCCTTGAGGGTCAGCCTTTATTTGAACTGTCTCAACTGCTTGCTTATCGCAGAGGACAATATGATCCTAACCAACTTTTGGAAAAGGTGTTGTTGTTGACTCCCAACTCTCTTTGCTTACTAATGTGCCATCTGAGTTTGCTCGTCTTGTTTGGATACAATCATTCAATTCAACAATATTCTGCCCCAAATGCCCATAGAAAATCTCTTGATGGTCTACATCAACCCTTGTCTTCTGATGGTAAATTCTTATGTTATAGTCTATTGATGCAGATTCCAGATTCAGGTATCCGCAAGATGATCCTTCATATGATTCAGTTGGATCCAGAGTCACGGTGTTCTGCTGAAAGCTACTTGCAGAGTTATGCAGGTGTTGTGTTCCCAAGCTACTTCTCGCCATTTCTTCATAACTTCTATTGCTTGTTGAATCCACTTAATTCTGATGCAAGGGTAAGAGCCTGTTTAATTGATGTTTGATTTTTCATGATTAGCTTATACTTTCATTCTCAATTGCCAGTGTATCTTCTGTAGGTCTTGATATGCCAGACCTCTTTTCAAGAGATACTTAAACAAATGAGCAATGGGCCAGATGGGGAGAGCTCACCTGCTATGTGCATGTCTCCAAGTGTCACCAGTCATGGGTTGCAAGGGAAGGATGAATGCCAAAGTTCTAACCGATTGAAGGACACCCTTAATAAAAGAGAGGGCACAGAGCGAGGATCAATTCATGATCGGTTTGATCTTCTTGGCGATGTGAATACTTTACTCAGGGATGTTAAACAAAGTAATAATAGATGTTCTGCTGTTAAGCCAATGCTGGAGGATGCAGCCAATATTGCATCTAAAAATCAAATGCACTCTGGCATGCAGTCTCCTGGGGAGCTATTTCAGACAGTTTCCAATGTTTTCAAGAGAAATCACCATCCATTCTTGAAAAAGATAACCATGAATGATCTAACCTCTCTCATGTCTGATTATGACAATCAATCAGACACTTTTGGGATGCCTTTCTTACCTTTGCCTGATGATGTAATGAGCTGTGAGGGTATGGTTTTAATTGCGTCAATGCTGTGTTCATGTATACGCAATGTTAAGTTGCCTTTTATGAGGAGAGGGGCTATACTTCTATTGAAGTCTTGTTCATTATATATTGATGATGAAGGTCGTTTGCAAAGAGTGCTGCCATATGTCATAGCCTTGCTTCCAGATCCAGCAGCAATTGTTCGCTGTGCTGCATTGGAGACTTTGTGTGATATCCTTCCTCTGGTTAGAGATTTCCCTCCAAGTGATGCCAAAATATTTCCAGAGTATATTCTTCCAATGCTTTCTTTGCTTCCTGATGATCCTGAGGAAAGTGTGAGGATCTGTTATGCCAGCAATATATCTAAGCTAGCTTTAACTGCTTATGGGTTTCTTGTTCACTCTATTAGTTTAAGTGAAGCTGGGGTTTTGAATGAAGTGAATTTATCTCATAAGTCACCAGTCTCATCCAGTGAACCATCTGGCCGACCACCGAGTCTAAACAGTAACACACAGCTTGCACAATTGAGAAAATCAATAGCTGAGGTAATCCAAGAACTGGTGATGGGCCCAAAACAAACCCCAAATATCAGGAGAGCACTCTTGCAAGATATTGGCAACCTTTGTTGGTTTTTTGGCCAGAGACAAAGCAATGATGTCCTTTTGCCCATTCTTCCTGCTTTTCTGAATGATCGAGATGAGCAGCTCAGGGCCGTATTCTATGGGCAAATCACGTATGTTTGCTTTTTTGTTGGCCAAAGAAGTGTAGAGGAATATCTTTTGCCCTACATTGAGCAGGCATTAACGGATGTAACTGAATCAGTCATTGCCAATGCATTAGATTGCTTGGCTATTCTTTGCAGAAGTAGTTTTCTGAGAAAGATGATATTGCTTGAAATGATTGACCATGCTTTTCCATTGTTATGTTGTCCTAGTCAATGGGTAAGGAGGTCAGCTGTTGCTTTCATTGCGGCCAGTAGCGAGAGCTTAGGTGCAGTAGATTCCTATGTTTTTCTTGTCCCTGTTATTCGTCCTTTCCTCCGCAGGCAACCAGCATCGCTTGCTTCAGAAAAAACACTTTTCTCTTGTCTTAAGCCTCCTGTTCCAAGAGAAATATACTACAAGGTTCTGGAAAATGCAAAAAGTTCTGACATGCTTGACAGACAGCGAAAGATATGGTATAATTCTTCGTCTCAGCCTAAACAATGGGAAACTCTGGACTTGTTTGAAAGAAATCCCACTGAAATTGATCAGATGGCATACTGGCATGACAGAAAACATGACAGTCAAGGTCACAAATTTGGCAGTGATAAACCGCTAGATTTTACAGATTGTGATGATAATGAGACTAAGTTGAAGGCTTTGGGAAGCTTGATACAAAATCCTTCCAGTACAATGGACAGCCAAGATCGGCATCCATCGGAAAAGTTGCAATTATCTGGTTTTGTTTCTCCACAAGTGAGTAGTATGAATTGCTTAATTGATAAACCATCAGAAGGAATACCATTATACTACTTTAAAGTTGACAACAAGCGAGCAGCTGGAATTGGTCCTGCTGCCTCTGATACGTCATTACCATGTACTACATTGGGTTTTGGTTCATCATCTTTGCCTTGGATGGATCCAGTAAACAAGTCATTTAGTTTGGCTAACACAGTTCCAGCACCTAAACTTGTCTCAGGTTCGATTAGCATTGGCAACAACTCTACCCAATTGCGGAGAGTTGTACATGAAGTTGAAGACAGGGAAACTGAGCAAACATCATATATTGATAGCAAGTTTCAAGATCTGGGTGTGTCTGGCACAAAAAAAGGGGGTTCCTTTACAATGGAAGACAACTTAGCTGCAACTGATGGAACAGAGATGCCGTCTTTTGGTCGAATGTCAACTATTCCAGATTCTGGGTGGAAGCCTCGTGGAGTGTTAGTTGCTCACCTCCAGGAGCACCGCTCTGCTGTTAATGATATTGCCATTTCAACAGACCAAAGCTTTTTTGTTAGTGCGTCTGAAGATTCTACTGTTAAGATTTGGGATTCCAAAAGGTTAGAGAAGGATATCTCATTTAGATCCAGGTTAACTTACTCTTTGGGGGGAAGTAGAGCATTGTGTATTTCAGTACTCCAGGGTTCTGCTCAAGTTGCCGTTGGAGCTTGTGATGGAACAATACACATGTTCTCTGTTGATTATATCTCTAGAGGACTTGGAAATGTTGTTGAGAAATACTCAGGTGTTGCTGATGTGAAAAAACATGGTGTTGGAGAGGGTGCAATTTTAAGCCTATTGAACTACTCACCAGATGGTGGGCCCTGCAAAATGATTCTGTATAGTACCCAAAATTGTGGGCTCCATCTCTGGGATGCAAGAACAAGCTCAAATGCCTGGAACTCAAAAGTGTATCCTGAGGAGGGTTATGTATCTTCTCTTGTTGCTGGCCCTTGTGGAAATTGGTTTGTGACTGGTTCATCAAGGGGTGTACTTACACTATGGGATCTGAGGTTTTGTATACCAGTCAACTCATGGCAGTACACTCTCGCTTGCCCCATTGAGAAAATGTGCCTTTTTGTTCCTCCTCCAACTACCTCCTTGTCTGGTGCTGCAAGGCCCCTTGTTTATGTTGCAGCAGGATGTAATGAAGTCTCTCTTTGGAATGCAGAAAATGGGAGCTGCCACCAGGTATTTCGGAATAACTTATTATTATTATTATAATTTATAATTTATAATTTCGTTCCAATCTGTTAGAGTATTGGCAGTAAACTTTTCTGGATTATTTTCCAAGCTTCTGTAAATGAATTTGCTCATATTTCTTTGTAATTGAAGTTTTACTTGATTGATCTAATATTTATGTGGCTGAATTGGTCAATAATAGCTGACAGGCATAAAGTGCTAAGTATTGAATTTAGTAAAAGTAGTAATTAATCACTTAAAAATTCAGGAACACTGGAGAATATATTGGTACAAAAGATTGAAAATGCAACTTAACTAGGAGTAATCAATTGCTTGTAGTTAGGTTACATATAGACTTACTACAACAACTCCTCGTCTCCTCTAGAACCTTACATATGCAGTTGACATCATCCTTTTCATAGTGTTCAAGATGTGCAAGCTAAGCGTGATTTGTTTGGCAGGTATTGCGGGTGGCAAATAATGAGAGTGAGGCTGAAAACTCTGACTTGCCCTGGGCTTTGGCAAAACCCTCCAGCAAAGCTACTCCTAAGCAAGATAAAAGGAGAAATCCAAATTCAAAGTATAGAGTTGATGAGTTGAATGAGTCTCCTCCTCGCCTTCCTGGTATTCGCACACTGCTTCCATTACCTGGTGGGGATCTGTTAACAGGGGGCACTGACTTAAAGATACGTCGCTGGGACCACTGCAGGTTTGATAGATTTCTCAACCGCTACTTACTACCACTGCTAGCTGTTGTTATTTTTGTTGGCCGGTTTCCTCATTTTATTTACCATGACATGACATTTTCAGCCCAGAGCGAACTTATTGTGTCTGTGGACCATCTATAAAGGGAGTTCCAAATGATGATTTTTACGAGGTGAAATCCAGCTTTGGTGCCCAAGTTGTGCAGGTATTTAAAATAAAAAATCTAACAAACCTCCAACTTCCTATATCTCATTTTCTTTTCTCCCAATGCTGCAATTTGTTGTGTTAACGTGCAATTAATACGAACTTAATGAAGATCAGATTTTTAGACTGAATGATATATTGAGTTCCTTATTTTACCCGATTGACCCGAGCAGGAGGCAAAGAGACGACCCTTGGCAACCAGGTTGACTGCGAAGGCTATTCTTTCAGCTGCTGCCACTGATTCTGCTGGCTGTCATCGCGACAGTATTCTCTCATTAGGCTCTGTCAAATTGAACCAGAGACTTCTCATATCGAGCAGTAGAGATGGTGCTATTAAGGTTTGGAAGTAAAAAGGAACGTAGTAGCTGTAATTTAATGTACATATTTAATTCATATGTCGATAGAATCTGTACATTATATCATTAATTAAATAGAAACAGATCCAGTTCAACATAAATCCAGTCCATTTTTTAATTTCTTGCGCCCTTCTCATACAACATTATTTCTACTCTTTGTAATATTTAGGCATAGGAATATATATAGTGTTGAAATGTAGAGTCACTTTTTCTGACGTGATTACTGGCAAATGTTCCACGCAGTTGAATAGAATGCTTTTATTATTTTATTGTTGATTGTGTTTGATTTAGTTCATTTATCAATAAGGTCATGCGTGTAAGTTATCATCCACCTTGAGCTGAGCAACGCCAATGTCATTCTAAATTGTTTTAGGGTGCATTTAACCAAGACTTTTAAAAAGTTTGATTTTGACTTTAGTCTTTAGAAGTTTACTGTCTGAATCAGATAAGACTATGCATATATTCTTACCAAATTTTATGATATATTTCATTAACATCCAAAGATACTTTAAATTTTATTTTTATTTTCATGTTCATATATACTTCTAATAAAAATCAAAATTTATTATAATAATATATATATTTACCTTCAATTTATTTACAGATACATAATTTATTAACTGAAAGTATATAATATTATAATATATTCTTTTTTTTTTTTTTGAAGTATTATAATATATTCTAAATTTTGTTTTTGGACTAGGGTCTTAATGCAAGGTGGACCTTGATTCATAATATAATTTGCCGGCAAATTATACCATGGACCAAGGTTTACCTTGCATTGTAGATCCTAGTCCAAAAATAAACTTCAGATTCTGTATTTGTAGTTGACACATTTTGTACTTGCAGTTGACAGTTTCTGTACGTGTAGCTATGTCAACAATTATCAAGTTATTTGTTTATACGCATAGAAACTGTTAACTATTAGTATAAAATATGTTAACTGAAAGTACAAAAATTTTGTATCAGAGTTCACAATGCAATACAAATCATAGTTCCTAGTATAACAATTGATTTTTGAGAAATAGTATAACAATTGATAATTTGCCGAAGTGGAATCCCCCTCGCAGGAAGACTAGAGACCTATATTATCTGGGGCCCAAAGGCCCATTTTGGTTACCGAATTTATTTAAGGCTATTTTATAAATCAGGCCCAACTCCAATTTGCTTGCCTTTCAAAAATCTCTATGCTCGAGCACTAGGGTCTATTACCGCCATGGCCTCTGAACCGAAGCGAAGGAAAATCGAAAGTGAAACCTCACGCCGGTAATCATTTTTCTTCAAAACATAAATCTCCCGTCTCAATGTTTTTGCATTAAATCGTCCGGTGAGAGATTCGTCTCCGGAGTTCTATGATGATTAGTGGAGTAATATTTTGCAAATTGCAAATATAAACACTTTTCAAAAATAATTTTCTCCAAGTTAGGATGTTTCTTGGAATACTTATGCATTTCTCAAATTATCTAGTAAAACAATCGATTAATAATGTTATTAGTTCCCTCCTTACAGTCTTTTGATACAATTGTATGTGTATTTGTTTGTAAGAGTGGAATTCAATAAGGGGCTTTTCAAACACTTTGAGAGAAGATTTGGTTTACTGGAAAATCATGTGACCAGAAAAAATGAACTGTCACGGAGAAATTGGAAGAATTTGAATAGATGAAGGAGGATATAACGTTGCTGAAAGATTAAATGTCCAAGCTAGCTACAAATGAAGATGTTGTGGTGGGAAAATTGGACAATATTCTTCAAGCGCGACAAAAGATGAATTCAAAGCTGGACACTGTTAAACATCCTGCAAAAAGGGGGGAAGGGAGTAGGAATAGGAAGACATCTATGGCTAAAATCTATTAATCTGATAAGATGAACTGGGGATTAATGTTAAGCATAATCTTTAGATTAATACATGTGGGTTAATTTTAAAAATTTTAGTACTGTGCTTTGTATTATTGTATATGCTTGTTTAACATGTATCTTAAATTCATATAGTTTAGCTATATAGCAGCATAAATTGGTAACTTTAAGAAGGGGGCTTGAGATTCAGTCCCAATTCCCCTTAGTTGGACCAAAAGAAAAAGTAATACTATAATTCCTCAGACACAAAGCATGGTTTTTTTTTTCACTGTTGTAGTCTGATTTCTGTTGCGTAGGGGTAACGCTTGTGTTTTTGTTTTGTGTTTATGACCATGAATTTGGAATTTGAAAAAAAGTGAAATGATGATTGTAGTTTAGAATCATTGGAATGATAGCTTCTGGGGGATCATCTGGTTTACATGACAGTGTGTGGTTGTGGACTTAGTGATCCCAGTGGATTTATCAGATTAGTATATTGGACTATTCTAACACATTATATATCAGACAAACTTTTATCCTTTTGGTACGCATTATAAGACAAATTATATATGATTCCCTATCCTGTACTGTTTTAGGCTTTTAGCTTGGTTATTGGTACTGATAGTTCTGCACTGTGTTTCTTGAATCAGCCCCATTCCAAAGGGAGCCAGATCTGGCCTAATCAGATATTCATAGCTCAGTTATAGCCAAACATAGTATTGGAATCAAATGTTTGATTCCTTGCTTGTTGTGAAACATAGTTGTGGTGGTCCTCTTGATATGTAGAACTCAGTACTTCTCTACTATTCAAATTGCTGGTGTTTGGATTAGATGTATAGAGTTGAGTGAAGTTTGTTGGATTCCCGTTTATGGAGATTTATTTACCCCTTTGCCTATTCTTGCTGCAGGGCTACCTCCATTCCTTCGGAAAAGGACACAGCTTCAGCATCTAAGGATAAACCAACCGTATGCATCCGTTTAGCCATTCTTTTGGCTTTGTGTATTTACTAGTAAACATTGCGGGGACATTTCTTAAATCCTAAATGCAAATTTTCCGTCTGCAGGTTAGTGCTGCACAAACGAGCAGCGCTAGTGACAAGATAAAACAGGCCAAGAACTTGGCAGTAGCACAGGCACAACAAGAGGGCAGCAAAGGCAATTTTAGGATATTCGATTCTCCATTTGGCAATTTCCTAGTACCCGTTATTCCAACTCGCGCAGAGCTTGGCGGGTAATTCCCTGCCTTCTCTTCTGTAGCTATATTGTGTGTGTAGATTTCATTGATTGGCACCAAATAATGCACTTAGCATTTGGTCATTTTGGTGGATGGTTTATCACTGATCTTGGATTGTTAGGCAGTGTAGAACTTTAGATGTACATTTTAACATTCCATATAGTGGCATTTTGGAGCAATGTTATCTTGTATTGTCATTTGAAGAAACTGGGCAGTTGAATGACAATGATAAATGACTAAATAAGAGGCAAGCAACCTGAGACGGATCCATTCCTAACCAGCCTGTCAGCTTTTTATGAATTAGGACAACCTAAATCTTGCCACTAAAATATAAGTGTCTTAATCCCTATTATTTATTACGCAACACTTATCTAAATGTACCATCATGACGTAATTGCATATTATCTATTCAGTACTTATACTCAGTACTTTACAATGTGAGATGGCGATAGGTCCAACGTGGATCTGGTGTTACTTCACCTTTCACACCTAATCGCCTAATCTTTACCCCAAATAATAAATTCAATTCCAACTTGAGGGCTCCCATGGTTTCGTCCTTGCTCTTTCTAAAAGGCCAATGAGATTTTATTTACTCGTCTTATCTTATGATTGGAGTTGTTGAAACTTATCTTACACTGCTCTTTGCATCACTGGATCATTATAAATGTTGGATCTCAACGCTGCACTATGTTTACTTTCCAGAATGTTTGAGTTTTTACATCTCTTCATGGTAAGTTACAACATCTCGAATCGAGTAGGGACTGATTTGGTTGACATCCAATAATTTAAATATATCACCTTTAGAGACCTTGTAACCACAATAATGATTTTTTAAAAAAAATATTTTTTGAAAGGATTTCTGTAAGCACATAAACGAAAATGGACTTTATTTTTTCCCTTTTCTCTCTTTCTTCGCCTTTCTTTTTGGATATAAAAAATATGAACAAAAATTCAAATTGTTGAGCTTTCTCCTAGGTGCATTCGCAAGATTTTTAGGAATTAGGAGTAACGTAAAGTTTTTGAAAATAGTTTTATATTCCTTTTTTGTCACGTTTGCTCGTGTGCCATCAACGCCTTATTCAAATAAATCCTTACAATAATTTTCAAAATTTTGACTTCAGGGAAACTAAATAATAAATCCAGAAAGCTGCTCATCAGATTTGAACCAAAGTCAAATAAAATAAAGTTTTTTATTTTATTAATTTTTTTAAGTCGTACAGAAATATAGAGATTTTATATAAGAAGTTGAGTCGGAACCCAGCTAGCCCCTGGTTCCGTGAGTAGCAGTATGAAATTGGGGGGTGGGGGGGGGGGGGGGGCGCGCTTCTAGATGAAGTATTCACATGACAGCCAATGTAATGACACACACTATTGGAATATTCAACATAATATAATATAATATAATTTATTTATTGTGACTGTCATCGTCAATACACAAAAGGAAACTATTTGTCTGCTTTGGAAGAAAATAAAAAAGTGAAGTACATACTTAGAGAAGGAAAACTTAAATACTATCCAACTTAGGGACTATATTATTCTTTTTTTGAGAAAAAAGGGACTATATTATTCTATTTGTTGTGATTTGTTATTGCCAAAGTAAAATTTGGTGAATTCATTTTTTAAATTCTCTTATGTCAAAAACTCTATAGTTTCATTTAGGTCCGTTGGAAAAGTAAAACAAAATGACTTTTGAAAAATGAGACTTTTTTTTTTTTTTTTTTTTTTTTTTTGTTTAGTTGCATTCTGATTTTTTTTTACTTTTTTTTTTTTGGGTGTTTAGTTGCATTCTGAATTGAAAGAGAGAATGATTTTTGTTGATATTCTCTCCTTTAGGTGTAGAAGTCTTGTTTGGGGAGGGGGAGAAGTGCAGAAGTTGTGCCAAGTGTGCCAAGTGTAGAGAATATTTAACGGTGAAATATTAAATTAAATGGACCTTTGTTAGATTTTTATTTTTATTTTTCCACCAAGAGAACCAATAGCAAAATATTGTTTAGTAAATTGTATTCCTAATACTTCTAACAAAGTGAAGTATAATGCAAAGCCAAGCCTAAGGATAAGAAATTTTAGTTAAATATACATTTGGAATAACGTAACTTGAGTACGTGTTACTAAAGATAAGCATTATAATTGTGTGCTTGTTTTAAACATAACTTTTCTTGTAAACGATGCATAGACACAATAAAATATCAAGCACAAATATTAACATTATCCCTTGTCAACCATATACTTATATGGAATATATTTTACGAATAGAAAATCTAAATCATTATAAATAAAAAGAGACAATTATATTCTTTAAAGAGAAAAATGAGTTAAATAGGTTCTTGAACATTCTTAAACTTTTAAAAGTTATAATTAAACATATTAATAGTCTGTTTGATTGTAGGGGAATTAAAATTTTATTTACACATAGACGATCATGCTTTTATGTACAATACCTCAAACCCATGACCTTTATTATTATTTTTTAGTGCTATTGACTCTATTATATTCTAGTATCTGTTTATCCATATTCTCTCAACTTATTGACGTACAAAGAGTCAACAACGCCTCAACTGAAATTCGATCTCATAACTTCTCATATGAGAGAGTCACTACATGTCATCTGAGCACAAGTTACTTGGCTGTGATTATTGTTAGAATGACTATTGACAAATACTACTTGATGGCTAAATTGATGATGCAAGTAAAGTTTAGGAGAAGAAGAAACAATTCCGCACCGTTTTTAATTTTGTAGATGCATGCAATATGTCAAATTTAGGTCCGAATTCCAAAAATAAAGGATAAGATAGAGGACAATGATGATTCTTTCGGGTAAATTTCAGGCAAAACAAACTTTTCCTCTTTTACCCCACATTCCCTCTCAGCCTTGTTAGTTGTTACCTTTTTTTTTTTTTTTTTTTTTTTTTTTTTTTTTTTAAATAAATTTTAACGTGTTATTCTTTTATTAAATTTATTTATTTATTATTTACATTATTTTTAATTTTTTATATAATTAATTTACAGATAAATAATATAAAGAAAATAAGAAGAATATTTATAGGTGTGAAAATATCAATTTTATTGTAATAATTAAAATTTCATCAACTAAAAATGTAATTTTTTTGAAGGTATTACTAAAATTCTATATAATTAATTCATAATATAATCAAATAAATTGTAAATCTAAGTTTATATACTTAATTTTGATAAAATGACATATTTGGTCCATTAGTTATATTCTATGTATGGACTTAATTTTATAGTTATTGTCATGTCTAATTTTTTATTCTCAATTAATTTTGAAATAATGATTTTAGTCATTTTTAATAATATTTTGTTAGATTTTTTTTGAAATACTCTTGATTATTTATAAGGGAGTATCTTTCTTTTATACTTTCTCAAACATTTTCAGCCCAAATAACCCTATGACCACCTATGTTAAATGGTAACTGGGATTTTATCACATAGTTGGTGTATTCAAATAAAAAAAGAAATAAAAAATTAAATGGTATGGATAAATATGAAAATTTAATTCTAATCTCTCTTCTTACATGAAACAAATGTGTTCTAGTATTTTATTGTATTTATTTAACAAATTTCAAGCCCCTATATATATTAGTACTCTCAAAATTTTATTTATATATACATACCATTTATTTATTTTTATTGTTTCATTTAAATTTGATGAAATATTAACAAAAATGTCAAATTAGGCACTTTGAAAATGATTATAAGACCAAAAATAAATATGATAATAACGTTAGTTGTATCAAATGTGTCAATATTTGAATAACTTTAAAACAAAACATGTAACTTTTTTTAGAGCAAAAAAAAAAGGTATATAATAAAATAATGACACATTAATAGTGATTAATAATAAATACTCATGTAGGAGTGTCTACCGAACTACCGCTCTAATTTTAATAGAATCGATCAACTTAAAAATTATAATTAAGTGAGAGTTATTATCTCTTTAGTAGAAAAATTTAAATATGTTGTATTTTGTGATAATTATATCTAAAATTGAAATTTTGATCAAAAAAATCTAAATCTTTGTCAAACTTTAAAAGATTTTAATATAATTATATTTAATTTTCACTAAATTTTATAATTTAGATATAATTGTCACACTAGATAAACCTTATTTCTTACAATAATATGAGAGTTTTTTTGGGAGTCAGACCTCCTGGATAAATCTTATTTCTTACAATAAATTAATAATATGGGAATTAACTTTCTTTTTGGGTCACACTATTTTTTAATAAGATCTTTTAATTAAATTAAAAGAAACTCCAATTGTGCAACTTCAAAAGAAACTAGTCAACTACCATGTGCTGGTGATCATATTGTAATGTGAATTATAATACAAAAATTCTATATCTGCAATTAATAGTTTTTGCGCAAGTAAACAAATAAATTGTTAATTGCTGATTCATAATATGATAGTTATAAGTACAAAAATTGTTAATTCAGGTATAGAATGTCCCAATTACATATACATAAATTGGACCTCATCCCTGGTATAATTTGCCCAACTATGCTATCTCATTCATATCTTATATCTATATGAGTATAATATGAGTTATTGGCTTATTGTTTCATTCCAAGTCTTTTTATTTGGGAGTTCCTTTCGTTAGCTGTCTTCTTCCTTAAAAATCTCTGCACAAAAATCTTCCAAATATTTTACTATTTCTCTTATCCTAGGACCTACACAAACACAAACACACACACAAACGCATTAAATACCCCGCTAATCTCTCCTACTTTGATTAGATTTGAGTGTTTATCCCGAAATATTTAGGTACAAATAGCTTTAGTGGAGCTAATTTTTGCACAGATATATAATTATACGCGCTGAAAATACCTGTAATCAGGGCTGGGAATCACAGAGAAGAGGTAAAGTTGCGAACTTGAAGTTGAGAATACTATGGGCAAGTTGGCGGTGGGGGCTGGGGTGGTGTGTGCGGCGGCGGTATGCGTCGCGGCGGCGCTTGTGGTGAGGCACCACATGAGGAGCTCCGGCCGGTGGGCCAAGACCGTGGCTTTACTGAAAGAGCTGGAGGAGAAGTGTGGGACGCCGACCGGCAAGCTCCGGCAAGTCGCCGACGCCATGACCGTCGAGATGCACGCCGGACTTGCATCTGAGGGTGGCAGCAAACTCAAGATGCTCATTTCCTACGTTGATAATCTCCCCTCTGGGTCAGTAAATCACATGCATATCTATCTCTGTAAAAAAAATTTACTTTTTAGAAAAAAAAAATCTGGGTTTGTGCTCGGATGATTGATTCCATAATTTCTTGATTCTTCTTGAATACATACTGATTAACCAATTTGAGTATGCCCTTTAAATTATTTTCTGTATATTCTTTAAAATTTTTGCTAATTAATGAACATATGGGATTTTTTAAAGGTGCAGATAGTACCTGGTATGATCATTTATTTGCATATTTAATACTCCCATATTCTAAAAGTGTGGGCAGTAAGCACTCTGTTCAGCTGAATTACCATGATTTACATACCGATGATCTGTTCAATTGAGTTACCATGATTTACATTCTCCAAATGATCTGTCGGGCCGGGGTGTAGGGGCACTTTGGGTTGGGGATTCAATCTTTTGGGGAGAAAGGAAGAAAAATTTATGCTAATATATGGAATTTGTGTATATGACTTATTAAGTTGAAGAATTTGGGATAATTCAATTAAGGATAGTTTGGTTGGTGGTAGAGTATTTAGGTTGTAAACTTGAGCATGATATGAATCTTTGCATTGATTACTTAGGATGTTCTTTTGATAAAGATAAAGTAATCTTGGTGGTTTTGTGCTGTAGTCCATGGTATGGACCCCTCTGATGCAATTAATGAAACTAAAACTGCATAGCCTTTTAAAAGGCTTTTTTTTGCTGGTATGTTTAACCATTGATAGAAGTCAGAGTTGCATTTTAGAATCTTATGCCAGCTGAGATTGGCTATCATCTATTTTCCCTTTTCTATTCAGACTTTATGCTTCTTTGGAACATTATGGACTAATAGTTATCTGGATATCTAAAACTTGTATGCTTATTCGATAGGCTTACAAGTGTCTGCTTTGATGGTATATGGTTGATTCATACTTTTTAGCTTTTAAAGATGTGGGTGCAAATGTGCAATATCCTTGTAGCCGGAACCAAAAAAAAAAAAAGTAAAAAAGGAAAGTTTAACTTTAATAGAATAAACAAAAACTTCTCAGAAGATCTTTCTTGAAGCCCAATACTTGCATATATTTACTGCAAGATAAACTCGCTTTACATTATCTCAATGTCGATCAATACTTTTCAGGGACGAAGAAGGCCTGTTTTATGCGTTAGACTTAGGTGGTACAAACTTTCGCGTCATGCGTGTGCAGTTGGGAGGGAAAGAGAAAGGCGTAGTTAATAGAGAATTTCAAGAAGTCTCAATTCCACGGCATTTGATGGTTGGATCATCCGAGGTGAGTGTTTACCAATTCATCCTCGCAACTTTCTTGAATTTAATTAAGGTTGTGTTCCTGGTCCGAACCTTCTTACTCTGGTTATTTCAGGCACTGTTTGATTTTATTGCCCACGAGCTTGCAATGTTTGTCAAAAAAGAAGGCGAAGATTTTCACATTCCGCCTGATAAACAAAGGGAATTGGGCTTCACCTTTTCATTCCCGACTAGACAAACCTCGATAGCATCGGGAACTCTTATAAAATGGACAAAGGGTTTTAACATCGAAGAAGTGGTTAGTTTGAGATTATATTCTTGCTTTGTGATGTCTTATGTTGTGTGATTGTCACTAAGGTTTCAAGTGTAAACCAATGATCCAACAAAAAATTTCGGTAGCTAAGTGATTGACTATTTTTTGCATAGGTTGGAGAAGATGTTGTAGAAGAGTTGACAAAAGCAATGGAAAGAGCTGGCCTTGATATGCGTGTGGCTGCTTTGGTATGTCGGAGCGTTTTAATTTCCTGATTTGATCTCTGAATTTTCTGCAAGCAATCCCGTTTTCTTATAAGTGCTTGTTTGCGTTTCAAACAATTTGTGATACCACTCGAGAGTTTTCTGGATTAAAAGGATTTTGATTTGTTTGACGGTGCAGGTCAACGATACTGTTGGAACGTTAGCGGGGGGTCGATATAACAACCCTGATGTCGTTGCTGGAGTCATATTGGGTACTGGAACCAATGCTGCATATGTGGAGCGGGCAAATGCGATTCCAAAATGGCATGGTTTACTGCCTAAATCAGGGGAGATGGTAAGTGTTCTCTGGAATTCGGTTGTGAGTTGTTGTCCAAGCTTGATAAATTGAAATTCCCTTTTTACCCTCTCGTGTTTTGAAATATTGAGGTTGTAGTCTTGTAGAGCTATGTGGTGCACATTGGTCATAGTTTGAACATGTTATACTTTATTTTTGAAGGTTATCAACACTGAATGGGGTAATTTCCGGTCATCTCATCTTCCAGTATCGGACTATGATCTAGGTCTGGATGCCGAGAGTCTGAACCCTGGAGAGCAGGTTGTTATATTTCGTTATATGTTTTTGTGCAGTTTTAATTTCTTTCATGAATATGTATTCATTTTTTTAAACGAACCGGTGCAGATATATGAGAAGCTAATTTCTGGCATGTATCTCGGAGAGATTGTCCGGAGAGTCTTGTGCAAAATGGCTGAAGAAGCCGACTTTTTTGGTGATACTGTCCCACCAAAGTTGAAATTTCCTTTCATTTTAAGGTAGGGTATGCTTTAAATACATGCGTGGGTGCATAGCCAATGTTTTATCTAGAGTATTTCAATACATTTTCCCCTTTAGAACGCTGTTACTTTTAAGCACGAGAATACGAGAAGATCCTCAAGACTTTTCTTTCAATGCTTGTAGGACTCCTGACATGTCTGCAATGCATCATGACACATCTGCTGATCTGAAGGTGGTTGGCAACAAACTAAAGGATATTTTGGAGGTATGAAGCTTATACTCTAGTATATATAAAATAATAAAATGTGCATTCTGGCTTGGTAACCACAAGGTTCCGAGTTTGACTCCTAGTTGGAGTGGTCTATTAGTCTTTTTGTTTTGAGCTAGTTAGTTATGGATAACTTAGGCTGTTTTACCTGTCTTTTGTCGGTTAGGGTCACAAGACTGGTTTTATCCCGTGCACACCCTCAGATAGATCCCTTTATTAGCTTAAGTTTTAGTTGAGACGTAACATATCTTTCAACTAAGTATCAGAGCGGGCAAAAGGTATTGGGTTCGGCTTGCACAGCGTGGTGAACATTTCTCATCCCGAATTCTTTTATTTTGGCTTACACAGATACCCAACTCGTCCTTGAAAATGCGGAAAGTAGTGGTCGAGGTGTGCGACATTGTTGCGACTCGCGCAGCCCGCCTCTCGGCTGCAGGGATCGCGGGCATACTCAAGAAGTTGGGGAGGGACAGCTCGAAGGCGGGGGAGAACAACAAGCGATCTGTCGTGGCAGTGGACGGAGGGCTGTTCGAGCACTACACCAAGTTCAGAGAGTGTATGGAGAGCACACTTAAAGAGCTGCTGGGGGAGGCGGCCGAGAGCCTCGTCATCGAGCACTCGAACGATGGCTCGGGCGTCGGAGCTGCGCTCTTGGCGGCCTCTCATTCGCAGTACGTAGAAGCCGATGAAGCTCTTTGGTCGCCGGCCGAAGCAGTTGAATTTCCCACAGAATAATTCTCAGAGGCTTTCTTGAGTTGGAGGGCATTGGAACATGAATGGAAATGTTGTTTGAAAGCTCCAATGCTCAATTCAATTCAGTGGCAGATAGAGAGGTTTTTCACACGCGTAGCTGCAGAGAAGCCCTGTGTTCTATGAGAACTGTAATCATAAACCCGGAATGAACGCTTAATTGTATTTAATAAAGTTCTTTGTTTCGATTTATCAATGAATTATAACCAATAAGATTTGATAGGAATAAATACAGAAAAATAAACAGTAAGATTTGCCAAGGACCGCACCAAGAGGCTTATACTTTAGTAGGTTGACAAAGTAATTATAAATCAGCAACAATTATTGTTTGTTACAATTAGTCTTTTATTTAAATTTGTCATTTAATTATTTAATAAAAATGATTGACATATAATATCTTGTCAAAGGCCTTGTGATCCAGTGGGACTTGATTTACACTCTTACGTGAAAGGGTGTAGGTTTGAGCCTCAGTGGAGGCAACTCCATTGCAACAATTAATTATGGACAACTTACTAATTTGCTTCTTTATGTCTTTTATTACTTACTAGAATCACAAGATAGATATCAAAGTCCTTCTGATTAAGCAGTATAATTGTGACCTTTTAAGTAAGAGTTTACACATTTAAATTTAAATATGACATTGACTATTTGTGTTTCAATAAATTAAGAAAAATATATTTAAATAAAAAAGTCACAGATTTCGGGAAGGCATTTTCCACTTTACCTACAAAGAAAGAGTTAACAAATAAAATGCCGACAAATTTTCTGTTCCTAATATTTCAGTATCTATTTTTAGCCAAGCCACCAGTCCACTAATGTCCACCGTTCACAGCTAAGCCACCACCGCCCACCGTCCACCGTCTGAGAGAGGAGGAAGAGACAAGCAGTCGGCATCAGACTTACCACCGCCCATTCACTGCGGCATCGCTTAATTCAACAGCCAGGTATTATTTTGCGATTCGTTTCTGGTATCCAAGCGGCTCTCTATCTCTTTATGGACTTCATTTAACTGGTTCCTCCCTAATTCCTATACTAACACAACCCTAGTACTAGTATTTTTCTTTCAATAATTGATGCTCTTTCCTCTCCCAACACGAACAAACTAAAATTCTGCTATGTGAACCATTTTGGTTAGTTTTCTCTGAAAAATTATCGCTAAAGATTGGTGAATGCTTTGAATTTTATAGCGTTGATTAAAATTGTCCTTCCTTAGTGTCACACGTCTTTGGCTATTGAGTGCTAAATAGAATTGTGAAAGTATGCTAAATGTATAATCGTCAAGGTACAATAAATGATTTTAGGAATGTATTGTTCAATGCAGGCAAATATGCAAGAGCTTCAAAGAGATATGCATAAAATTTGACACTTAAACTATTTTGGTCCTTTATAATTATTGGGTAGCATAGTTTGAAAATTTTCATGGGGGAAAACATCTTGCAATCTAAAGCTCCCTAACTAAAGATACATATTTATTTGTATACTTCTTCAATAAACAGCATATATGTATATAGCTATATATTCATCTTAAACACTCTGAAGTAGTGAAGTCCTTCACACCATGGACTTAGATTCATCATCATCTTCACTCTCTGAGGTCCTCTCACTCCCTGAATGTTTAAGGAGTGGTGAAGCAATGCAAGAATGATGGTTGTAATGCAGGATTTTCAGGACCTCTTTCATGGTAGGTCTTGTGGAAGGAAGTTTGCTAGTACAGATGATGCCGAGTTTGAACACAGATTGCATCTCATCTAAGTACTGTGGTTTCTTGATACCTGCATCTAGTGCATCAGCTATGGGTTTTCCTTCTTGGACGTGTTTGAACGCCCAATCAGCCAGGCACAACTCTGCAGTGCCACCATCATTGGGTTCCCTTCCGGTAACAAGCTCCAAAAGGATCACCCCAAAGCTGTACACATCAGTCTTCTCGTTCACTTTTGCTGTGTTTGCATACTCTGAA
Source organism: Ipomoea trifida (assembly GCA_003576665.1). Classification (NCBI taxonomy): domain Eukaryota; kingdom Viridiplantae; phylum Streptophyta; class Magnoliopsida; order Solanales; family Convolvulaceae; genus Ipomoea; species Ipomoea trifida. The sequence goes on from CP025646.1 coordinate 14,539,208, forward strand.
AAAAATAAAAATCATTAGCATGTTTGTTACTTACTATGAGATAAACAGGCTGAAACTTTGTGCTGTATTGATTAAAATCAACATCAACAGAAAAACTTCTAAACCTTAGCACAGGCTTGGATTCCAGAAAATGAATCTAAACATACCTGGAGCTATGTAGCCAAAAGAGCCAGCCACTGTTGAGACTGTGTTAGCTTCTCCAGGCTTGATCAACATTCTTGCTAGACCAAAGTCTGCAATTTTAGCCTTGAACTCAGAGTCTAAAAGCACGTTGCTTGATTTCACATCTCTATGAACAATGGGTGGGGAGCAGTTGTTATGCATATAGCAGAGCCCCTCAGCTGCCCCAATGGCAATGTGCAGCCTGGTTGGCCATTGCAGGACTTGGTGATGAGGTGGGCATGCAACATATGATCTTCTCTTTGGGTGGAGCCATAAATCCAAGCTGCGATTTTCTAAGAACTCATAGACAAGAAGCTCAGATTCTTCACTAGAGATTCCACACAGGAGTTTCACTATGTTTGAGTGGCGAATTGTTCCAAGTATATGCACTTCTGCTTGAAACTCCTTCTCAAGCTGTTGATCCAACTTCTTGCAATTCCAAATCCTCTTAACAGCAACTTTTTCACCTGTATGATGTAAGGGTACCAGGTAAACTTCCCCTGAACCCCCACTGCCAATCACATTGTCTTCTATTAAATTTGGCAGAATGTTTGATTCTGTGAAGCTTAGCCTATGGAATGGTGTAAGCTTCCAATTTGGGACTAGTCCTTGTTTTATTTTCATTTTCTTTCTTGAAACAAAGAGCACAAAGAGAATGGCTGCTAGAAACAAGGCTGCTGCTATGCTTCCAAGAATAGCTATAACTCTGACTAAATCACTATCCAATTTCTTGGTATTCAGCTTGCAAATACTGAGGCCAAATGAAGGGGTGGTAGCACAAAGACCAGGATTATTCAAGAAGCTCTTATCAAAAGCTGCATTTTCAAGCTCACCTGGGATTCTCCCAGTGAGATGATTTGAAGACAGGTTGAGTGAAGTTAGCCTCAAACGCCCTATTGCCGAAGGAATTTCCCCAGAAAGTTTGTTTCCAGACAGGTCCAACTCATTAAGATTTTGCAAAAGACCAAGTGCTGATGGGATTTCACCAGAAAGTTGATTCCTGCTGCATTTCAGGGAGGCCAGTGACTTCCATGAGATAATTTCTGATGGGAAATTCCCAGAAAGTTGATTCCCATCTAACCAAAGAACTGATAACTGTTGCAGCACCGTCAGTTCTTGAGGGATTTCACCGGTAAAGAGATTATTGCTTGCCTTGAAGTTAACAACATTATTCCAAGAAGAAACTCCAGCAGGGATTTCACCTGAAAATTGATTGTTGCTAATATCCACTAGAGACACATTTGATGCAATCTTTTGTGGAAGCTCACCAGTAAACAAGTTATCACTAATCAAGAACCTTGACAGATTTCTAGCTGCCCACAAACCATCAGGAATTGTACCTGAAAGTTGGTTCTTTTCAACTAGAACACTTCCCATGGTTTGACAATCCCCAAGAGACTTTGGAAGCTCACCTGTAAGGTTGTTGTTAAAAGCAATGATGCTAGAAAGCACCTTGTTATCACACAGCCCCTCTGGCAATGATCCCACAAGATTGTTTGTGGAAACATCAAAAGTTTGCAGCTTCGAATGTTTACCAAAGTCTGCTGGAATTACACCTGACAGATTGTTGGTGAACAGCCTCACATCCCACAATGCTGGTAATCTACCTATGCTCTCTGGTATTTCGCCCGACAATTGATTCTTGAACAGAACCAACCCCTCCAATTTTTTCAGCTTCCCAAAGTCTTCAGGGATTTTGCCGGTTAAGGTGTTATTGGAAAAATCAATCCAATACAAGTTCAAGGCCTCAATTGACTGAGGAATAGGACCTGACAATTTGTTTACATATAGGTAAACTTTTGTCAAATTCTTAAGCAGAAGCAAGTTGCTTGGAATGCTACCGCTCAAACTATTTCCAGATAAAGCCAAGAATTCCAAAGCTGTCATGTTACCGATATTCTCAGGAATTTCTCCAACCAAATTGGAATTTTTGATCCATAGATTCCTCAGTTTCTTCAATCGAGTAAAGCTTGACGGGATGCTCTGTGGTGCAAAGGCATTATTGTCCAAAACCAGAATTTCAAGATTCAACAAGTCACCAATATCTGGCGGGAAAGAGCCACTTAAGAAAGTGGCGCCAAACTTAACCTCTTTTAACTGCTTTAGTCCTCCAATGGCTGGTGGGATGCCATCAGTGAAAAAGTTTGAGGAGAGGTTAAAAGCCATCAGCCGAGAAGAAAGCCGGTTAATATCACTGGGGATGGAGCCATTGAAGTAGTTGTAAGACAAATCCAAGAATTCAAGATTTGAACAATTGTACAGAGCTACAGGAAAAGGTCCAGGGATGAAGTTGTGGTTGAGATCAAGAATGGTGAGGTTTTTCAGGTCACATATGGATGGTGGTATGGTTTGGTTCAGCATTAGGAAGGTGAGCTGGATTCCAGTTACGGAGCCATCTCCACAGGTGATCTCCGGCCAAGTACAATGATCCGACAATGAATTCCAGTGGGAAAGATTGGATGGATTAGAAAAATGGTGCTTTATTTGAAGCAAAATTGATCTCTCTGAACTGATACTAGGTTGGCTGTTTCCATAAAAGGGCAAAGTGAAGAGTAAAAGTGTGAGGATGATGAAGTTGATTTGGGTTGATGATGATGGGGTCAGTTTGGACATTTTGAGGTTGATTTGGGATGATAATGATGGGGTTAGTTTGGACATTATGAGGTTTATTTGGGATGAATAAAGCTTGGTTCTTGAAATGGTGGCATGGAAGAGAGCTTTGCAGCTTGCTTATATCTGTTAACCTCTGTAGGAAAACAAAGGTTAAAATTCTACTTTTCAATTCCTTTCATCTTGATTAATCTCAACCTACTTAGAATGGATGTGTTTGCTGCATCTCTTGCCTTATATACACACACACACCCTACGTCTAGGCGTCTAGAAAACTGGACTGTTTTTAGTGAGGATGACCTGCATGCACAACCCCAGGTACAAGTGACGTTACCCCTGGGGTATGTTAATCATACACACATATATATATAGTCTGATACCCGAAGATTTTCAAAATGTTATGGGGTACGTACATGGTCTGTTAGCTATAGCTTCATAATAAAACTATTTCATAATTATGATTATATAACAAACATTTAATTTATATTCCACATGGAGTTCCATCTTGTAAATTCCCTCGATGGAAAGCTTGATGACAAAGCCTCTGTTAGGCGTAGCCATTTCGAACCGAATACTGTCCTCGAAGGTCTCTATGCCAGTACCAACCATCATCATAAGACGGGGATATGGGGTTCTTAAAAACAACTCAACATCCCTAGGTTCTAACAAATCATGCAGAACCTCCAAATCCCAGTCGTGAGTTTTAGGTATCTTAGTATTATAGGGTCACTATCATCCGAGCGCAAAGGCTGCAACCAGATCTTAGTATTATGTCCATTCCCAATCCTACGCCGGACACCTCCCCTTAGCAAACCTTGGGCCTCATGAATACTCCTCCAATAGTAGTTGGGGTCCCAAAGGGCCTCCAAGAAGGAGCACTTGGCGAAATACCGAGCCTCATACACCTCACACCTGGGAGACCAACGAGGTTGGGTTGGTGATAAACCGTCAACCCTGCTTTCCTAAAAGGGCTAGGTTGAAAGTTTGAAGCTACTTAAAGCCAAAACCCCTCGGGCTCTTTGGAACACTCATCCCATGCCAACCAATGGAGGGTAAAAGACAGTAATAGGACGAAAATCAAAACATACTTGTCGTGCATGCCAACCAAGGGAGGGTAATTCCTACATTACCAATTCTACACTCATTCAACACTATATCAATATCCTCAGGGAGGGTAATTCCTACATTACCAATTCTACACTCATTCAACACTATATCAATATCCTCATATCCATCGAACAAATAGCCTTTGCAATCATTGTAATACGAGTACCAGTCATGTGCATTCATGCGATACATACTTGTCGTGCATTTATATTGCTTTGATCATGCATTACTATATCAAATGTAGTGAATCAAATATCAATAACCATATGTAAAAGAAAAATACTTGATGTACTCCCAAAATCTTACTCCCAATTTTTACTTCCACTTGGGTTCAAATTTGATTGAAGGAAAGAAAAAAATGAATGGATAAACATCATGTCATCCTACTAAATTGAGCAATCAAAGCATGCCAAATCATAAGGAGTATAAATTGAGAGTACAAATTGAAAATACATGTAAAATTACTCTAACATTTCTAATTTTTCAATCTTCATTCTCCATTTTCCATTCTCTATGTTCGGTTTTATTTTTTTTAGATTAACGTTATAAAATTAATATATGTTTAGTTTCGAGTGATTTTTAGACCTTATATTTAAAATATATTTGATTTAAATAAAATATATATAATTTTCACTTTTAAGTCCAATATATGGAAAATTTTTACATTTGATATCCGAACCAAATTTATTTTTGTATATAACATAACCAACCTATTAAGTTCACATAAAATTTAGTTTAGATGATAGATGATTCTGTTTTCTATTTAGAAAAAAGTTTTTAATAAAAATTGTTTCATGTTTTCAAAATAGAAAACTGTGCTAGTAAACATGTTTTCTGTTTTCTGTTATCTAATTTTCTAAATTTTTATAAAATTGGAGAAAATTTCCAGTTACTAAAAGTGACCTTAGCTTTTACCTATGCTTCACGGCTTGACTTTGAAAAGCCATACAATACCTCATTTCCCTCCACAAAATTATACGGACTATATAACATCATGTTGTGACGCACACGGCGGTGTTGCACTGTTGCGTAAGATAGGAACTTAAGCTACTTGAAATACTTTTTTTTTTTTTTTTTTTTTAAAGCAAATCGATCTTATTATATTAATAGTTCACAATTATTATTTTTACATCCTTACGATTCTAAATAACTCACCCTTAAAATATAATATCATAATAAATTTAACTTAACTAAAAAATAAGAATTGGTCTCATATGAGATGAGTCGAATCTCATAAAAATAGGTTAAAATAAAATGCATATATAGTCAATACTTTAAGTGTCTTATATATAATATTTTATATCCTAAATGTAGTACTTTATAACAAAACTATAATAAACAAATTGTAGGAAATAAAATAATAACATAATAAAATTACAGATATCATGATTTCAAAAAAAAAATTGCAGATATCATCAATACTTTAATTAAATGTAGTATTTTATAGGAAAAACTATAGTAAACAATTTGTAGGAAATAAAGTGTCATTACATATATAGCAGATATATTTAATGGTTTAAACGTTATATATAAGATAATATTTTATCACATAAATGTAATACTTTATAAAAAAAATTATAATAAACCGTTTATATGAAATATTGTTAAGCCCATATATCATAAGATCTAAATTCTTCTGACCTGACTTGTCTCACGGATTGAGACCCGTAAAGATAGTCTCACAGGAGAATTTGTTAAGAAATACTCTGTAAACAAATTGCCACCATTCTCACGATGTGTACTTTTTTGCAATATTTTTCTCATCAATTCTTCGTCAACCATTATGCAAATTCTTTTTCTAGAGAGAATTTCATTATAGTCTACCTTTACCAACCTTATTCATGAATAATATGCATGAATTAATTCTCACGGCATGTATGATTATTGCAATATTTTCTTAATTACTTCCTCGTCACCAATAATTATGCACATTCTTCTTCTAGACTTCTAGATAGAATTTTATTCCACCATTAATAAATGATGATTTTAACAAACTGGTAGCAATGTTTAGTTGCCATCGGTTGATCTTCCTATAAATTTAGTTCCACAATAAGACTATGACTATATGTGGATATTTTGAAAAAAAAAAAACTAAAAGTAAATCGTCACCTATAAATTTAGGACCAAAATAGAATTAACCTCTTACTGGTGGAAAAAATAGTTGCAGATCCAAGCACAAAAGCAAAAGGAGAAGGAGAAATCCATCCAACTCGTGTATAACACAATTTCCTTAAAATCGATTCGCTACCTTCTGATAATGCTAGGAGCGTTGTAGTGTCGGTCTTCCAGGATAAAATGGATTAGAGTAATAAAGTTGAGCACTCAACCTATATGGCTATATTACTTTCGGCAAACTAGAACACAAGGAAGAACACTAGTCATTTGAGAGGGATCGGAGGAAGGGGAAAAGTTTTAGGAGAAAACCATTATTCATTTTAAGTGTACAATATATCAATTTCTCCATCTCATTTTAGAGAACCCAAATCCACATTTATCCGACCAAATCAAAAGAAATAGAAAAAAAAAGGTAAAAATAAAAAATAATTTGTAAATATTATTAAAAAAACAAACACATACCGACACAATATGAAAACTAATGCAACTTATTACACAACATATTTTTATTACTTGTCCACAATGTATTTTCTGTTCCTGTATGTTACACCTAAACCATCATTGTTTGAGAGAAAAAGTTTTAAGGATTTTGTAATCCTCTCCAAAACCACTAATTTAGTTTCCCGCTTTGACCGGAAGATTTATTAGTTGTAGAAGGTCATGGATAGCTGGCTTTGAAAAGAAACTTTAGTCTCAAATCCTAATCAGTACGTAATCACCAATGTAAACAAGGGGCTACATCTAAGACATAGGAAATTTGGAATTCCAATTTGCTTTCTCCATTTTCCAAAAGTAATAATTTGGTACAAGAAATATCTCTCACACGGTTCCAAAATCACGTGAATAGTGCTTCAACCATACTTTTCAAGATCACATTGAAGACCTCAAGCAACGAGCTAGACTACTTTTACGAAATTTTAGTTTGACAAAGTATAATTCTTTAACATCTCAAAGAATAAAAATTTTCACACTTAATCCTACAATTGCCTTCTACCATTGCTTATGATAGCAAATTGATGGGGCCTAGAACTCGAGACGAATTCACAGTGCGCAAGGAAGGGAACGTAGGATTGGGCCTTGGAAGATGTTGGGTGGTTGCGGTTTTCTCATCAAATTATACAATGGACCAAAATTTACATTAGATTGTGGATTATGGTCCAAAACTATATTTTGATTATGTATTTGTAGTTAACATATATTAACTGCAAGTATATAACTTTCATGCAATCTACCAAACCACAGCCTCCACTCAGACTTCATCGCATGACCTCTTATATGAGAGAGTCATTACATGACACAAGTTGCTTTGCAACTAAAGATACATATTTACATGTATACTTAATGAAACACTATGAACTCTTTCACACTATGGACTTAAATTCATCATCTTCACTCTCTGAGCTCCTCCCACTCCCTGAATGTTTAAGGAGTGGCGAAGCGTCGCGCTCACTTCCATTTATGTTGCCTGCGGCATATGGTGATTGACGCTTGAATTTTAGCAGGATTTCCAGGACCTCTTTCATGGTAGGTCTTCTATAAGGAGATGTGTCAGTACAGAATATCCCAAGTTTGAACACTGATTGCATCTCATCTAAGTATTGTGGTTTCTTGATATCTGCATCTAGTGCTTCAGCTATGGGTTTCCCTTCTTGCACGTATTGCCGTGCCCAATCAGCCAGGCATAACTCTGCACTGCCATCGTTGGGTTCCCTTCCGGTGACCAGCTCCAAAAGGATTACCCCGAAGCTGTACACGTCAATCTTCTCGTTCACTTTAGTTGTGTGTGCATATTCTGAAAATCATAATAAAAACGAGTTGAATTAATACCCAATTTAATAATCAACTATATAGTATACTGATTTTTTCGATTTAGTTCTAAATAACTTTTGATGTTTAATTGGGTAAATGGTTTTACCCAGCTAATTGAGTCCTCTATTATGACAAGTTGATAATTTTCCCTCTATTAATCAGTGTTGCAAAACTCGGCCGAGACGAAAAGGGTGCTAGGCGGGAAAAAAAAAAAAACAAAACGCATAATAGCTGCCTGCATGGGCAGCTCAGTTGGTCACATGGGTGAAGTTTGAGAAGAAAGACCAGAGATTGAGTTTCTCCAACGGGCAGTGTGGGAGCAACCTCTCAAAGTGAATGACTCCTTGTGCGTAGTAAGCAAATGTCTAGTCTCTGTGTTCAACTGGGTTACCATGATTTACATCCAGTGATGTGCTAGCTTGCTGATGACTTAATTAAGTAAAATCATCGAAGTTCAGGACACAATTAAACACAAAAAGTCATTTAAGACTAAATCGAGAAAAATCAAAAACTAAAATAGGTATTAGCATGCTTGTTTCTTAGTAAAACTTCAAAAGCCATAGCACAGGCCAAGAGTTAAGTGCATGAATCTAAACATTACCTGGAGCAATATAGCCAAAAGTGCCAGCCAATGTTGAGACTGTGTTAGCTTCTCCAGGCCTGATCAACATTCTTGCCAGACCAAAATCCGCAATTTTAGCATTGAACTCAGAGCCCAAAAGCACATTGCTCGATTTAACATCTCTGTGAACAATGGGCGGGGACGAGCCGTGGTGCATATAGCAGAGCCCCTGAGCTGCCCCAGTGGCAATGTGCAGCCTGGTTGGCCATTCCAGGACTTGGCAATAAGGGGGACTTGCAAAATATGGTCTCCTCTTTGGATGGAGCCATAAATCCAGGCTGCGATTTTCCATGTACTCATACACAAGAAGCATAGAGTCTTCACTAGAGATCCCACACAGGAGTTTCACTATGTTTGAGTGGCGAATCGTGCCAAGTATCTGCACTTCTGCTTCGAACTCCTTCTCGAGCTTTCGATCCAACTTCTTGCAGTTCCAAATCCTCTTAACAGCAACTTTTTCCCCGGTGTGATGTAAGGGCTGTACGAGGTAAACTTCCCCCGATCCCCCACTGCCGATCACATTGTCTTCGACTAAATTTGACAGAATGTTTGATTCTGTGAAGTTTAGCCTGTGGAATGGTGTAAGTTTCCAGTTTGGGTCTGATCCTTGCTTTCCTTTCCTACTCTTTCTTAAACCAAACAGTATATAGAGAATGGCTAATAGAAAAATAGCTGCTGCTATGCTGCCAAGAATAGCTATAACTCGGATTGAATTGCTATTCGATTTCTTGGTATTCAGGTTGCAAATTCTGAGGCCAATTGAAGGGGTGGATGCACAAAGTTGTGGGTTATTCAAGAAGCTCTTATCGAAAACTGCATTTTCAAGAGCACCAGGGATTCTCCCCGAGAGGTGATTTGAAGACAGGTTGAGTGAAGTTAGCCTCAAACGCCCTATCTCGGGTGGAATTTCCCCAGAAAATTGGTTTCCAGACAGGTCCAACTCATTAAGATTCTGCAAAAGACCGAGTGCTGAAGGGATTTCACCAGACAGTTGATTCCTACTGCATTTCAAGGAGGTCAGTGACTTCCATGAGATAATTTCTGATGGGAAATTGCCAGAAAGCTGATTCCCGTCTAACCAAAGAACCGATAACCTTTGCAGGACCGTCAGTTCTTGAGGGATTTCACCAGTAAAGAGATTATTGCTTGCCTTGAAGTTAACAAGATTATTCCAAGAAGAAACTCCAGCAGGGATTTCACCTGAGAATCTATTGTTGCTAATATCCACTAGAGACACATTTGATGCAACTTTCTGTGGCAGCTCACCAGTAAACAAGTTATCACTAATCAAGAACTTTGACAGATTCCTAGCTGCCCACAAACCATCAGGAATTGTACCAGAAAGTTGATTCTTTTCCACTCTGACACTTCCCAGGGTTTGACAATCCCCAAGAGACTTTGGAAGCTCACCTGTAAGGTTGTTGCTAAAAGCAATGATGCTAGAAAGCACCTTGTTATCACACAGTCCCTCTGGCAATGATCCCACAAGATTGTTTGTGGAAACATCAAAAGTTTGCAGCTTTGAATGTTTACCAAACTCTGCCGGAATTTCGCCCGACAGATTGTTGGTGAACAGCCTCACATCCCACAATGCTGGTAATCTCCCTATGCTTTCTGGTATTTCGCCCGATAATTGATTCATCATCAGAACCAACCCCTCCAATTTTGTCAGCTTCCCAAAGCCTTCAGGGATTTTGCCAGTTAAGGTGTTATTGGAAAAATCAATCCAATTCAAATCCAATGCCTCAATTGACTGAGGAATAGGACCTGAAAATTTGTTTACCTGGAGGTAAACTGTGGTCAAATTCTTAAGCAGAAACAAGTTGTTTGGAATGTTACCGCTCAGACTATTTCCAGATAAATCCAAGAATTCCAAAGCTGTCATGTTTGTGATGATATTATCAGGAATTTCTCCAACCAAATTTGAATTTTGGATCCATAGATTCCTCAGTTTCTTCAATTGAGCAAAACTTGAAGGAATCCCCTGCGGTGCAAAGGGATTATCGTACAAAGTCAGAACTTCAAGATTCACCAATTCACCAATTTCCGGCGGGAAAGAGCCATTAAAGAATGTGGCGGCAAACTGAAGCTCTTTTAACTGTTTTAGTTCTCCAATGGCTGCTGGGATGCCATCAGTGAGGGAGTTTGAGGAGAGGTTAAAAACCATGAGGCGAGGAGAAAGGCGGTTAATATCACTGGGGATTGAACCATTGAAAAAGTTGAAAGACAAGTCTAAGATTTCAAGATTTGAGCAATTGTAGAGAGTTGTAGGGAAAGGTCCGGGGATGAAGTTGTGGTTGAGGTCAAGAATGGTGAGGTTTTTGAGGTCACATATGGATGGTGGGATGGTTTGGTTAAGCGTTAGGTTGGCTAGCCGGATTCCGGTGACGGAGCCATCTGCACAGGTGATCTCCGGCCAAGTACAGTGATCGGAGGATGAAGTCCAGTGGGAAAGATTGGATGGGTTAGAAAAATGGTTTTTTATTTCAAGCAAAATTGATCTCTCTGGATTGTTGATACTTGGTTGGCAGTTTCCATAAAAGGGCAAAGTGAAGAGTACTAGTGTGAGGACGATTTGGGTTGATAATAATGAGGTTAGTTTGGACATTATGAGGTTGATTTAGGATGAAAAAAAGCTTGGTTCTTGAAATGGTGGCATGGAAGAGTGCTTGTATCTGAGGCAGAATTGAAGAAAATTTGCAGAGTCTCTATTTCAACTGCTTGAATCTGTATGAAGAAAAAGTTAAAATTCTACTTTTCAATTGGCCTTATCAATCCCATTTGGATGTGTTTGCCTTCTATATATACACTCACACACAGAAATAATATTGGAAATGGGGAGTGGGGACTATAATTTTAAAAAATATAGGAAATGAAATGTAAGGAAAATGTGTAAATATAATAAATATAAGGGTATATTTATAAATGATTTTTTTTCTTAATATGCTTAAATATTAATTATTTTATAACTGAAATCATTGTACTAATAAATAAAAGTAGTGCATCAAATTACTAATTATAAATAGTTAAATAGTCAAATACGGAGTATCAATTAGCACAAACCCAATTTAAAATATTAAAAAATATAATATTTAAACTTCAAAATATTTTTAAAAACATTTTAATTTTTTTATATCATTAATATTTTCATTAAAAAATATATATAGACTTTAAATTAAACTCATCGATTTAAAGATACGATGTCAAATAAATGATGTCAATGTTTTCAATATTACATCTTTACTAATATCTCACATCGTTTCTAAGTTAGAAAATGGACTTCCATTTTTTATATTTTGGTCAGAATTTAAAAAAAAAAAAAAAAAAATTAGAAACATGTTTCCAAAGTTTTGATTTGGGTTAGAATCTTTAAAAAAAAAGTCTGAAATTCCATTTCTCAAAATTTTTATTAATTAGGAAACAACCAAAAATTTTCTAGAAAATTTTGATTAATTAAGAAACTGCACAGAAATGTTTCTAAGCAAGCTTCAGAGATGAATTATTTTCAAAAGCAAAAAACACTATTCTCATAGAATTTTTGTGCAAAATAGCTATTTAATATTCATGGCAGGAGGTGCTATTTTTCTATTAGATTTTTTTTTTGTGGAGTTTGGTTATTGGATTATTACATGTATCTTTTATTAACTTGTAATGAAATTGGACAATTTATGGGTAGTCATAAGAATGTAAAAATAGAGCTTTTGTTTTAAGATTGTTGTGCTAAGGAGTGAACATTATGTAGTAATCTAGTAGGGAAAATAATATTTTCTACTTTTACTTATTAGTGCGTGACTTTTAATTATAAATATATGCTTTTATTTTTATTTTTTACATTTTTTTCACCTTTTTGTTTCTTATATTTTAAAAAATTTAAATGATACCCGTTTTCGCATTTCCTTTTCTTTAGTAATGGCTAACTGTGGGAGCATGGTGCGCCGCTGCGACTTATGAATTGTAAACAGCCTTTGTTGAACAAAGACTAGTCAACTCGTCAGACAACAACCTAAGTTCTACGGCTACGGCATTGAAAAGTAATAACCTAAGATCTACGCAAAATAATATATTTGTCACAAAGGATCACAAATAAATAAATTAACTTAGATTGTTCATAATTAATTTGTTCAAATCATAAAAGTTAAAAAAAACACTTTTACTGAGAATCAAACTTTAATTACTAAGTCAACATTCTAATTAATTTGGATGGGTTACTTGAATACTTCTTAAATTTGAAACTTAATATTACACTCAAGTTACGGCAAATTATTTTGTGAATTCAAGTCTAAAATACACAATTTACATAGTGAATGTTTATAATTTGAATTATGAATATTCCGTATGTAAATTGTGACGAATCCATTTTACAAGGTGGACTCAGGTCCATGATATAACTATTGTCATATTACTTAGTGGCATTTAACCGCGCACCACGAGCGCTTTCTAGTTAACAAATTAATAAAAACTGAACTTATTCATTAATCATTAGATTAGATTATTTTGTGAAAACTCTCAAGTTTTGAAATTATTCTCCCACCTAATATTCGAGTTTGGAAGATAAATTTGTAAATACGATTTAGGTTATGGTCCATAGATTTGTCTTTAAATCCTCCATATTGTAATGTGAATCATTAATAAATACAAAGTATTTTTTAGCATACTAATTATCATTTTTAATGTATTAATTTTTATTTTTATTTTTATTTTGTTAATATACATACAACTGAACATTTAGAAAATGATCATTCAATGGATTAACTTTTTTCTTTTTTTCTTTTTTCAAAAAATGACTCTAGCTAGGTTGTGATATGTATCTGTGTAGGCATTGCTAGTTTGAAAACTTTCTTTGGGGAAAACATCTTGCAATCTACCTAACTAAAGCTACATATTTACATGTACACTTCTATGGCAAATATATTCATCTTAAACACTCTGAAGTCCTTCACACTATGGACTTAAATTCATCATCATCTTCACTCTCAGATGTCCTCTCACTCCCTGAATTTCTAAGGAGTGGTGAAGCATCGCGCTCGCTTCCATTTTTCTTGCCTGCATATGTTGATTGGCGTTCGCATTTTAGCAGGACTTGCAGCACATCTTTCATGCTAGGTCTTCTGTGAGGAGACCTGTCAGTACAATATAACCCAAGTTTGAACACAACTTGCATCTCATCTATGTACTGTGCCTTCTTGATATCTGCATCTAATGCATCAGCTATGGGTTTTCCTTCTTGGGCATATTGCCATGCCCATTGAGCCAGGCTCAAGTCTGCAGTGATATCGTTGGGTTCCCTTCCGGTAACGAGCTCCAAGAGGATCACCCCGAAGCTGTACACATCGATCTTCTCGTTCACTTTAGCTGTGTGTGCATACTCTGAAAATCACAATAAAAGAAAATCATTAGCACGTTTGGTCTTAGTGAAACAGTTTTCTACAATCAGCTAATGTTATCAAGTAATCATACCCTCTAACCCAATCAGCTAACAGCTATCAGCTAACAGTCATTTTACCAAACAGGGCCGTATGAGATTTTAGTGAATGAATCTAAACATACCTGGAGCCATGTAGCCAAAAGTGCCCGCGAATGTTGAGACTGCATTAGCTTCTCCAGGCCTGATCAGCATTCTTGCTAGACCAAAATCTGCAATTTTGGCATTGAACTTTGAGTCTAAAAGCACATTGCTTGATTTCACATCTCTGTGGATAATGGGCGGGGAGCAGCCGTGATGCATATAGCAGAGCCCCTGGGCTGCCCCGGTGGCAATGTGAAGCCTGGTTGGCCATTCCAGGATTTGGAAATGAGGAAGACTTGCAAATTTTGGTCTGAGCCATAAATCCAGGCTGCGATTTTCCATGTACTCATACACAAGAAGCATAGAGTCTTCACTAGAGATTCCACACAGGAGTTTCACTATGTTTGCGTGGCGAATCGTGCCAAGTATCTCCACTTCTGCCTCGAACTCCTTCTCGAGCCTTTGATCCAACTTCTTGCAATTCCAAATCCTCTTAACAGCAACTTTTTCACCTGTTTGATGTAAGGGTACCAGGTAAACTTCCCCTGATCTCCCACTGCCAATCACATTGTGTTGTAATAAATTTGGCAGAATATTTGATTCTGTGAAGCTTAGCCTGTGGAACGGTGTGAGCTTCCAATTTGGGACCAATCCTTCCTTCATTTTCCAATTCTTTCTTAAAACGAAGAGAATATAGAGAACGGCGACTAGAGCCAAGGCTGCTGCTATGCTTACAAAAACAGCTATAATTCTGACTGATTTGCTATCAGATTTCTCGGTATTCACCTTACAAATACTGAGGCCAAATGAAGAGGTGGTTGCACAAAGACCAGGGTTATTCAAGAAGCTCTTATCAAATGCTGCATTTGCAAGCCCATCTGGGATTCTCCCCGAGAGGTGATTTGAAGACAGGTTGAGTGAAGTTAGCGTCAAACGCCCTATCTCAGGTGGAATTTCCCCAGAAAATTGGTTTCCAGACAGGTCCAACTCATTAAGATTCTGCAATAGACCAAGTGCTGAAGGGATTTCACCAGACAGTTGATTCCTGCTGCATTTCAAGGAGGTCAGTGACTTCCATGAGATAATTTCTGATGGCAAATTCCCAGAAAGCTGATTCCCATCTAACCAAAGAACCGATAACTGTTGCAGAGCCGTTAGTTGTTGAGGGATTTCACCAGTGAAGAGATTATTGCTTGCCTTGAAGTTAACAACATTATTCCAGGAAGAAACTCCAGCAGGAATTTCGCCCGAAAATTTGTTGATGCTAATATCCACTAGAGATAAATTTATGGCAACTTTCTGTGGCAACTCACCAGTAAACAAGTTATCAGTAATCAAGAACTTTGACAGACTCCTAGCTGCCCACAAACCATCAGGAATTGTACCAGAAAGTTGATTCTTTTCCACTCTGACACTTTCCAAGGTTTGACAATCCCCAAGAGACTTTGGAAGCTCACCTGTAAGGTTGTTGCTAAAAGCAATGATGCTAGAAAGCACCTTGTTATCACACAGCCCCTCTGGCAATGATCCCACAAGATTGTTTGTGGAAACATCGAAACGTTGCAGCTTCGAATATTTACCAAAATCTGCTGGAATTTCACCTGACAGATTATTGGTGAACAGCCTCACATCCCACAATGCCGGCAAGCTACCTATGCTTCCTGGAATTTCGCCCGATAATTGATTCATGAACAGAACCAACCCCTCCAGTTTTGTCAGCTTCCCAAAGTCTTGAGGGATTTTGCCGGTTAAGGTGTTATTGGAAAAATCAATCCAATACAAATTCAAGGCCTCAACTTTCTGAGGAATAGGACCTGACAATTTGTTTACAGAGATGTAAACTGTTGTCAAATTCTTAAGCAGAAACAAGCTGTTCGGAATGTTACCGCTCAAACTATTTTCAGATAAAGCCAAGTATTCCAAAGCTGTCATGTTGCCGATATTCTCAGGGATTTCTCCAACCAAATTTGAACTTGTGATCCATAGATTCCTCAGTTTCTTCAACTGAGTAAAGCTTGGAGGAATTTCCTGCGGTGCAAATGCATTAGTGTCCAAAACCAGAATTTCAAGATTCAACAAGTCACCAATTTCTGGCGGGAAAGAGCCACTTAAGAAGGAGGTGGCAAACTGAAGCTCTTTTAACTCCTTAAGTCCTCCAATGGCTGGTGGGATGCCATCAGTGAAATAGTTGGAGGAGAGGTTAAAAGCCGTGAGGCGGGGAGAAAGGCGGTTAATATCAGTTGGGATTGAGCCATTGAAGGAGTTGAAAGACAAGTCCAAGTATTCAAGATTTGAACAATTGTAGAGAGCCACAGGGAAAGGCCCAGGGATGAGGTTGTGGTTGAGGTCAAGAATGGTGAGGTTTTTGAGGTCACATATGGATGGTGGGATGGTTTGGTTAAGCATTAGGAAGGCGAGCTGGATTCCGGTGACGGAGCCATCTGTACAGGTGATCTCCGGCCAAGTACAATGATCGGAGGATGAATTCCAGTGGGAAAGATTGGATGGGTTAGAAAAATGGAGCTTTATTTCAAGCAAAATTGACCTCTCTGGATTGATACTGGTTTGGCAGTTTCCATTAAATGGCAGCAAAGTGAAGAGTACAAGTGTGAGGATGATGAGATTGATTTGGGTTGATGACAAGGGGGACATTTTGAGGTTTATTTGTGAATTGTGATGCAAGAAGCTAAGGTTGGTTCTTGAAAAACTGAGTATTGGAGCTTGTTTCTCTCAACTTTGGCGGCAAATTTTCAGATTAAGTAGGAACAAAAAGTTAAATTATTACTCCGTACTACTTTTCAAAGCATTCAAATGGACCCATTGTTTGTTCAATGATTTTTTTTTTTTTAATCTCTCCCGTAGTGGAACCAGATGTCACTAGACCACAAGCTCATAACATATTTAATTATTAGATACCTTTTTTCTTTAATACACAAAACTCTCAGAGGGTAATACTTTTGTTTCAGACACTTATGAAAAAATTGTTCAAAACTAATCGCTTCATAGTTTTTTTTTTTAATCTAGAAATGGGTTTCAATGGATCAAATTAATTTTTTTTATAAAATCTGAACTGAAAAGTTATTACTCAAGGCGTTAGGTACTAGTCGGGTAGTAGACTAGCACCTACTCCTAAGGCCTAAGCGGTCTAATATTATATATATATATATATATATATATATATATATATATATATATATATATATATATATATATAACGAGACCGACTCGACCAAGTTAGGCGCCTAGGCATTCCGGCCGCCTAGAGGTTAATTTGCCTCGATCTAATGGCGCATAGCGCCTAGGCGACCGACCTCCTAGACCAATTTTTACAACAGTGCTATTACTTATTAATGTTAGATTTTCCAAACAAATATTCAAATTCAGCGTAAGTTGCTCCCTATATGTTTTAAAATTTATGTTTTCCAATTGTTTTTAGTAACAAGGGCAATTCGCAAACACTATTTAAGGGTATGCACTATATAGGTATATTTCAATACAAAATAATAAGTTAATTTAAGTTACATATAATTGAATGAATAAATCACTTTAACAATCTAATTAACTTAATTAAAGTTGCTCTTAGAGCATACACATCGATTTTGCAGAAGAACAAAAATCACCCTTTAAATTTTAACTGGTGTAAAGGGTGATTTATTCATAAATTTAACTTATTTTTACTATGTGGATTTGATTTTACAAGTCAAGATCATAGTTTTTGACAGTCCACCCTCTTTAATTAAAGTCGTGACGCAATTGTGCCGCAGCTTCTGACTTGCCTTTGTGGCTTTGTTGAACAGGAGATCTGATCTTTTACATAATCTTGGCGGCGTCGACTTTTCAAAGTCAAAGGTATACACCGCAATCCACTCTACCTAAAAGTCAAAATCATAGACTCGGAGACTCCAACCATATTATATTTGGAGTATAAAAAAAAAAAGAGTAAATTGCACTTTTGGTCCTCTGACTATAGCACCTCTATTAATTTCAACACTTGACTTTTAAAAGTAACGAATTGATCCTTTAACTATGCTTTTTTTAACGAATTTGGTCCTTCTGGCCAAATCAGAGGCCAAATTAGGCCGGAAAATTGTAACCCCTTTCCGATTACTAAAAATTGTAAAAAGGGGAAAATCAAAATCAAACCATTATGCCGGAAAGGGGTTACAATTTCCGGCCTAATTTGGCCTCTGATTTGGCCGGAAGGACCAAATTCGTTAAAAAAAGCATAGTTAAAGGATCAATTCGTTACTTTTAAAAGTCAAGTGTTGAAATTAATAGAGGTGCTATAGTCAGAGGACCAAAAGTGCAATTTACTCAAAAAAAAAATTAATACCTCCAATAGTCTTATGGGTATTTGAATTTTACCAGCTGCGATCCTTCCAATTTAAAATGACCATGAGATATTTTTTTAATTTTAAAAAATAATCACTCATGATCCTTAGAAGACGTCTCGTGATTATTGAAAACTTGAATTATTTTAAGAATTATGATCACTGGTCGTTATTTTTTAAAACTTAGAAGATGTCTCGTGGTCTTTTTAATCTCGGAGAACCAAAACTAGTAAAATCCAAATACTTGAAGGATCATTAGAGGTTTTTTTTTTTTTTTTTTTTTTTGAAAATGATCATTAGAGGTATTAACTAAAAAGAAATGCCAATAGTTGAGTAAAAGTTCACATCACTTATTTTAATTTTATTAAAAATAAATTGAAATCAATTATGATATCTTTTTGTAGAGTAACTCTCTTATGAAACTGTCTCACAAATTGAGACGGATCCGGCTAAGATTAAATGGTAATACTTATACTAAAAAATTTAATATTAATTAAAAATAAAATGTTTATTACTTACAATGAAAAATGTAATACTTTTGAGGAAAAATGTAATATTTTAAAACCAAAATGTTAAAGTATTACACTTACCTTTATAAGGAACACTTATTCCATATTAATATTACATTTTTCAGCATTAGTATTAAATTTTCATTTTGACCCGATCCATATAATAGACAATGATCTATGAAACAATCTCACACAAGTTTTTATCTATTTTGTAATATACTTCGTAACACTTACCATCAACTCACACATCCAACAAGTTAAATAATTTAAAATTTAAACCATATAATTAAAAATATATGTAATGTATATGGAAATTTCTATAATACTAAAAAACCATTATGAATATTACTATTAATAGAAAACAATCAATATTCAATATTTTATAAATAATTACTCCGTATTATTTTAATTATAAAAATATCATCACACTGTTTATTTACCTATCAGTGCGTGCAACACAAAATGGTGAAAATAACAAGAAGTTGTGTCGCACGCTGCATGCTGTGAAGCACATGGCTAGTGTGTCACATTGTATCATGATTCAAAAATTATGTATTGTAATTAACATATTATGTGCATTCAATTAAAACATAATTTGAATATCATTTTGAATCAACATAATCTACAATACAAGGTATACACTGGTCCATTGTAAAATTTGCCATATCAAATAAGAATAATACCCAAATGAGCCACCAAACTACACGTGGATATACAATTGGACTATAAAAAAAAATAATTAAAGAAAAAAAAAAAAAGAAAAAAGAACAACAACAACAACAACAACAAATAATAATAATAATTGGATCCATGAACAATTCAAAATTATGTAATTAAATCAAAATGGACTATTGCTAATGTGTCGGTTATTTTAAAAAAATATATATTTAATTTTTAAAATAATTTTTTTTAAAAATCAAACCTTTGTCTCCATGCCAGAGACAAAGGAATGGCCTTCGGCTCTAGGCCTCTAGCCGAAGACAAAGGAACGGCCTTCGCTCCAGTCAAAGACAGTTCTTTTTTTTTTTTTTTTTTTAAATTTAAAAATATTTTTAAAAAATTAATCGGTACATCAACAATAATTAATCAAACAGGTTAATTCTGGCTTAACTATATAATTTTCTAATTGTATTTTCAATAGTCCAATTGCATATTTGTGTATACTAAAAAATCTATTTGAACATTATTCCTATTAAATATAGCCCTATTCTTTCAGGTTCGCCCCGCTTACAAGCATTTGTTGGCAAGTATTTTTTTTTTTTTTTGAGAATTTGTTGGCAAGTGTTTTAAAGAGTTTTAAACCAACTTGCCCACAATTTGGTTGTTTAACCAAATCCAAAGGTAACATTGAATATTGTCAAAAGATTTTTATATTATTTTTTTAAAAATAATTTCTTCCCCTCCTGATCCTGAATATCCATAAAAGCACTTTTAAACCATTTAATATCCGTAAACCAAAAGCTGTTGGGAATGTTACCGCTCAGAACTATTTTCAGATAAGCCAAGTATTCAAAGCTGTCATGTTGCCGATACTCTCAGGGATTTCTCCAACCAAATTTGAACTTGTGATCCATAGATTCCTCAGTTCTTCAACTGAGTAAAGCTTGATGGAATTTCCTGGGTGCAAATGCATTAGTGTCCAAAACCAGAATTTCAAGATTCAACAAGTCACCAATTTCTGGCGGGAACGAGCCACTTAAGAAGGAGGTGGCAAACTGAAGCTCTTTTAACTCCTTAAGTCCTCCAATGGCTGGTGGGATGCCATCAGTGAAATAGTTGGAGAGAGGTTTAAAAGCCGTGAGGCGGGGAGAAAGGCGGTTAATATCAGTTGGGATTGAGCCATTGAAGGAGTTGAAAGACAAGTCCAAGTATTCAGATTTGAACAATTGTAGAGAGCCACAGGAAAGGCCCAGGGATGAGGTTGTGGTTGAGGTCAAGAATGGTGAGGTTTTTGAGGTCACATATGGATGGTGGGATGGTTTGGTTAAGCATTAGGAAGGCGAGCTGGATTCCGGTGACGGAGCCATCTGCACAGGTGATCTCCGGCCAAGTACAATGATCGGAGGATGAATTCCAGTGGGAAAGATTGGATGGGTTAGAAAAATGGAGCTTTATTTCAAGCAAAATTGACCTCTCTGGATTGATACTGGTTTGGCAGTTTCCATTAAATGGCAGCAAAGTGAAGAGTACAAGTGTGAGGATGATGAGATTGATTTGGGTTGATGACAAGGGGGACATTTTGAGGTTTATTTGTGAATTGTGATGCAAGAAGCTAAGGTTGGTTCTTGAAAAACTGAGTATTGGAGCTTGTTTCTCTCAACTTTGGCGGCAAATTTTCAGATTAAGTAGGAACAAAAAGTTAAATTATTACTCCGTACTACTTTTCAAAGCATTCAAATGGACCCATTGTTTGTTCAATGATTTTTTTTTTTAATCTCTCCCGTAGTGGAACCAGATGTCACTAGACCACAAGCTCATAACATATTTAATTATTAGATACCTTTTTCTTTAATACACAAAACTCTCAGAGGGTAATACTTTTGTTTCAGACACTTATGAAAAAATTGTTCAAAACTAATCGCTTCATAGTTTTTTTTTTTAATCTAGAAATGGGTTCAATGGATCAAATTAATTTTTTTTATAAAATCTGAACTGAAAAGTTATTACTCAAGGCGTTAGGTACTAGTCGGGTAGTAGACTAGCACCTACTCCTAAGGCCTAAGCGGTCATATATATATATATATATATATATATATATATATATATATATATATATATATATATATATAACGAGACCGACTCGACCAAGTTAGGCGCCTAGGCATTCCGGCCGCCTAGAGGTTAATTTGCCTCGATCTAATGGCGCATAGCGCCTAGGCGACCTCCTAGACAACAGTGCTATTACTTATTAATGTTAGATTTTCCAAACAAATATTCAAATTCAGCGTAAGTTGCTCCCTATATGTTTTTAAAATTTATGTTTTCCAATTGTTTTTAGTAACAAGGGCAATTCGCAAACACTATTTAAGGGTATGCACTATATAGGTATATTTCAATACAAAATAATAAGTTAATTTAAGTTACATATAATTGAATGAATAAATCACTTTAACAATCTAATTAACTTAATTAAAGTTGCTCTTAGAGCATACACATCGATTTTGCAGAAAGAACAAAAATCACCCTTTAAATTTTAACTGGTGTAAAGGGTGATTTATTCATAAATTTAACTTATTTTTACTATGTGGATTTGATTTTACAAGTCAAGATCATAGTTTTTGACAGTCCACCCTCTTTAATTAAAGTCGTGACGCAATTGTGCCGCAGCTTCTGACTTGCCTTTGTGGCTTTGTTGAACAGGAGATCTGATCTTTTACATAATCTTGGCGGCGTCGACTTTCAAAGTCAAAGGTATACACCGCAATCCACTCTACCTAAAAGTCAAAATCATAGACTCGGAGACTCCAACCATATTATATTTGGAGTATAAAAAAAAAAGAGTAAATTGCACTTTTGTCCTCTGACTATTGCACCTCTATTAATTTCAACACTTGACTTTTAAAAGTAACGAATTGATCCTTTAACTATGCTTTTTTAACGAATTTGGTCCTTCTGGCCAAATCAGAGGCCAAATTAGGCCGGAAAATTGTAACCCTTTCCGATTACTAAAAATTGTAAAAAGGGGAAAATCAAAATCAAACCATTATGCCGGAAAGGGGTTACAATTTCCGGCCTAATTTGGCCTCTGATTTGGCCGGAAGGACCAAATTCGTTAAAAAAAGCATAGTTAAAGGATCAATTCGTTACTTTTAAAAGTCAAGTGTTGAAATTAATAGAGGTGCTATAGTCAGAGGACCAAAAGTGCAATTTACTCAAAAAAAAAATTAATACCTCCAATAGTCTTATGGGTATTTGAATTTTACAGCTGCGATCCTTCCATTTAAAATGACCATGAGATATTTTTTTTAATTTTAAAAAATAATCACTCATGATCCTTAGAAGACGTCTCGTGATTATTGAAAACTTGAATTATTTTAAGAATTATGATCACTGGTCGTTATTTTTTAAAACTTAGAAGATGTCTCGTGGTCTTTTTAATCTCGGAGAACCAAAACTAGTAAAATCCAAATACTTGAAGGATCATTAGAGGTTTTTTTTTTTTTTTTTTTTTTTGAAAATGATCATTAGAGGTATTAACTAAAAAGAAATGCCAATAGTTGAGTAAAAGCTCACATCACTTATTTAATTTTATTAAAAATAAATTGAAATCAATTATGATATCTTTTTGTAGAGTAACTCTCTTATGAAACTGTCTCACAAATTGAGACGGATCGGCTAAGATTAAATGGTAATACTTATACTAAAAATTTAATATTAATTAAAAATAAAATGTTTATTACTTACAATGAAAAATGTAATACTTTTGAGGAAAAATGTAATATTTTAAAACCAAAATGTTAAAGTATTACACTTACCTTTATAAGGAACACTTATTCCATATTAATATTACATTTTTCAGCATTAGTATTAATTTTCATTTTGACCCGATCCATATAATAGACAATGATCTATGAAACAATCTCACACAAGTTTTTATCTATTTTGTAATATACTTCGTAACACTTACCATCAACTCACACATCCAACAAGTTAAATAATTTAAAATTTAAACCATATAATTAAAAATATATGTAATGTATATGGAAATTTCTATAATACTAAAAACCATTATGAATATTACTATTAATAGAAAACAATCATATTCAATATTTTATAAATAATTACTCCGTATTATTTTAATTAAAAAATATCATCACACTGTTTTATTTACCTATCAGTGCGTGCAACACAAAATGGTGAAAATAACAAGAAGTTGTGTCGCACGCTGCATGCTGTGAAGCACATGGCTAGTGTGTCACATTGTATCATGATTCAAAAATTATGTATTGTAATTAACATATTATGTGCATTCAATTAAAAACATAATTTGAATATCATTTTGAATCAACATAATCTACAATACAAGGTATACACTGGTCCATTGTAAAATTTGCCATATCAAATAAGAATAATACCCAAATGAGCCACCAAACTACACGTGGATATACAATTGGACTATAAAAAAAATAATTAAAGAAAAAAAAAAAAAAAAAGAACAACAACAACAACAACAACAAATAATAATAATAATTGGATCCATGAACAATTCAAAATTATGTAATTAAATCAAAATGGACTATTGCTAATGTGTCGGTTATTTTTTAAAAAAATATATTTAATTTTTAAAATAAATTTTTTTTTTAAATCAAACCTTTGTCTCCATGCCAGAGACAAAGGAATGGCCTTCGGCTCTAGGCCTCTAGCCGAAGACAAAGGAACGGCCTTCGCTCCAGTCAAAGACAGTTCTTTTTTTTTTTTTTTTAATTTAAAAATATTTTTAAAAAATTAATCGGTACATCAACAATAATTAATCAAACAGGTTAATTCTGGCTTAACTATATAATTTTCTAATTGTATTTTCAATAGTCCAATTGCATATTTGTGTATACTAAAAAATCTATTTGAACATTATTCCTATTAAATATAGCCCTATTCTTTCAGGTTCGCCCCGCTTACAAGGCATTTGTTGGCAAGTGTTTTTTTTTTTTTGAGAATTTGTTGGCAAGTGTTTTAAAGAGTTTTAAACCAACTTGCCCACAATTTGGTTGTTTAACCAAATCCAAAGGTAACATTGAATATTGTCAAAAGATTTTTATATTATTTTTTTAAAAAATAATTTCTTCCCCTCCTGATCCTGAATATCCATAAAAGCACTTTTAAACCATTTAATATCCGTAAACCAAACACAACATAAATTGAATGTGTAATATTTGAAAATTCAAAGCGGTAATATTTTCAATAGCACGGAGTAAATGTGAGTACCATATGTGTTGAATTTTTAAACCTTTCAAAAGTAAATGTGAGTATTATGTGTTCAATTTTTAAACTTTATGAATGGATTAATTCTCAAGACATGTATAATTATTGCAATGTTTCCTTAAATTCCTCGTCAATCATTATGCTCATTCTTCCTTGTTCATGAATTAGAGCTATCATCTGTAACGAGTCATGTTCGCATATTCAGCATTGCAAAGGACTGTCATAATAATCACGGTGTGTTGATAGAACGTAAATGTTCAATGTCTACTCAATTGTAACCCCTAATTATATAAAAGAAATATATGCTCAACACATCCTCTCACATGTGCGGACCGAATAAAAAGAGCTCCAAGCAACAGGTAAACCTCAACAACTAGAAGATTCAGTTGTAGTAGGTTTATGGGTAGCTGACTTTGAAAAAGCAAAGAGAGAACTCTCAAATCCTAATCACCATTGTAAACTAGGGGCTACAACTAAGACATGAAATTAGAAATTGCAATTTGATTTCTCCATTTACCAGAAAGTAATTTGGTACCTGATCATAGACTATCTTGATTCTAGAATTGCCCTCTACTGCTATGGTGGCTCCTTGGATTACCTCCACTTTGCATCCTTGCTTTTCCCTGGTCCAACACCACTTGTTCACTTACATTGCATCATGTAGAAAAAGGGGAGAAGAAAATGTTTGCAGGAAAATGCCATATCTTCTGTCATTAGTGATATTTTTTAGATTAAAAAACTCAAAAAACATGCCAAAAAAATATAGGAAAAATGATCAAATAAGCATTTGAATTTTTAAAAATTGCAATTAAGCTCATCAACATGTTATTTTCTTGCATTGAAGCCCAAAAAACCGGTTAATGGCCTGTAATAGCATATCATTAGGGTCACGGTTAAACATTTTCCAGGTAAAGGATTTTACAACTGATTTTAGGAAATATAAAAAGAGATGTTCAATCAAAGAGAATGGTTGGCATACAACTTTTGCTAAGCCATACTCTTCAAATACATACAACTGTGCCTTTGAAAAACACAGATAATATTGCAGACTTTTGTAAAGCACATACCTAATCTTCTAGACAAGACCCTAATTTTCATGCCTTTACAGGAATATGCAACTCAGTCAGGTCCATCAAAAGTTATCCTAAATCGCTAACACCTCAAGGCTAAAAGTCATATATTTCTAGAATGACAGGGAAGGTTCAGGCTCAGAGGCATTAAAACACATAATCAAGATAGTAGTTCTTGTCCTAAATTCCTAATACCTCAAGACTAAAAGTTGTATAGTTGATTAATAGTTCTAGAATGGCAGGGAAGGTCCAGAGGCATTAAAACAATAATGAAGATAGTAGTTCTTGTCCTAAATTCCTAATACCTCAAGGCCAAAATTCGTATAGTTCTAGAATGACAGGGAAGGTTCAGAGGCATTAAAACACATAATGAAGATAGCAGTAGGTGCTTCACGTCAATCACCAATGCATATTTCACCAAAAAGCACTCGCTGCCTCAAGTCAATTACCAACACATATTTCACCAATGGGAAAACCGTGCTTAACATATTTGTTAGCTGAGTTTGTGTCATCTAAAGAAATAATTCACAGTTTGGTTCCCAAGCAAACAAGAAATCTGAGGAAATAATGAAAAAGAAAGAAAAGATCATTCAAATCGTCTCCCCACAAGTCCACTCATCCTAGAAGGGAGCCATCCAGAATCAACTTTGGCAAACTATGCCTCAAATTTTCAAATCACCTTATTTTAGAGCTAACACAAAAGAATAGTTCCAACATCTTTCTAAGCTAACTTAGCTGCCACAATACATATTTGCTGTTAACCTGTACAATATATCACTAGAGCTTGATAACTTACACGATTGCTCACTAGCCCCATGTACTATAGTATTAGATTACAATTACTCCTCTCTCACCATAAACTCTTTTCAAGTTACCAAAGGAGTTTCACACTTTAAATCATTAATTCGTCTTCTACCATTGTTTCTGATAGCAAATATACATTAGCTATGAGTTTCAATGAAAAATGAAACCAACAATCTTATTTAAATAGACAAATAGTCAGGCATTTCTACTAGCACTGTGCCACTGCTGCAGTTTCCAAACTCCATAGTGCAAAATACTACACCCAGAGCCATATACCCAAAGAACTAGAATGGGCAAGTCATGCATTACTCTTCATCTGGAAAATAATACCAAAAAAAAAAAAAAAGTTTAGGCAGTTCCATGAAGCTATTAAAATTGGATAAACACTATGAAAAAAATATTATCTTGCTTTCTCCTTTAGATTTCACACCAAGTATTTCAGATTATGATCACAAGATTTTATCACTTTCTAAACTATAATTCATAAATCATAAACATACATAGCCAATTAGCCAGATAGACATAAAAATGCCAATCCCAGATTAAAATCATATTTTTACCCACCTAAGCTTTTCCCTTTGAAGAACTTGACAGTGATACATTGTTAAGCCTCTCCAATGCCAAAACAAGAGCTTGGGTACCTAAATCACCCTCTCCATGAGCCTTAAGTGATAGATAAAGCTGCTGAGCCAATGCCAATCCTGGCAATGACAAACCCATGTTTTGGCATTCTTTTAAGCAGATACCCAAATCCTTAACAAAGTGATTCACATAAAACCCGGGATCCAAATCCCTGCTCAGTATTCTATTCCCATACAAGTCCAATGATTTTGAGCCCGCAGCTCCAGTTGAAATTGCACTGAGATATAACTCCAAGTCCAAACCAGCTTTGTGGGCATATATAAGGCCTTCACAAAGCCCAACCATACCCGAAGCTATGGTTATTTGATTAGCTAGTTTTGTGAATTGGCCTTTTCCAGGGGCACCCATGTAATAAACTCTACCCATGAGGGCAAATATGGGAGATAGCCGCTGAACTAGGGTTTCGTCCCCGCCGGCAAATATTGAAAGCGCGGCGTTGCGCGCTCCCCGATCGCCGCCCGAAACGGGGGCATCTATCGCGGAGCAGCCGGCGGAGGTCGCGGCGGAGTAGATTTCAACCGCGAGGGAGGGCTCGGAGGTGGTCAGGTCCACCACGACGCCGCCTTGACCTAGGCCGGAGAGGGCGCCGGAATTGGGATCGAGGATGACGTGGCGGACGTCGGAGGGGTAGCCGACGATGGAGAATACGACGTCGGATTGAGCAGCGACGGATTTGGGAGTTTCAGCCCACTGCGCCCCCATGGAAATGAGCTCTTGGGCTTTGCTCGGAGTCCTGGTGAAGACGGTGAGCTTATATCCCGCCTTAATCAAGTGGCCACACATTGATCGGCCCATCACGCCGGTACCAATCCATCCCAGACGGGTGTTTGATGGATTCACGGCATCGGTAACGGTGGCCATGGAGCGGATACGGGCGGCGAATCGGGTCGAGACAGTGTGAGCTTTGGTGTTGGAGTAGTGGAGTGAACGGAAGAGCGATAAGAGTCTCATGTTTTGGATGTCGGGTTTATCTGGTATAAATTGTAATTTAATTCCATTTTCTTTTTTAGGATCGATTCGAAAACCCAAAAAAATGTTGGTACTGCAATGTTTTTTTTTTTGGAAATGTGTTTAGGAACAATGTTTTTTTTTTAAGGTAAACGAAGCTATTTCATTAAATCATAACATAAAACGTTTACAACAACGATCAATGAAATGGTAACCCATTTCTTACAGTCAGACATAGAAACAACTTTCCTAACTATGCTATAGAAAACTTGAATCGCGGACTGTTTCATAACTTGGAAGCTATGTTCCTTCAGGGAACTTAAAGCTTCATCAAAGATTTGGGTCTTCGTCTTCATTCTTGTTTGCTCATTGCCCAGGACAAGATCAACATAAGTCGAAGCCAAACAACACGATTTATGCATATGAAAATGAAAAAGCTCGTGAAAATAACGAGAGGAAGATGCTCGTGAAAATAACGGGAGGGAAATACAATAATATTAGAAAGACAAAAACATAAAATGAAATAAAAGGAAATAGTAAAGAAAGATGGGTTAGGAGCTCAAGGCTACCAACACACCCTAATACCTACTGGATAATATATATATATATATATATATATATATATATATATATATATATATATATATATATATATATATAATATTATTTTATTAAGATGGCAAAGGAGAAGGGAAAACGGAGGATGGCGTGCAGTTGCTGTGGGCGGCGGACAGTGGTGGAAAGCGGAGGTGCGTTGAGGGTGGACGGCTGGACGGAGAGAAGAAAGAAGTTGGAGGCGGCGAAGGGAAGATAATGGAGAAGATGACGGCAGTGGTGAGGGAGGAAGAAGAAGGAAGAAAAGGAAGAAAGAAAAAAAGAGAGGCAGGTGACGGAGAGAAGAAGAAGCTGACCGGGAGGAGAGCAGATGCCGCCTCTAGGAGTTTGGATTTCCTATTTTGAGTTTGGATTTCCTAGAGCAGATGCCGCCTCTAGGAACAATGTTATGTCTTTGAGTTTGGATTTCCTATTTTGAAACCAGTAAAAGACGTTGACGTCACCCACCCACTTTCCTGTACTTTTCAAGCTTGATTCTTATCAGCCTTATTTCCTCCGATGACAGATTCACCACTTCGAAATTGAAGAGAGATTCTAGGATACATATCTACTCTAGTTTCGGATTCCACCTCGGTTTTGGCTCTGGTGTCCTCTCCTCAACCCCTGCCGCCAGTACATTTTTTAAATCTTTTGTTTTTTTAGCCTCGCCAATTCTATATTGCACGTGTGCATTATAGAAGAAATTTGTTTGCAACTTAAACGAAATAAGCTTGCAGGATAGCAATATGTACGAACGAAGGATATGGTTTTGAGTGCAACTCCCAAAGATTTGTAGGGTTGTGTGCATAGAGAACACAAAGAGGACACTAGAAATACTGGAATGCACAAACCCAAAAAAAAAAAAACTGCAACCTTAACCCCTAAAGCTCCTAGTAAAAGATCACACGATAAATAAAATATGTGTGCAAACTAAACCGCACACAACATGCACTATATGTGCACAAAAAACTCACACGCACATAACTGTGACCTAAAGTCACGAAATGAGAGTGGACAAAGACGCAATGCGATGAGACAATGAACTAATAAAAGACGTTGATGTCACCCACTTCCTTGTACTCTTCAAGCCTGATTCTTATTCGCCTTATCTCTTTCGATGTCAGATTCACCACCCCGAAGTTGAAGAGAGATTCCAGGATACGTATCTGCTCCAGTTTCAAATTCCACTTCGGTTTCGGCTTCGATGTCCTCTTCTCAACCCCTGTCGCTTGTACGTTTTTGAAATCTTTTGTTTTTGGAGTCTTGCCAATTCTATATTGCACGTGTGCATTATAGAAAAAAAGTATGTTCAACTTAAACGAAACAAGCTTGAAGGATAGCAATATGTATGAACGAAGGATATGGGTTTGAGTGCAGCTCCCAAAGATGGTAGGGTAGTGTGCATAGAGAACACAAAGCGGACACTTGAAATACTGAAATGCACACATCAAAAATTAAAAAAAGCAATACATTGTAATACTTATTCATCTATATTTTTTTCAACCGAAGCACAAAGAGTCACGTGTGACTCGTGTCTATATATTAGTAATAACAATTAACAAACGGTTATACGTTTCAAGTTAGAAAGGCTGCAGTGAGTCCAACGGGTAACGGTCACTCCCTCTCTCCATCAAATGCGCTGAGTCTCTTTTCTCTCTCTAGAATTCACCTCCCCCCTTTCATCCATCCTCAGTATCAAACTATAAATTCACGCGGTCTCTCTCTTTTCTATCTTTTCTCTCTTCTCCTTTCATCGTTGCTTTCTCCGCCATTTGAGACACCTCTTGCATGCACACCTCCGCCCAAATCTCCCGCATTCTTTGTTTAATGATTTGCCCTACCACATTATCTTCCCGCGCTGCACACGCTTACGTATTTCAACTTCTAACGATACATACATACATTATACATACACGTTATTGTAGAATGGTGGCACTCGATTCTTTAGACGAGTATCTGTTTTCTGCGAGCAGAGCGTGTTGTAGTCCGCTCGCTATTTTCGTTCAGATCCAGGTCAGGCTTCTTCCTCCTCTTCTTCTTCTTCGTGTGTCTCTGTTTTGTTTTGTTTTGCAATTTGCGTCGCGTTGGGATCCGAACATAAAATTGATAAGTTTATAATTGTTTTGAGTTTTGAGAAATTATCATCTTCTTGCTCTGAAAATAATCAAAATATACACATAGTATCTTGGCAAATTCTTTCTTTCTTTTTCCATTTCCAGAAAATCAGGAAATACTACTCTGTATTTCGGATATTCTTTGTGGTGAAAATACGAAATATCAATGTTCATTAGAAGAGAGACCTTTGCATTACAGATATACAAAGGCAGTCTTTTAATATTTGCTTCAAAGATTCGCGTTAGTGTGTGATTTGTGGGGTGGGAAGAATGTTTCATACTAAGTAACTGGATATATTTACAGGGCAGCTTTGCCGCATTAATCAGATCAGTGCAATCATTTTAAGCAGTAAACTTTGTATTAATCCAGAGGTTGATGGTTTTGACACAAGAATTTATCTTATTTAAAATATAATGAGCTGCCCCCAAGTTAGAATTGCCAATGTAAAGAAACTTTTTTTTTGAAAACCCAATGTAAAGAAACTTAGAAACTAAGAAAGCTGTGTAGTCTTTTGCTCTCATTTTTCATTTATCGGATTGGCTAAGCAGATTTTGATATAATACAGAGATTAACCTATCTATTACGGAGTATTAGATAGGCACCCTGTTCTTTAGTTATATGATATGAGTGTGGAGAGTAATAGATGCCAGGCAAAGCTTTGTGTAAATTCAAATGACTCAGGATAAATTTACTACCGTTTCTATAGATGAAAAGACTAAATATGCTTTGGATTACCAAAAAAACTGTAGTGATTTATGGAAAGAGTATTGCATTTTTAAAAATCTGTTAAGTTAGGAATGATAGGAACACTTTTGTTAAAGTTGTGCCTAATTTCATCATAATGGACATTTTAGAAAAATATGTACTAGGTAGATTTCTGCATGTTCTCTGCCTTCTGAAACTTGTATAAGTTATGATATGGTGTTAAAGGATGTCAACTTTTTTTGGGTACTACAGGGATATGCCATCTGCCTACTCCTTGCCCTTGGATGGTCTTTAGCTGCTTATGTAAGGTATGGGATCATGATGATGCAATGCTTGCAACTTTGCTTGGTGATGATAAATTGAGATTAAAACAATATTTACATTGTTTGCTTTCTCCTCACAGGAGACGGGAGATTAGAACGATAAAGGATAGAATAAAACGTGGTAATAGCTTTGCGTTCCTCTGTAAGGACATTAATGAGCTTGAGCATTCTAATCAAATCAACTTGCCAAGGGTGTCGGTTGTTATGCCCTTAAAAGGTTTTCGAGAACACAATCTACACAATTGGAGAAGTCAGGTGAATGAGGATTATTGCAGCAGCTAGTGCCCTTTGTCCTGTGAACAGAATATAAGCAGTGTGCATTAATCTGTTCATGCTTTGCCTATGTCACTATTCATGTTGACAAATAGATATTTGTAGTAGTATCTTATAGAGAATCCTGTAACATACCTCTTCTCTTACTCAGTAGGTGATTTCATTACCTATTCAATATATGTGTGTGCACACATGCATGTTTGTGTATACCTTTTTTCTCAGGGGAAATATAATGTTATTATCCATCAGAACGATCCACAAGAAATAATATTGTCTTCTCTACATTTCAATCATCATACAGTAGTTTTTTTATTCTGTCTCAGTCCAGTTGTATAATGTAATAGCACCCCTTCTTTGTGCAATTTTCTTCCATTAAATGAAGATTTCTAGCACTTATTGCCCTTCTTACATGAATGACTCAGATTACATCACTTTATGGTGGTCCATTGGAGTTTCTTTTTGTTGTTGAGAGTACAAAAGACCCTGCTTACAGTGCTGTGCAGAAACTACTTGCAGATTATCAGGTGTGTGGGACTTCTATATTGAACATAAAAGTTGATAGATGTTGACAGTCTTCCTACACTTCTCATTGTACTAAAATGAAGAAATATCAGAAGGAAAGGGAGTAAGACTCCAAATTGAAGAATTGGGTTTAGGTGCTGCTTATATTTTACTTTGTACTGATATATCCTATTTAATAATCATTACATGTCTGTGCTTTGTGAAAAGTAGTTTATATTTGTAAACTGAAAAGCGTTTCCTTGATGATTTGTTAACTGAAAATTGATTTATTCACGCCTTCAGTACTCACTCTTTTGTTTTTACTCCTTTAATTTGTTGCTTCTCTTTCCAATTCTGGATCATTTACCACCTTTTTATTTGCTTCTTGTTTTGTTTGTGTGACCATATTGTTTTATTATTATTATTATTATTATTATTATTATTATTATTATTATTATTATTATTATTATTATTATTATTATTATATTAAATTAATGTTTGTAAAACAATCTGAGGATCTGACCCAAGTAATTAGAAAATTTTTGGGAGTTAAGATTAGAATGAGAATGGCAAAAAACTAAGAGAAGGTAATTTATTCTATGCACATACAACCAAAGGGTGTTTGATGCGGGACTTTTAAATTTTTGCTTATTTGATACCAATCGTTAATTGCATAGTAACCCTGTAGATGGAACAAATGTATAGTTACAACTCCAAAGATTGAACTTATTTACCAAATATCAATTCAATTGCTGTAATCATGTCTTGCATTATCGTTAGCATCAAGAGTTTACTAGGATCCACTACATTCACATGCTGCACTTAGTCCTCAGTTGGGTTTTTGCTTAACCAGTTCATGTAAATTTTCTTGTTTACGCTGTATACAGGATGAGGTTGATGCAAAGATAGTTGTAGCAGGTCTGTCAAAAACTTGTAGCCAGAAGATTCACAATCAATTGGTATGTAAGAAGTCTTAATTTTGTAGGTATGCATGTTCTTTTCCGTCTAGATTTTTGAAGTATACATAATACATGGTTCATTTGGCAGTTTGGAGTGGAGAAGATGCATAAAGACACAAAGTATGTACTGTTCCTCGATGATGATGTAAGGTTGCATCCTGGTTCAATTGGTGCACTTACTGTTGAGATGGAAAAGAATCCTGAGGTAAAAACATACTCTGTACGATGGTAATGTTCTTTGGCTATTTTCTTATAATTAATTATTCTTTCACAATATCGTGCAGATCTTTATTCAAACAGGATATCCTCTTGATTTACCTTCTGGAAGTCTGGGGAGCTACTGCATTTATGAGTATCACATGGTTGGTGTCAGTTTATCATTGCATTTTCTTAATATGTTGATTGGTTCTTGCTTTCATCTTTTCTCTAGTTCATCTATGAGCAACTGTAATATCGACTTCTAGAAATGGAAAGTGGAAAACAATTTTTTTTAAAACTAAACATGCCCTACCTCATCTGGAGAAACATGTTGTTTGGTTGAGGTTTTAGAGATTATTAATCTTCTGTTTGTACTGGTTTAAAAACAGTCAGCACCTAAAATGTTTTGTGAGACTATTTGCAGTAGGTTTACAGTATGCAAAGCCACAAAGGTCTTGAGCTTTCCATAGAACTGCAGTGTTGGATCCATGGACTCTTAGTGGCATTAACTTATTAAAAAAAATGCACCTTTTCTGTTATTTTTGGCTTCATATGTCCGTTTATTTGTAGTTTCTTCACCATATTAATTTTATTTTCAAATTGGTGGCTACCATTTATCTGCAGCCCTGTTCAATGGGATTTGCTACTGGTGGAAAAACATTCTTCTTGTGGGGAGGATGTATGATGGTAATAGTTCCTACTGGCTTTAAAGAAAAACAATTAGAAGTTATTGTTTTTTTCTTATTGTTAAACACAAATTATATTTCCTTTGTTTTGTCTTAAGATGCATGCAGATGATTTTAGAATAGATCGCCATGGTGTTGTTTCGCAGCTTCGAGATGGTGGCTACTCAGATGATATGACACTTGCAGCTATAGCCGGTATACTTTGTTGCTTATTTCTATCGCTGAATTTGCCAGATGATTCTGAAGCTGATATGTTTTGTTGGTAATCCCTTAGGTGCTAATAAGAGGCTCATCACTTCACCACCTGTTGCAGTCTTTCCTCATCCGCTTTCAACTGATCTTACCTTCCCGAGGCATGTAATTGTAGAATGTCCAAAAATCTTAATTCTCTATTACATATTTAGCCATAAGAGTTTTCAACTCGGTCTTCTTTGGATATCTTTAGGTACTGGAATTATTTAAGGAAGCAAACATTTGTCTTGGAGTCGTACACAACAAAAGTTAATTGGTTTATGAACCGTGCATTATTTGTTACCCACTGCTATCTGTCATGGGGATTTATAGCTCCATATTTCATGGCTGGGTTTCACGTTGCAGCAGGGCTAAGGCAATACTTTAAAGGTTTTTCCCCCGAGGAATCGGTCTCCACATTCACAGGTGAGCATCAGCATTTTCTTTCAAGATCGAGTATTCTATCAAATACTTGAAAAAAGCTTCTATTGTATTTTTGTTTTAGTAACACTTTCTCTTTTAGCAGCCATCCTTTGTCATTTACTTTCCTTTTTTTTGTTTGTTTGGTTAAATAATTTTTGTCTCAGGTTTGTCACTGGCAGTCTGCCTTGCCATATGCTCAATAATTGAACTTCTTTCCATGGGGAACTTGACAAGAATAGAGGTTAAGTTGTGCAATCTGCTTTCTCCGGAGGCACCTCCACTATCACTCTATACTTATAACTGGTGTCTCGTAAGTATTATTGAACTATTCCAACAAAGTAAAACTTCACCTTTCCTTTCTCCCCCCACTAGCTATTGATTTTTATTGGGATGGACGGTCGAAATTTTAGTTTTGCTTGTTTGGATATGAAAGAAAATGAGTAGAAAAATGTGGGAGAGAACTCCCATCTTCCTACCCTCTAAATACATCATCACCATTTCTTGCTCCTCACTATGCCTTTCCTCTAACCTTTCTTCTCATCCAAACATGAACTTCTTCTGCATTTTCTTTTCTCGTTTACTTTCTCTCCCATTTTCTTTCCTATCACTTTCTAACCATCCAAACATAGCACTAAGGTGTTTTTATACATACAGTTCAGCTTGAATGTAAACTAACATAGTCCTATGACTCATAATTCCATAGGAACAGCTTATGAAGCTTGTTGAATTTGCCTGTGCTGATAGGGTTAGACACGACTTAATGACCAACTAATTCTTGATGTCTAATTGAACAGGTTTTTATGGCAATGCTGGTAGACAATTTCCTATACCCCATCTGTGCATTCCGTTCATATTTTTCAAAGTCCATCAATTGGTCTGGCATTCGATATCATTTGAGGAATGGGAAGATCAGCAAGGTATGCATCTTTTAGGAAACCTTTCTGCTCACTTTAACATAATATTCTTCCATATCCTTTATCCTTTTGCCTTGAGTCGTCCTTGTTCTTGACCCTCCCCAACAAGAACAAAGATAAATTATACAAAAATGAAAAAAAAAAAATCTTTTTTGAATATGATGTTTCATTCCTGAATTGTTTTTGCAGATTGATAGGCACAAGGATATTGTTCCTAAATATACAGATTTAGGAGGAAAGAAGCTAAGATGGAGGGGAGGTCCACCAAAGGTTTCTATTATCAGTTCTCTGTGCAGTAGTCTGGTTTGCTGGCGTCAGCGGTCAGCCAAAGAAGTATGATATGTAGATATATAGTAGAAACAGAGTAAATATCCATTCTTTTTCTCCCTGCTCCTCTCTTACAAGGGACTGAAGGAGAACATTCTTTTGAGATTATTACACACCCCATAACTGATAGGGGCTGCAGATGAAGGGCTGGGATTTGTGGGCAAGTAGTTTTTAGTTTGTGTGTAAAATTGATTCAAATTCAAACCTCCCATAGTCCCATGTTTTTGGGTTGGTTCTTGTATTTTAGGTTAGTTTTTTCTCCATCTATTTGTAACACTGTTTTACTATTGATAGTTGTAAGAAATTTTGTGTAATTTTCTTTTTTTACCTGTTCTTTATTTCTTCAGTTTTTCACTTTGGAAAAATAAAGAATTTCTTCCATTGCCACATATAGTGTACTAGTACTGAAATAGTATTGTAAAAATCAGTCTAGACACCTCTAGGCGGCTTTTAGTCAACTGGTCAACTAAGGGCTCTCAGTGCCCAACTTGGCATCTAACTCTTTTCTTTAATTCTCTCACTTGTACATCATCAGCTATTCCTCTAGCCAAGTATTCAATTAACAGTCTAATACATGTTATTTAGGGGATTATAATTGTCTAACAACTCACAGTCCATTGTCTTTTTGCGCCTTCTGAAACATTGAATTGAATACATGAAATTATGGAATATATTTATCACAAAGTTGAGAAACCTAAATTATGGTACAGCAGTCCCTAGAGAACACAAGAAATATTTCATTCCAAAGAAACTCCAAAAGTCACCCTTAACTAAACCCAAAATCTGTGGGCTAAATCAGAAACAATTTTCAAGCAATGTCATCCTATGCATTCAGAAAAATGGTTCCCTAAACAAGAGCTATAACACCACTTGGTCACTAAACTTTATGGACCAATGCTTTCAAATATGGAGTGGGGGGTAGATGATCAAATGAGCTAGTTGGAAGTAAATGTGCGGCTGATATGCACCCACTAGATGGAAATGCTTCGGCAGGAGGGAGGAGCAAATGAGCTCAAGAATTTATAAAAGGCTAATAATGCCTAGTGTTGCACAAACAAGTTCTGAGTTGATTACTTTTCCAGTTCTCCAATGCAGAAATCGTCAATCATCTCAAATACTCGAGTAGCGTGTTGAGGCCTGGCACAAGGCACAAAAATGAAAAACACCTTTTAAAACAAAAGTGTGGTAACCCAAACAATGAAATGCCTGTGGCTAATATTTCTAATCGGGGACAGAAATTGAAAACCTCATAAATTGCATGTTATACATAGTTAAGAGAAATCACTTTCATGCATTATGTATTTATAGTTTTATGGAAACAGAGATTCAATCTGCAGAAAAGAAGGATCAAAAGAGCAAAGGAAACTGAAATTAGTCTCTTATTAGTACTTTCCCTCGGAAGGTTCTATGCTAGTGGGGACCAACTAGGAAATTCTACCTAGGAGTGGTTATTGATGCAACCCTTCTGTGTACCCACGTTAACTGAAAAACTAACAGTCTTAATTGATCAACTACTCTATAAATAGGATTTACTCTTAAAATTAGAGTTTTATATCCCGCCCCTGCATGTTCATTTCTTAATCCCCTTCAATTTCGGCCCTCCTTATTTTCAGAGTGGCCGAGTGTTCTACTATTGATGAATTGCAAAATATCAGCCAACTGTAATTGAATAGCAAAAGGTAAAAAATGAGGAAGGATTGATGAACACACACCCGTAGAAACCTTCAGTAGAATCATCACCAGCATGCGCCAGGATGGCATCACCACCAGGGTGCTCTTCTACGTATGAGGTAACATCAAAAACCTAGAATTTTGCAAGACATGAAGTGAATTAACCTAAGAAGATCAGAAGAAGAGAATGCAGCACATAAAAAATGTAACTGAATATTCTTTCAAGTAACAAAAATAAAAGTCCATGCAGTAAAAGGTAACCTTGTCTTTAATAATGATCCAACAGTCGGTTCTCTTGTTATGCAATGCAACTTCTGCTTTACTGTAAGCTTTTGGTGCCTTCAGTTTGAAAAAGGAAGACCAAGATAAGTGAGAAAAGGAACCAGACACAAAACAAAACAAATAAGAATTTGCAACACAGTTAGCAATAACTGTAACAATTAGTCACATACAAAATTTAGCTTCGAGCATGTGGATTTCATTTCAAGATGTACAAGTGCACATGGTGAAAGAAAGTTGTTAATTATGAATATCCACCAGCAGGATAAGCCTCTTTTTAGTTATAACGCTTATCGTGATTTTTAACCCTACAAAATACCTCATTCTTTTTCTTTCTTTTTTTATAAGTAAACCCCACCTTGTAACCCTAACCGGCAAAGAGACCACAAGGAGGCTTGTGGTAAACAAGCCTGGTTGCCCATAGCTAACTGACTCAAACCAAGAAGGCCAATAGGCGGCCCCCATTCGGAGTCGACCTTGTAACCTTGTGGTTTTACAAAGTCAAAAACGTGACCAACTTGGCCGGGGTTACCCAAAATACCTCATTATCAATGACATTATTGATTGTGCGAACATAAATGTGAGCTATCACTTCCAGTAAGTGATACTGCTAAACCTAATTAACCAAATCACCCAAAAACATTCAAAAGCCACAAGCCATGAAGCTAAGCTGCAAGTGTTGGGATATGCTTAATATCGAGTTTCATTGCAGAAACTTATACAAATTCGTGGGATAACAAAATGGGTTCTCTGTATACTTATAAAACTTGGTAAAACCATCGAAAATATAGTACCTTGGTTTGAGCATTCGCTTGGAGCTTTTGGGGTTGATCTACATGCCAAGAACAGAAAATGCAGAAACAAATACCAATTAAGTATCTATACAGATTCAAAATCAAGCAAACTGACAGAAAAGAAAAAAGAAAAAAGAAAGAAGAAAGAAGAAAAAAAAACTCACAGCAAAATCAAATAAAAAAAAAAGTGAACAGATACTATGAACAATGCGTAGTACCAGATTTATTGCGCATCATAGGGATAACAATGAGCAACCCAAGCAAGATTCCAAGTACCAACGTCGCAAGCGCTAGCTCCATAGCTTTCAGCTCCAAAGAGAATGGTGGTCTCAAATATCGAGATAATCGCCCAAGGATCCAGAGAAATCAGACTAGAAGGACTCAAATTTCACGTCTGGGTCAGATTTTGAGCCAAAAATTTACACTTTTTACCTAAAAAACAAATACATATACGAACCCACGGAGTTGAATTGAGTCACGGGAGGAATCTTTTACTCACTGCGGGAGTGTGGCTTTGAGGGGCTGCCGAACGGTTATTTATATCTGCATCAATATAAATAATAAATTTGTTTTTTTTTTAAAAAAAAATAATAATAATAAATTAATTACCCGTATTATATTTATGTAAAATATACGGAGTATTCTTATTTTCTTTGTCATGTTTATTATTTATTATTTTATTAATTAAATTACTTCTTTCATTTTTACTTTTTTGTCAATGTATTGCAAATTGCAATGTAAAGCCTTAACTGCAAAATAACACTGGAAATCATAAGTACAAATCTGTTCTCTTTCTTTTCTGGCATGAAAATTCAATTTCTTAGATAACAGATAAGGGTGTTCATAAATACTAATGCCTATGAAATTATACTTTCATCATTGAATCCAAACCCAGAAGAAGTTCCAAAGCCCACAGTCAATCGTATATACACACAATAATTGAAAAAAAATGATATTTGAACAAAATTA
Source organism: Ipomoea trifida (assembly GCA_003576665.1). Lineage (NCBI taxonomy): Eukaryota > Viridiplantae > Streptophyta > Magnoliopsida > Solanales > Convolvulaceae > Ipomoea > Ipomoea trifida. Next base: position 14,579,324 of record CP025646.1, read on the forward strand.
GTCAATGAATAGTTAAGCTAACTTCAGCTTACTCATACAGTACAATGCATCTGGTTTCCGGCTGATTTCCGACTGGGGAAACCAATGCCTCCGGCTTCGGCTGCGGAAACCAGCGAGGAAGTTTCCGGCTGTAGGTTTTCGTCCCCACAGCCGGAAACCATCTCCAATGATCGAGATCTGTCAGATCCGCCACCGGAGAAAAAAAATCAAAACTGAAAAAAAAAAAAAAAAAAAAAGAAGGAGGAGGAGGAGGAGGAAACATACATTGGGAGATGATGGCAAAAAGATGAAGAAGTAGCAAGAAGAAGCGGTGAGAGCAAATGAGGCGTGGTCTGGTGTTGGTAGACAGAGACTGCTCTGGTATTGGTAGAGAAAGGCATGATAAATTTCCCAAAAAGAAGTCATTTTTCAAAAAATTACCCTTATTTTCTATTGACCAAGACAACATTTTTCATTTACTTTCATTTTTCTACTCTCTTGCCAAACATTGGAATCCCGGAAAATTATTTTCAAACACACCATAACTTAATTATTTGTTTGTTTCCATTTCCATGTTTGATTAAGACAAAATTGATTTCTTAAAAAAATTAATAACCATAAAAATTTTACAAGAATTGTGATTTCTTACAAGTTACAACTTAGAATTGGAGGAAAGAAACGTACTCCCATTAGGCATGAGGACTGCAAAAAGGCTACTTACTGATGAAGAATTTCATTGAGAGGTTGTGGGTAAGCTAAAAGCAGGGATCTTGGCGAGTTTCCTGAGCTTCATAATTTCTCTCATCCTCTCAACCTCATCCCAAACACCATTACTGGCATAAATATTGGACAACACAACATACACCCCATCATTCCAAGGCTCCATCTCTTGCAAGTGCTTAGCCACCCATTCTCCCATCTTCACATTCCTGTGTTTTTCACAAGCCCCCATCAGGCATCCCCACACCACCACATTTGGTTTCATTGGCATCCCCTCCACCATCTCCCTAGCCTCATCGAACAACCCCGCCCGCCCCAACAAATCCACCATGCACCCGTAGTGTTGAAGCTTGGGCGCGATTCTGTATTCGTTTTCCATCATGTTGAAGTAATGCTTCCCCTCCTCCACCTTCCCACCGTGCACGCAAGCGCTCAGCACCCCGACGAATGTCACGTGATTGGGTTTCACACCGGCTTCCCTCATGTGGTGGAAGAACTCGAGTGCCTTCATCACGTGCCCGTGCAGGGCATAGCCAACAATCATGGATGTCCATGATGACACATTCCTTTCATCCATACTGGAAAAGACTCTGTGGGCAAGATCCATCCTCCCACATTTCCCATACATGTCAATGAGTGAATTCTTCATTATCAAAATACCATATTTATCAGCTACCCTCACTTGAAACACACATTTATGCAATTGCAGACCCAACTTCAAGTCCCCTAAATTCCCACAAGCTGATGTGACACTAACCATGGTCACATCATCAGGATGCAATCCAGTCTTCTTCATCTCCAAAAACATCTCAAGTGCTTCCTTTGCCCTCCCGCCTTGTGCCAGCCCAGAAATCATGGCATTCCAAGAACCCAAAGCTCTCTCACCACTTTCATCAAACACCTTGTGTGCATCTTCAAATTCACATGCTTTTGCATACAAACTGATAAACCCACTCTCACAATACACATTACTGCTCAACCCGATCTTCAGAGCATGGGCATGAATCTGCTTTGCCAGACCATAATTCGAAACTTGAGAAGTTGCCTTCAGCATAATGGGCAGTGTATATTCATCCGCGGAAACGCCGGCTCTACTCATGGCTATGAAGACTTGTATGGCTTTCTTGGGAGAGTCCAGTCTTGTGTATGATCGCATGATGTTGTTCCAATAAAATGGTGCTGGATAGAAATCTAGGAAACGGGTTTGGATTATCTTGGAGTGGATTTGGGTGAGGTGTTGAAGGGTGTTGCAGGTGGAGACCTGGGTCGCCACGGTGGCTCCGTAGTCGTGGTGGCATAGCGTTGCGGCGGTGGAGGTTTGGGTGGTTTTAATGGCGGAGAGTGAGTTAGTGAGACGAGAAGAGGGTGTCAAGTACTTGAACTGGGCGGTGAACTGACCGGAGTTCATATCTTTGGAGAATAGCTTTGTGGATGGAGGTTTGGTGGTTTTAATTCAGTCTGGTTGTATTTGTTTAGAGGTAGTTAATTCTGTTAATTTTGAATAGAATTGATTGAAATGGAATTTTTTTTTTTAGTAAAATTGCTTACCAAATTGAAATATATTTTACTCAATTAATGAAATTGAATTATATTTCAATTAATTTTTTTTGAATACAACTGACCCTATTACATTGTAGTATCTGTTCATTTATACTTTTCTCAACCTGTTGAAGCACAAAGAGTCAATTTCGAGATCTCCTCCACTGAGACTCGAACTCATGACCTCCCATCTAAGGGTGGCCACTACATGCCAATTGAGCACAAGGTGCTTGGCTATATTTCAATTAATTTAATTAACCGAAATTGAATTATATTTCAATTAATTTAATTAATCAAAATTTTAGTGTAGACTCAGCTGAAAAGGTATTGACAATAATTAAACTCCTGCTGCTAGTTTAAGTGGTAGACATCTAATTTAAAGTCACCATTTCAAGAGTAATATGTACTCTCGATTTCTTGGAATTAAGATTCCCCAAACTAGAGTTTAGGCCATTGAGCAACTAATCTCATTCGTAATGCATACACATGTAAACAAGAAATGAGCAACTAAAACTATATTATTCAAAAAAAAAAAAAATTATTATTATAATAATAATTTAGTACAAAGTTGTACATCGTAATACCATTCTCACGGGGATCTAAGTTGGCAGTACACTTGGTGCAACGCATGTGCCCGCACGTTATTCACGAAAAGCTAAACGGCAAGGTAAAGAGCACAAGATGAAAACCACGGAGCTATGAAGAACAACTAAGCTCCAAATACAAACTCAGAATTACAACCACAAACTTACAGATTCGCCACTAATTTCTCACTCAGCATTACCCCATCATCATCACTATCCAAATTCACCGGTAGTTTCTGTAGATGGGAGTGTACATGCAGCTTTCAGCATACTTCACCAAATCCGCAGGTCGAGGGAGACGGGTCGCAACACCTACAAGTCATATTTCCATGCACTTTGTCAATATAACATTCCAACTCGATTTCAGATGATGAAGAAAAACTAGCTAGGGGAATTTTATTTTTAGTTTTAGAATGCACCCACCAAGTTCATATGCTTTAGCTGCAACACTAGCTGCTATATGAGCTGAGATCTTTCTGATGTTTGTGAAAGGAGGATAGATCATCCCCTGTGCATAGTGTTCGTCGGTTACTTGATTAGCCAAAGCCTCCGCTGTAAAGATTAACAATACCAAATGTTAGGCACAGCCTTAGGAGATCATCTTATTCATCTCTAGAATCTATAATAAAACACATAATATAATGTGAATGAAATTTAGCTTAGATTCCTATAGCTCAGCAATATGCATATAATAAGATGTGAAATAAATTTCAGCTTAAGAGCTCCATTGCTCTATACTTACAAGCTGCAAGAAGCATATCATCATGTACACGGATGGTACCAGACATGACAAGACCAAAGCCAAACCCGGGGAAAATATAGCAGTTGTTAGCCTGTATGGAGAGTAAGGGAAAAGAGGTCAATAAACCGGTTGAGCTAAAATGTGATTTATGAGAAAGTATATTGCATAACAATGCATAACCTGGCCGGGTATGTTGAGTTTGCCATTATATTCTACAGCAGGAAACGGGCTTCCACTTGCAAAGACTGCACGACCCTGTTCCAGGTCGAGAACGTGGAAAAAATGTCAGATTGGTTACAGTAGCATGACTAGAAGAATCAAGCATCATTTTGAGATTAAAGTTGCTTCAACTAGAAATGTAGTATCACCTCACTCCACTTGTAAGCCTCTTCAGCAGTACATTCAGATTGTGATGTTGGGTTGGAGAGAGCCATTATAAGAGGTCTCTGAAATGTGATTCATTTATAGAACCTTGGTTCAGATTGGTGGAAGAAGGAGAAGACAAAAGGTATAGGGCAATGATTATAGAGAAGAGTACCTTGTTATTGGCAGCCATGGTCTCAATTACTTCTTTTGTAAATGTTCTTCCAACTCCGGATGTTCCAATCAACACTGTTGGCTTGATGGCCTAAGTTTGGAAATGGGACAAAGATCATGAAACATAGATGCATTTGCTGAAGGAAGCAATTCTACATATGAAAATTTTAACAAACCTTGACAGCATCAAGGAGATTGTTAACAGGTTCATGTTCATGGGCCCAAGGCTTCTTGAAGGATTGAAGAGAACCCTTTCGAGAACTAACAATTAATCCCTGCATAGATTTCATAAAGTCACTACTTAGTACTTGTTTGAGAGAATAAACAAACAAACCCACTAATACAAAAAGCAGAGTTTAATGACAGGGAGGAAGAAACTTAATATGCAAATAGTTCTCCACCTTTGAGTCCACAAGCCAGATCTTTTTGCGAGTCTCCTCAACAGGGGCCTTTGTCTGAGTATGAAAATAGAAAATCAGTATACACTAGTTACCAGCCAACATAGAAAACGTTGTGTTTCAGACCCTACGGAAATCTGTTACAACAATACCTTGTTTGAAATCTCAAGAGCTATCAGTTCTGCAATACCAGTGCCAGCCTGCAAGCAGAATTACATATATTTGACTATCAGATCTTACATCTTACCATGATGTTCACATGTGAAAGTTATAAACAGAAGAAATGGGATGTATATAGTTTTTTATTTTATATTTCTCGCCCTGTTCTCACAAATACCACACGAAGTTTTTATGCAAAAAGGGCAGGCAACACAATCCCATTACCTTATGCAAAAGGTTATTATCTTAGATTAGATGTAGCAATGTTGGCCAGCTTGTGTCATAAAGTCACTATTTTTCTCTCAGGTTACTAGCGGAAATTATTATTACCTCTCCGGCACCAAGGAACAAGAACGTGTGGTCAGCTAAGGCGCCCCCAAGTAGCTTAAGTGAGGCAACAAGTCCTGCAAGCACCACTGAAGCTGTCCCCTGCAAGGTGGAAGTCCAAATATTAAATTGATGAAAGAACTTCTCTTAACAAAGGATACAGCAGGTATTGGTTAATATATACCTGTATATCATCATTGAAGACCAAGTGAGTGGTTCCATATTTGGCCAGCAGCTCAAATGCATTGTGGTTTGCAAAATCTTCAAACTGTAAATGGCAATAAATGACACCAAAATTAACAAAGGAAGGTGATCCTACATAGAAATTGGAACTTGTTTCAGAGGTGAATCAAATTACTGACCTGGACAAGAACTTTTTCACCATAGTTTTGCTTTACAGCAGTCATGAACTCATCCAGGAAGTCGTAATATTCCTATAATGTTAGTCAATATTAAATCATTGTGCTACAGTTTAATATATTGCAGCAATTGGGGTCCGGCAAGTCCTCACGGACTGAAATTCACCTGTCCAGTTGTTCTCTTTTGTCTAAGCCCAATATAGTAGTCATCCTTCAGTAACTTCTCATTGTTTGTCCCAACATCAATTGTTATAGGCAAACACTGCACATGCAAGCAATACTTCTGGTCAGAATTTTAGTGACAATGTGACACAATGGTGCAAGCAAATCATATCAAGTTTTGGTACCGCTGAGGGTCTGACACCACCCAGTGCTGTATAAAGAGCCAACTTCCCCACAGGAATTCCCATCCCCTGTAACAAAGGAAACAGATGCAAGAAGGTTACAGCACTTTATGGTCATATAGAAATACAAAGTTGACTAAGGAACCAGAAGGACAGAAAGTGGGGGGGAAAAATTAAAAGGCCTATTCATTTCTAAGGTCCTACCTGGCAGCCAAGGTCTCCAAGTCCCAAAATTCGCTCACCATCTGTCACAACAATGACCTGGATTGACCTCTCAGGCCAATTCTTCAATACCTCAAGAATCTTCCCCCTGTCCATAAGAGAAATATTTGGTAAAGGTTTGCGCCAACATGGTAAATACGGGCTATTCAGGCACAATGAGAAACATACTTTTCCTTCAAACTGATGTATAGACCCTGAGGGCGCTTGAATATGCTTCCATATTTTTGGCAAGCCTCACCAACAGTTGGAGTGTATACAATAGGTAGTAGTTCATCCACATTATCAATAAGAAGCTTGTAGAACAGCCTTTCATTCCTCTCCTGCAAAACTCAACATCCAGGAATTCAGAAAAAGAATGATAACTAAAGCAACCATGCTCACTTCAAAAGCATAAAACACAATATATGATTACACATGTTTAGACACATCAACATCAGAATGCATCATTCTGATTAACAAAGGAAAAAAAGCTTATAAGGAAAAAGGTACACAGAAAGAAAGAGGTATCCAAATAAGCAATTTGGGCAACAAAAACAAATAAAAAATGATCAAAGAAGAAAAAGGAAACATCAGAATGACCAAGTGTCTTGGGAATACCTCAAGTTCCATCAGGGCCTGATACTTGTGTATTGGCTGATCATATTGACGGATACTGTGCATTAGTTTCTTCTCCTGTAAGTTAAACACAAAATATGAGCAAAATTGATCATGAGCCGCGAGTTTCAGATTCCAGAGCAATACAAATAGTGTACCTGAAGCTCCTGGGAAACAATTACAGGAGGAAGAAGACCTCGGAGGTAATGAGAATCTCTTTCATTCTCCTTGAAGGCAAGCCCTTTGTTGTAACGAGGGTCTCTTAACAAATTGTAGCCACTATTGCAACCAATAAATCAGAAAATCCAAAATTAAATCCAGTTTCGGTTTCATCTCATACATCAAAGATCTCCAACATAAAACAAACTTGCACGCAGCGAAGTACAAACTTCTTTCCATTTTTTTTGTGTGTGTATGCATATTTATCTTGAATGATCGCGCAATATCTATCATTTAGCATACAGAAAATGATCCTGAAATTTTAGCTTAATGCTATGTCTGTACTTAAATTAAATGCTCCAAATTTCAAGCTAACTTTCAGGATCATATCAAAGTTTAAAATAATATATATGTATATGGTATATACACACACAAAACAGTTCAGAGCAAGCACAGTAACTACTACGGAGTACGGAGTACTTTAGCAAAAATTGGGGGAAAAAATAAAATAGAAGTTGAAAGTGAGTAGTACCTAGCAACAGAGGTAGTCCAGGGGGTGACGAGCTGATCTTCGGTGGCGCAATCCTCGCCGTACACATCCTCTACACCGCCTCCCGGCGTCGCTCGCGGCGACATTTGAAGCACCGTTTCTCCCCCTCTCTTCTCCTTCAGAAAACTCTCCATTTCTCTCTCTCTCTCTCCCTCTCTCTCTGTCTAGATAGTCAGCGGTGACACTGCGATTGACACTCTATTTCTGGCTTTCCGCCTGCCACCTTAAATACACGCATATGCTTCTAGAGATGTAGAGAGATGGCCGTCGTCTTCACGTTCCACTTTTACACTATCCAATGCTTTCCCGCGTCATCGCCTGACATGTTTTTCTCCTCCCAGGAAAAATCAACAAAATTTCATTCTCCTTTTTATTTTTTTAGATAGTAGTTCCGCTTCTATTACAATGCAGTATATGTATTGAAACACAAAATGACAATATAACTAAAATTCAAACTCACAACCTTTTATATGGGAGGGAATGCAACTTGGTATCACTAGAACATAAACAAAAATAAAAACTTTTTCATTCTCTTTTTTTAATTTAAAAATGCACATATAAACTATTCTTTCTTTCTTTTAATACTTGCACCTTAAGTAGTTCTTTAAATCGATGTATTAAGAAAATTGGTCTCCAAAATTGAGCATAGTTAGTTTATCGTTTAACTTAAAAAGGTCATGATCAGATGACATATGATGAAATGTCTGGATTGTATCCCTTGTGTACAAATTAAAATTAAAATTTAATTAGTTAACTAATTGCGTGATCTGTGATTTACCTCCGCTGTGACACTAAAAACGGAAGTTTTTTTTTTTTTTAATGTGGGTGGAGCCGTGGTCCAGTGGAGGACAATAATGGAAAAAGACTAATTATAAGTACAAAATGACCCCATTTCTCCTACGTCTTAGTCCAACGTTAGGATAGAAGAGAGGAAAAGCCAAAGCCATTTCTGGTGGAGATTTTGTTTATTTATTTTGTTTTCTCAATTAACGAACTAATTATATACGGAGTATTAAATAATGGACATCGGTTTCAAAAAAAAAAATAATGGACATCAACTATTTAATACGATTTGATATAAAATATTGGAGAAAATAGTCATATCAATCACTATGATTTGTTATACGTAATACTATACAACGGTCACCTAATGCGTCATAATGCTAATAACTTATTCTTTAAATAATTATATTAGTCCATCCGTCGTAAAATATTTTATGTGCCTAATTTAATCAATAAATCTTGATTCGAGTTAACTATAATTATAGTTATATTACTTCATTGAGAATTAATGTTAAAAATGTGTTTATAATTTAGTAAAAAAAAATAATTAATATCTCGTTTGAAATCTCTCCATGCTTATATCGCCTAAGTCCCAAGAAACTGAAAGTCTATTATTGGCATAGTCAAAACTCAAAATACGTAATATACATACATTATTATGCATTTTCATACCGCGAAAGTGCAATAATTATACTATAGACCCGAGTTTACATTACAAAGTAGACTCATCACAACTTACATATTGAATATTCAAAATTTTAATTATGAGCATTCAGTATGTAAATTGTAAACATTCAGTATATATATAAATTGTATATTTTAGATCTGAATTTACCTTATAATGTGGACTTAAATTCACACTATAATTTGTCATGGAAGAAGTGGTCATCGGTCAAAGATGGAGGGAGAGAAAAGTAATCATAAAATACTATTAATGGGTTAGTGACATGCGTTATGCGTATTGGATTATTGGTCCGACTCGTCGTTGTCAAACCTTCTAATCCATTATTTTTCAGATATTTATTAACAAGATAAAATGATATTTACAATTTTTTTTTATTAATTTAAGATGTAAGCTTTTTTTGGATTAATCGGAAAGAGACCCCTAGAGAATACAAAACTAACTACTCATAGTTCTCACTCCATCTTGGTGGCACTAAACAAATGCATCCCCAATAAGTAATTTTTGAAGAGAAATAGGAGGACAATTAAGCAGTCCAAGACTCCGAACATGTTCTGTCTACTCTTTGATAGGAATATTTGCAATCTTATTTTACTCTCTAAAAATATGAACAAGTTTGATCTCCCATTCTCTCACCATACTCCTACAGGGACTACATCTCTCGAAACCAACATGGGTCTATAAGCGCCTCAAATGAAAGCTGAGCAGGTGAAATATGATTATTGTATCTAAAAGTTACGATTTTGATTATTGTCAGCATCTTCTCATTCAATTTACCACTCGTTAAAGTCGCTCTTAACTTCCACGTAACAATGACATTGTCATACTCGCACAAGCAGGTAGCTCAGTTAGTACTCAAGTGATAGATTGTTAGCAAGGATGCACGATTTATACGTGACAATCACAATGTATGAGTTATACCCAATGTAGTGCAGTAGTGAACTCCTTGTAAACAGTAGGTACTAGTCATCGTGATAAATAATACAATTTATAATCAGATTCCTTATTGGTATCAATGTAGTAATTTCTTGATGACTTACTCATTGAAACATTAGTATGCTTTAATGGAATATAACCTTTGATAAAAGTAATATAATTTTTTTAAAAGTGTTTCAATCATACAACATATTATTATAAGAAATATGGATAAAGATGAAGTGGGTTTGATGGTGCAAATTCTGGAATAAACGCGTGGATAATGTACATGATTGATTTGTCGGTCCAATCCGCTTAGCAGCCACCGCAAAAAAATCAACACACGTTCCGACACCCCAATTGGCTACTAAACAAATTATTAACGACAAAACATAACGAATCATACTCTAATTTCGCGATTGTCCTTTAAGGTGACTTTATAATTAAATTTCGAAATAGGGTCTTTTTTGGTTGCTTATGGATAATATGGGGGACAAAAGAAGCAGTACTCCGTATTAAAAAACTATGTGCAACAACCACGTCCTTGATCCTAATGCATAAATAAAGTCACAATGTTAGTTGGCAGACAGATTTTCATTTTTCAACAATATATATATATATATATATAGGAGTTGGATCCAGTGAGATCACCTTAGTTAGACGAGATTGTGAGATTCAATCTTGGTCATTCATTTTTTTGATTTAACGCTTCAGATTGGATATGTGTATTTTAACTCATTTTACGCTGAAGTTTAATATAGTGAGGGCTGTTATGTCTTTTGATTGTTTATTATTTTATTACCATTTTTAATTCGATTTTGCAGTAGTACCGTGTGCGTTTAGTATTCCTTTGTATTTAGTAGGCAACTTCATCTCTCTCCACTCGAAAATCTCTGTCCAGACTCCAAATGCCATCTCCGTTGCTGCGTCATCTTTGCATTCCGGGAAGAAGCTTCATGACTAACTCTTCCATAAGGCAATCTAAGCCGCGTAGGGGGAATTCCTTCCGTGGTGTTCAAGGTATTTCATTTTTCAATAGGATTTTTTTTTCCATGTAAGGCATTTGCTAGGGTTTTTTTTGGGTCTTGGGATGGGTTTCCGGTGAGGTGTTTGGACGGTGGTCAGGGGTGGTCGTGTGAGGCGGGGTTGTTGTTTCTTTATTTATTATTTTGTTTTCCGGCAATGTGTGTGTGTGTTTTTTTTTTTTGTGTTGAGTTGGGGTTTCCCGCTTTAGTGTATGCATTTCAGGTTAACGGGTAGCGGCGGTGGTGGGGCGGGGGCGAGGGATTGGGCAGTGGCGGTGTTGGCAGGGGGCTGGGCACTGGGAAATGGCGGTGGTGGCGGGTTTTGGGGCTTGGCAGTGGCGGTGGGTGTGTTGGTTGCGGGTTTGATAGTGGCAGTGGTGTGGGGGGTTGGGGACTATGGGCTGGGCAATCGAGGTGGTGGCGGGTAGCTGGGGGGCTGGTGGTGGGGAGTGGGTGTTGCGTGGCGGTTGATGTTATTTTTGTGTCAAAACAGTGAACACTTTGTTAACATTACCTTGCCTTGTTCAATGAAAGAGTTCAAGAATCTTGTGCTTGGATTCAGTCAAATATAATAGATTACAAGATAAACATAGATGTTTTAGTGAATGTAAAACATAATATCTCCTTGTGAGTTTTCTCCGAACAATATTAGTTGAGCTAAATCAAAATGCTTTTTGGGTGAATGAAAGTTGGTGAGAGTACGAAAAATGCTCTTAGTTTAAATTTATAATAGCTCATTACCATTTATTTTTCTATAGGTATCAGCCACTCATACCAGCAGATCAGGTGAAGGTGTTTACAGAGATTGATTATGAAGGAGGTGGTATCCTATTTGCAACTTACTATTCTTGATGTGTGTATTTGGAATATCATCTGATAATTAATTTTCATCTCAAAGGATCACCTAATGTTCGAGGAAGAGGCCAAGGTGGTAGAGGAAGGAGCAGGTCAAGAGCTGCATCCGTATACGGTTCAATTAGGATATATCATTTATTATGAGTAATAATAAATGTTTAATATTATTACTCAATATTATAATATTCATACTTATATTGAAATAATTATTTTTTAGAAAAGAATAGTACCTAAGTTTAAAAAAAAAAAAAAAAATTCAACTCATAATTGTAAAATTAGAGCTATCACAACATGCAATTCCATATTCTGATGCCAATTGCAAGAACCTAATTCTAATTTTTTGTAACCAAGTTCCTTGTGAAAATAGTACACCTTTACATCCTTCTGAACTTCTTTTATCTTTTAATATAGCACAGATGGCAACAAAACATGCAGTCGAATCGGAGCTGTAAAATATTACTGGTACCATTACACCAAACAGTAGTAGAAATATATCTATAATGGGCAAAGTGTGTGCGTTTATGGTTATTTTTACTGTTTAATTAATGTGTGTGCATCAATGTTGCGAAGTGTGTGCGTTTAAATTACTGAACTATACATATTTTGTTTTATGATTGCTCTCAGTTCTATATGAGTTTGCCATGAAACTTTTTTATTAATGTGTGTGCATCAATGGTTTGTAGTATGTGCGTTGATTGTGTGTGCATTTCAGTGTGTGTGTGTGTGATGGTGGATTTGTTTGTGGTATGGGTGTAGAGGTGGTTTGTGGTGGGTGGTGGTGTGTGCATTTCAGTGTGGGTGTGTGATGTTTGTGTGTGCATTTCATTGTGGGTGTGTGTTGTTGGGGTGTTGGGGAGCGCATTTCAGTTGAGGGTGTGTGTTGTGGGGAATTTGTTGTGTACTTTTGTCCATTTTTTAGGGTTTGTTGGTGGAATGTATGAATGCAAGCAGAACTGGAGAGGCAATCACCAACTTCTTATTTGATTGAGGAGGGGCTATTTTCCTTCCCATGTGCATTGTAGTAGGTTAGTGCATGTGTGCAGTGATGTAAATCAGTCTAAACTCTGTGTAAGTGGTTGGATTTTGACAGTGTTTTGTGTGCATATCAGTTTGAAAGTGCATGCAGTTGTGTCCAATTAGATAAAATGTTTGTATGTGCAGGCAATAACAGGGGCTCAGGTAAGAGCCTAAAATCAACAAATGAACTAGCTAAAAGAACGTAAAGGCAAAGAGCGTGTATTGAACGTGCAACCAATTGGCTCACCACCACAATCGGAATTGTCCCACAATGCAGAATATAGAGTTGTAATTTTGGTTTTTTTTTTTTTTTTTCACTTGAACCATTACTGTAAACAAAATGTATTTTTTAATCGTTGAATAAAATAACTGCCCTAGCATTATGATTTTTAAATCAGCAAGTGAATTGGTATTTCAGCTACCCATGTGCATGTATGTGTTATAGTCTTTGAATAAAATAAATCCCACTGCCTCCATGCCCCACCTCGTGCGGATGCACACACCCCCTACTCCGAATGCACACGCCCTATATAGGAACCCACAGTAGAAACGGATTAACACAGCGTTTTGCGCACGTCTCATAGATCAAATGCACACACAGTAAACATAAAACTCAACAAAAAAACGGGGGAAAACTTATTGCTTTTTCTTCATCCATTGATGCAATATGTGCATTTGCACGCATTTGCACACACCACCCAGTGTGAATGCACACGGGTCACATAAAGAGCTAATCGCAGACGATGGCCACATATGTGTGGCTAAATTTTGGTGAACCATGAATGCACACAGACGCACCTACTGCAAATACTTAAACCCTAACCCTCCATTGCCCACCTAGTGCGACCACTCACAGTTGCACACACCACCCTACATGGACGCACACGCGCCATAAAGGATCTCACATCACGACCAATTTTACTCAGCTTTTTGCACACGCCTAAATGAACTCATGCACCCCCCATGCACACACCGACTTTCCAATGTCAACTGGGTAGTGGGATTTGCAGCTATTGTTGGCTGACAAACTAGCGTAGTTACATATTTTTGTTAGTTCAGTTTTCACTTCTCAGATCTGGGTTGGGTATATTTTTTTTAATAATATAATCAATCTTTTTAAAAGATTTTGAGTTCAAGTTAGGCGTTATATCTTATCAAATAATAGTATTTGATTTGTCAAAAGTAGTCTGATATAGCTAGTCTGATAAACATGTTATTCACTGACAAGTAATACTAGTTAATGAATTAATTAAAATTGTACATCATAGATGGAACGTTAATTATTAGTATCATTGCTAGCTTAGTATTTGTAGAAATATTTACATCATGACTTTGTCTCTCCCCCTATAGCATCGCTGCGCCGTTTGCATACTGAACCCCCGTGGCAAGCCCTTGATCATCAGCTCACCGCAGAGGAGGCAGAGTTGTTTCCTACGATGAAGACTCGTGCGACCCTAAAGCATTTAGTGGTGCCGATGAAGAGCTTTAATACTTGTCAATCTTTCTGCGTGCTACAGTTTGTGTACGGTCAAATAAATACTTTTCTTGATTATTTGTTTTTTTTTCTTTTTTTTTAAACAAAAAAAAAAAAAGATTCCAAGTTTTGTTAAATAACGCACAAACTTCGATACGTGGATGCACATAGTTTTTGCCAAAGTTTAATAGAACGTTTATTTATTCTTAATGTAAAGTAAATGTAAGATGCACACACCTAATAGCTCTGTTGCACACAGTATTGGTAGATGTTTTGCATATTAAAAAACTTATATAATTGGGGGAGGGGGATTTGTATAGAATTTAATAATTATTAGTACCTGATAGGGTAGTGTGGTTTCACATCCTAAGGTCGAATAATAAGGCACATTTGTGGTTCAGTTGCACAAACCTATTGGCATGTATGCATAGTGCATAGGTATTACGTCTCCCGTCGTGACACACATTAAAAGCACACACTAGTTTAATTTGGTCATATGCACACATTGAAGGGGGACTCTAAGATGCACACGCCTGTTTGAGCGATTGCACATAGTAATGATTGTTGATTTGCGTATTAATCAACGCATATATATTTGTGGGAGGTTATACTTTGTTTAAAAAAACAGAGCACACACTGTTGTATAATATTGAATAATAGTAAGCACACACTCGTAATGGCTTCACATATGCACAGTGCTCAGTATTTTCCATCACCATTCGCGACGCACCTTAAAATGCACACACTAGTTTGGGCGCCTGCAGAAGTTAAAAACGGTGCACACACCTATTCGCACCAATGCACACATAACTGCTAGGTGAAATGCGTACTACAAAACCTATATAACTGGGGGATGTTTTACGTTGCAAATAAATCGTTACCCACACCGTATCACAAAAATGAATGTTAGTAAGCACACATTGTAGATAGGGTCGTATGGCTATACATCCTAAGGTCGAATTATATAATAGGACTATGATTTCTATTGCACACACTCCTAATCGGATATGCACATTCCCCATTATTTTATCACAACATTCATGTCGCCCAATAAACCACACACCAGTGCTCATGGTTGCATAATATGAAAAAAATGTTATGCACAACTAGTATGCAGTAAAATGCAAAAATGTCCTCACGTTGTTTCCCTAAAATTTTTTTTAATTAGTTAAGATTTCTACCATTTATATAATCCCTTCAAATAAGGGAAATATTCTATTTCTATTTCATTCCAATGCAAAGAAGGTAAAATTACTATGCAACCCCTATGTATTAAATATATCTTAATATAAATGGGTGTTTAAATTTAATCCTTACCATTAATTCAAATTAATTGGATGATTGAGATTGAATCTCACAATCTCATCTGCAAGGTGGTCTCATTGGATCCAACCCCTATATATATATATATATATATATATATATATATATATATATATATATATATATATAGAGGTACGGTACTTTAGCACTTATCAAACACCACATGGCTACAACTTACCCAGTGTATATCTTGTATATGATATTTGTATAGAATATTATACTCCCTCCGTCCCATTTTACCTGTCTTACTTTCCTTTTTTAGTTTGTCCCAAAATAATGTCCTCTTTCTAAAATTGAACATAACTATCATTCTACATTTCCCAATTTACCCTTTTGACTTTTCAACTTTTT